>JARFIY010000009.1:0-1200000 GCA_036346155.1 Sinelater perroti
TGTGTAACACCAGCAGCCCCTACGAATTAAGTGTTGTATTATTACAGCACCTGAAAGAATGATAGCAGGCTTATTAGTTTTACAGTAATGACAAGTATATCAAGAATATCAATAATTATATTAGTTGCAGACCAACTACTATAACTTACACCATGTGTAACACCAGCAGCCACTACGAATTAAGTGTTGTATTATTTCAGCACCTGAAAGAATGATAGCAGGCTTATTAGTTTTACAGTAATAACAAGTATATGAAGAATATTAACAATTATATTAGTTGCAGACCAACTAATATAACTTACACCATGTGTAACACCAGCAGCCCCTACGAATTAAGTTTTGTATTATTACAGCACCTGAAAGAATGATAGCAGGCTTATTAGTTTTACAGTAATGACAAGTATATCAAGAATATTAATAATTATATTAGTTACAGACCAACTAATATAACTTACACCATGTGTAACACCAGCAGCCCCTACGAATTAAGTTTTGTATTATTACAGCACCTGAAAGAATGATAGCAGGCTTATTAGTTTTACAGTAATGACAAGTATATCAAGAATATTAATAATTATATTAGTTACAGACCAACTAATATAACTTACACCATGTGTAACACCAGCAGCCCCTACGAATTAAGTGTTGTATTATTTCAGCAACTGAAAGAATGATAGCAGGCTTATTAGTTATACAGTAACAACAAGTATATGATGAATGTTAATAATTATATTAGTTACAGACCAACTAATATAACTTACACCATGTGTAACACCAGCAGCCCCTACGAATTAAGTGTTGTATTACAGCACCTGAAAGAATGATAGCAGGCTTATTAGTTTTACAGTAATGACAAGTATATCAAGAATATTAATAATTATATTAGTTACAGACCAACTAATATAACTTACACCATGTGTAACACCAGCAGCCCCTACGAATTAAGTGTTGTATTATTACAGCACCTGAAAGAATGATAGCAGGCTTATTAGTTTAAGTCAACAAGTATATGATGAATATTAATAATTATATTAGTTACAGACCAACTAATATAACTTACACCATGTGTAACACCAGCAGCCCCTACGAATTAAGTGTTGTATTATTTCAGCACCTGAAAGAATGATAGCAGGCTTATTAGTTTTACAGTAATGACAAGTATATCAAGAATATTAATAATTATATTAGTTACAGACCAACTAATATAACTTACACCATGTGTAACACCAGCAGCCCCTACGAATTAAGTGTTGTATTATTTCAGCACCTGAAAGAATGATAAGCTTATTAGTTTTACAGTAAAACAAGTATATCAAGAATATTAATAATTATATTAGTTACAGACCAACTAATATAACTTACACCATGTGTAACACCAGCAGCCCCTACGAATTAAGTGTTGTATTATTTCAGCAACTGAAAGAATGATAGCAGACTTATTAGTTATACAGTAACAACAAGTATATGATGAATGTTAATAATTATATTAGTTACAGACCAACTAATATAACTTACACCATGTGTTACAACAGCCGCCACTACGAATTTAGTTTTGCATTATTTCAGCCCCTGAAAGAATGATAGCAGACTTATTAGTTTTACAGTAACAACAAGTATATGATGAATGTTAATAATTATATTAGTTACAGACCAACTAATATAACTTACACCATGTGTAACACCAGCAGCCCTACGAATTAAGTGTTGTATTATTTCAGCAACTGAAAGAATGATAGCAGACTTATTAGTATACAGTAACAACAAGTATATGATGAATGTTAATAATTATATTAGTTGCAGACCAACTACTATAACTTACACCATGTGTAACACCAGCAGCCCCTACGAATTAAGTGTTGTATTATTTCAGCAACTGAAAGAATGATAGCAGACTTATTAGTTATACAGTAACAAGTATATCAAGAATACTAATAATTATATTAGTTACAGACCAACTAATATAACTTACCCCATGTGTAACACCAGCAGCCCCTACGAATTAAGTGTTGTATTATTACAGCACCTGAAAGAATGATAGCAGGCTTATTAGTTTTACAGTAATGAGAAGTATATCAAGAATATTAATAATTATTATAGTTACAGACCAACTAATATAACTTACCCCATGTGTAACACCAGCAGCCCCTACGAATTAAGTGTTGTATTATTACAGCACCTGAAAGAATGATAGCAGACTTATTAGTTATACAGTAACAACAAGTATATCAAGAATATTAATAATTATATTAGTTACAGACCAACTAATATAACTTACACCATGTGTAACACCAGCAGCCCCTACTACTTAAGTGTTGTATTATTTCAGCAACTGAAAGAATAATAGCAGGCTTATTAGTTATACAGTAACAACAAGTATATCAAGAATATTAATAATTATATTAGTTACAGACCAACTAATACAACTTACACCATGTGTTACAACAGCCGCCACTACGAATTTAGTTTTGTATTATTTCAGCAACTGAAAGAATAATAGCAGGCTTATTAGTTTTACAGTAATGACAAGTATATCAAGAATATTAATAATTATATTAGTTACAGACCAACTAATATAACTTACACCATGTGTAACACCAGCAGCCCTACGAATTAAGTTTTGTATTATTTCAGCCCCTGAAAGAATGATAGCAGACTTATTAGTGATACAGTAACAACAAGTATATGATGAATGTTAATAATTATATTAGTTGCAGACCAACTAATATAACTTACACCATGTGTAACACCAGCAGCCCCTACGAATTAAGTTTTGTATTATTACAGCACCTGAAAGAATGATAGCAGGCTTATTAGTTTTACAGTAATGACAAGTATATCAAGAATATTAATAATTATATTAGTTACAGACCAACTAATATAACTTACACCATGTGTAACACCAGCAGCCCCTACGAATTAAGTGTTGTATTATTTCAGCAACTGAAAGAATGATAGCAGACTTATTAGTTTACAGTAATGAGAAGTATATCAAGAATATTAATAATTATTATAGTTACAGACCAACTAATATAACTTACCCCATGTGTAACACCAGCAGCCCCTACGAATTAAGTGTTGTATTATTACAGCACCTGAAAGAATGATAGCAGGCTTATTAGTTTTACAGTAATGACAAGTATATCAAGAATATAATAATTATATTAGTTACAGACCAACTAATATAACTTACCCCATGTGTAACACCAGCAGCCCCTACGAATTAAGTGTTGTATTATTTCAGCAACTGAAAGAATGATAGCAGACTTATTAGTTATACAGTAACAACAAGTATATGATGAATGTTAATAATTATATTTGTTGCAGACCAACTAATATAACTTACCCCATGTGTAACACCAGCAGCCCCTACGAATTAAGTGTTGTATTATTACAGCACCTGAAAGAATGATAGCAGGCTTATTAGTTTTACAGTAATGACAAGTATATCAAGAATACTAATAATTATATTAGTTACAGACCAACTAATATAACTTACACCATGTGTAACACCAGCAGCGCCTACGAATTAAGTTTTGTATTATTTCAGCACCTGAAAGAATGATAGCATTCTTATTAGTTTTACAGTAATAACAAATATATGAAGAACGTTTATAATTATATTAGTTGCAGACCATCTAATATATCTCACATTATGTGTAGCTTGAGCAGCACTAATTTATTTAGCTGTGTATTACTGTGTAGAACTAACTACCCCGTGTTTGAAATTTTAATTTTGTGCATCGTGAATGGTGGTCATTTTAAATCTTTTCAATGCATTTAATCGTGCTCTTTAATACTTTGATTAACATTTCTGTCTGGGCTAATAAACATACGAATGACTGAATTAAGCAAGTCCCTTGTACAACTTGGCCGTATTTTGCTATGTAACATCTAATTTTTTCACAGATCTAATAGTTGATAGACTAAAACTATACTTACCATAGTGCTTAATAAATATGGCCAGTTGAGTTTGCCTATCATGTCAGACTGTACTTGATATTTGCCGTCGCACCAAAAATGGGTTTGATGATGAAGTAGGAACGTTTCTATTAGATATTTGACTATACATTTAACTTCTTCATTTCGTGTGTTTCGCAAAACCTGCGAGGGTAGTAATTCTTGATTAAATCAATATGTTAAAGAACGTCACTTGTGGCCATTCAACTAACACATATAATTTGTTTTTTATGAGAGTGGTCTTTATTTGTACTCCTTATAGTCCTTTTTCAATATCAGTATTATCTGTTACTTGTGAAACTAATGGGCTTGCTCCCTCATCATTATACAACGTGTTCTACGACGTAGAATCAATAGCTCGTACCCAGGAATTTTAATTTTGTTGCAACATTGTAAATCTTTTTAATGCAAAAAATCGTACCCTTTAATATTTGATTAATGAGTATCGATTTCGTTATACTTAAGCAGTAATCACTGTCAATCCTGCAGATATAATCTATTTTGCGATGCAACAACCGATTTTTCCAATAGTTGGACTAATATGATACCAACCACACCGCTTAATGAGTATGGCCAGTTGAGTTCGCCTGTCAAGTCAGAATACGCTTGATATTGAAAATTGGTCTAGTAAGAATGTTTAGACTAGAAACCCGATTATATATTTAACTTATAAAGACTTTTGTGTAGCTTTGATAAGTCGTTTCGAGCATATCATGAAGCCTGCGTAAAGGGTGATTTTTAATTAAAGAAATTACATTAACAAGCGTCGCTTGTGGCCGTTCAAATACCACATATGATTTGTATTTGTTAACATTTGAAGATGCAAAGCTTTCGCACTACATCTTACTTCTTAACGCAACTCCATAACGAAAGTCGGTAGTATAACGTTGGAGAATGCAAAGAAAATGTAAATGTAAGTTTTAAAGCTTGAATTAGAGAAAGTGTAGAATGGTTGTGGATAACAATGTTGAAGCTATCGATTCAACAGTACGACATTTTTAAATTTATTAATTGATGAAAGTTTATAATAGTGGTCAAAGTTCATGTTTCAATTATGATGTGGATTTATCTTGTACGCCCAGTTGTACATTTAGTACGTAGTCTGTACACGTCTAATTATATTTTATTGCTAACAAAGGTAGAACTCATTTGGTATAATTTTTCAAACAAATTTAAAGAGGTGCTGCTTATCGACATAAACAACAAACATTTCAGGTTCATGTCATTGATAACAATTCTTTTGAATACAAATCATGTCTTTGAATAGAATAAATTATAACACAGCAGCATATTTTTGACATTTATTTCAAACCCAAGGATAATCTCATAGATATAGCAATCTGAGGTGTACAGAAATTTATAATCTTATGTATTGCCTAAAAATAAGAAATAAAACGTTACATTTCGTTTAATATTTTTCTTTGAAAAGAATTACTCGGTGCATCTGAATTACAGTTTATTGTGCAGGTTTGGGACCAATGGGTTCCTGGACAAGCAGCGGGTCAGCTTCGGCAAGTACAGCACCTAAAATCAAATAAAATGTGACCATGTTTTGTTTTTTATGCTGTCATATACAAGAAAATAATTTTCTCAACTTCACAGCAGCAATCAAAATAGTAAACGATAAATATTGCAAGGAATCTGACCGAAGACAACAAGCACAATTGCGATCACCTTGGCTATCATTGTGAGGAGCGAACTGTTGCTGTATTTCGTACAGCCCCTTGCTTTAATATTAGCAGTGGTTAGTCTCGCGCTATTGTAAAATATAGCGCGCACATAACACTTTCATCGTGCATTTAGAATTCATTTCGCAAATATTTTTATTGTTTTTCTGGGGCTCTAGGCCTACGTAGAACAACATGGGAGGCGATTTGTTAATTAAGTGTTTAATATTTGTGATATTGGGGACTTTATGGCCTTACGCTTCAAGTTCTTCTTTAATTTCAATAGTAGGTATCAAGTAATGAAGATTGTGGATGACTACTTTGTGAGCACAATCTTGTTTCATTTGATATGTATGATGGATTATTTTGTCATCGTTTAAGTGACTTATGAGTTTCCTATATATTGCGGGGTATCTTGCGTTTACTTTTACTACACCGACTGGTAGTACTTTACATTCATATGTTTCATCTTCAGTGATTTTGGATAGATTTTTAACCATCTTGCTAAAGTTTATTACACCGTAAATATAAATTGGCGAAAGTTTCGATATTTTAGGAGGGACTTTAGTTGACTTTGTGGTACCTGTAGTAGTTTCTTTAGTAGAGGTGCAAATCTATTTGCAGTTGTTACGTTAAAATTCAGTTTATGTTCAGTACTTCTATTCTTTTTTTTATAATTTGCCATTAATATTGAGATTCGCTTAGTTGGTTGTCATCGCTATCTTGGATTATCATATTATCGTTATTAGGGGTTTTTATTGTGGGTATTGAGGTGGGTAGTTGAAGACTGCATATAGTAAACTTGGTGGGAAATATTATTTAACTGAAGACCAGGATTGAATCGGGGATTGATTGGCATTTGTGTATAAGATTGCATAATGTGGAATTTTAGCAGGTAATGAATGTTGGTTATTATAAGGCAAATCTAAGCCGTAAGGAAAGCTCATTATGATTACTAAAGTCACGTGCTTTAAGATTAAAAAGAGTTCTAGTTTTACACTTAATTATAATCACCTGCTCCTGCGGCCGAACGCGTCGCGCATTTTAACCTCCCCGATATCGGTATGTTCTTACTCGGTGAAATTCAAGCGCAAATCATTGTTATGTTGGGGGTTGGAAGCAACTCCCAAAGTCTGCTTCCGTTTGCCCTGGAAATTTTAATTAATTAGTTTAGTTCTTGTTGCTTAACCGGAGATAACTTTTAAATTCCCCCTTAAAATGTTTGACCTGCGGCCAGCTCGCAAGGAACAGGCGCGACCACTGACACGTCCTTGGTTCGCGAAGTTCAAATGCGAATTTGAGAGCAAATTTATGGCGATTTTTTAGTAGGGGTTAAAATTGTTAGAAAAAAAGTCAGAAAAATTATAAACGCCTTAGCTTTCTAATCTATAATCCACGTATAAACTATAAAAATTGTTTTAATTAATTAGACACGAATAAGAGTGTACGCTTTCGTGCATATAATGTTAAACTGATTCAGCAGAACTCCCAAGGCAATAAAAAGAAATTGGTGTAAAAATTCACATTAATTTTATTTGCAAAATAATCACTTTTGGCACACAAATGAACAACTTTAATGCCCCTGATAATTATTTTGAATTGTTTAGTAGTTACAGAAAAATTTACCCGGTGCTGCAACGAATTCCGAATGCATGCTGAAATAGTTACACGTGCGTTATATTTGAAACAACCTGGTATTTAAAGAAGGAGCTGAACGAAATACAACAGAAATTCCACACCTCACGATGATGGCCAAGATGGTTGCAATTGCACTTGTTGTCTTCGGTAAGGTTTCTTTGTAATATTTATAGTTTACTACTTTAATTATAATTATGGATCTTGAAAATGTTCTTCATTTTTTACAGAATAAAATACAAAACACAAAAAATTGTTTATTTATTTTTAGGTGCCGCAGTTGCCAAAGCTAACCCGTTGTACTTCAGTAGTCCCTTTTATTATAAACCTCCACAAGAAAGTTAATTGTAATTCACATACTCGAATTCTCTTCAAATAAAAATGTTTATAGAAATGTAACATTCTGTTTCTTATTTTTAAATATCATAATATATTATGGGTTTGTATAAATGTTGGCTTGGCGAATCTGTCCGGGATCGATCTTGGATTTGTATTGACTATTAAAAATATGCAATATGTCTATGGACATTAGGTGATTTGTAAAAAAAATACCACCCTCTTACCAGTAACTACGATGGATACGAAATTTTACAAAATCGGAATAATGCTTATGATTTGATTCGATCGATGAAACTAAAACTGGTGAATATATATTCGAATAAGCCAAACGGACTTATTGCGGACTTTTTGATTATACGCTCTTACAAAATATATTTTAGAAAAGATATTTTTTCTTACAGCAAGTGCGACACATCCTAGATGTGGCTGGACTTCGCAATCACGAAAGATATCACCAATACGTTCTTCAAAATAGAATCCAACTGTGACTTATCTTCCGATCACTCACCTATAATTATAACAGCAAGCTCTAATATAATCCACCAAGGATTACCACTAAGAAGACAAACTGGGAACTATTTCAATAATTACTAACCGAATGCACCAACCTTGCCCTATAAATTAAAACACCTGCTGAACTATATGACGCAACAGAATACTTAACACGACTCCTCCAAAGTGCCGCTCAAGATGCTACACTTGCCGATCCCAAGCAACACATGAGATATGACAATATTCCTAGACACATCAAAGAACTTATCGAAAAACGCCGAGCAAGAAGTAGATGGCAGAGAACCAGAAACGCTAACGACAAAATAACATACAATAGGCTCACTCACAATCTTCAAACTGAGCTCAGAAATTCCAGAAATGAAAGGTTTCATTATTATATAACCCATTTATCGAGCGCTGATTGTTCAATATGGAGAGCTACACGGAAATTTAAAAGACCCAAAATTACGATCCCACCAAACAGCAAATCTGACCGAACTTGGGCCAGGACCGACACTGATAAAGCAAATTCGCAGAGCATCTTGCACAACACCGCAACCAAACCTAAATGATAACCAAGAAAAAGTCGAAGCCTTCCTACAAGCGCCGTTTAAAATGTCCTTACCGATTAAATCCTTCTCCCCGGCCGAAGTTCAACAAGAATTCAAGTACACCAATCTCCATAAATGCCCAGGCTATGACTTAATAACAGGACAAATTTTACGCCATCTACCCAGGAAAACATTAGTACTGTTGACTACCATCTACAGCAGCACGTCACGACTTTGTTACTTCCTCCTCCAGTGGAAGTATGCTATAATCACATGATCGCCAAGCCCGGCAAACCACCCACAGAGCCAACATCATACCGACCTATAAGTCTCCTTCCCCTCCTCTCTAAAATTTTTAAAAGACTATTGCTAAAGAGAATAGAAGAGACAATCGACCTACACCAAATCATACCAGCGTACCAATTCGGTTTTCGTAGGCGACACTCGACAATACAGCAAACCCACAGGATTGTTACTAAAATCATGCAACCACTAGAAGCCAAGGCGTTCTACACTGCAGCCTTTTTGGATATCAAACAGGCGTTTGGTAGAGTATGGCATTTGGGATCACTACACAAAATTAAGACAGTCTTTTCCGGCCAAATTTTCCTATTACTGAAATCCTACCTAAGCGACAGAACCTTTCAAACCGGAATCAACAATTCATTCCCAAACTATCAACCCATGTCTGCTGGTGTACCACAAGGAAATGTTCTGGGTCCTCTATTATATCTGGTGTACACTTCAGACGCTCCTACTACAGCCAACACAGAGATCGCCGCCTTCGCCGATGACACAGCTGTGCTATCTACTAACAATTCATCTCTCATGGCATCTGACAACCTCCAGAACCACCTTAATCTCCTCCAGAAATGATACAGCAAGTGGACAATTTCCGCCAACAACGATAAATCTACCCGCTTCACCTCCACAAACACGCGAAGTACATGTCCACCAGTCACCATTAACAATACAGTTATACCATTCAAACCAGAAGAAAACATCTCGACATCAAAGTAAAAGAAATGAACCGGCTTCTTGGAAGGCGTTCGCAGCTATCCCTCAAAAACAAAGTTCTCCTCTACAAAGCCACCCTGAAGCCAAATTGGACCTACGGCATCCAACTGTGGGGTTGCACCAAGCCGTCAAGTACTAAAATCTTGCAGCGTTTCCAGTCCAAGACTCTCCGTCTGATGTCAAATGCCCCTCGGTACGTTACCAACCAGACCCTCCACGAACCAAAATGTAACATTTTATTTCTTTTGCTAGGCAACACGAAACATTATGGATTTATACCGATGTTGCTTGGCACAGCTAAATGGGGCTGACTTTGAGTTCGCACGATATATTAAATAATTTGTTTTATATGACAAAGTTATGATTTTTATTCAATATATCTGCTATACATAATATAAAATTAAAGTTTCTTTTTATCTGAAGGGATATTAAAGTTGCAATAAAGCAGATGCATCATCGTCCTTAAGTATACATTTTATCAGCAAATATTCAAAATCATTTCGTTAAGCACAACATTCAGCATTTAATTTTGACAATGACATATAGTCATGTGTATAGTATAACATCCAGTAGGGAGCGTATACTCTCTAGATGGTGCGTGTCCAGGTAGCGAATAGAGAAATATAATATCTCCCGCGGGCCAATAGTTAGCAGCAGCGTTTGGTTTAGAATGGGTTGCTGCTAGGTAACCGTCCTATAGTGGGCGGGTAAAAAGGAAATTGTTGACCCACAAAGAAGATGAAGAAAAAGACGAACCTTAAAACAAAATTACCCTAGATGGGTAGTCTTACAAACCTACAATTCCATATGATTTCCCGGTCTATCGTGCGGATTCTGAGAAGGGCAAAAAATTACTAATTGAAACAGAAGATAGTGATGAAGCGAAAACCAGACTAAATATTATACGTATGATATATGTTAAATAAAAATAAATATTCAAAATACTGGTGATATTATTGGAATGTCGGAAATCATGGGAAAGGAGAAGTGTGTTTGAAACTAATATAGAAGAGCATACTATACTGTAAATGATAAAATAAAGAACATAATAATGGAAAAATTTATAACAAATATATCATACACCATACGACAAGTATAAAAACATTACAACCAAATGTACATCCCAACATCAACAGACACTGCTGAGGCTATAGAAATATTAGCTATAAATATTAATTACAAACAACAAAACCAATGGAACGTTACTTCTTTAAATATACTTTAACTATAGGAGATTTTAAAGTTCAAATAGGCAAAAAGCAAGAAATTGGAGAAGTCAAAATGGGCTCTTTTAGATTAGGCGAAATAAACGACAGAGGGGAAATCTTCATCTTAAAGTGCCATCATTTAATAATGTTAGCTATCACTTCACTGCATCTCTCTTTGTCTCGGGCTACGTTAAATAATTCCTGTACTTTGTGCCTGTCCAATTTCTCAAATTCCTAAACCAAGACATGTTTCGTCGATATTTTAAGTACATGATATCCATGGGACATACAGCCGCCGCTGTAGTCGACTGGTTACGAGCTCGAGTCTTGGTGAAAACTCAGAGATGGATGTGACGTAATTTAGGTTGCAATGCTAATATTGCGCCCAAAAAAAACTATAATGCGTTCAGCGAATACATATAGTAATAAAACTGTCTAAAATTCCGGCTCATTTTAAATAATTGTCCGTTATTGGCCGGTTTAAAAAAGTGCGGATATTTCAATAGTCAGGTACACATTGACCCATTTTGGGCACTCGTGTGCTAGTGCTGCGGCTAACTTATTGTGGTTATAAATGGCGATTTCATTTGTAACTCACTATTAATGATAGTGCGTATTGTAAAAGTGGGTTTTTATGAAATCCAAAAATACTGCTCAGAATACATTCAGGCAACAAGTATAGATGTAGAGGACTGGGTTGGTCCTGTAACAATCTCTGCAGCATGTTGTCCTTCCGGACATCGTGCCATCCTAGAAAAACCTGGACGAATACTTCAAATCACTTGGTAACAGATTCCTGACTGGAGGTGACTTCAACGCCAAATACCCTCACTGGGGTTCGCGTATATCCACTCCAAGAAGTCGTATATTATTATCTATTATGCAAAAATATCATCTAACTCATTTATCTACCCATCAGCCTACATATTGGCCAACGGATATCAACAAAGTCCCAGATCTGCTCGAATTTCTTTGTGATTAAAAATATACCAATTGTCTACTTAAAAATCGCTTCGAGTTTGGACCTATCTTCGGACCACAGCCGGATAATATAATAGCAACTATGAGCACCTCATTTAGAAAAATAACTAAACCACCGACCCTGACCGATCGCAAAACACATTGGGATTACTTCAAAGAAATATTAGAAGAACAGTTAGATATTAACATTCCATTAAAAACACTATGTGAGATTGAAAACGCAGTGGAAAAATTAACTCAAACAGTACAAATGGCCGCTACTAGAGCTATACCGCAAAAATCAGAAACAAAACAATCTAACCGTTCAGTGGAGATTAAGCAAATAATTGCTGAAAAGCGACGTCTCCGAAGAATTTGGCAAATTAGTAGATCACCTGATGATAAGCGCAGGCTCAACATGGCTATTCGGGAGTTAAATGAAATGATCAAACAATCGAAAAACAAATATATTGACGAATACCTTAGTGGACTGTCTGCCACAGAAAATACGGACTATTCGCTCTGGAAAGCCACTTGCCGTCTCAACGGGCCTAAACAACACGTACCTGCAATTCGAAATATAGATGAATCATGCACCCGAACCGATATGAGCAAAGCTGAAGCATTCGCAACTCATCTACAGGATGTATTTCAGCTATTACCATCTGAAGACAAAGACAACGATATAGAAAATTACCTATCTGCTCCTTTCCAGCTGTCACCTTTAAATTAAACCTTTCTCTCTCGTAGAAGTTGAAACAATGATCGCAAGAGTAAACTGTAAAGAATCACCAGGCTACGATCTAATCACTGGGAGTGTAGTGAAGCAACTCCCTCCTAAAGCACTCAGGTTAATAACGATAATCTTTATTAGCATTCTACGGTCAGGAATTTTTCCAGTTCAGTGGATAGTTGCCCAGGTGATAAAACCCTAAAAACCTACTATAGATCCTATAGATAACGACTTTTACTCAAAAGACTTTCTCCAATCATTGAAGATGAAAATCTCATACCTGCCCGCCAGTTCGGCTTTCGTAGTGCGCATTCTACAATTGAGCAGATACATAGAATAGTAGACAATATAAATACCGCCTTTGAAAATAAGAAGCACTGCTCCGCAGACTTTCTCAACGTTAGCCAGGCCTTTGATAAGGTCTGGCATAGGGGTCTATTATTCAAATTAAAACGAGCTATCCCACACTCTTATGACAGCATCTTAAAATCTTATTTAGAAGAAGGACCATTCCAAGTAAAGTTTGGGGAAGCGGTTTCGGAAATATATACTATTAAATTCGGAGTCTCCCAGGGAAGGGTCCTGGGGCCAGTTCTATACGTTTTGTACACGGCGAACTTGCCTACTAGCTTCAACGGAACTATGCCGATAATACGGCAATCCTCGTTTCCCATCGCGATCCCTATACCGCCGCCCGAACTCTACAACAGAACTTAAATAACATCTGCAGTTGGTTCAAAAAATGGCGTTTCAAGATAAACAACCAAAAGTCGGTGCAAATCACCTTCACTAAACGAAGAGGTATCGTTCCTGAGGTTACCATAAATGACGAAGCACTGCCGCAGACAGACTGCGTGAAGTATTTGGGCATGCACCATGACAAAACTCTAACCTGGAGAACTCATATCTGGAGTAAGAAAAAACACCTCAATTTAAAACTAAAAAATTATTACTGGCTACTAGGCCTACACTCGAAATTATCGCTGTCTAATAAACTACTAATTTACGAAACTGCCATAAAGCTAATATGAAGCTACGGGATCCAGCTTTGGGGCACTGCGTCGAACTCCAACAATGAAATTCTCGAACGCTTCCAATCGAAGATACTTCGTACAATCACTAACGCTTCCTATTATATTCCAAATAAAGAAATACGAGAAGACTTGAATGTAAAACCAGTTAAAGAAGAAATAGTGAAGTGCAGTGACAAATATCTTCAGCGATTGGAAATACATCCCAATCTTCTTGCAATAACTCTACTTGACAACAGTGACCAAGTGCCTAAACTGAAACGCTTCAAACCATTGGACCTTCCCCATCGATTTTAAAACCGCGCTAGCCCATAACATAAACAATTAAGTAATGTAAGAAAACTCATAATAGAAAAACGGCAATGGGCGTTTACATGTATATTATCACTGTAATGTCATTTATCTTAAATCTGATTTGCTTATTGTTATCATTATAACAGATTGCAAATAAAAGGCTTTAATAATAATAATAAAAACAATCTGCAAAGAGGTACATATAAAAAAATTGTTGTTATAAATGCTACATTGTAAATCTAGCTTCGGCGCACATCTTTCTGCGTTTCAGGGTCGGTTCAGGGGTGTGTCATAATGATTTATTACTATATGTATTGGCTGAACATATAATAGTGAGGCAATAAAAAGAAGTCTGCGTAACATTTTATAGTTGTTTTATCAAACAACATATTTTTGCGTACAAATAAACAACTTTACTGCGCCTGACAATGGTTTTGATATTAATTGTGTGCATGGCATAATCTTATTATTCACAGAAAAATTACCCGCCACATTATATGAAAACGCTAAAAAGAAAAATTTATTTGTGAATCGAATTCCAAATGAATGCTGAAAAAGTTACGCTTTAATTTACAATGACCCGAAACTAACTACCGCTGGTATTAAGCAAGGAGCTGTACAAAATGCAGCAACAGTGCGCTCCTCACAATGATGGCCAAGGTGATCGCAATTGTAGTTGCTATTTTCGGTAAAATTCTTTTTCCTCGTATTTATCTTTTCTTATCTAAATTTTTATTGTGAATTTATATAAAATACTTTTTAATAAAATAGCACAAAATGCAAAATACGAAAAAACAATTTATTTATTTTTAGGTGTCGCAGTTGCCGAAGCCAACCCGTTGCTTCTCAACGTTATTTATAAACCTCCCCAAGATAACTAATTTTAATTAAATAAAAAAATAAATTTTAATTGAAACACGCCTAGTAATGCTAATAAAAGAGATTTAATCGACTGTATAACACTTATGTTTATTATTTTTCTAGGCACCACAGAAGATTATGAATTCATACAGATGTTTGCTTGGCACACCTATGTGGGGCTGTCTTTGGATTTGCATGAACTATTATGAACATATGACTTGTTGTACTTTGCTTTATATGTAGCAGTATAACTGGTATAAATAACATGCAATTGATAAAATTGTTATTTGTATAAACAAACATTACAAACGTTTATAATATTTCGTTTAAATATTAATAAACGCATGTAAATCTGCAACTTCAAACATGTACTTTCTTAATTTTCATCTTTTGTCATTAGAGACTGTCAAAATATTTTTCTTAGTACTGTTATCTTTTTTGTTGTTACCAAATGTTGCATAATAGAACGATGTATCAGCTGTTTATTGTCCTCCAAGGCACAACATGACTAAACAAATGCTGCAACCCTTCTTTGAATCTATGGGGCAAGGATTTGTTGTGGGTGGCGACTACAACGCTAAACATACGTACTGGAGCTCACGATTAATAACAACCAGAGGAAGGGAACTACTTAAACTCATAAACGATATGAACTATAATTATCTTTCCACCGGTACTCCCACCTACTGGCCGACAGATCCTGCCCAGATCCCCGATCTGCTTGATTTCTATGTCCTAAAAGGCCTATCCTCAAATTACTTAGACATCACACCTAATTAATGACATTATGTCAGATCATTCTCCAGTAATTGCAACTATCAGTGCCACAAAATATATAGAATACCAAAACTCTCGCTCTGTAATAGGAGAACCGATTGGGGGGAATTTAAGGAATACTTGAATGCAAAATTAATTTAAATGTACGACTACAAACTAACGAGAACCTAGAAAATGCCACAAAAGATTTTATCACTATCATCCAAGAAGCAGGACGGAGCGCTACACCAGTACCTCAAAATCTAAAAATAAGCTCACCTAATATTCCCAATGAAATAATGGAGTTGGTTAAAGAGCTAAGTGGCATCGCAGCCAAAACATAAATGATCGAAGAATATTCAATCAGCTAAATAAAAAATTAAGAAGAACGTTAGCTAAGATTAGAAATGAAACTTTTCAGATATATATGAACTCGCTATCCGCACAAGACAATACAATATGGAAAGCTGCTAAGGGTCTCAAGCGACCCACAGCACATATTCCTCCACTACAAGATTTCACGGGAACATGGAAGAGAACTGACGGGGAAAAAACAGATGTTTTTGCACAACACTTAGAGAACGTCTTTACTCCAAACTCGGAAGAAACTGACGATGAAGTTGAAGAATAGCTTAGTACTCCATTGCAAATGTCACTCCCTATTTGTAAATTCACCATTAATGAAATTCGAGAAGAAATTAGATTTCTCAATAACAATAAATCTCCAGGGTACGACCTGATCACAGCAATATTACTAAAACAACTACCAGATGACGGCCTCCAGTTTCTCCGAATATTATTCAATGGAATCTTACGTCTTACATACTGGCCAATGCTATTAAACCTTGCCCAGATTATTCTTATACCTAAACGTGGTAAGCCCCCAAACGCAATTCAATCCTATCACCCCATCAGCCTCCTCCCTTTAATATCAAAGTTGCTGGAGAAGCTTGGTTTCCGCCATCAACATTCTACGGTACAACAGCGTCACCGTATAATAAATACAATACAAACAGCGATCGAAGACAAAAAATACTGTTCAGCGATATTTTTGGACGTCAGCCAGGCCTTCGATAAGGTCTGGCACAGAGGATTGTTATACAAAGTTAAAAAGCAGTTTCCCCATCAATATTTCTTGCTGTTCCAATCCTACCTAGAAAATCGCTTCTTTCAAACAAGAATTGGCCAAGAGACTTCCGATATAAGACCAATCCAAGCAGGGATGCCGCAAGGAAGCGTTCTGGGTCCGCTCCTGTACTTATTATACACATATGACATACCCACTACGAACTATAGTGACATAGGAACCTTTGCTGACGACACGGCAATTATTGCTTGTAACGAAGACACAATAATAGCATCTATAAAAACCCAAGAACATATAGATTTAATAGATAGATGGCTTATGAAATGGAGAATTAAAGTTAATGAGAACAAGTCGATCCATGTTACGTTCACATCAAGACGCTCAATATGTCCGCCAATTAACATCCGAAACAAAGCGGTCCCTCAAGCAGACGTGGTAAAATACTTGGGATTACATCTCGATAGACGATTGACGTGGAAAGCACATGTCACTAACAAAAGAAAGCAGATGGACCTACAAATCAAAACCTGAACTGGCTAATTGGACGGCACTTTAACCAACAAATTGCTACTTTATAAGGCTATCATTCGTCCCATCTGGTTATATGGATCAGAACTTTGGGGCTGCGCCAGCACATCCACAGTAAATATAATCCAGCGCTGTCAATCCAAGATCCTGAGGAACATCGCAAATGCACCATGGTTTGTATCAAACCAAACGCTCCATATGGACCTAGGCATTCCGTTTGCGAAAGATGCTGTAAAACAAAAGGCAACTAAATATCACGCCAACCTGACAACTCATCCAAATGCAATCATAGATCCACTAAAAGAAGATCCCAACAAGCGACGCTTAAAGAAAAAATGCAATAACATAGGGATGGCTCCACTGGGTGTCATCCCCTTCACGCCCAAGAATTAAATAATAAAAAAAATAAATCCTAAAATTAGCTCATAGAATGTATTCTAATATTCTTATTGCTAATAAACAATTTAAAAAAAAACTTGTGAATTTATTATATCTAAACCCTTAACTTTAATTCTCTTGATGTAACCCAGCATAAATTGAGGTTAGCCATACACGATGTTTCCATGCCACTTCACGGAGCTGTCAGGATCTTCTAATGTTTATAATGGACGTTTCTGTTGACTTCATAATAGTAGAGGCGTTCTGATGGGGCTCCTGCATGCCGAAAAAGATAAACATTTGGATTGTGAGAATGCTACCGTCATAAAAGGAATTGTGTTTCCTGACGAACCGCTACATTAAGATAGAGAAAGAGATGGATATTAGGGCCCAATTCTAAATGATATTGACGTGTGACTGCGGCTCAATCTCAGATTGTAGTCACATACATCGCCCTTATTGATGACAGTTCTCTGATAGATTATTAAGTTATTTCGGCTTAACATTTAACTTTAAGAGTGAAAAGAGAAGCCGAGTGTTAATCTTATCGCCTTCGTCTCGGTAACCGCTTCGCTAGGCTATTTATCCAGAATAACCCTGAAATCTTCTCTTTCGGGCGTATTGTTCTTCCGAAGATCTTGAGGTTTGACAAATATCTCGTCAGTAAAGTGCTCTTCTGGTGGAGAACAGGAACGCCAAGCTCTTCTCCGAGTACTTTCCCTCTCACACCAGTTTCTATTTGTCGTTTGAGCTATATAGCACCGCCGTGTGGTTAGCACATTAAACCAAGTAAAAGTTGCCATGGATATATCCTTAACACATATGTTGTAAAGCATCGGGGATATGGCAAAACCTAAAACGTCTAGCTCAAAGTCATAAAAAGGTCAGACAAGCTAGACTATTGACAGTAAAATTACAATGCAGTTTATCTTGTACAGTGCTATAGTGATTTTTGACTACCCTATAATCTGTCATTCTGTCACCCTCCAGCTTCCACAATTATCACACACCGAACTTTCTTAAATTCCAGGGAATTAATTAATTAAGAATTGACTTGATAGTGATTTTAAAGATTCCTCGAGTTCAAATCGCTCGGTGCGTTATCTTTTGTATAAATGGTTATTTGGTGTTATCATTTAACATAGTGACATAGTATTTCTTGTAGATAGCTAATATACACCGGGGGCGGTTGTAGTGGTGCTGGTGGTGTTTTATAAGGTTCCTGCGCTACTTGCGTGTCAGATTTGTCTTTGTTTATCCTCTGCGATGTACTATTAAGTCGCTTTTAATCTGGCAGAAGACCAAGCCAGTCGCATACGTTTAGTTATTCCTAAATATCGATATCAGTCCTACGAGGGTCTCAAAGAGGTTACTAACCTCTTTATAAATAAATGTCGGGTTGCGATAATTGTTGGTGCATAACATGCCGAGAAGCTGATTAGGGGGCCTGGGATGGCTGTGGCGAATGCAGAGGCATATTTACAGGTCACTGTTGCATATGTGCAACCTGGGATTATCACAGCTCGCTTGGAAAAGGCAAGGCATCACTGCTTTACAGTTACATCTGCTGCTGTTTAATCTGCTCACGAAAATGTGGCTTAATGGTTACGGGAGTAGCACACCTTTTTGGTGCAATTTTAAGACAACTATTATATTCATTTCATGATCGACTACTAAAATACCAAATTCTAGGCCTAATCGGAATTTAGATAATCCACAAAAAAATTAAATTGAAACGTTTTAAGAACACTTTATTGACTAAATAAGTCCCTCGGGTTCCATAAAATTTCTGGCAGATTAGAGTTTTTTTAATGGATGACCTCAAGCACACTAAAGATCGTTGAATATTTGTTGAAACTTCTCGGTTGAGTGTGGTATTAGAATTTGCGTTTTACAAATATCAGTATTCAAAGTACACAAGCATATAATAAAAAGTCTTAATTGTGGCATCTTTCTTTTACGATTTGCTTATGTTATTGTTCTTTTTTATTACAGTCTATATGTCCAAGTGCTAGCAGAGTTCTATTATGCAATATTTGGCAACAACAAAAAAGATAACAGTGCCAAGAAAAATATTTTGACGGTCTCTAATGACAAAAGATGAAAATTAAGAAAGTACACGCTTGAAGTTGCAGATTTACATGCGTTTATTAATATTTAAACGAATATTATAAAAATTTGTAATGTTTGTTTATACAAATAACAATTTTATCAATTGCATGTTATTTATACCAGTTATACTGGTACATATAAAGCAAAGTACAACAAGTCATATGTTCATAATAGTTCATGCAAATCCAAAGACAGCCCCACATAGGTGTGCCAAGCAAACATCTGTATGAATTCATAATCTTCTGTGGTGCCTAGAAAAATAATAAAAATAAGTGTTATATAGTCGATTAAATCTCTTTTATTAGCGTTACTTGGCGTGTTCGAATTAAAATTAGTTATCTTGGGGAGGTTCGAAAATGACGTTCTTTTTGTAAAACAACGGATCGGCTTCGGCAACTGCGACACCTACAAATAAATAAATTTCGTATTTTGCATATGGTATTAAAAACATTTTTTATAAATCCACAATAAAAATTCAGGTAAGAAAAGATATATGTTGCGAAGGAAACTTACCGAAAATAGCAATTACAATTGCGATCACCTTGGCTATCATTGTGAGGAGCGTACTGTTGCTTTATTTCGTACAGCTCCTTGCTTAAATACCAGCGGTGGTTAGTTTCGGGTCATTGTGAATTGAAGCGTGCATGTAACTTTTCAGCATTCATTTGGAATTCGATTCACAAATAAATTTCTGCATTTTTATTGTTTTCATATAACGTGCCGGGTAATTTTTCTATAAATACAATTAGATCACGACGTCACATACATCTCTTAGTTTTCACCAAGACTCGAGCTCGTGACCGGTCGACTACAACGGCGGCCCTTCCTCATCAATTCTGCAGTATCCGATGGATATTATATCCACTAAGTATAAAGGATTATACAAAACTACCTCCTTGCTATTGTCTAACATAATAAGACAATTTTGTCATGCATTAGTATTATATATGAAGTCGATGAGTTTATAATTTTCCCGGACTACCATGTTATAATTTTAACGACCAGTTAACCTAATGAAGAAATTCTTGCTACCAATTTCCTTCCACTTCACAAACCCAAGATTTTTTGATAAGATTAATATTATATTAATTATATTAATATTAATGTTCTGCAAACAACAGATAAAACTTCTCTACTTAATATATTCTTAGTTGTGTGAACTTGCAAATACCAAAATTTCGCCCCTAAAGAACTTAAGAAGATTTTGTATCATTGGAAAAGGCGAAGAACTTTTTAATAATATTTTTAATAATTTAAAATATATCTAGTGTTTAGGTGAAAGGCCAAGACCTATTTGAAACGGATTTGGGCATTACTGTATCTTGTTGTCTCCTACTTATAGTCTTGATGGGACTAATCGATTATCTGTCGATGGGATTGGGAAACTATGTCCTTGACCATCTTAAACTGCAATTAGATTTATGCTTTAAAGAAGTTAGAATTATCAGTTGAATTTTGTCAAATTGTGTCATCACAATGCTTTGTAAACAGATGTAAAATATCTCGTGTCTTCTTCTTCTTCTTAAAGTCCTTCTCCTATCGGAGGCTGGAAATCATCATTGATATGCGAACCTTATTTGCAGCTGCTCGGAACAGTTCGATACTGCTGCAGCCAAACCAATCCCTCAAGTTTTTCAACCAAGATATTCGTCTACGCCCGACACTCCGGTTTCCTTTAATTTTTCCCTGCATTATTATTTGCAGCATGGCGTATTTAGTTCCTCTTGTTATGTGGCCTAGATATTCAAGTTTTCTCCTTTTTATTGAATTTATTACTTCACATTCTTTATTCATTTTTCCAAGGACTTCTCTGTTGGTGATCCGATCAGTCGAAGATATGCGCCACATTCTTCGGTAGCACCACATTTCGAAAGCTTGTAGTTTGTCTAAGTGTTTCTTTTTTACTGTCCACGCCTCTACTCCGTACAACAATACAGGGAACACATAACAGCGGAGCATCCGCATCCTGAGCTCTATGCTTATATTTCGGCTGCATAGTAATTTCTTTAGTGATACAAACGATGCTCTGGCAATTTCAATTCTTGTTCTGATTTCTGGTGTCTGATCCCCTGTTTGATCTATCCAGGCTCCCAGATATCTATATGCCTGTACTCTTTCTATTGCCGTATTTGTAATGTTTAAATTCATTTGGTTTGGTGGGGATTTTGTGATTTGCATCCATTTAGTTTTGTTAAGATTTATTCTTAATGCATATTCATTACAGCTGTTATTTACCTTTCCTAACAGATATTGTAGATCATTTAAATTACTTGCCAGTAGTATCGTGTCGTCTGCATATCTAATATTATTGATTACCTCGCCATTTACTATCACACCTTTTTCCTCATCTTCAAGGGCTTCGTTAAATATAGCTTCACTATATATGTTAAAGAGCAGTGGGGACAGGATACAGCCCTGTCTCACTCCTCGACGTATCATAATGTCTTCAGTTAGCGCATTTTCTACCCTTATATTGGCTCTCTGTCCCCAGTATAAGTTGTTAATAATTCTTATGTCCCTCATGTCCATTTTTTTCTTTAAGAGTATTTCCAGGAGTTTATCGTGTCTAACCTTGTCAAATGCCCTTTCAAAATCAATGAAACAGACATACATGTCGTGGTTTATGTCTAGGCATCGTTGACTGAGGACATTAACTGCGAAAAGGGCTTCTCGTGTTCCGAGGCCTGCTCTGAAACCAAATTGTGCATCACTTATATCGTCCTCTAATTTTGCATATATTCTTTGGTGGATTATCTTTAAGAATCATTTCAGAACATGGTTCATAAGTGCAATGGTTCTATAATCAGTACACTCTTTTGCACTAGTTTTCTTCGGTATTAATACGAATATGGATGTTAGCCATTGCTCAGGAATTATACCTGTTTCATAGATTTTGTTAAATATCAATTACGTCGTTATTGAAAAGTTTGAAGAGTTCAATAGGTATTTGACCTGGACCGGTAGTTTTTCCAGATTTCATGTTATTAAGAGCATGTATTAATTCCGATTTCAATATTTTTTTGTTTTCCTCATTTACTGTCAGTTCCTGTCCATTTTGCTCTTTTAAGACATTGTTGCCCTGTTTGTTCATTTTGTGACCTGTTACTTCTCTTATTTTATTATATCTCGTGTAAGTGGTTGCTTTTCAGATAATTGCAAAAGGTATGTGAAATTTATTGCTGATTAAATTGAGCTTGAATGTAGTCAAAAGTAGTAAAAATCTTCTATAAATTTAGATTTGCAAGTTGAAATAACAGTCTATATAAAGTACGTACACAATTGTTGCAATAATATTGAAAATCTACTAATATCCTTCATATTATACCGGCTACCGAGACAATCGTCTCTTCACAACTAAAAAAGAAAACGGCGTCTACGTAAAGTTTTAGTCGGAAGAATATTCGACTCCACACCAACCACCTGGATACCACCACCATCGTCCTCCAGACGAAGTACTAAAGCGTTGTAAAGCTTATCACCGTTGAGAGCTCCCCCATGCAACCGGGAACCTTCTTTCGAAAGAATTTGGATGGCATCCTCAAGAAAAAGGTAGACGCCGTTGTCAAAGTCCAGTCATAAGTCACTACAGACTTATCGATCGGCTTGGAGATACTTAAAGTACGGACGTTTCCTTCCGACCTCAGTCTTATGACCAGCATTCACTGCCCACCACAACATGGCACGCATTTCCATCATTCGCTCCAACAAAAACTTGGAGAAAGTCGTACGACACCTCACGACCTGCTTTAAGGCCTGTACTACTTTCGATAGAAATTAAACCGCTCCGGCGAAGGGAACGATATGGTTGGATACTCAGACAGTGAAATATTGTATAATTAATTACCTTCGTCGATTGTCTTGCACACGCGAATAGAAAAAAATATAGGTAATTGTTGGGTAAGGACTATCTTTTACAATCTTTCATTGAATCGTTGAAGTTCACAAGCACACAAGAGAGGCGAACTTGCAAATATTTTCCATCATGTAGGCGAGTTCATTGTATTCCTTTAATTTTTTAGGCAATATTCCGCAAGCAAATGTGCACTGGACTATAGAAATCCGTAGCTTAAAGACTGGATTTATAATTTATGGCTACCCCACATACAAATATAGAGGAAGGTCTTGGGATGTTACTTTCGGATTGGCTTACAATTGCAGGGGGAACTCTATCTGTCGGTCACTTGAATATTTACCGGCATGCGTTCTATTTGAGAAAGTTTTCCTCTTTTAACACTTCTAATCACTCGCCATGGATTTGCGCTGGGTGGATAACAATCGCAATTACCATGGAGGAACCTTGCCATCTTGCTCGTCTATCATAGTGAGGTATTTTACGCATCTGTGCTCCATTTCATGCAGACTTGCTTACATACTAGCATTAGTTCGTTTCAGGTCGCTTTAAGTTAGAATTTTTCGGCTCGCATTCAGAATTCGTTTCAAGAATAAACCACTACTTATTACAGTTCGCTTTTTTGGATATACTGGTAAGTAATTTTGTATGAATAATAATACAAATTGTTATCTACACGCTCAAAATTTTTGTTTGGCATGTAACATGTATAGCGAAAACATTAAATTCTACACTGACGTTTTTTATTGCTTTTTCTGGGCTGCAGCAATAAATAATGTTATGTGTACTAAGGCGTGATAGTTTAACAATTTAAAACAAATTATTTACTATACATTATATACATAAACAAAGACAGCTGACATAAACGTGGCGTGGCTGAGCTCTCAGCATATATTTGGTTGCCTATCATGTCCTGGTGCTTTTTAAGCGGCACTGAGCCTACGCTCATTATATACATAATCTTTCACTTCAGATGCTGAAGCGGATTTATCAAAGTCGGTTGGGATTGGTATGTGATTTTCGATGTACGAGACTGTTCGGGTCGTATAAGGTCTATTTTTATCAGAAATAGTAGGCATAAACGTGGTTTGAGGTGTTTAATGAACAATTTACATTTATCTCACTTTGTCTATCATTGCGATGAGCGTACTGCTGCTCAATTTTGTTTAGCTCCCTGTTTAAATAGCAGGGGTGATTAGTTGCATGCCATATAAAATTAAAGCGCGCATGTAACTTTTTCACCATGCATTCGAAATTCGTTTCACAAATGAATTTTTACATTTTTATAGTCTTTGGTTCCACTGATGGGTATCTAAACAGTTATCAGGGGTAATAAAGTTGTTTATATGTACGCCATAAGTTGTTTTACAAATAAAATGTCACACTTTAAAAACTGTGGATGATTTTGTATCATTGGAACGGCAAAAAATATTTTTTGTCTTTAGCAACCCTCCTCGGGATTTCAAATTTGTCTAAATGCATTAAGATAGAAGCTGCTACTCTATTTGAAGAGAATTTTGCCGTTACTGTATTTTGTTGTCTTCTATAGTTTTCAGGAAACGATCAGTTATCTGTAATTGTAATTTAGAAAACTGTGTT
Organism: Sinelater perroti; assembly: GCA_036346155.1. Classification (NCBI taxonomy): domain Eukaryota; kingdom Metazoa; phylum Arthropoda; class Insecta; order Coleoptera; family Elateridae; genus Sinelater; species Sinelater perroti. The sequence continues at coordinate 25,056 of JARFIY010000009.1, forward strand.
TGACCATTTTAAATTCCATTCGATTTATGCTTTAGAAAAGAGGAAGTGGCGGAAACAACTTTGTCAAATTGTACTACGTATCACCACAAACATGTGAGATACTTCAGTGTATGCTCATTGCAATGTTTCAGATACAGAATATCTTTTGTAAATAATTACCTCTGTATAATTTTGAAAGACATGCGAAAATGATTGTAGATGTAATTAAGCCTAGACGTAGCAATATCAGTGGTGGTAATAATCATAATTTTTTATAAACTACCAGAATCTACTGAACTGTACATCCGATAACGTTTACAGTGCACAAAATTCTGATTCGCGTGCTATGGTCATAAAAATTCTTTGCTTACTGTAGGTTAGCTTTTCGAAGAAGCAGCTGAAACACGACATGAACATCATTGTATATTTCACTGGGAAAGTGAGATATCCCTAGTTCCAGTCCTTAATCTAGTTGCTCTTGTGACCTGGAATGGCTGATGGTTAGCCGTACAAACCGCCTCCTTTCCTAGTTACGGATGAATCAAGATCTTTCGATGCTTTCTAGACCTTACAGTTGTAGAGAACATAGAGGCGGCGAGATTAAAGGGAGAAGCCCAGCATTATTCTCACGGCATTTGTCTTGGTAACTGCTGCATCGACGTGTCCTTCTCAAGTCAGCTATCTATCCAGAATCACAATGGAATAATTGGTCTCCTTCCGTCACATCGTCTTCGATAATTTCCCCTTCAGTAAAGTGATCTGTTTTTATCTATCACAACAATTCTACAAGAGATCCAATCTGGAATCGCTTTGTTATCAGCACGGCTTTATTGGCTGCGTACTGAGATATTGTTTGATTCACCGAGCTGAGAATGTAAAGGACTTTTTCAGGTCCTAATTCTCGACAAGGTGCCTGCTTTGCAGTGATTAATTCCATTTCGATACTTTATGTCGAAATCGCAAACATAGTGATTGCTGTTTGTCGTTATTTTTGAGTATAACGATAAATGTTTGTGCAGTTAATTTTTCTAAGGAGCTGTTGGGTGCTAGTCAGTGTACTAATATATCAACCGCGTAACATCAGATTCAAATTCCATTTGTTTGCAACTTTCGTTTTAGTTTCTTTCCAAAATTTTAGACTCTAAAATATTGTCCCCAACACGGGCGATACTCTGAGACTCTTCGGGTCGCGTGCGAATCATACCACAACAGTCGTAGATTATCTTGGTCTTTGGAGTCACGCTCTTCTGGAGAAGGGTCTTCTCTTTATTGGAAATCTAGTCACGTTGTCGGGGATCATCTCAAACATATTAAGAGAGGGATTTTACTTTCTCTTATTTGATACATTAGAAACAGGTACAATCTACGCCTCATTTGAAAATCTGATGATATGCCTCTAATCTTCCATCAACTTCTAGCTTCGCATTGCCATTTTCACTGTGCTTAAAGCTATGTTTCTATTGTTCATTAGTGATATGAAGCGATCTATCCTATTGCTGGGCGCAACAGCTTCTTCTTATTTTTCTTCATTTACTTTATGTTGCATCATGTACGCCAATTGTATCTAGGATCCACAGTTCTTGAATGAAGGCGTTGTTCACCTAAGGAATGGTAAAGATCAATGAGTTATTCTTCTTTTTCTTCTCTTCGACAGGCAACTTTTCCAATAGAGTCTAACCGAGCTTCGTATGTTAAACTCTAGGTACACGTGCCAGTTCTGCGTTTATTATTAGAAGCTTCAGAATACCAGTTTTAAATATTACAGCGATAGCGTCCACGATAATTAGCGTTATATTATGACTTTTTAACAAGCAGCACATTTTACAAACTCTCCGCATTCTTCTCAGATTATCCACGTATCTTTTTCTCATCAGCTTGATTGGTAAACAACGCTACTGCTACAGGTACTCATTGACCCTACCAATGAGCGATGCCGCTCAAGTTTCTTGAATTTGACAAGAGGAAGGGTATATTTAACTTGAGTGTCGTGCTGGTTTTGGCTGTTACAATGGAACAGTCAAAAAAGAGGAAAATTATAAGCCAACGCTACCTCTTCCAGTACTTCGGACACGCTGCAGTAGTGCTAGCTGCAAGTATATGAAGTCCGCTCATAAAGATAGGTACTGTTTTGCTATCACACCTAGACTCTTAAAAGCGAGAAGTCCTTGCGCGCTGAGGAGGTCAAGGTTGATTTCCCTGAACAGAACATTCCCGTATGAGGAACAAAAAAGACAAGCCGTTGATGTTCTTGGAGTCTAAACAGACAAAACAGACAAACAGACAAAAACTACATAAAAATGTAGTGAGAGTGATTGTCGCTAAAAACTAAACATTAGGCAGTGTCATCGTTGCCAAGAGTTTGGGTACGTCTAACTGTCGTACTGGACCGCGATGTATTAGGTGTGCTATCGAATTGATACGGCGATAGCCCTCTTTCTTCCTAGAAATGCGGACTTTCCAAGGAGGAGCTGCACCCAAGAGAGGGAAAAAGTCGTCAGCCAATTGTTTTACGGGTTATCTTTTTTTATTTAGTTACCCGGGGTCATTATTGGAGGTGGTGGCGTTGCATTTTTTCTAGGAATTATAGCGGATCTAAATTCTACCGCTCCCCCCCCCCCCTAACCCCCCTTTCAAGCGCCCACCCAGCACCACAGTATCGAACTTGGTGCGCTCAATAGGAAAAATAGTATACGATACTCGTGCGCTCGTAGGTCACTACGACCTACTTTGCGCACTCGTATCGTAATGTACTAAATCGGCATTAGTGTTCATAAAAAATTTATTTGCCAGTATAACCAGAAAACAAGCGAACTGTAACAAGTGGTGGTTTATTTTTGAAACAAATTCTGAATGCCAGCTGAAATGTTTTTACAGGCACACATTAATTCGGAACGACGTAAAACTAGTATATAAGCAAGCAATTGCACAAAATGCAACAAAGATACATACAATACTTCACAATGATAGCCAAGGTAGTCGCAATTGCACTTGCTCTATTTGGTAAGATTTCTTTGGAACATTTACAATTTATTATTTTTATTCTATCGTATATTTTGTAAAAAATTACACTAAGTGTAAGATACTAATAAAATAAAATAAAAGCTAAATGAGGTTACTTCCAGGTGCTGCAATACCCGAAGCTGATCCGTTATTTCACCTGGGGTTTTTTATCGAACCTCCCCAAGAAAGTTAAATTTTAATTCCAAGTAACTCACTTAAGAAAATGAATCGAAATATAACTCTCTGTTTCTGTTTTCAGATACTGATACAGAAGTTAGCTTGACGTCTGAAAGAAAAACGCACTGCTAATGAACTTCAAATTCGGGTTTCTGTTAAATATAAAAAACATATAATTTGTTCAATTTTTTCTGTGTGGCAAAGTTATATGGAAGCTTATCATCATAAATAATATAAAACTACGGCATTTGTTTATTATGCACACGAACTGCGTTCCTGTTCTTAACCATAAAATGTTTAAAATAGTACTTTTTTTAACATTGATTTTAACGTTGTCTTCACTGACGACACATGTGTTCCCGAGTCCAGCCTCTACCCCCTGTTGTCTTGATAACCTAACGTGGACGATGGATAGCCCTATAGGCCACCTCCGTGCAGTCTTGCGAAGGTATCAATATAATTGTATAGGTAGAAAGAGTTGCTGTGACCTTGTATGGGTATGGGGCTGTATAGGTCCTGAGTGCTCAGGGGGATAAACTCTTGGATGGTCGGTAGCTTCGCATCTTTTTGGATGCCATGGAGCGTTAGAGATTCTAAACGACCTGGAGCTTGTTTTTGCATCCCAGTCCCAAACTGGAACCGCATACATCATGATAGAGCGGATGATCGTTTTATAGATGATCAATTTATTTTTCAACTTGCTCTTGCTGACCGCCCTATCTATGTGCGATCTGTAGGTCAACTTGTAGTCCAGAATCACCCGTGGGTATTTTATCTCTTCCCTCCAGGTTATCTCCCTTCCGAAAATCTTGAGATTCGCAAATGAAGGGGTTTTTTAGTGGAGAACAGGACCGCCGAGCTATTTTCCACCTGTCACATCAGTCTTCCAGTTGATAAAGCTCGACCTGGAGCTTCTGGCTTTTAAAGGAGGTTGATAGCGTATGTATTATATCACGTTGGAGATAGGATGGAGCATTAGAGAACGCCGGCTCGAAGTCGCCTCTTCAATGACTTCATGCCACCGAGTTTCACCCGGAATCTCCTTCCGGAGAGGAAAACCCGACCAGTTGGATCATCGATAGCGGGATTGGAGGTGAGGTAATCTTGTACACCAGGTCGTTGTACCACACCTTGTCGAAAGCCTTGTCCACATCGAGGAAGACTACGCCAGCAGTTCCCTTCTTGTTGTAGCTCTCAGTGCCCGAAATCAAACTGACTCTTCAGAATCAGGTGGTGGTCTTCGACAGCTGCCCTCAAGCGCTTATGGATCACTTATTTTGCAAGCTTTCCCAAAGACGACAGCAGGCTAATGTGTCGATAATTCTGAGGGATAGTCTTAGACTTCCCAGGCTTGGAAAGCATGATGGCCTTCTAAAGAGTTGGAAAGTGGCGGAAAAGAGGGCAGCGTTGACAATGATGAGTACGCAGACAATCGCCTTCTGTGAGATAGCACCAAAGCGCAATTTAGAATGCTATCCAAGCTGAAACCTTGCGAGGCTTGATAGCTCGGATGAGCTGTAGAACTTCTTCGTAGGTTGACGGGTCCAGATGTTCCTGGAGCACAAAGCAGTCGACGTAATTGAGATAGTCAAGGTCAGCGTTATTGAAGCTGAGGTGGCACTAACGCTCCAAGTTGTCAGCGAAAGCCTCAACTTTTTTGTCGACCACATCGAGTACCTCCAGCTTACTATTTCAAGCCGCGTTGCGGTGCTCCACGACGACGATCTTGACCTCCACAGCAATTTTGCGGTACACTTGTTTGTCGACAAGGTTTGAAGATTGCTGCGCGCGCCGTTGCGCCTGGTTCTTCTCACATACTTGCTTTTTTAGCCCTGAAGGTAGGAGGTTCCTGGATGGAGGCGGTAAAGTGGTGTGCTGGCTCCCCCAGGTCTTCGCCAGAGCCGGTGATGGAAACGTTTCTCAAGATCTACCTCAGGTGGACAGTGAAAACCAACCATGAGACGCTGGAGTAAAAGAAGCTTCCCAAGGTGAGCAGAATCAGGTTATGGTCACTGTCCAGCTCGCTGACGCAGTCCACCGGCTGCTACATAGGGTCCTTGAAGATAACGATCTCAAAGACACCAGGGCGAATGGTGAGACCATAGTAAGTGGGTTCAGACTAGATGTAACCATGCAACGTCCTGCCTTTGGTGTTGGCTATACAATTGTTCGACGAAAGATGCTAGGCATTGAGACGCCCTTACTAAGACCGTTGTAATGTCCTCCTCAAAGACAGCGCCCCTCGTGCGAAGGCCGATGGCTGTGGCCTCCAGGTGCTTGGTGGCCAGAAACGGCATCGCAGCAGTACCATCCCGCTGCCGATTGTCCAGTTGATTCACTTCTTTCTCTTGGGCAAAAGTTCCGGGCATTTTTCAACATCTATATCAGAGACATTCCGAGCACAGCGTCGATGTCTCGGTTGTCCAGGTCCCACCTGATGGTAAAGAAATTTCAACAACGATTTGATAATCCCGAGAAAAGTGCAGCAAGGTTATTCACGAGAAGGAATCGAAGAACAAACTGGATCCAGGGAACGCCATGATTTGGAAGAATAAAGTCAAATATCTCGATGTCACTATGGATGACAAACTCATCTGAGGCTCCCAGACAGAAGAAATAGTGGAAAAAGCCAGGGCAGCAAACTATCCCCAAAAATATCACGATGACAATTTTTGTAAATTGTACCATGATGACGTATGCAGCACCTGTCTGGGAATATTCTGTGAAAACTTATATAAATAAGCTACAAGTGATCCAAAACCAAAGGTAAGGTCTATCTTTGGCGCTCCATGATACGTCAAGATCACGGTTCTCCATAGAGATGCAGAACTTCCCACCATCAGAGAGTTCATAAAAGACCAAGCATCTAAATTGCACAACATCAAAAGCCACCCCAACCCAACACTCAGAGACTTTGAGGGAATCACTACAAGCACACTAAAACAATTATTCTTTTGTAGACGACAACAAAGCAACCTGTACACCACCACATATGGGAAGTCCTCGAAAGTGAGTGAGAAAGTTAGGGACTAAAACACAGGTACCTCAAAATCAAGCCAGTGAAATGAGAAAGTCGACATACCTTAACAATATTGTCACTTCACTGTAGTGCCCCATGTAGATCTGGCGTCACTTACTGTAATTGTAATTTATTCAGTCCACATGTTTAGAAAATTAAATAAAAAATGGTTCATAAAATATTACACATGGAAACTTATAACTACACCGCGCGCGTATTGTGTGAATCTAGTGTTCTACTTCTACTTCTTATTAGTTCCTGACTTCATTGGTTGATGCGTAACGCTTCATTTTAAATACTGAAGTGGTCTTCTGGTGACAGTCCGGCCTGTAGTCTGAGACAATGAAACTCATAAGGGCCACACAAAAAAGATGACATCACAACTGATAAGAACCTGTTACCTGCAGTAGATCGGTACGTATGCATCTACGGTAGAAAGGCTAGCGCAATAACTTTCAAATATGTCAAGGGTTTGAAAATGTTGAACACAACCCAAGTTACACTCCTAGTCCTCTGAACGAGTAATTGATTAAACACCGTATTTTAGATACCTACCCGCAGCTAACATAGTGTCAGCGTGGCCGTGTGGTTAAGGACGAATCCGGGTTTATTCCTAGAGCTCAGAATCTTGGCGGGTGGCCTACTCATTCATTAAAAATATTTAAATAACTGCGTTCATTTCTAAAAAATATGTAATAATGCGGTTGTCACATCACCCAAGAACTAATATATGCAAGCCTTAACCTCTCAGTTCGCAGCACATGCTCCCACGCGGCTAACAGAACTATCTGATGAGTATAGACGATACAATGATCAACTTTGGACTAAAAATTTTCAGTCTTACTTTCATATAGGTCCCCACAGTTGTAACTGAAAACTTTTCGGCGCCATCCCGTACTTGGAAACGCATCCCATGATTCGCAGACTCCTCAAACTTCCTTTGATCTCACGCAGCCGTGGTGGAATTCGGCTCGATCACGTGGCTGCCGCCAATCAATAGCTGCCATGAATGTTGTTTACGCAAACGCCTTTCCTTCTTTGGGATAGTGACCCCCAGCACTACTACTATTTACAGTGTTTTGCGTGAACTGCGGCGATGGCGGACAAGTGCGACATCATCCTGGACAAGGAGGAGTTCGAAGCTGGGGAGGCGCTGACCGGCAGGATCGAGTGCAACTTCGGAACCGAAATAAAGATAAAAGGTATGCGTTTCAGCATTTTGATGTGTAGCTCCAAAATGAGACTGCATCCAACGTAAAAACTTTGGCGAGCATAGGTTTGATGGACTGGCCTTTCAGGAATACGAATCAAGATAAACGGGGAGGGAAAAGTGTCGTGGAAAGCCAGCAGGTACAGCTACCGGCGAGCGGAAGAGATCTATCTGGAAATGGAGAACGACTTAATCTCAGGTGAGCCGCACTGGAAACTAAGAGCACTAAAATTTTCATTTTCTAAAATCAAAACAGTTGGCAGTTCTTCGTTTCTTCCCTCTGTAGCTTACTCAATATCGAGACTGAGAAGTAGATTGAGCTAGCGCTATTCAATAGTCACTCAAACAAGAAAACTTAAAAATTCTTGTCAGTAACGTAGTAGATCAAAAGACATACAAGAAGGGTAAGTCAAAGTCATAATTTATAGATCGTACTGAAAGAAGTTAACTAAAGAACTTTCAATTCTGGCTGAATGAATTTTAACCCAAAACTAAAAAAGCTCATTTAACAGAGCTTTAAAGACTATATATAACTTAAATACGCACTTAAGTTAGCTTTGTTCGTAACTGAATATCTAGAACATTTCATGATATCTTGAACAAAAGTGAAAAGCTTTGCAAGCTCTTACCTTGCAAGTTCATTAACTAATTTACGTACCCTCTTGACAAAAATTTTTAGAAGCTTCTGTTCATTGTATCTTGAATCTCTTCTTTTGGCAAATAAAGCTTGAGGTAACCAAAAAAAGCTCACCTTTAAAACCCCTTGACCGTCTTTTGTTTCTCACTGGGAGTAAAATAGAAGGTTTTGAAGCTTGAAAAACTTTTGTAACTTCAGGTTATTTGCAGCTTTCGCCTTTTGTAAACGATTATCGCTACAATATAAACTTTAATTTGATTGTAAGAGCTTTTGATTGATTTACTTTTTTATATAGAGGCGTAATTTTGACATAAAAAACTCAAAAGCTCCAAGCCTCACCACTGTTGATCTTTAAAGCTTACAAATGTAAAAACTGATGCTTTTTGAGTTTGCCTTTGTTAAGTTGATGTCAAGATTACAAAGCTCAGTGCTGAAATGAAATGAAATTTTTAAAGCTTCCTTAAAGTTTGAACTTTACCATATTAATTTTGCCACAAAGTTGGAAAGCTTGAAGATTAAAAAATATGGAGTTCCCTTGAGCGTCCTATTTTTAAAGCTCTAGAAAAGTTTAGACTCTGTTATTTGTGTCTCCTCTTCCTACCAAACTAACTTTGCCAAGATGGCCAAAGCTTGACGTTAAAGAGCTTGCAGTTAGTTGTCTTACTTCTAACTTACGACTGGACATCTTTTAACATTGCCATAACTTGAAGATTAATAAAGATGGTGCTAAATAAACTTTACCATGATCTTCCTTTGGTTGTCTTAAGACTTCCTTTTGCCACGTTTGACTGGCTTTTTACATCTCTTTCACGAATGAATACTGATATTGTAAAGTTAGGAACCATACGGTTCCTTCCCGATCTTCCACTGTTAGTCTATATAATCAAAGTTTGTGTGGCTATGATGTAACCTGGCAGCCAATGAGAGTGGACTGTAATGCGCGTGCGTCAATGAGGCGATCTGATTCGAAACGGGGTATTTATAATAAATGGACAAATTGAGTCGCGAACCTGCATCAAGCTTTATGTTAAACCGGAAAATTCGTCAGTAGAAACTATTCTGGCAATTCAGAAAGCTTTCGGAAACCATACAATGGGAGCAGAATTAATAAAACCAAAATATAGTATATTATAACTTTCCATCTTTTTCTGTCCATAGCTAACGTCATCGCCATCTTCTACTTGGTCTTCCTTTTCCTCTTTTGTAACTTCGCGGTCTCCATTGTAATGCAGTTTTAGTCCGTCTGTTATCTTGTCTACGTGCCAAATGGCCAGCCCGTTGCTATTTTAGCTGTGTAATTCTTTCTTCATATTTCGGCTGTCTACAACATCGCCCGCTGTACCGCTCGCTTGAATACTCGTGCCGCCGCTTTGCCACAAAAACTCCATCCGATGGGAAATTTGTTTCCCTTTGTAACAACTATTAGTATGTAACTTCCACGACAGCCGATCGTCGATCCCTACTCCAAGGTACCGGATGTGATACTTGTAATAGACGCGCTTGGTGAAGCAAAAAAGTCGGCCTCTCTTGCCCTTCGGCCTTTTTCACAAGGAACATCGTACTACAGTTGCCGTCTCGCTTCAGGCTACTACCAATTAACCAGGTTTTCTCAAAACAGTCATAACTAGACGTAAAACGTGAGTCTATGATTACAATCCGGGCACAAAGTATTAGTGCTCTTATTGAAAATCTCCGATATCAAAGACTACTAAAAGTCTACAAGCACAAGGTTGAGGGGAATTGTATTTCCTCTTGACATTTTGTATGCCATATTTTATTTGGTCCATCGTGTGGTTGGTTCTCGGGTTATAAGGCCGTGGTCGGAATTCAGAAACTCTTGACGTTTTCGTCCACAACTGCGGTGGACATCTTCATAAGAACCTTCTAAAAATTAAGTGACTGTCCCGTGCGTTTTCTCTTTTATACTAGTGCGAGTATGGTACCAAGGACACAAGAAACCCACAGGATACACCAGGGGTACACTGCATACCTTGCTCATGTAAGCAAGACTACATTGGGATTACGGGGCGAACGATTAATACCAGGATAAAAGAACATAAACGTCATTTACGCTTCAACCAACCCGAAAAATCAGCAGTTGCTGAACATGCTTTGGAAAATCCTAACCACGAGATAGAATTCGGTTAACACAAGTTTTATCCAATTGTAGAAATTATTATACGAATTTATACAGAGAGGCGGTGGAGATTTATAAATATAAAAATAATTTTAACTGCGGATTCAAACTACTTGGGCCTTGGTTTATCGCTCTCAAGGGGCAAAAAACAGACCGCGATACGACGAAAGAGCAAGTGACGTCAGAAAATGCTAAAATATTACCTGCAACGTCCCAATTGACGTCAGCAGCTAGCCCGATCACGTTATCTACCATCGCGGTGACGTCAAAACCTCCCCCAAACATCATCCCTGCCACACTCGCACGAGTATAAAAGCGAAAACGCACGAGACAGTCACTTAATTTTTAGAAGGTTCTTCTAAAGATGTCCGCCGCAGTTGTGGACGAAAACGTCAAGAGTTTCTGAACTCCGACCACGGCCTTATAACCCGAGTACCAACCACACGATGCACCATAACACCGGCCGTGAAAGCCTTCGCATCTGTTTCATATTTTGTTTTTAAGGGCTTTTGATTTCCATTAACAATCTTATTATTGTTGATTTGTTTTTAAAACGAGAAGTTGCTCGCCAAAAGTTATTTTTGGCGTCCTAGGCTGACAATTTCTCACCAGCCTTGCCTCATATTTTTGCAAGATAGAAACGTGGAACAATTTATTTACAAATGATAACAATGGGATAAGTCAGTGCGGTGACCTTACAAAAATAAGATATGCAAAACTATCCTGAAAATGGGCAACCAAACGTACCCTCAGAGCTCGGCCACGCCACATTTCATATCAGCTGTCTTTGTTTACTTTTTGCTCAAATGATAGATTATATTTGTTATCATTGTGTTAAGCTCATTGAGATTACAATTTGTCAGCGTTTCATGTTCCTTTTTCATAAATCTTTATTTTTTGATTTCATATACATTAACTCTGATTACATGACAGACGTTGGAATTATTTGACACAGGCACATCCATGACTGGGTATTTTACTGGGGGAAGAATGTAATGAATCTTGTTTTATTAGGTGATATCCGTATCCATTTATGTTATGGATAGAACTATTGTCTTTAGGAACCTCGCCAGAATTTCTCCCCCGTTTCATTTCCATATATTTCCTAGCTTTGCATTAAAATCTCCCATGATAGTCGTGTTGGTACTCAATCCTTCTTCCGTGGCTTCTATTATCTGCTTGTATGTGTTCTGCGCCTCTCGATCTTTGTTGGTAGATATTGGTAAATATACTTATCTATTTTTCAGTGCAGCAATCTTTATATTCATAATTTTGTTCTTCTCTCCTCTTAGTTCTTCTTTCAATTCTACAGATACTTCTTGTCATAGATCGCTGAAGCCTGAAACTTATTTGTCTTTAATAGTTTTTGCAGCAGATTATAGACGAATAAAACATCCGTCAGTGCGTCTTGGTGAGTGGGGGTAAAGATAAAGGGGGGGGGGTAGAAAATGATGATTAGGGCTTAATTCTCCTCTCGTTTCCCTGAAGTAGATCTATCCTCCAGCAGAACAATGACAAAGTATCTACCTACTATAGTTGCGCAGTTTTCAATTGTTTTGTAATCTAAAAAACTGTGTATCCATAACTTAGTTAGTCCAGTCCCCTTCTTTTTCAAGAGATTCCAGAATAAGTTGGCTAAAACAGTTGTGTAGCCTAGAACAGAAGCAAGAGGAACGTAGACGGCGAATAATGAAGACAGAATCAAAACAAAAATCATGCTAAAAAGCATTAGTATAGTATTTTCATTCCCATAGTTACACTTTCTACCACTAAATTGTAAGCGCTAGCTTTCTTCTGAAGAAAAAGAACATAGGATTCAAAAGCCTGCAATTTCTTAATCTTTACATTCTGCGTTGTTTTGGTTTTGTATTTTTGCGTGCAAATAACGGAATGATTCAAAACTAACTTAATTACAAAGTTCAAAAATGGGACAGATATTATGACCAGCTAAAAAACATAGAAGTAGATTTCATATTGACTGCCAGATATTGCCTTTGTATATTGTGCTGACCCCAACATGATTTTGTGCTACGACAGACAAACTCAAAAAGAACAAAGCACATTCCAAAGATCACCTAAGCAAATCTGTTGGCACTGGAAGAAGTGATTCTGAGTACACTACTGAGTGTTGACTGCTTGACAATCCTGGAAGACGAATGGAACAAGTTGAATGAAAGCGGCGATGAAAAACGGGAAGTCCTTCCAACTACAAAAGAGACAAATAAATCAAAAAAAGTAAAAGCGAAATCAATGCCGATATGCAAGCACTAATGTACTTTGAAGATTTCGACAGATAAATACTTGCTCGATAAGCAACTTACTAAGTAAGCCGCCTCAAAAAAGACAAGAAAAAGAGGCAATAAAAAAAATTGTGTCCGCAAGAATATGGAAAAGTAATCACCAAGGTAAGGTCGGTTAGGCCAATTTGAAACCAGTGTTGTGTTCTGGACACCATCTGTTTTGGTGTACCCTGAATTGCCTGCCAGCATGGAGAAAACTCAGAGTTCTTCATTAAAAAAGACAAAACTTGAAAGGCTATCCAACCTGCTCTGATAAAGTTGAATTTGATACTATAAACCGTCATCATCATATTTTGAAGAAAACAACAGCCCTTGGCAACGCATTGCTCATTTACTTTGTGGGAGGCCACAAAGAAAAACGTTCAACATGTTACTCTTGAAAAGATGCAACGCAATTTTACTTGCTCAACCAAAATAAGGGTTTTGGTAAAACTATCCTTATACCGCTCAATCTGAGGTTGTAGAAAGTGCAGCAAATGGAATTAGCGCCAGCAACATCACTCAGGCGGAAACTGAGAATCAGGCAACAATTGCCTGCCGTATACCTATATAGTTCGTCTCTCATGTACCCGAAAATGTCGACATTATTTCTAATTCTTCGGTATTTTCGGTTTACGAAGCTGCCAGTCTTGACGCCTCGTTACATTCCTTTCCTCTTGTCCTTCTTGGCTTTCCCGCTTTTATCATACTTTTTTTATCTTGTCTGTAATTTTCCAGTCTCACCCGATGTCCAAGGCATTTTACTTTTTGTTATTCCAATATTTATTTTAATGCTTTCGTTTGATTTGATGTTGAAATTCTTGCAAATCGTAATCATACATAGGGGCTGTATTTGATCTCTTCACAACATTTTGCCACTTCCCATACTCGTCGCCGTTTCAATGGTTACTCCGCCATGCCCTATTTTAGGTTTTTCATCACTTTATCTAGTTCTTCCTTTGTTATCTTCTTCTTGCTCGCTTTCATTTATTTGATCTTCAATTTCATTGCTTCTTTCTTTTCAACTTATAAAAATTACCTAAAACATTTCTCCACGTTCTTGTTCTTTCGTTAACACTCTTTTTATTTCAATGTTGCTCTTCATTATTTCATTCAAACCACTCTCATAATCCACGTCTTACCTTGATTACTTCCCTTACTACTTTCATATTTATTATACTTTTCGCATATCTTCGCCCATTTGCATTTTCTTTGAGTTTTTTTCCTGTACCTCAATTTATTCGCTTCAATTTGCTTATGTTTGTGTAACATTTAGCTCGTTTCCCACACAAAATTCAAACTATCTATTGCCATTCTTTATTACTATCTCTCCCTGACCCCCCACATTGTTTTATTTTCCTTTCCCTGATGCTAATTGTATTTTTGCACCTCTTCTATTTTTCTTTGCTTCTTATTTCTGTCGCTACCCTTATTTCCATATTTTTTCCATATTCATGTTCGATTTTGTTTTCCGTTTTTACTTCTTAGCTTTTTGGGTGCATGTCCCTTTCCTGTCCCAGAATATCAGCTTGTTTGTTCCATCTCTGTACCCTTGTCAATTTTAATTTGCTATAACTTATTTTCCTTGTCATCTTTATTACATCATTGCTTCTATGATTTTATTTGGTATCTACATCTTATTTCCCAATTTTTTGGTTCTCTTTTTTTTCTTAACCCCTCCACATTTCTTCTACATCTTCTCTTCTTATTCCTTTGAGTAGTGTTCTTGTTTCAGATATTGCTTTATTTTTTCTTTTGTTTCCTACTTATTGCCTTTTGCATGCTCTCCACGCTCGTTCAGTTTTTTCTTATTGTTTTGATCTCTTTCTCTTATTCAAATTAATTTTTCGCATTTTGAAGTATAGGTACCTTACTAAATATATGCCTAGTATTTTGCTTCCCTCATCCAAGTACACCGCACATTGCATCAAAAGGCAACTTATAGCTTTGTTTTGTACACACATCGAGGACACTTGTGTTTGGAATGTGGCCTGCTCTTTCTCAACCACAGCAGCCAATGACAAAGAAACGTGATCTTTTTCGTTTTTCGATCCGGTTCCTACCACAATACTGATCCATTTTCAGGTGAAATCACACTACCTCAGGGGTTGCATGTGTACCCCTTCACGTTTTCGCTGCCAAGCACGCTGCCCGCGTCGATGTCCGAGGGCGATCCGACCTACTACAAAGACATAGCGTCGTTCCTGATCCCGCTGGCTCCCATAGAGGTGTACTACGGCGCGATTCAGTACACTACCCACGCAACCATCGTGCGAAGCTGGGCCACCAACTACGAGCTGGCGAAGAGCTTCAGGGTCCGCACGCAGTACGACCTCAACGCCGTCGAGGGACTGGAAGTAAGCACGCGGATCCGTCCGGCATCGAGTCTAACGGATTGTCCCCTTCCAGAAGCCGCTCGAGATCAACAAGGCAATACGGCCCACGTCGGTCTTCAAAGACTCGGGGCCCATAGCAGTCAACGTTCAGCTGCCCGTGACCGGCTTCGTGCCGGGCGAAACCGCGGCTTTCTCGTGCATGGTTAAAAACGGATCGACCATCGACATTCAGTACGTCCAGTTCAAGTTTGTCCAGGTGAGAAGACTAAAAACGGCCTTGGTATCGCACACTGCCTCGACTCTATTCATTCTAAACTTTGTCAAACTACCTGTTAAGCGCTACATGTAAATAAGCAAAATTGTCGATATTGAAGCACAGAAAACCCTCACCCATATATAGGTGCCTCATTCTCTATAACAAAATCATTCATTTGTTCCGTTTTGTTAGCACCACATCATATCATTCAAAATACAAATTTAACGCTAAAAAGGTGCTATGAGAAGATAAAGGTTTGAACAGCAAAGAATAGAATGAACAGATGGAGAGTAATAAAAGCAAAAATCCAGAGATCAATAATATTCTTATTAATATCTAACGGAGGGTGCTTTCAGGGCTACACGTTTCACGCAAACCAACAATCTAAGGGCTTCGATGTCGTCGTGGGGGAGGAGTTTGTCGTCAAGGACAGTTCCGTGGAGTCCGGAAATGAGAAAACCTGGACCTTGGAGCTCACAGTGCCGACGCTGTTCGCCGGGAACTTCAGCGCCTCGAACATCATCAAGATCTTCTGGGAGCTAAGGGTCAGTTAACTCGCTCGTCGACCTTCCCTGGCCATATCTAGGCAACGCACTTTATATAAAACACTCTTCTTAGCGAAGATAGCTTTCTTGGAAGGTTGCCTCACTTTTCATTTCTTTGCAGGGCGAGGTTTTCCTCCCGTTCCCGCATAGAAACTTCACCGTTCACGTGCCGATCACGCTTGGTACGGTGCCCCTAGCGAAGTGCTTATGAAGAGTCCACGATAGTTGCCGTATCTACGTTGTTATACCCAGTTTAGCGATAAACGTGAATGTCCGTTGTTTCCGTTTCAGCTTCGTCGATGTGATACATGACAATAACGTTTACGATAGAAGTGTGCGTACGCCAACGATGTTTATTCTTTTTCGACAAATGTACTGTATTTTCTTAGGCTTTGGTGTACCTGAATGAAATATAAAAATAAATGCCTGATCAAACGTGCTCTTTCACTTTGGAAAATGTTGTTTTTGTCTTCTGAATATCTCAACTCGACCAAATATTGTCGCGCATTCTTTACAGTAAGTCAGACTGGTAAACTTCTACGTAGGATAGGACCTCTAGTAGCTCGGATGTTCCTTATTAAAATAAATTGAGTATAACTGTATTAACGAAGACTCCTGATAAATTGGCTCATATAACTGTAAAGCTCTAAGAGACACTATAACAGACGATTTTAACATATAGACTTCCGTAGAACCATTAAACAATAAAGTGCAAACTCCATATAACTACGTTTCTACAACGAAAAAATTCTTAGAATACACTAAGTCGACCTACATGAAAATCAAAGTGATGAAACACCTATACAGACAATAAACCTCACCAAAACACTGAAACCAGAAACAAATAATAAACCTATCCACATGTAGAATACATAGGTAACCTATTCCGTCTACTTACAATATCTACCACCATTTTGCCTAAGAGATGTTAGATCATAAACTTTGCGGACATGACTACATCTTAACACAGAGATATAATCCAATTTCCCAACTATTTACTGCTTCAACTGCCCTCTAGTGGCTAAATGATAAACCATCATGATGTATGCTGCCTATAGCACTCACTTGGAACTAGCCTAGTTTACAATGCCTGAAAAATTATGCACCACCTTTCGGGAAAACAACGGAACAATCTTGGCGGAAGATTTACATAACATCACTCACTATTAAAGATAGGCACATGCTTTTCAGGCTCGCCAATAGACACCTTTCCCCGCTGTAAAATCCAGAAGTAGCAGGAAGTCGCTACCTCCCCCATTTATCCAAAAATAAAAGAGAACTCCTATCTGTAGAGTTGAAAAAACGAATTCATGGAAAGAACCAGGCACTGCAGCAACAGCGATTTCTACACTTGAGAAGTGCCTCTCCTCCACTCTTATCCGAAAGATTTGTCAATGATGTCAAGCGCCATGTTAGATGACACTTAGAGCAAAAACATTGCAAACTAATGGAAGGAAAAGGAAAAATGACTTGCAAGAATAGCCTCAAAATTTTCTATCTCTTTGCAACATGCTGGATTTGTACAAAACCATTTTACAGCCAAAGTTTTGGAATCCAATATCAATAAGCTTCAGGTTGCAGAGGACTGCATACTCAACATTACTTTTGCCAATTACACTTCCAAAAATATCAACCTAAATAAAAAGCCATATGATGAACAGATGCATTATAAATACCAAGACACAACGAGAGACTATTAAGGCTTCCTAAAAATTACAAAAAAAACTCTTAACTCTACATAAAAGCAATTTATCACAAAACGTTTACAAATGTGGCGTTTGCTTCAAGATTGCTCTTCCTGCTAATTTTGTTTCATTCACAATAGTCGCCAAGATACGCCCACTCAACCAGACTAATGTCTGTAGAAGATTGAAAATTAGTACATTACCTTATCCGAAGACAATAAACAAAAAATGCCGTTTCTTACATTTTTATTAATTTTAAAAATTGTCAATGCAAAGACCACAGTCAACACTTATTTTTGTTATAATTAATTTTACTTACACTATGTATAAAGATTTTGCTGCTTAAAAAAGTTTTAAAACATTTGGATATAAAAAACTATAAAACAAAATGATAGTTCCTTAGGGCTGCTTGTGACCATGCTGCATGTCTTGATCCGTCCATTTCGCCAGCATGTGCATTGTCTGACAACAACCTATGGCTACTGCCGCCAATTCTTGCACCACATTCATTGCATTGTCCAATTTGAGTAGCACCTCCACACTCCCCTATGTAATAAATATGGCCATTTGGGCATTTATACCAATGTCCTGGTGCCATACCCATAGCATGCACAATTTGAATTCTTTCTCGGTCCGTAATGCCAATACCTGTTTTCATTAATTCGCTAAGCTTGATCAGCTCCTGTTTCAGCGTGCTGTGTATCTCGCTGGTGTACTCCCGTGCTGCAAACACTGCCTTGTTGATTTTCATATGCAGATCCTTATAATCAGAGCGTGAAGAGAGCACAGACCGAAAAACAGGAGTGTCTTCAATTTGACACAGTTGGAGAATGCGCTCCAGCCGCCACAGCTCCCTAGTGAAGTCCTCAACCTGCTGATTCGTTGCACGCTGCCCCTGCTCCAGCAGAAACCGGACCAGGTAGTTGATGTAGCCGACAGCCTTTGTAATTGCATCTAGACTTTTTAGTTTTGCTTTATTGAATATGTCGAGGATAGACTCGGCGATCATGATTTGCGACGAGCGCACCTGCAGCAAAATCATGCTCAGTGGCTGCCTCTTCTTCCTGCGTACAGGTTGAAGCGACAATGTGAATTTTTCTAGCAAACTCTTCAGTAATAACGAATCTACAACAAACAAAGTAAGTAAGATGTGCACTTATTACATCAATTTACATTATAAAAATTCCTTTGGTTCAAAACCTATAAGATACGTAAACTATTCTTGAATAGCACAGCAGGTGCATCATCATAACAACAGCTTGGATGACAATATGAAACTTGAAACAGAGTTTTTAACGCGTTTTTGACCCTAAAAAATGTTTATACTTCCAAAATAGTGCGCTACATAATGTCCAAAATCACAGTACAGAGAAGTTTGTATGATCAGACATGAATGGTAAATCCTTACAATTTAATTTGTTCAAGTAAGCATGAAGCTCCACTCTTCAAGTTAAGTATATATATAGCCAATATCAATCCTTTGCTGATCTCCTATGTGAAAATAATGAGCGACAGAACATTTAGAGTTGCAAAATACACCTCTACACCATAAGAGTGCTTTCGGATGGTCAACTACATCACCAACAAGTAAGCTACAACCGAATTATTGATAACTATCAAATAATGATGCAAGATAGAAACATTCAGTTGCATCAAAGCATTTCTACAATTCATTTGTTTGTATCCAAAGAAACATTTTAGCTTGCCGCAATGAACAGTAAAAAAGTTTAAAAATTCTTCATTAACTTATTTATCTTCTTACTACCAATCACTACACCTGTGGCAGTCTCTAAGCATCATATTACAAATCATTGTTTTTGAATTTCTTCAGTTAGCACTGCCCAACACGGGTCTAACCCCGCCCATCACTCGCATAGCCCTGCCTGTTCGATCTCTGAGCATTGCACACTGCACAATATACCATAAAAATTCAGCCACAGCAGTTTGCCAATTTCTTCTAGAAGAGACAGCCCCTTTTTTTTACCTTAATAATTGGTTTTCTTGTGTTCATTTTTTTACCTGCCATTTTTTCTAACTTCTATTGTAATTTGTCTTTTGAAGGTTTCATTTATTTAATTTTGTCAGCTTCATCTTGTTTTTTTTTTCTGGTTTTCCTCTTTGTCGCCTTGAGATGGCTGCTATCACTGCAGATTTCCTAGAATGCTTCCTGAACCTAAGTTTCCACCAGTACAGAATTATTAGTACAAATTGCAATGTGGTTTTCTGCAAAACGACACCATTCTAAATTTTAGAAAAAGTTGAAGCGACATTAAAAGGTAAAATAAAGAATGTATTGTTAATGCAATGCCCTTATATGGACAGTTATGGAAATAAAGTAGATATAAATGGTTTTTCAACATTTCCTAGATGAAAGAGACCTGCAACAACTTGATAATCCTACATTCCTACAAAAAATTCTCCAGCCAAAAAAGAGACAAGAAAGCCTAGAATAAATGTGCAAAAAACTGTAACCTACAATGTAAGTCCCCCCTCACTGCACCAACATCGTCAATATACATTTCACTTGAATGTCTAGAAAAACAAGCAAGTAAATCAAAATCACCACATGGTGACCCGTATCCTCATTCCCCAAGCATATTCTACTTGGACAAAATGCAGATGGATGTGAAGACTTTCATGGTTGCCGTTTTGTTGTTCATTCTCATACTATTAGGTCATGGTAGGAGTTTAAAAACTGGTGAATTGTGAACAAAACATCAAAAGTCTCAAGACTCTAACCTCAGCCTAACAGCCCAAAAACAAATAACATGATAGATCAGATTTATTATGTTATACATAAGATCCCGACATTACAATTCTATTAAAACATACAGCATGATGACCAAATTCAAATGAAATAGAACCTCCATTTTTTAAACCTGCCAAATTGGATTGCACGATGAAATACTTACATTTTAACAATTCTTTGCCAGTCTTTTGCATATTCTCTACCCTTTCCAGAAGTTCAACACGTTTTCTTTCGTTATCCACAAAGCTTCCATAATACTTCTGCTTGACTTTGATAACATCTTGCAGCGCAGTCTTTATGTAATCACTATAACGTTGTGTGCACGTAAGAGGAGTTTTGCATTTCGGGCAGCTTTTATAGTTAATGGCGTCCCCTCCCTGCTGCAACCAGTTTTCCATGCTCTGGCTTTCGATCACATGCTTGCACTCTATCAGCAAAACAAATCTAGCATCCTCTTCATCTTCAGTGCCAAAAAAGATCTCTGTGAGTTGGTCCTTATCACACTGCCGGCACAATGGTGGACATGGGTCGCCACAAAAGCCCACACACGGATGCCCGCATTTCTTCAAAAGTTTGGCACATGGCTCAGTGCATGGTGGTACTGTGCAAATTTGACCACACCGTGCCAAGCACCGTGCATGTGGACACTTCCTCAGACACAACTCTGTGCAGTTGGTGCAAGGCTCGCCACATGTCTTCCGACATTTAGCATGTCTGCAACGATACGAGCATGGTCTACCACATGGTTGACACGTCTCTCGGCATGGAATAGGGCACTCATGCCCACATATCAAAGGAACGCCGCATTTCTCTGCACAGCTGTAATGCATACGGCCCTGTGCACATTGGCCGCAAGTCCCAGCACAGAGGTGCTTGCAAGTCAATTTAGCCTGGCACGGTTGTTTGCAGTACCGCAGCAATTCCTTGCTGTTGCTCAAAAGATCTAAAAAGAAATGTTCAAAAAGCATCCTCATTTTAATAGCACACTCACCTTCTTTCAACAAATAGCAGCTAATTTTAAATTTGTGGCCGCAGTCTGCACGCTTGTCATGGTCAACCAACTGCAGGCATTTCGTCGTGCATGGTTTACTACAAAGCTCTTGGCAGGGATGTCCACAAGGAAGTTTTAACTGACATGGGGCTTTGCAGTATTTATTATTAGGTTCTTCACAGCACTTTGTGTCTATGTAGTGACCACATATAGGGTGAACCTTTTTAACCTGTAACATACAATAAAAATAAAACGCAAAATAACACTAAATAAGACCCCTAGCCATACTTCAGTTATCAATGTTGTTTTTCCATAGTATGACATGAATTAGAAATGAAACCAGAGAAATCATAAGACATAAATTGAATTTCTCTATGCACCAAGTCATGCTTCCTTTTGGTACAGTAAAAGAAAACGACAAACAAGTTCTTATATTGTTCTCAATGTATGTGATCAGATATTATCATAGAGCAGGCCGATTTTATGACTTATATAACTAATAACTGCTATCTTTCCATTGAAAGCGTTTTTTTAAATTAGTGCCTTATTATTATCTCGGCTGATTAAATATATAACAAAATCTTGGTGTAGATATTGGTCCTTTAGCCAGTGTTATCAGTCTGTCCATATTTTAAAACTGCACTGAATAAGAACTAACCAAACAAGTTTCCAGGTGATAAATAGAAAAGTATACTTATTATAAACTACATGCAAAGTGCTTATAATATCAGACCTAAGCAAAGAACTAATGCAGGAAATTAAACCTATATGGAATTATTCATAATACAACAGCCATGTAAAAAACAGCTAGAACACTGCTGGATACCCACCTGTTCTTGTAAGCTATATTCATGCTTTTTGTAGGCCAACAAAAGACAAACATAAGGAAAAATGAGCAGTGGACAGACTAAAGCTACAATTTGAGAAAAACGGCTAGCCTATGCAAGTTGTTATATAAAAAATGTAAAAATTGCAATCAAAGTGATAACAAATCATCATATTAACAATTACAGTTTGGGAAATGCATCTTATTCTGAAATTACACAAATATATTACTCTTTCTCAAATGAATTTCATTATTGCCGCCCCTAATCTTGTACTAACTCTGAAATCACCGTCATTATCATTAAGTTAGCATAATAGTTGATGAATTTCAATACACTATGCACTACTTGAACACATATATTGTAAATACTGATATTTTTAGACTACACTCGTTATACAATTGAGTTTTGATGATAAAACTATGATCCAGAAATTGGCAGGAATTCTAACAAATGCAACTCGAGATAAATAATAAACATTGCCACTTTTGAGGAAAAAAAACTACAGTATGTGTGAGGCACTGCAAAGTTTGTGACTGTTGCACACAAAAGCAAAAAATTTAATAATACACTGACAACATAAGGTTTTTCCCTGTCTGGAAACTTAAAGTTTACATGATTTGAACACTTGAACAAAAATTGATTTTAAAATATTTTATACAATTAAAATCTATTCGTTAAGCTACCCCATTGGCGCATATCTCAATCTTGTACAAAGAGCAAAATGTTTGGCTATATATACAACATAAGGCTTATCTCACGTGTGTAAATTTTTGTAAAGTGATACAACAAACCTAAATTAATTTTCAATACCATATGCTTAACATCTACTTTGGACAAAAGGACAAATTTCTACCACCAAAAAAACCTCTACTTCAAACGCTCTGAATAGTCTAGAAGCAAGTGGAAATCACAACGCGCACACTCCAGCTTTCATGAATAACCAAAAAACCAATAGATCTGTAACTTACCATCTGCTGACAATTTCCGCATGGCTCAGAACACTTATTTTTGCAGAAGTGCTCACAGGGCAACATTCTCTTACATGGTTTGTCACACTTGATTGAATCCACATCCACATTGCAGGCGACCTCATAGACATGAGTACAAACGTTTCTTCGTTTTTTTACCACAACCAAGCACGGGGAACATTCTTCAGAACACCTCTTTTGACATAAATGCTCTCCTGTAGAACAACCTGCCTGCGGCCTTGGACATGGTTTAGCACACTTGTACTGCAGAAATGATGTCTATTATACTACTGTTTGCACTCACGGATGCATCCCTACCTCCACATGGTCAGGGTCGTTTTTGGTGTGACACCGCAGCTCGCATGCATGCCCACATGGCTCGACACGAGTATCGCATGGGTGAGGACACCTAAACTGCTGCACGTCTGCGCTGCAAGGTTTGTGGGAAACTTTGTGCCCACAAGGTAATTCAGCTTCTACAGGAACTTGACAAAAGTATGCATTTGGGTCCACATGACATGGAATATCAAGCTCGTGGTTACATGGTAGCTCGCGTTTCATCGGTACTTTACACTCTGCACACTTTTCATAACACAAGTCAGGACATCTGTGGTTATTTTCACATAATATCCTGAAATTACCTCTTTCTCCATCAACATCCCAAAGGGTAAGAAATTAGAAACAGTAAACTTACCTTTCACAGGCTTCTAGACACTTCTTGTCTATATGTTCTCTATCGAGCACATGGCAAATTGAGGGGCATTTGTGACCACAAACCATGACACCACCACAGATCTTGTTACAACCACCCTCAGCTACTTGGCCAAACTCGGAAGGAGTCGACACGAAAGTCACTTCACGGTGGTTCTGGCAGCGAAGTGCTAGGCTCTCCCCCAAGCAATTCTGCTCTTTCAGTGATTCCCGCACTTTACACCAGAGCTACAACAAAGACACTACAACTGTTCTACGATAATTTTCTATGGGGTGGTGAGGGGGTGTAAGCTTCATATATAATTTATCTCTAACTTTGCTACAATATATATGTTAATAGGAAGTTTTACCAGCAAAACTTTTGGCATGCACAAGTGATGTACGACATTAACAGAATTGACAGTAAATAACAAGTAATTTCAACAAGGTTTGAATCTCAAAGAGTCTACTAAGCTTTCATTTTATCAACACCACTAATTAAGTTCTACTGTTAGGGGGAGTGGGGAGGTGGTAGAGATTCAAAGTTGTCATTTTGTTGTAAACACTGGTGAAGACTGGCATGGTCTTTCTTAATTTATACAAAAATTAGCCAAATTGCTTACCTCACTTTTCTGGCACAGCAGCTCAATATTACCCATGATGTAGAATCCCTCTTTGGCCCTAGACAATGCCACGCAGACCCTATTTTCAATCTTCAGAAACCCAACTTGCCCTTCATTATTATTTCTGACAAGAGACAGCAGAATTATCTTGCATTCCTCTCCCTGGTAGTTGTCCAGAATAGTTATACGGACATCATGCAGTAGCAGATCATACTTCTTTCGCTCCATCATCAAAGCAAACATTTGGCCAGAGTAGGCAGCCAAAATGGTAATATCTTCAGGTTCGTAGCCATTTTGAATAAGATATCGAGCTAGTAGTATCAAGAACTCGGCTTCGTGCTGGTTCATCTTGCTGGAATCGCCAGACTCCTCCTCTGGATGCCGGTGGTCAATGAAATACAGACAAGGATCTACACCCAAAACTTGTGGAAAGTTGTAGACAGACTCGTGATTCTCTAGCTTTGGGTAGATGCTGGGCACGATGAGTTTGGCTATCTCCGGGCGCATGCGGTGCTGAACGCCAAGCACGTGGCACTGCATCTGGTTGCGGACCATGCGCTCGAACAGGCTCACCCCCAAGTGGAAATGGGTCTCCAAGCGGTAATTGGCCGTGGTCGGGCGGAGCTGCTGATGGTCGCCGATAAGTATCAAGTGCTGGCAATGGCTCGTGAGAGAAACGGCGATGTGAGCCTCCAAGACCTCTGCAGCCTCCTCCACAATGACAATTCTGCATTTCAGAGCCTGCAAGATGGTCTGAAGCCGAGCCGCTGAGGTGGTAGTCATTCCCACAACCAGCATCTCCTTCATCAGCTCAGTATCTTCTATTTGCTTCAACTCTGTGTACTGTTTGTAAATTCGACGGTATCGTTTTTGAATCTTAACCAGTTCCAGTATCAAAAAATTTTCGTAGCGCTTCAGGTAATGGAAGTACAACTGCCAACGGACGTCAGGCGCTATGTTATAAGGGAATCTTAAATCGATATACTTCGGCTTACTGTACACACCTCTATGACCTTGTGTTAGCCTCATCTGTAAAAACAAATTCATGATTAATATTCCATAAACTGTCTTTTCACTTAAAGGTAGCAATTCCACATCAAAGATTAAACAGTGCCCAAGAGGTCAGCACTTTATACGTTTCAAAGGCAAATTTTAAACAAAACGTGCATAGGAGGAAAGGAGGGTCAACCCCTCATCATAGCTAATAATCCAAGTAGATCACATTGCGACTTTACTGCTATTCCAATGCATTTTGTGCTCTATATAATTCTAGCAAAATCTGCTGCTGAAGAATTAATCACAGAACAAGTCGAGATCTCATTATTGAATAGCAATGTCTTAAAGTAACTCTCCACTTTAATCCCAGAATAGATAAGAAAAAAATATAAAAATGCTTGCATTTGTTTACAGCTCATAACAAAAACAGTGTGTAAAAGAGAAAATTTTTGATCAACATAAGTTATCATCGAATTGATGTAACATTCACCATTAAATACAGAACGATTCTTTAGCAAAGTTGTAAATTTTGCACTTTTTCCAGTGGTTCTTGCTTGAAATAAATGTGACATCTACAATATATATTGTCTTAGGAAGAAGAACTAACGCACGTGGGCCCAGTCCCCACCCACAAGCCATAAATTTGAATTTCGCCAGTTCAGATTGAAATGTTGTTATGCATCGTAAGAACTGCGTGTAAAATCTCACATGGAAAAAATGCAATTTGCTGTGGCTCTTACCTCTAAATATTGCAGGTTATCCATTAGTTCAAATAGCTCCCGCTCGTAGCGCCATTTATTATTGTACACTTCATTGCTGTAAGTTTGTTTGTCTAGATTGTTGATCACTGCTTCCAGATTTTGAATAGATTGTGCCATTTCGGAAGTCTTAACAAGGAATGTTAAACTTCTCGGCCTTGTTCTATCCATCAGACTGTCGTCGTCTACATCGTCGTCTACAGCTCTTTCTTCGGTTTTCCACAGATCGTCCAGAATCGAGTCTGTTAGTCTGGTATCCCCGCTCTCCTCTTTTTTTTGGTCCTACAAATCAAGTCTTCCTTCAATTAATTAAAATAGTAGACGGGCTTAGCCTAAAATGAATATGAAATAAAGTATAGTCAACAGGATATGGCTCCAAACAGTCCTGGACAATGAAACGCGAATGTTGGCAGTTTCAAGTAAATAACGGTTGGTGTCAGGACATTAAACGTTTCAACATCAAAAAGGCGGAATAACCCCAACGGGGCATAATCTCTCTTAGTATATCCCTGTTGGTCCTCTTGCGTTTCCTGTGAGACGATTTCTATTTCTTTGAAAACGTTTGATGTTTCAAAATCAATGATTTGCCTTTAAATGTTGTCTAAAACAAAACCCCAACCAAAGTGGCAAATAGCACTTACCTCTTGGCGAGGCCTGTACGTCGATTGGCCCAAGGAATTCCTATTACGTCCGCCCAATAACCACTCCAGCACTTGCGCATCCGTTGCTTTGGAGAACCAGCTATCCTTCAGTTCAGGAATGACATGTTTAAAATTCTCAAACGCAATAACGCTCTCATACTTCTGAATTTCGTCGATTGTTTTGCTGTAAAGATCGATCAGCGAAAGTTCGTCGAACAATTCGCGCCGCACTCGATTCACAACAGAGCTGATCCGACCTGAAATAGACAACTTCTTGCGTTTTTCCTTTAAGGTGAATTTTTCCATTCGTGGATTCTTTGATTGCCCTCCGACTCTCACAATATTCGGAGTTGTGTCAATGAGGCCCTCGAGGAACTGATCTAGCGCGTGGTTTGTGAAACAAACCACCAAAATGGGTGTCCGGTCGTACCAAGCGTTCCGATTGCAAAGCAAAGCCTTGGCAATCTCAAGGCCCAAATAGGTCTTCCCTGTGCCTGGCGGCCCTTGGATCACAACAAATTTGCGTGTAAGGGCCGACTGATAAGCCCTATATTGAGTGTCGTCCAAGCCAAGATCGGCGGCATTTGGCCAAGATTCAGGTACCGTCAAATTAACCAACTTCTCTTCTAACTCATATGTTGTATTCATGTCAACGTAATCTGGACGTTCGGCATCAGTTTCCACATCTATTAGATATTTCTTCATGGGAAAGTTCTCTTCCTCCATTGTCTGCATTGCCCTTAAAACGTGGTAGTACGGCTCAAAGAAGACATTACATTCCACCATAACGTACGGCTCGTTCAGTTCATAATTATCAAAACCATGTTCGAAACTAACGACGATCTAATAAAATAATGGCATTAAGGGGGGCACTTACAGGTTTCCTTACTTACTTGTCCCTCATTAAGAAGTTTTGCATCCCTTTCTAATATTCTACCAAGTAGAACGCTCGTAAAGTTGTCTTTCGTGAAAACAACGAGAGCGCCAAACATAAAGCGTTTGTAGTACCTAAAGTTCTTTTGTGTTGAATTTTTCTTCTCTTTGAAATCGAATTGCAGTAGAACTCCATGCTGGTCCTTACAAAAGCGCGGCTGCAGAAACTGCACGTGTGGATGCACGCGTACGCTAGAAAACTTGGTGACGCGCCGGCCGATTCCGCGGTGCTGCAGGTACTCGGACACGCCTTCTCGGAGCGGCGCCACGAAATCCTCCCGGAGCAGGCGAAACTGCACGTCCAAATAGTGGCTGACGCTGTCGTAAGCCCCCTCGATCCTGTGTTTCCTGACGAACGCCCGTTCGGACGACAGCATTTCCGCTGCCGTCGGGTACACGGGGATCTCCCGGAAGTCGTCGGGCGGTTCTTCCTCCTCGAGATCCTCATTGGCCGCATTTTTCTTTTTACTCTCCATCTTCTCCATACACGCGTCGACTTTTGTCTGAAGAAAGTCGAACCTGCGTTTCACTTCATCAGACACCGTAACTTTCTCAGACTCCAGGAGACCAAAGGTGGAGACCAATCCTTTGAGCAGCTTGGGCAGAATCTCGCAAGCTCGCGTGGGCAAAGTTTCGATCAAAGCCTCGAAGGTCACCGCTAGGTTGATGAAGAAGTCGTCCACGTCATTCCAAAGGTGGGCATTGAACCTGCGACGGCTCTTGTCCTCGAACGGTATGTCCACCAGCAGGTAGTTCTGGAGGCTGGCGACGAAGCGTGCCTTGGAAGCCAGATTCAGCACTTCCAGCTTGTTCTCCTTGAAGGGGGACGAGCACAGCTTGGAGAGGATCCGAATGACGAGCACAATGAAGTCGCCCCGCAGGCTGGACTCGAGCAGCTCCTGGAAGCCCCGCTTCTGGCCCAGCAGCTCCGCTATTATTTCGGACGGCACCTTCTTGCTCCACTCCTCCAGCCGCCTGAAGCCCACGACAAACTTGGCCGAATTGGCTCGTTGCTGCTGCTGTACGTGAGTGGCTGCAGCTCCCGCTTCGCCCCTGTGCGGCTGCCATGGCTGTTGCATCCGCACGCCGGACACCACACTAGGGGATCTAGATCTGGACGAGAAGGGCACATAGCTTCCCCGATAGGCTGCGTTGCGACCCGTTCCGCGGCCGGCATTAGGGAACATCCTCGCAATCCGACTTTTTGTTTGCACTGCAACAATAACGGCAGCAAATTAAGCGAATTAATGAAAAGCAAAAGCCAGATGAACAACTAATTGTTAGATGGTTTCGTCATTGTCGGGCGATTTTCATTAATTTATAAAAAAGGTTCTGCTGCAAGGACGGTTTCGGACACGAGCCTTTTTGAGACTCCACTCGCACAACTGCGTTCCGCTTTTTCTTGGGCCGTTTCTGCTCCGCCAAAAGTCAAAGCAACAAATGATTCCAAGAGCCCGTCTATCCGCGCGCCTTCACTCCACAGGCGGATGACAAGAAATATTGGATCATCCGACGCTCGAAAGGGCATGAAGGATTAGAGAAGAAGAAGTAAGGTGGTGGTAATCCAAAAAAGTCTCCAAGATGACAGAACCGAAATTTTTAAACAAACAGTCGGATTTCACCACCTGCATTAGTTTGCATTACCAAATTACACGGCGCAAGACTTAAGTTTTACTTTAATCTAATTGGAACGGTGTGGAATTCATTGGTAATAATCTGGAATTGAACGAATCAAAAAGCAATTTTAATAAGAATTTCCTTCTCCAACATCTAGACGCCGCTGACTTTTGCATGCCCGCGACGTGTAGATACGATCGCAAGGCCTTGCAAGAGCGAGGGGACTCAATAACTCCCATTTCCACAACGGCGGCACTTTAAAGATGTCCGTAGAGTTGAGTAGGTCTTACACACCTTGGTACTTATGTGGATGACAACACCCCAGTAAAATGGCGCGGATCCATTCAAATAATTGCACCCACCGAAGGTCACGGCACTTGTTGCATAACCAGACAGACCGGCGAAGAATGTAAAATGAACAGAACAAGAGGCTCATCAATCGACAAATTAAAGCAATAATAGGAGGCTCACCCCTCAGCAAAATTGAAGCACCCGATGAAATCTCGCGGCTGCGAGCAACGACGTAACTAAAGGATGGTCGGCTGTAACAAGCGCATAGACGCCCCCAGCCTTCTAGATCATCGAAATGTGTAAAATTAATCTCGTTTCCGGCGGAAGAAGAAAATTTTGTTGGGTGTCAAAAAATCGGCGAGAGTTTGGGAATCGAAGCCGGAAGCTCACAACCTTCCGGGGGCTCGAACTCACAACCCCTTGACGCAAGCCTGCTTTGGCAATGTTGCCGACTTCCTAATATTACTAGCGTAACGCAAGACTATTGTAGAAAGTTTTAATGAATTAATAAAAAGGCATAATCAAGTTTGCAACTTAAAGTACAATTTTTTTAGTTATAAACACCTGTGTAATGCAGAAAA
Organism: Sinelater perroti; assembly: GCA_036346155.1. Taxonomy (NCBI): domain Eukaryota; kingdom Metazoa; phylum Arthropoda; class Insecta; order Coleoptera; family Elateridae; genus Sinelater; species Sinelater perroti. The sequence continues at coordinate 54,981 of JARFIY010000009.1, forward strand.
AACCAAAAATCCCTAGAGTATACAGAAATTCCCTAGCAGCTAAAGCGCTTATTAAAAACCAATAAAATGGAGTATTCAAACTAATGGCCTATAAACTTTTTGCTCTCCACAGTGGTAAATAATCCGCAAAAATTTATCAACTCTTTCGCCCCTAACGGTAGCAATTGCCACCAATACATTTCAACACTCGCAAAAGAGAAAGAAAACAGTGGATTCAAAATTTGACACTAGATGTCGACGCGTTACGTTGTTTACATTCCATTCACAGAGATGATTATGAGCATCGATGTGCACTCAAAACTTGCACAGGTCGTTCTCCCATATTATGTGAGAAGTGTCGGACACCACTGTGTCTTTCTAAAACAAGGATCTGCTTAGGAGTTTACGAGGTAAGATAGTTTTGTACAAAGAACACAATAAAAATGATTCTTGTGCCCAAGTCCAAGTGTACTTTGAAAAATCAAGACTGAAAGGGTTAAAACTACTTATTTACTTTAATTTACAAGAAATCAAATTACTTAATAGTATTTATGTATACAACACATAATAATAACGTACCAATTACACTGTATTTATCTGTAACAATATGTTACACTCGCTCAGAACGTTTCGCTTCCAGTACTCGACTTCCCCGGGCTGCTTCGCTGCATGATATTTAAACAATTCAGAACTGGTTCTACGGCCTACGAGAAACGCCTGGAAAGTTCAGAATTGTTCGATTCCTCGTAAGCGCACAAGCACGTGTCCGTTTCTGGTCCATAACGGCCGGGTCGCTGCTGGGGGGAGGGGGGGGGGTGAAAATAAAAGAAAACCTACAAACCAAAATAACAGAAATTTAAAACGAGACACACAAAACATAAATAACAGTCTGCAGACGTTCAGATTGAAATCTCAACTCCAAAGTGAGAAAACGCTAACCTCACAAAGAGACCTTGAACCCAGCGATTCCCTTCAATGTAATATAGAGTGGGTTAGTATCGTACGATCATTGGCGTTCGGCTGCAGGAATGTTCAGGCTGGCCATTAAAGCGAGAATCTATCCGTTGAATACAGGTAGGTGCGAAATATAGGTCTGTCGTCTTGATGGACTCGCAACTCCAAAGGTTACCAGGTCTAGGTATGCCAGAGAACTTAACCAAACATCCCCGCATCCCAAGGAAGAACGGGATCAACCAGCATGGGAAAAAGAAACAGAGAAACCTAAAGCACCCGCAGCTTCACTCCGTTGCATTTCAATGAAGAAAAAGACGTTTCGTCATCAACTTCTGATGACGATTCCTGCAGATGTTGCGGATTGGGAGAATGAAGAAATGGGATGTATGAACTAGGAAGAACACCGATAAGGCTAGCAGAATTCCCGAAAAATAAAGGCTAAAAGTGTTTTTACGAAAGGGGAGTGTTAGAGATGTTCGAAATCAAGGCTAAATTTGTGAAGAAAGTTCAGCGTGGCTTCCATCTGCACAACTCTCTAATTTTTTTCCAAATACACCTTCTGTCCCATCCTTGCGATGTTCGAACCACTTCAATATTTGAAACGCATTTTGTAGGACTTTTCATGCCCCCCTCACGGCGCTAGAACTTTTAAATGTGGAAGTAAAAGTCTACAAGTTCACTTCCACGAAGTAACAAGATCAGAAATGTATTGAACAAAAATAGGCGAAAATTACGAAGTGGCATCAAGTTTTAGAGGTTGACGAAGCGGAGCCTCTTCAGATTGGGAAACAATCGCGAAGGGCTAGATCGACGTTCCCCGCTTCATAAAGTTGTTTTGGTTGCAAGTCAAGAACCAGGACACGAATTTACTTTGATGTGATGTCGTTCTAAACGTTACTGCCTCAAGCTTTGAAAGTTGCGTGTCCTTACATAAAAGAAGAACGATCAAGATAAACAAATTACAAGACAAGGTTCGACAGCTTTTCGATCCACTCCGTACTTACGCAACCAGTGTAAAATGTTTTTGTGGTCGAAATTTTCCTTTAATTGGGACTAGCAATCAAAATACATTAGTGGCATCATTTGTTAAGATTACCGTATAATAGATGCTGATTGTACTTGTTTAAGTTGATAGTAATAAAAATTATGTCTGAAGATAAGCAACTTCGAGCCCCATTAAGTGCAGTTTAGAACAGCATTTGCTTGATCAAAAATGTATGATGTGCGCAGTCAACTGTTTCTAACATCTCTAGTCTTCTGATCTAAATATAGTCACTGATATGAAAAATAAAACTGCGTTTTTTCTTCCAACGTTCAATGTAAAAGTATACACACAAACATATTGAACGATAAACCCATCTAATTTTCCTGCACATTATTTCCCCTTTAACTACAATGATTCATTCTTCAATCAATCTTATCATTGTTGAGTGGTTACATGGCGTTCATGAAGCTAAAATTTTATTTCAGCCAACCAAAAACGGCCGCGGTTCATAATCTTCTACAACGGCCAAACGGCAACGTTTTCATTTCGAACTGGGTGCCATTTTGCCTTATTGCCCGCTCCCGATAATCGACTTTTCCCCACTACTTGTCACATAGCAGTTTCAAGGCCAATTCAGAACGAGCATGTGGAACTCCACCCTTGGCGTTACAATTTGGTGACAATTAGACAAAGCCGTCCCCTGGAGCTCTCTCATTTGGGTATCACAATTATATAACCAACGGCCTTCAATGTTTATCTCAAGACAAACAGAGAACAGCGCATCCCTTTACTGCTTTGTCACCAACTCTGGTCGCAAAGGAGATGGAAGAAGCAGGAGTAAGCTCCGCCCTAACAAATATTTCCGAAACGAGATCAAGCTTGTGCAGATTTCGAACCGATTCGAGAGAAACCTTCAAGAAAAATCGGAATCGTCAAGGTCAAATTTTAAGGGAGAAGTAGAGACTTCAACAAGACGGTCCGTTTTGAGGGGTGAAAATATTTTCTTGCAGGGAAGTCCTACCATTGTGGCTTTTACGTTGTCCTACGAATTCATTAGCCTGCATGTTCTTCAACCTCGCATCTCTTTGCGGCCCTTGAGCAACGTAAAAATTTCGATTCTCTCATACGGTGGTACGGACCAAGGCTTGCAGTAAAAATTAATAATACGCGCTTTCTAAGCCACAGAAAGAAAAAAGAAGGAATGGGGAAAGCTAATGGGAATTGCGCTAACAGAGGCTGAAACTCCATGCTTCATTGAAAAAGCCAGCATAAATCCCGCAGGCCGACGATGAACGTCAAGTCTGTATTATGATAACATTGCGAGAGGGAAGAAGGCATGGATCTTGGGTAGATTCAAAACGGGCAAATCTTCCCATAATTCGATTTTCCTGGCGTTTCCGATTCTAAAAGTACAAAATAAAAAATCCCTGGCCTAAGTTGGACTCTTTCAAACTTCGCGACATGTGGTGGCGTCATTCGCATTAGACTAGACAGTACGAATAAACGGACGGCTAGTTTTAATTACCTTTAGGATCCGTTTAGCCATATCCCCTCTACCCCCCAAATCATCAAACAAAATAAATAAAACAATTAGCGGTGCAATGGCCTTTTCAGCCGATGAGTTTCCAGCACAAATGTGTGAAACAAAAACATTCTGTGATAGTCTCAAAGTACCCAAATAAAATTAATCGTTATTACAGAATACAGGATGCTACTATCACGAAGTTTGTACTTTGTATAACGATAATGTAAACCGTGAAAAATAATTTGTATTTACAAAGACATTCTCGATCAAAATATAATATTGCCCCAATTGAAATATAGACAATTCGGTAATTCCCCGAACTGCACGATGAAAAACTAAGTTCTGTTGGGACAGGCCTTAAAAAATAAATTAAGATTAGAGATGGGAAATCGCCGATACCCATCTATAGTTCTATAGTTCTGCAACTTGCATACGCGCATTGCACAAAGGCAAAACGATCACTTTTGGCTAACCCATGACTAATCGCTCAGTGCAGAAGCTGCATTGGTTATTTTTACCTTCCAAGCCGAATTTACAAAATTATCAAATAGTACACGCGCCAAGCTCAGCGCGATGCTTTCCAGCAAAAAGCGCAGGCCAAGTCTGCAAGGCAGCAGTTCTCTTACCTTGTAATCTTCCAACCGGCATACGAACACCAACTGATTGTATTAATGCACTCGCTCATGTCATTGCACAGCATAATGCATTCAACATCGCTTGTACATTCATTCCAACTTCAAGGTTAAATTTGTCCGGATGGAGTTTTTGTGGCCACGCTTAAAATTGCGTATATTCGAACTCTATGAGCCAAGGGGAGTTCATATTACCCGTATCGATGCTGTCCGCGTTGCAGGGCCCCAAACATGAATTTTAAAATTTATTAAAAATAGCGTGTTACATCTAATTATATGAACATGCGCAGCCTGTACCTCTGCAATCTCGTCGTAACCTAGAAAAATGTTTATTTACAAAATGGAAATAACTACAACACATAACACTATTATCTCTCTCCTAACAGTTCATTAATGGTTACTGTGTAAGTTACAATATTGCCTAATTGCAAACAAAAAAATTACATCAATTGTCAACTGTTTGTCGCAGGTCCTTGTAATAATAAAAATGAAGCGAAGTGTTTGTTCATAGGTAGAGATGAAACCCGGAAGATTCATTTGGCTGACTAAAAAAAGTTAGCAATTGTCAATAGACAATCGGGAACGATTTGGGTGTTCTACAACTCCCCATAGACTAAAATCTGTATGGGTCACCCATCTCGCCCTTGGTGCTCCTTCCTTTTTCATGTTAGACACTTAATTTTTATTAAATGTGTTCAACGGAGAAAACTAACTTTAATTGAATCTTTCCATAGTCTATGGGGCGTGACTGACTATAAAAACAAAGGAAGTGGGATTGAATAACATTGCCGAAAAACTTGACTTACCAGTCGTCGATGAGAACAAAAAGATCCATAATTTAAAGATCGGTTTAATGCTATAGGTTTTAGCAGCACTCTGAATTTTGAAGACATCCTCAATCACCCTTCGTACTCTACTCAATTTATAATTGAAAATTCTTCCTGGCGTCATCACCCACGAAAACGTAACTGGCTTTGTTCTTCTCCTGGCACCTTAACCTTTTTTTTTCCAAGCCTTTGTAGAAAGATGTATACTTAAACAAGCCGCCGTCAGAAATGTGGCTTTGGCATACAACGTCTGCATACAAAAAAGCAATACTATTAAAGGTCCCTTTGCAGTTGAAATATAAGCTCTCACTGTTTTAGTACTACTACAGGCATTGAGAGAAGTTCCATTTCCTGTAAAATTTTTCAGCTATAGCTCTCTGCCTAGTTTCTGAATTCGGCTTCTGTTAACAGACAAGCAAAGAACATATTTATGCACTTTATTAGAAGTATTAAGGGTGAAATAAGATTAATAACATTTCTCATTGTTTTTCAGAGTAACTTGAACCCTAAAGAAGCACCACCTGCCCAGAAAAATTTTCCAAATAATGAAAGACCACAAGATGCTCCAACCCAATTTAAAACGCCTAATCCAAAGCGCCGGCTCCAAAGAAGTGAAGACTCGGCCATACAGCAAGCAGTCGCTATCGGAAACAATTAATGTGAAGGATGAACACACAAAATTCTTCTGTGTTTAAAAGTGGGTATGTATGATGGAAATCCGCTCTCAACCCTTCACAAATTTTTCCTTCACAGTACCCACGCATTCTACCTGTCACTACATGTGGCTTAGAAACAATAACTCTCACGGTTCAAGAGCAAATAAGTTGAGAACTACACAGAGACCAATGGAACGGGCTATGCATGAGTTGGACAGGTCGTGCGACAGCAAGCTGGCCACACAAGATCGCACACTGGCTGGATAATGTAAAAAAGACTGGTTTCGAAAAGCAACAGAGAGACATGGAACTGAGGGAGGCCTACATCCAGGAGTGGACGGATACAGGCTGACGAAGCAGAAGAAGTACCCCTCAAATCCCCCCAGCCGTTCAACATCAAACACTTCCGGTAACTAAGTTTCACCTCCTTATAATAATAATAATAGCGTCCTAAATCCCTTTGAGGGCAAAGGCCTCCTCCAGACGATTCTATTGTTACCTATCTTTTCCTTTCTGGGTCTAGTTTTCTTCTGCTACTATCTTCTCGGCATCTTTCTGTTTCTTAGTGTTGGTTTCTATATAGTAACTAATTTAGGTTTTTGCAATGCTACACTGGTTGTATTAAATTTAGATTTTGTTAGAAATTTTAACTCTGTCACTTAATCTGATTTTTAAAATATGTCTTATTATTTTAAATTGTGTTGTTTCAAGCTTTGTCGATTCACATTTGGTTAGTGCCCAAGTTTGTGTGCCGTAAAATAAAGTGTTTGTTCTTGGGTACGGTAGGGTTGTAGTTGTTCATATAATCTGCTTTGAAAAATGTTTGCAAAAATTTTCTACACATTTGATAGCACCCTGATTGGCCTGTAGAGTTATCTTCTCTTCGACACCGTTTTGATTTGGCCCATTGGGATGGAATTTGTTCCTCGGCAAGGATTTTGTTGAACACATTGCACTAGAAATGGGCAAAGTGACTCAATTCTGGGATCAGATCCAAATCGCTCACTCACCAAAAAGAGCTAGGTCTTTTTTATAACTCATAACTTATTTTCTGCTACATTTGTGCCTACTGGCTATATCAGTTAGGCTATTACTGCTACCATTATAAAACCAATTGTAATGAACTGTTCAATTCAACAACGTTTTATTTAAATTTTATATTATAGATGTTATAGATAAATATTACATACCAAGCTGTATAAAGGCGAAGACTGATAGATAGAATAAGCAAAGTCGCAAAAAACTGAGGAGTTATCGGAATCAGAAACAAGTCGAGGTCAAGTTTCTGGAGTGAATCAGATCAGTGAGTCAGATTGAGACAGGAGAACCAAGAGCTGCTCGCATATGTGCAGACCGCATGACAGCGAAAGAGCGAGAATCGAGTGAGAGATCGTAGAGTTACCGCTCTTATTTTGTGAGTCATAACTCACTCACTCTCTAGTAGAGATAGGTGATCCGCTCATAAGTTATTCAAAAGAACCAGCTCTTATGAGTTAGATCGAGGCGGGAGATCGAAGAGCTACCGCTCTTATTTTGTAAGTCATAACTCACTCATTCCCTACCGAGAGCTGGTTCTTTTGAATAACACTGCATAGCTTTAGCTCGTCTGTTATTTCTCTATGCTTGCTTTTATCATTCAGTAGGTAATATTGTTATCTCCAGGTGATTTTCCGTTTTTTATTGCTTTTCTAATTTCTGAATGCATGATTGATGTTCCTTCGTTTATAGTTGACTATTCTTCTTATAGTTTCTTACAAAACCTTGTTGCGACTTTTACAAATTCGTCTCCTGTCTGTACTAATTTGTTCTTGGACTCTGATTGAACCTCTCTCGTTTAAGATCGTACCAATTTTAATTGATTGTTGTTCTCTTAAGTCATTTCTTATTGCCCTCTTTGTTATCTTGTTCAGCTCTGCATTTTCTATTTTGTTTCTGCTACTGGAAAGCCTGTTTTCTTTTGGTTTTTCTCTTTGACTAATTTCTGTGTATTTTCTAAAAATCTACTGTATTTTTTATTTGATTCAGAGTTGTTCTTCTTAAACATATTAACTTTTTGGAGTTTATTTTCTATATTGTTAGATGCTTCTTGAGCTGTAAGATTATTCCCGTTTTCTTTTTCAGACCTATGACTTTTTATTTTTATGGTTGATCTTATCATTCTGTGGTCGAAGCTGAATTCAATTCTATTTACTGGTTCTGTGTCTGATGTCAACAGTCTGTTATTACCAAGAATAAAGTAAATTTCATTCTTGCTTCTCCCATTTGGAACTAGCCATGTCCACTTTCTGCTTTTTAAATAGCGTGTTGGTTATAGTAAGTTTGTTGCACATGACCATTTCAACTAATTTCTTGCTTTTCTTCTTCTTTTGGTTGTCCAATTTTTGAGTTAAGATCTCCCAGAACTATCAGATGTTTGCTTTTGGTTTTGTTAATATAGTTGTTCATTGTTAATTCTAAGTCTTCATAAAATGAGGCCTTTTCTGCTTCTGTACTATTTTTTGTTAAAGTATAAGCTTCTATTAGTATCAAATTATAATTTCTATCATAATATCGCAATTTTTTCGAAGACGCCTTTAAGTTGTTCAATGCCTGTGACCCAATTTTTGTTTCTTTCCAACATAAAATTGTTCCAGTCCTTGTTTTTTCAATTACTTCTCCATTTTTTCTTTCTAATTCTCTTAGTCTTTCTTCACATTTTGGTGTTTTAACATTGAAGATGCATGTGTACAGTCGTTTTTTTTTGGCTTCTTGTTTAACTTTTGAAGGTAAATAGGGGTATTTCCCAAGTTTTTTGTTAGTGCTGTTTTGTGGCCATAGCATTTTTTGTCATCATTAAATCATCTCTAGCTTGCTTTACTTGCTATTTGTTAATGGAGTTGCCACAACTTCTAGTGTATCCTTCTCTTTTAAGTTTCCCTTTACTGTATGCGGTGCTAAAGTTCAGATCTGTTCAGATGAATTCAACGCAATACATCTTGTGAAAGTCAAAATTTTGTTGCGTTTCTGTGTACAATTAAAATAAGTCGAATAATGCAATATTTTTGTAATAAGACTTTTTTTGGTATTAAATTTTACAAAAAAAAAACTATGTAGACACAATAGTTATTCAAAAAAAATTCTAATTCCTCTATGTACAACAATAAATAATGCAGTATTTTTCAGTTCAATAAAATATTGACACTAAAATGTTATTTTGTTATAACATGCCTGTCCAGATCCTTGTAACGATGTTATGATGGCTTCACAAACTTCTGGAACAATTTGTGACATTGCTTGTCTTGATATCTTGAAGCTGTACACTCGCCAAAAAATGCAGTGTGCTGGCAACATGAGAGAAACTGGGATGGTTTCCCAGAAATTAGTGTGGTGTTTGACGATTTTTCCCCCAACCATCTGAAGTAAATCGTCGAAATCACTGGGGGTGAACTGCAAGCTTATCCTCCACGCTTCCAGTCTTTTCCGTTCCATGTTGGTTATCCAAGTTTCTGCCGCAAAAGTTACTGTAGGCCTGATGACTGTTTTATAGAATAATTCTTGAACTTATCACAAAAGGTTTTTGTTATAAGCCCCTACTAATCTTCTCCTAATTTGGCCACTGTATTCACCTTCTAATTTTACAGGTCCAAATAAACTGCCTTATCCTGCTTCTTGTAACATAATTCTTGATGTTCTGATTTTATTTTCAATATTTCATTTTCTGTTTCACTGTCGTTGAAGATTATGTATGTTGTTTTGTCTTCATTGATTTTCAAACCATCTTTTATTACATTTTCTTGAAATTTTTCAATTATTATTTTTAATTCTTCTTTAGTTATGCATGGGAAAACTATATCATCTGGCAGATCGTATTCAGTTTTTATCTTACTTCCTCTGATTGTAGCTTTTAATATTATATTAAAAAGTGTAGCTGATAGGGGGTCTTCTTGTTTAAGTAAATTAATTTATATATATATATAAGAACAATAGGGCTAGTGGCCCAATGCTTGTAAAACTATGGTTCAGGAGTCTTTTGGACTACTTCCCCCATATTTTCCTGTCTTTCGGCAATCTTCTCTATCCTCTAACTTCAATGTTTCCAAGTCCTCCTCGACTTGTCGCTTCCAGCTAATCCTAGGTCTTCCTCTTTCCCTATTATTTATAGTTGGCGTATATAGACTTTCCTTCATCATTCTTCCTTCTTTTGGGCATAAAATGTCTCGTCCATCGAATTCTCTGGGCTTTGACCACTTTTGATAGTTTTGGTTCATTATAAAGCTCATATAACTCCTGATTGTTTCTTCTCTCCCACACCGCTTGCACTTTCTTCCCCCCAAATATTCTCCTCAACATCCATCTTTTCCCTATATCTATTTGTTCTAATACGTTCTTAGTAATTGCCCAGATAACTGTATTATAAATTCTGTGTTGTGCTTCTTAATACTGTTTTTCACGTTAAAGAACTCCAGCACTCGTTGAACCTTTTTTTAATCTGTGTTTTATTTCTTCTTCATTTTCGTGGAAGGCAGCTCCCAGATAGATAGAACTTTCCACTATTTTTATTTCGGCCTGTTTCAACCCCTGTCCTTCTTCTAGAATCAAATTTTCTCTTCTCTCCCTTTTATTCTGTACTCCTAAACCCGCAAATGTGTGTTATTGTAATTTATTTGCAGCCTCAAACTTTTCTCTTCTATTTCAAATTTCCTTGTCACACTCTTCTAGCCAGGATCACCACATCATCTATATATGCCATACATTAATGGCTTTTGCAGTATATGTTTTCCTTTTATTGCAGCCCACTTTTCTTATAATGGCTTCCAAGACTAAATTAAATAAAACTGTCGAGAGTCGATCTCCTTGTCTTAATCCTTTCCTAATTTCAAAACAGGTTCACTTCACTCAATATCATATACTTCATTGTCTATTATTAGCTTATTATATTTTAACTGCACTTTTTGTCCTTTTTCTCCCACCTTTCCCATGAGTGGAATTAGTTTCTTCTGGTACCTTTGTTTATCCATATTTAGGTGTCTTTCAGATTCGTGGCTTGCTTTAGCATTTCTATTTTCTTGTTATATTTTCCAAGTGTAATTAGTAATGGGCTTGCTCCCGTCTCCTTATATTTCCCTGATCTGCAGTCTTCTAGATCTTTATCTTCATCAATCTCCTACTCATCACCTTCTTCATCCACCAACTCCATTATCCCTAGATATTTTTCTAGCATCTTTCTCTAAGATTTCTGTTATTTTATCCTGCTTTTCGACTTTTTTCTCTTTCAGTTGTTTATTTTCTAGTTTTATTGCACCAATATCATTAGCTATTTGTCCCAGCTTCTCATCCATTCTCTCCAACCTGCTCATCTGCTTTAATAACTCCTCCACATTCTCCATATTGCGTACCTTCTTTCCACATAGTGATAAGTTAGTATGCAAACTACAACAAACAGTGTTTCCAATCCTAAAGAAAATTTGGTGTAATTCTAGTTTTTGTATTGCTATTTTTCTTGTGTTAGCTACATGGAACTTTCCGCCTTATCTACCATCTTTTAACCTCAAGCAGTCATATTTATAACAAGATTATTCACTGATCCGGTGGCTTTTCCTGCGTTTTCAATCGTTCCAGATTTGAAAAACGCGTTGCTTCTTCTATTCAATTACCTTCTTGCTTTTTTAGATAACTTGATATGGCCCAATTGAACTTTTGTACCAGAGATAAATCAGCATTACTTTATTTGACTTTATTTGTTGTAATCTGTAAAGTCATTTGTATTGGCTCTGTAATTTGTGAAGGGAATTTGAGGTCCTTCAAAGCCGTTGTAATATCTCAGCTTTATTGGGGCATATGCCTTTTGCAAGTCTACATATAGCACATGCATCTTTTCATTTTTCTTATTACTCATTTCTTGAATTTGCTGTATCAAAATATAGTCTGACCGATTTTTCTTATTTCTTATTCTATACCACTGTGGATTACTGGTAACTGCCTATTTTTTGTCCACTTCTTCCTACACTCTTGTATGTGATGATCAATAGCCATATTGGTCTGTAATATTCTGCATGTAATGGGTCTCCTTTCTGATACATAGATTTTATTATTTGCAAGTTTTTCTGCCTACTTTTTTGTCTATGTATTTTATCAATTCAATTGGTATCTTGCCTGCTCATGGGCTTTTATTACTTTTCATTTTTTAAATTCTTCCCATGAATGTCATTCTTCCTCTTTTCATCTTATCTTGTCTTCTTCCCCTCCTTGTTCTTTTATTTCTTTGCCACCAAAACCCTTTTGAACTATTCTTCCCACTTTCATCTCTTGGTTGCCTGTTTCTCTCTTCGTCAAACCAGTCCTTTTCTTTCCTTTTCTTCCAGACCTTTTATATTGCACCATTCCTCTTCTGTCTCCCCCTTTTGATTTTGCCTATCCCGAACTTTTTGAATTTTTCTAGTACCCTCTCAACCTTGAGTAGCTTCAACTGCCTTTTTTTCTTTGTTCTTTTTTTCCTGATTTGAGGCTTTTCTTGTTTTATTATCGTTTATTACGTTTTTACTTTTATGCTAAAGTATTTGTTTGCCTCTGTCATTAAGATATGACAAATTTGATCCTTTGATTATCAGGATGCAACCAAGTTGTTTTCTGTATATTTTTTTGGTCTCTTCCAGATACATACATTAATAAAGTTATTCCTTGTTACGAAATTTACTAATAATTGGTCATTTTCGTTAGTCGCATTTAGATCTCCTGCCATTATATTTTTTTATAAACAGCTTACATTATTTTTAGTGTCGTTTTTCAGTGGCTCAAAGAACACTACATCGAGTGGTTGAAGATTCTAATGAGGATGAGATGACAATGACAACATATACAACACTCTCTACAGAAGTCGTAGGCTTTTACAATAGGCAATTGTCGCGATTGTTGAATACTAACAAAGCAGGTGTTCTTTTGGTGAAATCAATATTTAAAGTAAACTCCACTAGTCAATAAACAAGTAGTTTTAGCGATCCATTGGTTTCTAATGTAAATAGAAAATGTGAACATAGGCGTACTGGCATCTAGCATATGATTATAATCTTAAGAGACTTTTTCTTTGTTGTTTTGGTGCCATGGGAAGTGAACATTGACATTCCATATTTGCTTAGGCAAAAACTTGCACTTCTACATTATGATTGTAATTTTTTAAAATGTTTTGGCACTATTAACATCTTCAATTGAACTAAGACTTGTAGTATTTTGGCTTCCTAACGGAATGGTTTACTTTTAAAAATCCTTCTACTGTAACTTTTACTAACTACACGTTTGTTTTTGTAGATTTGCTTCATTCCAAGAGAAAATGGGCTAATGACGGTGCAAAGTACTAAACAGAATATTGAGATCTTTTGCAGTTCAGCAGATGTTAAGCTATTTTATACAATTTTGATGAAATTTCATAGACTAATTTGGTCTTAGTTCTTGTAGGTTTGGCTTCATAAAAGAAAATTAACAATAGAGAAATCTGTTACCTGCGGGTAATACTATTTAACGAGACCAAAAAGTCAATATAAATTAACTTATAACATACAGGTATATAGATGAGGATTATAATTTAAACCATACTCTTCGTAAAATTTGTATAAGCCAATTAGTTTTGTATCTGTATTAGGCAAACTACTTAAAATACATATTTGAAAGTTTAATGGCAATAATAAAGCACAATATCATCATCCAAAACGAACGGTTCAGTTCAATTTTATCAAATTATCATTCATTATGTCCATAGTTTGTACATGCTCTTAACAAAGTTTTTGAGAAGACAAATATACTACACGGCTATTTTTCTTGGTTATAGTTTCCAAATAAAATTTTTCATCCAATCAAATAACGAGTATCTCATGATAGCACCCTTAATCCGCTATTATATTTGATCTATAAAGCTGATATGCATACAAATCAACATTCTTTTACAACTTTTACTGATGATAAAATAATTGTGGGAAGACACAATAACTAATAGCAAATAATATAAAACGAATATTGTCAATATTTAGTAATATACTGCCAGTGTAAGCATCGAAGACCAAATACCTAGATCTGTAGCTAGAGAAGACCCCGACTTCTTCAAATAAATAAGACTACTGTAATCTTCACCTTTAAAACTGATTATTTCAGGAACAGACCATGTCTTGCGTGTTTGCGAACTTGCTTTTATTCTGTTTAGTTTACATTATAAGATCGACCTAAATGCAAAGACTTGAAGGCAATAATTCCTTCCTGAGACATCAATAGAAATATATAAATATAAAAATTTTAATTTTGTCCGTATATTCACCAATTTACATTTAGTACACCCCACATAATGCGTATCCTATGTAATCTGTGGAGTGTATACTCTAGGTTACGAGCTCGCAAATGAAAACAGCAGAAGCCACAGACTGCGCATGTCCATATAATTCGATGTAATTACGTCAGTTTTAATAACTTTTAAAACTCATTTTTCGGACCCTTACAACGCGGACAAGATCGATATGGATATATGTGAACTCCTCTTAGTTTATAGACTTTGAATGTGCACATGTTAAGCGTGGCCACAAAACTCCACTCCAACTGATGCGTGAAAGGACAAGATTGTTGGATAGGATAGCCGGGAATCCCCGAAGTGGCCGCTTAAAATAGAGAGCCTCAAGGTCACCATTTTTTGGAACGAGGGGAATTAACTTATAAAAATAAGCGTATTACTATTCGAGATAAGTGTAATGCTATCCAACTACGACCAATAAAATTATACGAACACGTTCACGTAGCTTAAAAAATGGAACCCAGAAATTACATCGAGTTTTTAATTAAATTGAAGGTTTTAAATATTTTTATACAGAATATCTACGAAATACTAAAACTCGCAATGGTTGCAATTCGTAGAGAAGGAATCTCGGCCAAGAATGTTTTCATCATACACTTGCAGAAAATAAACAAAAAATACGCTTTTCAATAAATAAGCAAAAAGCTTCTGAAGTATGATAAAGATCTTGGACTATGCCTGTTCAAGAAATGGCATGTTGTATACTGCCTTGGACAAAGCGAAATCCTCATTGAGTGTATGAAGTGTTAGTGCTGATGCTAGCCTTCAGCATCTTGCCTCCATGTTGGATATCTACAAAAAATAAGTGTGATAGCTCACATCAACAACTAAGTTGTTCCCAAACGCTCATCACTTCCATGTCAGTTCCGACAGAGATCAGCTCCGGTCACTACATCATCAACAAATCACGCGAGGGCTTCGTCCCCGACATTATTTTTACAATCTTCATCCGGAACAGGCCGATGATGGGCTAATTTATAAAATGCTCGTTTAAGCTCTTGAGATAGGGAACGTCCCGTCTATTCACCAAGTGAAAAAATGCACCAAAAGATTCAGCTAGCAACAACCAGCGGTGTCTTCTTTGGCGTGATCAAGTTTAACAAGACCTCACACCATAACTTAATCTCCCAAATTATTCTTCAGTGTCTCACAAAAAGTTTGAATTAATTCTAGTAGTATAAGGCTATTAGGAAGAAACTTTCAAATCAACATTCCTTATACTACAGGCATGTCGAGTTTTCCAATGATACTTCTAAAAGCAGAATAGGGTTTAAAAATGAACACAACACTGGAATTAATTTATTATATTTTTTCGTTCTTCATCAAGTAATGCTTAAAAATATTTATTTTCAGTAAGTGTAAAAGTTTTAAACATTAAATTATGATGACTCAATTATATTAACAATTTACTTTTGACGCAACCCGTATACAAATAATTTGCAACACATGGTATGTTGATATCGTTGTCCGTACTGATTATTACCAAAAGGTATTTGCAATCCAATATAACCTCAACTTTCCTGGAAATGCTCCGGACAATTTCGACCCACTTAAATAGGGGCGCCTGGAGCCCCGCTGCGCTGCTTCGGCGGCTGCAGTCCACCGAGGCCCCTCCCGGAGAGCCGCAGGAGGCCCAGCTGGGGGGCTACGCGAAGGCCTTCGCCAAATTCGAGGCGCTGGCGGAGGGCCCGAAGCCGCCGAGCCACACGTTCGCGGCGCTGCTGCGCGACTCCAAGTTCATAGACGTGAGCCCTCGGTCGAGTTTGCGAGCATTGAGTCAGGTCGAGCGTTTCAGATAGGCGATCCCGAAGGCAAGGTTGTGCAGGGCAGGATATTCCATGTGGTCGAGGACGACTTGTACATAGATTTCGGCTGGAAGTTCCACTGCGTGTGCCCGCGACCCAAGAAGCAGGCCAGGTACGGCGCATAGGCTCAGCTTTCGGTTACGTGGGAGCAATGAGTTTTACTGTTAAATGTTGACTGCATTAGTTAAAAGCACTTTTAAATTATTTACATCAGAAAACTCCTTATATTTCGGTCTCTCAGGCTTCACAGAGGTCTTTCCCATAAACATAACAGTAAGAGTTAGGTATTATATTATGACCTACTTTGCAAATTCCTGTGAATCACTTGCACCAAAATACACAAATAATTAATTGTCCTGTAATTTTAGGGAATGCACAAAACTAAAATGTGACCGGATTTTTTCCTTTCTCTCTCTTAACAATTAAATTCGGCTAAATCGTGTCCCAATTACAATGTTGCAGTAGCTACGTTCGCGGGGCCAAAGTGCGGCTGCGGGTAAGAAACCTGGAGCTATCGTCACGCTTTCTGGGCTACGAGAAGGACCTGACGCTGCTGGAAGCTGACTGCGTGCTCTTGGGGCTCATCCAGGACCAGGATAAAAAAGTGCAGGCACAGTTTCCTAGTTCATAAGCTTTGTTGTGGGATTTATCGTATTTTTTATATGCAAGCAGTTGTGTGATTGTGGTGTTTGAGTTTTGCGTTATTTCTGTATGAAGTTGTAAATAAAATAATGTACCAATTTGTGTCTTAAAGGAAATCCTCCGTTTTAATTTCTATATCAATTTCAGGGTGTTCAAGAAGCGTTGAATTTTAAGTTTAAAGGAAAACCCATGTTTGTGGTATCTAATAATTGAATAAGCAGAAGCAAACGAGTAAATAATTCCTTATGAAATGTTCAACATTTTTTTAAATCACTTTCAAGGACGTTTCTATGCAGCAGATGTCAAAAAGTGTGGAGGTAGTTTGTTTTCAAATAATTTACATATTTTTTTAGGTAAAATAGACACAAATACAACAAAACAACTCATCTTCAACATGCTTCCTTGCTTCTCTTCCGTTTGTTTTAATTATTGAAGGGGTTATAGTATACATATTTAGCTAGGCAAGGGAAAGACATGACCATGACCATGACAGTCTGGTTTATTATGATGCCCCAGCCAATGCAGAATTTTTTTTTCGACTGTCTACATTCTCTACTAGAGCAAAACAAATTAATTTGTGCTTTTTTTATCATTCTCAAAGAAGACTACTATGGGACTCTAAAGCTCAAACGATTTGTTCCTCTAATTTCCTATAGAGTTCAGGATGAAGGCAGAACGTTCTCTTATTGCCTTGAAAATGTTCATATGATCGGATGCTATCTTTTTATTCCTCTTCAGTTTTCACCATAAGAAATCAGGTTACTTGACGCCTATCCAGAAGCACAGTTACCTCTATGTAAATCTAAATCTGAGATCTTTACATTTGACAATCGTGAAGAAATTGATTCTTAGCCTATCCAAGGAGCTTAAAACTCTCCAAAGGTTTTTCATTTGGTTGGTATGTGGCAAACATTATCTTGCCCGCTCTCATCCAGTCCAGTTTCTCTTGGGATTGCATATAATAATAATAGTTCCCCATAATAGGCCTTCAAGGCCTTTTGGGATCGTAACAGGATAGGTCTGCTATAATCTAGAGCCTACGGTACACAAGGGTAGTAACGTGGCTAGCGCTACATACCGACCGCTTATTATCCCAGAGTTTGACCTCCAAGTACTCATTTATTGCCAAAATGCCAGCGATCGAATTAGCAAGAGCGGGATACGAACCCGCAACTCTTGGTTTCGTAGTCTAGCGACCCATCCACTAAACCACCACGGTTCTGGATTGCATATAATATAAACAAGAAAATAATAAAAAGTCAGGCAAGACCAAAAATAACAGCTGAAGATTAAGGAGGCATTTCACAACAGAAGAGCTGGTAATAGACCAAAAGCGATGAAAAATGATGTAACACTACAATATGGAAGTTAAGATATGCCTTTATATATTTATTAATAGGTCGCAATTTATTGTTGATAGTGGTCTGAGGGTTCGTATTTCTTCATATCAAAGGTCCTAATTTTATATATGGAACTATAGAAGGTATTGAAACCTTTGAACACAAAGAACCTTCATAAGATGAGTGTATGCAGTGTTCGTCTTATTTATTTCGTATTTTCCAAAGATTTTAGAGGAAAATAGATATGTGGTTTAACACGATCATCTTACAGAATGAGTATCTCCAGTCATGATTACACAAACTGCCAGATATATAAAAACCTTTGGGTTTATGCTGACGCAAGGACAGTGGTCCGCGAACCAGCATGTCAAAAATCCCACGAAGAAGCTGCAGCAGCTAGGATGGTACCATCAATATTCAAAGACCAGCAATGCAGCCTTTGGAGTCTAGGAGTACACTGATGAGCTGAAGGATTTGAAAGTATTGTGATCTGTTGTCGATTTTCTTCCAGTAGAGTTATTTCCACTTCACTTGACCTTCTTTGGTCTATTTTAGTTTCAATTTACATGTATTAAGATGATTTGTTGACTTGACTCAATAGTGATAGATGCTATGAAAGATCGACAATTGACTTAACAAGTACGAGACAGAGAAACCACTTTAGTTTGCATTTTGTTCTCCGAAACCTTCTCATGATCTTTGGGAGAGAACATCATACTAATCATTTTGTGTAAATTTTTTACTTATGATCTAGCGTTTGGTTTAGTAAATTCCACATCAAATTTGTTTTGATAGCACTTTCATTATTATTGCTTCTGATCTTGTCCATTGCTCCCTTGTGATTGTTGCAAGTAAATGTGAAATTTGACTTTTGGTGATAATAAACTGAATCTGCCTAAATTTTTTACTGCTTCATTTAATTGTAAGGCGACTTCAAAGGTCACAATGGATTGGACATCATAGTTGATGCACGTTATAAGAGAATAGCCAAGAGGATACTTATTCTATTTATCATTAATATTGAATATGTAGATATTCTGATAGTTTGATGCCTTAAGCGGTAATGAACATTGTAACATCTCCTGATTAAGTTCCTCCATTGCCTATAAGGTTTTCATTACCATTGTTATGAGTACAATATCAAAAACAAAGCAGAGCTAATTAGTGAGTACAGTGCTCATCAATAAAGATGCGTGTATAATCACATGAAAATCATTGATGATATTTTTGTGGTAAGTTTATACCCCCTTAACTCATTTGTTTCAGTAAGAGTAGAATTGTTTTGGAACACTAAATATCCGTAAGGTTTCAGAAGTCTGGCCTTTATACCATCTTCTGCAGGCTGAAAAGGAAAAGCAGATGAAGTAGGCAGAAAAGTAGGAAAGGCAAAAAAGAAATTCCATATATGGTTTTCAATTCAACGCTGCAGCGCATTTTATACGCTCAAGGACGTCTTCAGTCATGGGACACAGTTGTGTCTTGCTTTCTTGACGCTTCCTGATTCGGCTATAGCAAATAGGCTTTTACTTCATTGTGTGCTAATATTGTGGTAACTGCCTATGTAATAAACATAACCATGATGTCCAAAATGAAGGCAAAGGGCAATATGTTGTGTGAGAAGTTGTCATAATCATAGTGTCGTGTACCTTTAGTGATATGCTAATATAAATGATCCAAAACTTTCTTCCAGGTAAGGAAGATTGGATAAATTGGAAGTTATTTTAAACAGTAACTCTCTAGAATTACACTTTATTTAAGCCCTCAACTAAGCCAAGAAGGAATATGCCAGTGATTTACTGCTTGATGAAGCTTTCCACCAATAGGAGTAGATTGTTGTAGCAGAATGGGACTTGAATTGGTCTTCTAGGACCAGCTGGAGATCTGCAAAAGCGTCCTTAGCATCAATAATAGATTAGGAAAAAATACGCGAATTCTCAAGCTTGGGAAGTATAACAGCATGTCACTTTTTATGAATTTGTAAATAGGGAAAGCGGTAGCTTCAGATGTTCTTCATAGCTAAGATTGCACTGATGACGGTGTGGCGTGCTACTTGCAACTAGAGGCAGGAAGTCACACTAATAAATGGAATTGTCAGTTGCCTTCAGGACCTCCAATTTGTTCTCAGACAGGACCTTCTACTGCCTACGAGGAGTTTTCACTTGCCTTTTGTTGAAAAAATTTATGGAAAAACCTGCAGTGTTAAGAATTCTCGAATTCACTAGAGGAGTTGGTTAGTTCCAGACATTATCCAAATTGCGTAATTAACCAGCAAAGCAACATTTTCTTATAAAGTTCGTTTTCCAAAATTTATTTTTAAATCGCTTCAGGAAGTTTTGCGAAAAAATCTATCTGAAGAATGAGAACAAAACTGCATTCCCTTCCTAAAACACCAAAAATACGGCTACGGCTAGCAAAGTTATCAAAAAGCATTATGTGGGCGGCTGAACTAAAAATTTCATCGATAATTTCAAAATCACCGGCAAAGGTTCTCAACACTTTGAAGATGTGCCACAGGCGTGAAAAGAGAGGAGTTCAGCAATTCTAAAGCTTCTGAGATGCGAAGAGAGAAAAATTACAAGATAAGAGCCCTTTCCAGCTGTAATACATTAAAATTTAATTAAGGTATCAAAAAAACTGTTAGATCTAAATGTTAAAAGCGTTTCCCTACTTTCATTCAATTTCCTTGTTGCACAGAATTATCAGATGCGTAAAATTATTTTATTTGGTTATCATTGTAGAGCAATTTAAGACTGACTTACAACACAAACTATTAGTCAAGTGCAGATTTGGTTTAATTCAGCTAATTGATAAATGGACATAAGTTGCAATTGCATCTGGTTAAGCGACATGAGTGTTGCGTTTGATAGTTTAAGAATGATACTTGTAACAATTTGTAGCAGTAGGGGATAGATATTGATGACATGTGGTCTGCAGACAAACAAACGCCCTTCTGTTGTTATTGCATGGTTAATTTTGGCCTCCTTTGTGCATAATGCCACCAAAGTGATCATCTTTACGATGTACCGTTTCTGGACTGTTTAAGTTCTTGGTTGTGATGTTTGTCGTAATTTTCAAATAACAGAGAAGAAGTTAAAGGATTTTCTGCATACGCAGAAAAAAATTAAAATCAAAGTCTATATAAATTGTTTTATTGTTTTAAAGAGCGTAATTTGTAAGACAATATTAATAATACAAAATGCAGGCAATTAGGGATACTTCAAGGCACATTAGGGAAGCGGATGTGACTGCAGGCTCACATTTCACTCTGGGGGCGCTTCGCAATCCAGGTCTTGATAGCCGGCAGCTCCAGGACGTTGTTGCGGACCTCCTTCAGGTTGGGGTAGTCAGCGATCAGGTCGCCCTCGGCCAGGTAGTTCAGGTAGTCGAGCAGCCCCACGAAGACGAAGTCGGCCCAAGTTAACTATGACAAGTGTTATTAGCTAGATCCAATGCCTGAAAAATGACACTCACCTTGCCAACGGCGAGATGGCCGTTGTTCTTCCTGGCGATTGCGTCAAGACGCTCCAAGTAGTACGGAATAGTTTCCTTGAACAGGGTCTCCTTGCGCGACTCCTTGACCGCTGCATCCTGCTCATAGTGGTACAGGGCCATTTCTGCAGAAAATTTGGTTTTTAATTTTCGCAAATAGAAATTGCAATACTATCTTAGGCCTAGTCCTCATACTCTGGATTTCCATATTGCGTTTAAAAATCCTACAAATGTGAAAATACTAATATTCTGCGATTCTACAATGAAACTGAAATCTATGCAATTTTTGTCTGAATTTAGTTTAATCTGATCATCTGAATGGTTGGCTCTGTGATGTTCTGTAATTGCAGAGAAAGCAATGTTAAATCAGTTGTCGGTCAACCATCATGCAGGATGGATGTGACCCGAGTAGAACAGCGTTGGTAAAGACACAGCATTGCACTATTCTTGTTGTTTTGATCCCTCCCTCATATTCTTTTGTCGCTCTACTGCTTCAGTTTATTATTCATCTACTCTAAGTAACTTTATTACTGCTGATTGAAAGCTATGATTGAAAATCCCTCAAAGTTTTCTTAAGTACGATTTTTTGAATTAAACTAGCAATATCTAAAGTACATATCACAGGAAATTCACAAAAATATTATCAAGAGGTCGTTCAAATCTCAAAAACTTGTTTGTCATTTGAGTAGCTGCTGGGCTTGTAACTCCCTAAATGGTCAAATCTTCGACTTGAAATTCGGATAGAGTTGAAGAATTAAAAAATAAAGATGGAAATAAGCATATATTATTTTAGGATATAAAAAATAAGAATGACGGAGATGCATACAGTTTTACAAAGCTCAGTGTCGTCTAAATCGATGGAATTTTAGTTCTCTCAAGACCAGTGAACAAAACGAAGATAAAAGTGTGACACAAATGATCAAGGTTCTCTTGCATAACTGATATGGAATATTTAGAAGAAAAACAAATGAATAACGATACAATCTCTAGATTGCGTTTATATAAATGTCGCTTAATTTGCTCGTTCTTTAATAGGGTCAGAGCTAAGATTGTACCACCGTCAAGATCACAGGGGTAAGGGAAACTACACCGGGCTGACCTATTGTGGAAATGGATGTTCTCTAGGCATACCTAGAAAAGAAGCGTCACTAATAGTCCAAAACTAGCCAAGTTATATTTTGAATATCTAACTAACAAAGTTAATATCTCTCTTGCTTGCTAGATTATAAATCTAAACCTTGTTGGAAGGTCAAGTCTGTTAGTATCATCAGGCTCAAAGTTTAACAACAGAAGTAAAACATGGGGCCGGCGAAGAGATTGGACTCTGTAAGCAATCCCAGAACGAACTTAAAAAAACCTTTCGATTTCGATTTCGAATTTCGGGAAAATTCGAAATCGAATATCTGGAAAATTATTCGACATAGAATTTTTTCTTCATTTTCGAATTCAGCGTAAAATTTCCTATAAGAATCACATTTTAAATCGTAATGTCGAAAATTTTCCCGAAATTCGAAGTCGAATATCTCGAAAACTATTCGACATGGAATTTTTTCGATTTCATTATTGAAATCAGCGTAAAATTTTCTTTAATAATTACTCATAAAATCGCAATGTCGAATTTTTCCCGAAATTCGAAGTCGAATATCTCGAAAACTATTCGAGATAGAAACTTTTTGATTTCGATTTTGAAATCAGCGTAAAATTTCCTATAAGAATCCATTTTAAAATTTTAAAAAAGCCAAAATTTTGTGACAGCGACAGACAGACCGACAGACTGACAGACATATAGAATTCAGTAACGAACTTTTTAAGTTCGTTGAAAATTCAATACACCACTAAATATATAAAATTGATTTAAGTAATCATAATTACGAATAAAAAGAAAGAAAATACTTACTGAATCTATTAAGCTATAGAAGCCCTGCCCAGAAAATCCGAGAAACAGTTGAATGTAATCAAGCTACTAAGATCACAATTTTAATCTGGGAATTGCCCTAGTACGGCTCTAAAATTGAGTCGTTCAGTATATAACTAATTGCTGATCAGAAACAATGCTGGATGGAACTCAAGGAAGTAGATGAGAGGTGTCCATCTGAGGCTTTCTGGAAAGCTAATGAGCAGCGCACCTTGGAAATCAAAGATATTAATTAATGAAGATTATCCCAAGGAAATACTGGAACAAAGAAAAACCTTAATTGAGCATATGAAAGTCGCGAGAAAGGCAAGTTACATGGCAAGAGTCAATTGGTAAGTGAAATAGAATGCACCATAGAAGAGGTAAAAGGATGGCGACAACTGAATGAGAAAAAAGAACGGTAAGTCAAAGATCCCCAGAGAAAAACAACAAACAACAAGAACGAATCTAACAAACCAGAAAGAAGGAAAATAAGTCAAGCACATAAAACAACCGCAAAATTTAAGGATATGAATAACCCAAGAATAAAAGTGAGCAAAAACAACAAAAATACAAGAGTTAGCAAATAAGATTTAAAAACAGAATTGAAATCGCAAACAAGATGGAAAGAAAAGGAAGAATTGAAAATAGAGACTATGGAGAACAATCTTTTTACTACAAGGAAAAAGGAAAATCAAGTATTGCAATTTGAGGCCATTAACAGAAGAATATCATATATTAGAATCAAAAACAGTCCACACAACCTACCACTAATAAATGTTTACGCACCAACTGAAATAACAAACAATATAAAACAAGAATTCTATAATACACTTGAAGAAGTGTACGATGTTCCTAAAGAAGACATGACAATGATAACAGACGATTTTAATGCCTAAATAGACAGTGGCAGCCAAACACGCAATACACAATTAAATAAACAACAATGGAGAGCTATGTATATAGGGTCTATGTAAAGGGTCTTGCAATAGGGACTTCCGAACTTTGACAGTTGATAGCGGCCATATTGTTGAAGCTACATCTGTCGAATTGGCTGTAATTTATTCGGTCTGTTTTGCCAAATCACCATGGACGGATATAGCGTTCAACAACACGTACAAATGATAAAATTGTTTTATCAAAATGGGTGTTCTGTTCGGGCAACGTTCCGCGCGCTTTGCCCATTTTACGGTCGCCATAATCGCCCTACCGAGAGGACTATTCGCAGTGTGGTGGATAAAATTGAGTCCACTGGTTCAGTAAACAATCAACCAACACTCGTACGACGACGAACGCAAGATCTGCCGAAAACATCGCCGCTGTCCGTGAGAGTGTGCAGGAGAATCCGAGGCAGTCGATTTCACGTCGCTCACAAGAGCTCGGCCTTTACCAGACCAAAACTTGGCAAATTTTGTGTCGTTACTTGGGCCTGCACCCATGCAAAATTCAACCGACCCAGGAGCTGAAGGTAAACGACCATAGACAACGACATGTGTTTGCTGAATGGGCCCTGGAGCAGTTGGAAACTGACCCTAATTTACATCGAAAAATCATCTTCAGCGATGAGGCCCATTTCTTAATGAATGGGTACGTCAACAAACAAAATTGTCGAATTTGGGACGATTCCCATCCACATGAGATCCAAGAGCGTCCAATGCATCCCGAAAAAGTCACTGTTTGGTGTGGATTTTGGGCTGGCGGCGTCATCGGTCCGTATTTCTTTGAGAACGACGTTGGCCAAGCCATCACCGTCAACGACGAGTGCTATAGGTCGATGATTACCAACTTCTTTTGGCCTGAATTAGATGATATGGACACCAACGACATGTGGTTTCAACAGGACGGCGCTATGTGCCATACAGCTCATGCCACATTGGACATTCTGTACGAGCGATTTGAGGGGATGGTCATCTCACGTGGAGGTGATGTGAACTGGCGATTTGACCCCGTTAGACTTTTTCTTGTGGGGTTTTCTTAAGTCGCAGGTCTATGCGAATAAGCCACAAACCACAGCGGCCGTTAAAGCCAACATAACTCATGCCATCGGTCAAATTCAGCCCGATTTAGTCTTGGAAAATTGGACATTTCGGATGCGCACCACCCAGCGAAGCCGCGACGGACATTTGCACAATGTTATATTCCATTAAACGAATAAAAAATTTCGATGATATCTCACACACACTTTGTTTTATTTAAATTTAAAGATAGGAAGCGCTTAATGAAAGACCCTTTATATGTATATAGTGAGCAGGAAATTCAAACATCTAAAGATGTTTGAATTTTGTAACATGGATACAACTTGGAAAAAGCGATGGAAACCAAACTGATCACGTTTTAGTAAAAAAGAAAAACTGTCACAAACATCTGTTTATGATGTAAGATCACTCAGAGGAGCCAATATAGACATGGATCACTATCTAGCCATAACTAAAATTAAACTGAAAACGATAAAAACGAAAAAGATCAGAATAAGTAAAAAATGTGTAACCTAGAGAATGTCAAGAAAGAAGAAACAGAAACATATAGAAATAGAGTTAAAAAACAGACAACAAAAAACGAGAAATGTCTAACGCAAAAAATTGGTTTGACAAAGAATGAAGTAGAACACATAAATAGTAGTGATAAAATAAATGCAGAATTAATTAACGAAGGGGGAGAACAAGTTAGGAATATACAAGTTAATAAAAAACGTATGGAAGATAACAACAATACTAGAGTGGGAAAAGGGCTTAATTGTTTTCATATCTAAAACTGGACACTTATCAGAATCTATAAACTATAGGGCAATCATTTTTAAACATTACCATCTATATTAAAGGATAGGTTAGCAAAACATAGAGACAATAATAGGAGAGTATCAACGCAATCTACATGCTAATCACTACAGCATAAAAAGCTAAATGACTAGAAATTAATAAAAAGAAAACCAAGTTCATGCATTACAGCAGGAAGAAAAAGAATAAAATGCAAGCGCTAAGAATTAATAACTATAATTTAGTGTAAATGTAGATACAGTATTTGGGGCTACATTTACATAGACCAAATGAAGTACAATACAACAAGGATATAAAACTTTTTACACAAACAAAAAATGCTGAAAAATAAAAATTTAAGCAAAAATACAAATTTGAAAATCTACAAAATGACCATAAGATCGATAGTGACATACCACAAATATAGTAAATTTAATCAGTAAAGAAGAACAACTTGGAGTATTTGAGAGAAAAGTAATATGCATGATTGTGTGGCTCAAAAAAAAATCAAAATCAAACAAGATGGCTAAACAACCCTGGAATAGAGAAGTTATTAAAAAATGAAAGTATAACAAAAGTATTTAAATCAATGAGAATAAGATGGTATGGATACATTCAGAAGTGACAAGAACACACCACAAGGAATATTAACTTTAGACCAAGAAGAAGACCTATACTGAAATGGAGAGATCAAGTAAAAAGTGACTTGAGAAGAATGAAAGTAACAAACTGGAAACAGAAGAGTGGAAGAAAATAGTTAATTAAGCAAAACGCCACTAGATCCTGCAAAAGAAGAAATAGGGAGGAAGAGTGGGCTAATCCACCACAATAAATGGATTGAGTTCTCTGAGTGATTGCGATATTCGAGTTGCTGACGCAATTAGGATCTTATTTTCTATTGTTCCAATTGAATTATTTTGCCTTTAGATTTATTTGTTTCCTTTTCTTGCAGATGTGCGTTTTCCAATTAAGTCTGTAGTCCAGATATTTCACTGTACTTTCTTGTGGTATCACATTTATATGGGGGAATAGACTTTGATCTTTTCTTAACGTAAGTTGCATGCTTAGCAAGTCTGAATAGGCTTGTAGAAACCTGGTCAATATTGTGGTATCATCCGCAAATGTGTTCATTGTGATGTTTGGTGCAGTTGGTCCTAGGACACTTTGGGGGCACTGCCTTGCGGAACTCCAGATTCAATTGGTAGCATTGCTGTTCTTACTGTAGCAAGCCCAATTGCCAATGGCTGTAGGACAGTATTTTTTTATGCAACAATTCTTGGATGGTATAGCTGAATAATTAAATAGGCTCTACAGAATCCAAATTGAGAGTGTAGTGTCCAAACATTCGGTGCTTAAATTTCACGAACTTCATGAGGCTCCCTCGACAGTTATGAGCTGCGGATCCATTCACCTAGTAAGAACTTTGTATGGCTAGGCAGTGGATGAAAACAGACCAATTGTGTATGGTTACAGCTTCAAGCATCTGAAGAGCATCAAATGGATTTAGGAAGGGGGGTATAAAAGAGGAAGTGAAAACAGTCAAGAGGCTCAAAATCCAACTCACTTTGACGAAGGTCACTTATGGTGTCGACAATAGCGTCGATCTCCAGGTCCTCCCAGTCGTCCTTCCCGACGAGCTTCACCTGCTTGGCTAAGTAGCGAGTGATCGCGATGCTCTGGTGGGCTACCTTGCCGTTCACCTCCAAAATGGGCACCTGCCCGAACGGCATATCTAGAAGGGAACAATCGGTTAAAGGGCGTCGGTGTTTGGGCCTGGAACACTCACTGGGCTTCAGGTTGGGCCAGTCATCCCGCTCGAAGCGTACGTCCTCGAACTCGATGCCGCCGTAGCTCAGGAGGAAGCGGATGGGCTCGCCCAAGGCTTTGGCGGGAAAGTAGGTAAGCTTGTATGCGGGCGCCATGTCCGGTTTTCCTGAAAGCAAAGCGGGGTGAGATCGGGCCGCCGGGCCGGGGCGCAACACCTGCGTCGGCCTCCAGGATGTTGGTGGCCTTGTGGCTCCGCTTCAGGTCGCAGGCCTCGCAAGCGCCGCAGTCGTCGCACATGATCGCAGCTCAGCAAAACCACCGTTTCTGTCGCGATGTTTTGGGGAATTTGTTTTCGCGGCCTCCGCTGATCGCGGCGGGTGGCCAGCCCAAATTGCGGCAATCCTCCGTGATTGCCGCGGCCATTACTTCTTCCGGCCGGCGACTGATGGACGCATTAGCTGGTGCAGCCGGGCGTGCGAGATGGCCTGATCGAATTTGGAGTCGCTTGCATGGTGCCGCGCTGCACTAATTTCGCCCCCCAAGGCCAATTCAATTCGGGATCAATTGCATGAATCACTCGCCGGCTGATGAATTTGTTGCCCGCCTCGGTTATGGGCTGCTGGACACGCCATTCTTTTGTCGTGTTCGCCAATGATATGTTTAATGGACCGGGCTAATCTAATAGTTGCGCAAGCAACGCGGACCGGCAACCGCATCTAATTTTATTCAATTTTGCAACAAGACTTGAACAATACGAAACGCGATGCAGATTTCGCCGAACTATTCTTTCTGGAATATTGGAAAAGCATGCAAGAGCGAGAGTGCGAACGCGGTAAATTTAACAGATTTAAAATATCGAACAATACTAAAAACAATAACCTCAGAGCGATCGTTTTTTCGACTATGTAAGAATGAAGACCGAAAGAAGACACTTCAAATAGAGCATGTCAAAAGGTTCAATTGTCTTAATAAAGAAAGAAGAAACCTTCTATTGCTATAGGCAATCTTTCTTTTCAACTCCATTCCCGAAAACACGGAGTACGCGAAAAACTATGAAGATACTAAACTTCACTTCAGTAAGCTTAACAGATGCAATTCGCTGTTTTGGACATCTCTATGGTTGAAGTAGAGGTAGTCAAAAAGAAAGAAAACTCAAATATTTTCCATATGGAAGCTATCAAAAATGCAACCAAGAACCGATCAAACACACGGATGATGGTTAAACAAGAAAAAACTGAAAGAAGTGCTAAGACGTTAAAACAAAGACATGATAAAGGTACAGGTTCGAAAGATTATATGCTGATGGACCGAAAAAAACGAAACAAATCTCAGCAATGGATATTAAAAGCAGCCAGAACTACAGAAGAAGTAAAATTACTACATTAAATTAGAAGAACTGAGGAAGAATTTTCCAGCCGTATACTCAAAACATCTAACATCCCAATAGGCAATAACAGTAAAATTACCGAAAACGTGGACAAGTTCAAAAAGAGTTGATCTCCTGATTTTCGAAGATTCAGACCAGAAAACCATAGATCAGTCGAGGCTTACCACACAACACATTAAGCTAGAAGAACGAAACAAGAATTTTCCAGTCGTAAATACTCAAAACAGGTAGAATCCCTATAGGCAATGACACGTAAAATTAGCAAGAACGTGACAAATTCCAAAAGAGACAATTTCTTGATTATCACAGATCTGAATCTCGTCTGAACGAGAACACCCTACAGCAGTTGCAGCGTACCATACAACGCGTTAAGTTAGAAGAACTAAGCAGGAATCTTTCAGCCGTAAATACTCAAAACATCTGGAACCCAAAGATAATGACAGAGAGTAAAGGACGCAATCAGTTAAAGAAGAGGCGCTCTCCTGGTTACCACACATTCAGAAGAAAAAACTCTAGAGCAATTGCAACGTGCCATACTCCACTTTACGTGACAAGTTCAAAAGAAGGCGATCTTCTAATTGTCATACAGTAGTCGGACCAGAAAATCTTAAGAGTAGTTGCCGCGTATCATTAAAAACAGGAAGTCAGTAGAATGAGACAAGAATTTTTCTGAAGTAAATAGTGAAAACACCCAAAACCTCAATAGACTCCCGATTGGTACGGACTTGGATGAGAAAGTCTTAGACCAGTTGCAATCTACCATACGACACGAGTTAGAACAACGAGATAATTTTTCAACAATAAATAGTCAATGACAAAAGCCCATTAGGCAATGGTAAGGAAAGTAAAATTGCCAGAAACGCGAGCAGTTCAAAAGGCGATCTTCTAATTACAATAGAGTCGGAAGGTCCTAGGGCAGTTCCAATGTGTCGTTGAAAACAAGAAGTTAGAAGAATGGAACAAGAATTTTCCAGAAATAAATGGTCTAAACAGCCAAACTTCAATAGGAAATGACAGAGAGAAGTTCATGATTGCCACAGATCCAAACGAAAAAGTCCTAGAGCAGTTGCAACATGCCATGCAACACGACGAGTTAGAAGACTAGGACAAGAATGCTCCAGAAGTAAGTAGTCAAAACAGCCGAAATTCAAATAGGCAACAACCAAACGAGCTAAATTAACAAATGTGACAAGTTCAAATAAGGCGATTTCTTGATTACCATAAACCATATAACGCTACGAGTCCCAAATTTAGAAGAATGAGACAGTGAAATGATTCTTAAATTTTAGACATCATAAAATCTTGTGAAGTGAAGGTAAAAATCTACAAAGTAATCGAGTCAACGATGCAAAAGAACGAATTTGGAATATAAAGATATGGATAATTTGCCCCCAAGAGGCGCACTCTGTATGAAACAAAATAAGACATAAGGCAAGGAGGAGAAAGACACCTTTATTTGAAAAGGAACTAAAAAGAAACAGAATAAACCACCAAAAAGCGAACATAAAAGTATCTTAAAGAGAAACTTACTTAAGTGTGATGAGAAAGGTGTAAATCTCGTATTGGTGGCAATAAAGTATCAAAACGCTCAGAACCAGAATAACAAGACGAGCAGAAGAGCTAACCTGAAGGTGACCCGGGGAAAAACTGTCAAGGATATCGAAAAAAGCCATGAAATGATGTGTGAATGAAAACAATTGTAATACTATACAACATTGCAGATAATAAATTCGTGACAAATATCAAACCATATGACAGAAAAAAATTACATTAACATTGGCTGGATATTTTCGAGAGACCTTGACATTATGGGCACATGTGGGGTCACTCGTGAGAAGTTTTAATTAATACAACTTTGACACTTCCATTTCTCTTTCAAAAAAGGAATGGTTAGTCAACAAATTGAGCAAGTGAGCGAATAGAGTTCAAGCAACGGAAGATGAGACAGAAGGGGGAGGGTAGGGGTAAGCGGCAATCTCTCAACTTAAGACATGAATACACAAGAAGAATAACAGATCTTCACTAACAAGGTTATACCACAATTTCGATTTCACAAAATTCCACAGTGGCAAACCGCAGTAAGACTTATTACAACAAAGACCATGGAAAAACTAATCACGAAATTGCTTTCGGAGAAATACCAGGTACTCTGTCTACTATAAATTATACAGAAGTGTAAATCTTCGTTTAAACAGACGGACTGTCCGATGACGTCACTTGGGGTAACCTCAGTAATTCCAGCAGTAGTCGCAAGACAGCATATTAATTGTAAAAGAAAGGAACACCTTAACAAGAAAAAATAAGTATAGTTCGAATAGTGACTTATATCCACAACAAATTGGTGCAACCTTCGATAAGCTCTTCCTACCGATCCAACTCGTGCTTCAATTCCCTTTCCCATATCGGAACAATTAAAAATTACCCGTTTGCTTCGAAATAAATATCAGTCGTTCTTCATTTTTCCACGATTTTCCCCATTTCTTCTCTTTGCTCGTCCCTTTCTTTAAATTTTTCCCTTAGAACATCACGCACTAAATGAGGATAAAGAATGAAAGCTATAGAAATATAGGCTCTATAAAAACGCACTACAAATACACAGGGTATAACATTTCTTGATCGAAGAAACAAAGAACAGATCTTGCTTGGCAGCCGATGATAGCGTATTATAATACGGATGCGTGAATGACGACTTCATTGGTCGGGTCATAAGGGAGTTAGAAGCCAATGTGCAGAGCAGCAGGCGGCCACGCCTGGTCTACTTAAATTTTTTTTGTACTTTTTTAGATTCTTTTAATTTCTTTAGTCACTTTTGGTATCTATAGGCTGCACAGTTTTATATATTGCTTTTTCCACCATAGCAACTAGGCAAACCATGCATTTTTGTTTTAAATTTTTCTTGTTTGTGTCCTTAATATTTTTTAGTGCCCTCAACTGTCTTTTTCCACACTGAATGTCGTCTCTCAGTTGTCTGTCGCTCGTTTTCGTTTCACTTCATCAACTGATTCTTCTCCAGATTTATTATAGTCGCATTGCTTGCTCGTTAATAATTCCAATCGCGTGCTTTATATTCGCTGCTGTAGTCTTCGCGATTAGTCTGGAAAAGTCTGAGAAACGACTGGAACATGGCGGTGATGTTGAAGTCTTGAATTTTTTGATACTTATATTTTAATTTCGTTTCTACAAGAATTCTCTTTGTTGTCGTTTTCGATATCGGAAACGCAAATTTAGTTTTATTTGGCCCTAATTTATTTTCTATTTACTGTAGGAAACTGCTTATCGTGTTTAATTTCGTTATCGAACATTTAGATGATAGTTGCTTGTTATCTACACGAACTACAAGTGCGTTGTCGTCATTGCGCAATACGCTGATCTCTTGCATCACCGGTGTCATCATAACGCTGTTTTGAAGAATCCTGGCGCCGGGTGGAATTTAGGGCGATAACACTACTGATTACTAGCAAGGCGTAGATTGCTACTAAGCCGAAAGTTTAAAGTTTTGGTCTTCCCTGCTTATCTTGAATATAATATATAATCTGCGTTGTTTTTGGTTTAATATTCGAATTGCATTTTTTTGTCTGAAAAATGGGCAAAAAAGAAGAATAACTCAATTGGGAAAACTGATCATCTAAAAAGTTTTATTACACCTGATCTGATCAATCGTTCTTCTTACTCTTTATTCTTGTTCACGCTCCATGCCATTTTAATCTTCAATTATTTCTTATTTGTTGTGGATTTAAGTCACTATTCGAACTACACTACTTTTTTCTTGTTAAGGTCTTCCTTTCTTTTACAATTAATATGCTGTCTAGCGACTACTGCTGGAATTACTGAGGTTACCCCAAGTGACGTCATCGGACAGTCCGTCTGTTTAAACGAAGATTTACACTTCTGTAGTAGACAGAGTACCTGGTATTTCTCCGAAAGCAATTTCGTGATTAGTTTTTCCATGGTCTTTGTTGTAATAAGTCTTACTGCGGTTTGCCACTGTGGAATTTTGTGAAATCGAAATTGTGGTATAACCTTGTTAGTGAAGATCTGTTCTTTTTCTTGGGTATTCATCATGTCTTAAGTTGAGACATTGCTGCTTATCCCTACCCCCCCCCCCTTCTGTCTCATCTTCTGTTGCTTGAACTCAATTCGCTCACTTGCTCAATTTGTTGACTAACCATTCCTTTTTTGAAAGAGAAATGGAAGTCAAAGTTTTATTAATTAAACCTTCTCACGAGTGACCCCACATGTGCTCAAAATGTCAAGGTCTCTCGAAAATATCCAGCCAATGTTAATGTAATTTTTTTCTGTCGTATGGTTTGATATTTGTCACGGATTTATTATCTGCAATATTGTATAGTATTACAATTGTTTCCATCCACACATCATTTCATGGCTTTTTCCGATATTCTTGACAGTTTTTCCCCGGGCCACCTTCAGGTTAGCTATTCTGCTGGTCTTGTTATGCTGGTTCTGAGGGTCATTATATCTGTTATTATTATCTCGCAATGTATGTTGCACACATCGGCCCAAGGATCATTGTTATCATTGTTATCTCTCATTTTTCATTATCAATAATTCACATTTTTATCTTCCATTTTCTCTTTATCAGTAATTTACGAATGTTCCTTTGTCGTAGGAGAGAGATAGCAAAAGAATGTGGCTTTTGATTTCGCCGCTTGATAAATCTTAATGGTTTTGATACTTTGTTGCGATTTTGCTTTTATTATAGGTGTGTGGTTAAATCGGCAGTTTCTAGGACATAAAAAGCCTCCAAAAAGACCTTATCTCGCTCCATGTAATTTGTACTTATGAGGCTACGCAAAGGAGATTGTGTACATGGACAGAGCAGCCTTGCATACTGGGGGACTTGCAACAGGCATGAATTCGGGAGGTTCTTAACAAAAACTTGTTGATACTAGCGGTGCCTACGTTGAAATTTAAAGTCGTAAGCAAGTAATTTGAAAACCTCGAGGAAGTGAATATTGGAATCAGAGATTTTCTTGCTTCTAAGGATACAATTTAGAACGAGCAAGAATTGAGTGAAATATGTATAAGATATTGTAAAAATATCGAAAAATCTCTGGTACATACCAGAGACTTCAAAAGATACTCTCCCAAGATTTAAGGTGTTCATAAGTACGATGTTATTAACTCTTTCTGGCCATCCTGTAAGAGATATTGAACCCTTTGTTTAAAATAATCAATATTAAAGTCCAAATAGGGCCATATTGAGTAAGCAGAGGCAAAAGAAAGCAGAGAATTAGGAAGAGTGAAATAGCAGAAAGTGCGGGAGAGCAGAGAAAACGCAAATAACAGATAAACAGTGAGTAAATTGATGTAGATAATAGTTAATTGAGGTTAAGAATTTTGAGAATAAAGTCGAAAATTGCATGAGACAAGTGTAGATAAAAGATAAGAAAAATAAATACAACTGGAGTGACCTCCACAACAAAAATTTTTGGGTATGCAACACATTATACACCAAAATAATGTAATTCACAAACATTAGTGTAAATAAAGTTTAAATTGAAACAGCATAGCAACTAGAAGAGGGCTGTTGATAGATAGGTGACAGACCTGCGACGGGCAGACTGGGGTCTGTCACTTTACGCAATCAACAGCAGACTTGAAGATGAATGAGATGGAGAGAATTGAGATGTTCCAACAAATAGAGGGGAACATGAAACAAATGAACGAGAAATTTGATACGTTTGTAATGGAAATGAAACAAGTGAGGGATGAAAATAGGAAACTAAAAGAGAACATGGTACAACAGGAGGGGAGAATAGCTAACTCAGAAAGAGAGATCAGGAGGAATAATATTATAATAAAAGGAGTAGTAGATGAGGAAAATGAAAGCACAAGTAGGACAGAGGAAAAAGTAACTAGTATAATACAAAAGATACGAATTGACATAGACCAAAATGATGATTTAGACCAAACGAGAAGAATCGGAAAATATATGAAAGACAAGACCAATTTTGGTTTGTCCCAATATTTAAGAAAGGAGATAGGAAGATATGTAATAACTACTACTGCTAAGTATTCCTTTAAAACTGTATGAACAAATACTTGAAGGTAAACTCTGAACTGTAACCATTTATTGATCTCGAGAAAGCTTTCGATAGAACGCCTAGAGAGAGAGTGTGGAAAAGTTTGAGCAATAGAGGAGTAAGCCCAAAAGTAACGAGGGTAATTAAAAGTGTGTACCAAAAGACAAGGAATTACGTCATAAATAATAACAGAATAGCAGAAGAGTTTGACACAAATGAAGGTCTAAGACAAGGAGGGGTAATGAGCCCGGTACTACTCACCATCTTTATAGACGAAATAATACGAACATGCCACCAGAGAATCAAAGGGTTAAATGTAGGGTACAGAAAATTACAACCCACATTCATACAAGATTGTGCATTTGCAGATGATATTATAGTAATGGCAGGAAGAGAAGAAGAACTACAGCGAAACCTACTGATATGGAACGAAGAATTAACAGATAACGGAATGAAAATGAATACCAACAAAACAAAAGTAATGAGCATTGGGAAAGATCACCAGAAGATAAATATACAGATAAATGGAAAGGAGATCGAACAGATAAAAAAATTTAAGTATCTAGGGGTTACTATCGATCATAATGTAAGACAAGAAATAGACATAACTGAACGGATAGAGAAATGTAACAAATTATATTATGCAATGAACGTAAACTTTATAAATAAACGAGAGGTGTCACAAAAAACCAAACTTACAGTGTACAAAACAATCTTTAGACCCATCATGACCTATGGATGCGAATCGTGGGTACTGACACAAAAAGTGAAATCAAGATTGGAAGCCACAGAAATGAAATACCTGAGAAGAGTGAAAGGTGTCACCCTGAGAGATAGAATAAGAAGCAAGCAGATAAGGGAAGAATTAGAGATCAACCCAATAACAAGTTTCATCGAAGGACGACAGTTAGCGTGGTGGGGTCATTTGCAACGGATGGATCAAGATAGACAAGTTAAACAAATATGGGAAACGAGAAAAGTAGGCAAAAGGAAACAGGGAAGGCCACAAGAAACATGGGACAATGTCATAGGAAAAATACTACAAGGAAAGGAAAAACAATGGTGGAGACAAAGGCAATGACAAGTAACAGAAAAGAATGGTATAAATTTGTACATAACTAAATAAGTTAATTAAGTTAAGAAAGTAGGTATATAGATATTATAACACATAATGTATTTATTTTATTTTATTTTAGTTTATTTTATAAGCCACCACCAATTTGGTAAATGGCTTTGGATTATATATATATTGCGATTCGGTTTGGCCACCAATACGAGATTTACACCTTTCTCAGCACACTTAAATATCACCTTTAAAAGGAAGTCAATCTGACGAGGCAGCTATTCTTAATCTCAGAACTTTCCATAATGTTTTGAAGAGTGGATATGGCGCTGGATGAAGTGTGAGACCCCAAAATGCTTAGTTTGAAAGGGACTGACGCTATGTACATTTTTCTTTTATCTTGCTTCTTTGTAGACCACGTAAGACCAAACAGCAGAAAAGGGGTAACGCGAGGAGTTATCAGGAGGAATGAAGAGAAAGCAGAATAGGAATTGTCATAAACAACGTATGAACTATAACTTTCCTCTTCATTTTTATTCAATCATTACAATTGTACACTACTCAGGGACGGATTCAAATCATTCTCATTTAAAAAAATAAAAAAACAAATAAAAAACGCTACAATATAATTTTTGACTTGACAACCATCACAGGGATAAATGTAAATCGAAAGGTCACTTCCGGGGAGGTCAGAATCAGGTCACTTCCCCTCAATGGCTCCGATAGTTCGATTTAGTCATTCAAATGATTGAAGTCGCGGCAGCGATGCGTTAGAAAAAAGACGAAATATTATTCTGGCTCACATTTTCCCTCGAGCAATGTAAAATACTTCAGATTTCCTAGTAAGTATCGCTGGTTTAACGCTTCAAAACTTCCAGTTTTGGTGATGACAGAGTTCACGAGAAAAAAAACAAAATCGCATTAAATCTTATTCAAACTCATAAATAGGAATCTGGTTCGCGATGATGCAGCACATACTAAAGACGTGACAGAAGGACGATGATTTAGCACAAATTCGACGCAAATAGCACGTACCTGTAGCCGCTTTTTAAACAGCATAATTGTAGGTGCTAAAACGCCATGGCCGTATTGCTCGATTGTTCATTGTTTGCCGTATTGCTAATGAGCAATTTGCGCTATTTCTAACAAGTTCGAAATCAATAATCTCTGTTTTGTTTGGGTTTGGTAAAAACGATTTGGAATTCTGATGGAGCAACAACTAAAGTGTAACGTTACAATGAAAACACAACTAAAATAATGAAAGGAATAATTTTGAGGTATCAGCGGTTTTTCCCGGCATAAGCTATCACTTCATGTTTTACGTTTCATGTTACGAAAGAGGCTTCACATATGCACCAAATTCCTACTTGCAAATGATTTACCATGCACACACCGTGGACAAGGCTAACAACTACTCCTAGGGAAAAACAAATGAATCACCGTAAGAGCCAGAGGACGATCCTATAGACTTATAGAGGGTTTCAATTACCACTGAATAATTTTGCCACCAATGAATATATTGTAATGCTAATTGAACAGAGTTCATTGCGGGGGAAAACCAGGATAAAGTCATGTATGTCGCAGCAACAAAAGTGACATTCAGAATCTACGCGGGCGCATTAAATATAAACCAATTTTCTTTAAATTCCTTGAGGGACCGTTCAAATACATTTCCCCTAATGGATAGATAGCTTTTTGATCC
Source organism: Sinelater perroti (assembly GCA_036346155.1). Lineage (NCBI taxonomy): Eukaryota > Metazoa > Arthropoda > Insecta > Coleoptera > Elateridae > Sinelater > Sinelater perroti. The sequence continues at coordinate 92,730 of JARFIY010000009.1, forward strand.
CGCTTCGACAGCAATATCGTCTTCAAAATTCCGTCTTCTAAGTCCTACTAATAGTCTAAACAAATGGTAATCGCCAGACTGTAAAGAGAGAGGGCGTTCCGGTGTAGTCCAGAACAAATTTTTGATTTTTGTGGAATTTAGGCAGCTGTAAGGGTTCTATTTTGCTCGAAAGGAAATATTTTGCGCCTTTTTTCTAACGCATAGGTGCTATGACTTTCACCATTGAGGTGAAGTGGCCTGTTTTTGACCTCCATGGTAGTGACCTTTCGGTTTACGTTTATTTTTGGATCGTTATCAAGTCGAAAAACTTTATTGCGTTTTTCTATTTTTTTTAATTATTTATATAAAAAAGGAGGATGATTTGAAACCGCCCCTAAGTAGCGTGGAATTGTAATGGTTGAATTAAAATGAAGGGGAGAGAGAGATGAAAGTTATACTGACCCTAGGACTGCTGAAGTTTTCTCATCATTTCTTATGATGACTCCTTGCGTTACCCTTTTTCTGGTGTTGTGTGGTCTAAAAGCCGCAAAGTACCACAAAATGTATGTTGCGTTTCAAAGTACGCATCTTGGGGTCTGACACATATTTTCCAGCGTCATTTCCACTCTTCAAAACATCCTGTAAAGCTCTGACTTGGAATTGCGAATGACTGTCTCGTCTTATTGACTTGATTGTCGACGACGGTCTCGAATTTTCTTCTCCCTCATGACTCCGCCATTGAAGTTGTGCTCGTTCGCGCGCGAGCATTTCATTCCCCTCTCACCGGCTGCCAGGCAAGATCTGTTCTTTATTCTTTCGATCAAGAAATGTTGTCCTGTATATTTGTATTGCATTTTTGTCAAACCCATATTTCTCTAGTTTACATTCTTTGTTTTCATTTGATGTGGTTTTAAGGAAAAAAAAATTAAAATGTTAATGAACAGAAAAAGCGTAATAAAGGGAGAAGTAATGTAAAAAATAGAGAAAATCTTGGAATGAGAGAAGTTTATTTTGAAACGGACAGGTTATTTTGATCGTTGAGGATCTTCAGTAAACTTCTAGCAAAGCTAGTGGACCTACGAAATTGGAAAATACGAATTGAATCGGTAGGAAGAGCGTAACGAAGGTGGCGCCAATAAGCATTTTGTTTTTAACAGCCGCCCATTGGCTTACTCCCCTCCACTTGGCTTCTTCTTTGTTCATCTTTGCTTATGTTTTATTTCCCCTATGTTTGTTTGTTTTAAACTTTTAAGGCTATTTTTACTTATAGGCTTTTGGGGTGTGGCTGTGAGTTACTTCGTTCACATTCTTACTGAATAAGTAATTGTAATAAAATCAAAACGCAAGAAGGGGAAGGGAAAGGGTTGTGTGTTGTCCCAGAGACGCATTATTGATCCTATCTTCTTGAACGAAACCATTACAAAAAGGGGGGCGCATAGATATTTTCAAGGCTTTTGTAAATCAAATGAATGATACGAACTCTTAATTATGACTTTCCAGCAAGATGGAGCAACATGTCATGTTACACGCTGAAATTGAGCGATTTTCCAGCAACGCGTCACTTTGGAAAGACTACCGCACGCCATCTGATTATTTTCTATTGAGTTTACTATAACACACCAAAAAACCACGAACCATAGACGCCTTGACTGCAATTTATTGCCATGTCATTGTATTTCTCGCAAAATGAATTGAAGTTCGTTTTAAATTGCGCTGCAGTGTCTTTAACGGAGTTAAAATTATTAAAGAAATATCGGGTTCGGAGTCAAAATGAGATAATTACAAAATTCGTATGACAGTAGGGTTTATGAGGAAAGAAAATATAAAAGCAGACATTTTCAAGACTCCTCAGAAGTTTCTTATCGACAAATACTACGCAAGCATGAAATCCGTGGAGGATTGTTCCACACAAAGATGGCCATGTCAACCGTCTAGCCACGTGAAGGACATTCAATAAACTTGTAAAGAAAAGAAAGCTAAAATGGCTAAGAAGCAAAAACCGACAAGAAGAATAAGCTGCCTTAAAAGAAGGTAGAGAAGAAAAGAACAGAAAATACATTCGACCAACTACTTAATCAACAGTGAAAAGCACATTAAGTAAGTATTGGAAATGCTAAATTACTATATAGAACGTTGAAAAATTTAAGACGGAATGAGAAGACCAATGGTAATAAGGGATGCGAGTGGGAACTTATTACTAAATAATGGGCGAATTATGGAGAGATGGCAAGAACATTTTATGGAAATTTTAGGAGGGGACATAAGAGAAAGAGAAAAAGAAAATGAAGGGCTGGAGATAAGGGAAGTGATGGACTATGATGATGAGATAACATTGGGTGAAATCCGTAAGGCAATACAAAAGCTGAAGAATGGAAAAGCTGCAGGTCATGATAATATCAAGGCGGAGCTGATTAAATATATGGAAAGAGAAGGACTCTTACTACCGCTTGAAATAATAAATTTGTGTTGGAATAATGGACAAATACCTAGGGATTGGACCGTAGCAACGATACTCCCAATATACAAGAAAGGAGACAAATATGTTCTAATTATAGAGGAATGTCACTGTTGCCAGTCGTCAGCAAATTATACAAAATAATATTAGAGAAGACGCTGAGAGAGATTATAGAAAAAACGCTGAACGACAACCAGTGTGGTTTCAGGCCAGGTCGGGGTACAACGGATCTAATATTTACAATAAGACAGATAATAGAAAAAACCCTGCAATACAATAGCAAATTATTAGTATGTTTCGTAGACCTGGAAAAGGCGTTTGACACTGCGCCCAGAGATAAAATATGGGAAGTGCTGGATCGGAGGAATGTAGGAAATAAGCTAATACAAGCAATTAAAAGTATATATAGCTGCACGCGAATTTTTGTAAGAACCCATAATGAATCATCAAATGAGTTCATAACCAGAAATGGTGTGAGACAGAGGAGAGTTTTGAGTCCATTGTTGTTTGTTGTCCTAATGGATGAAATTGCTGCGAAGTGCAAGGAAAAAGTAAAGAAAACCAGAATGGGAGTATATAAGGTACAGCAGGTCCTCATGTCAGAGATGATATATGCGGACGATCTTGTGATAGTGGCTAGGACGGAAAGAGACATGCAACTAAATGTAAATATCTGGAATGAAAATTTTGAAGAATTTGGAATGAAGGTGAACAGTGCGAAAACGGAGCTACTAGTGATAACACAGGAGCATGTGAATGTTGGCATCAGTATGAATAATGGGATTACAAAGCAAGTATTAGACTTTAAATATTTGGGGTCGAAAATAAGTGAGAGGGGGGAGCTGGAGCTGGAAATTGAAAGCAGAGTAGCCAGTGCATCGAGATTATTCTATGCCCTGAACAACAGTTTTAATAGGAAAAAAGAAGTAAGCCTCAAAACAAAAATTAGAATATCTAAAACGATATATGACCTGGTGCTGTTGTATGGTGGAGAAACATGGGTATTAAGTGCAAAATACAAGCGTGTGAGATGCGTTACTTACGTGCGGCAGTTGGAGTAACTAGATGTGATCGCATTAGAAATGAACTAATTCGTGAACAGTGTAACGTCAACCCGACATTAGAAAGACTTGAAGGGATGCGGCTAAGGTGGTTTGGGCATATGTTGAGGATGAACGTTAATAGAAAGGCGAAAAGTGTTTGGAAAATGGGAATTGATGGAAAACGAAATAGAGGAAGACCAACCAAGACCTGGAACGATGAAATTGGGGGAATATTGACAAAGAAAAATATGAAGTGGAAAGAAACAGAAAGGATGGCTCAGGATCGTAAGGGATGGAAACGGTTAGTAATGTCGTTCACCTCGACACCGTAAGGTAGAAGAGGAAAGGATTATGTTATGTTATGTAAAAAAATGATCCAACAGCGACTGAAAAGATCTTGATGGTTCGAAGAAAAAAATGTAAAAATGTAAGGCAGCCCACTTGAAGATGGTGGTTTGAGATCATGTTCTCTTTTATGAGTAGTTTGAGATGATTATGACACTCGTCAGTCCTGAGTCTACTCATTTGAACTATAAGTTGTTACACGTGATCTAAGAGAAAGGACACCTCAATTTCGACAAACTGATATGCCATGTTGATAAATTTCCCTGTACAATTAGAAAGCGTCCCCAAATAAGATACGTTGATATTGAGTACAAGTTGCTTGTCTGACACTCAGCTAGAAGCCGTTGATTAGCATCCTAACAGTAGAACTGGAAATGTGTGCTCTGGACGGCCCGTGAGCAATGTGTGAAATTCCCATCAAACTCTCGCTTCACTACCAACCACGCTAGATGAGGAAAACTCTAATGGTCTGGGGCTGCTTTTCTTGGCACGTATTTAGACAGCATGCTTAACCAGTTTGACGAAAAAAACATATCCGAGGACTGGACCATATCGTTTGGACCAAAAGTATCAAACCTGGGTTTGGTGAGGATAATTTGCAAGTTTTTGAGAGGCTCGCCTAGGCCCTTACACTTGGAACTACCTCGAGTTGGCGACCAGCAAATTTAAAACGTTTGGTGAATTGTTTGAGACATTATAGAAGACGCGGAAGAAGACGCCTATCTAGAGAAATTGATCGCATCGGCGTCTTGCCGTCTGGGCAAGGTTCTATGACTACTAAAGTGCGCCTTGTAAATTTTTGCAGCGGGTAAGGCCTAGGCGTTACTTTTCTGAAAGGAGTTCCACTCAAATTTTCCTTGACGAAAATAAAAAAAGAGCTACGTATTCTATGAACACATTAATTCCAAAACCGTTATAATATAAATACCAAGACAAAATTTATAATGCACAAAAACAAAAGAAGACCCCCTTTTGTCAATAATTTGAATATCAAGTAACACCTTGTATACTTCCACAGTATTGATAGCTCCTTCCACCCCCCACCACCCCCACAAATCAAAAATCTAAGGAACAAAAGCACAAAAACCGATCTTTCAAATAGAAAAACTAACAGCTTGCAAACATAATGGACAAAGAAGTATTTTTCTAGTACTCTAAGTGCAACGGTAAGGTAGAAACCCCAAAACGTATTAAAATTGAAAAACACAATTCTCTTGAAAAGATTGCGGAAAAGATACATACCAAGAACTACAAGAGACGCAATCAAAATTGAAATTGAGGATGACAAGGTCATATGAACGGAGAACTCTTAGTAAGGTAGAACATAATTGCCAAATTTTTTTATAGCGGTGATTCTGGTGTCAATTTATACAATGCGCCCTAATCTGCTAGTCGACAACCCTTCAAGCTCCTTCTACAGCTCCTCCGAGCCTCACGTTTAACAAAGTATTTTGACAGATGACAATCTGGCAGGCGGCCGGAGTGCGGTAGGTTAAGAGGCAATTGATACACGGTGAGGAGATTATTAAAGTTAAGAAGTGCACGAGTTAGAAATGGGATAAGGGGATGTGGGGTGTGAAATGCGTTCTCTGAATGGTAACCAACATTTTCATACTACAATCTTTTCTATAAATTAACTACTTCAAGTGCACTAACAAGAAATAGAAAAAAATAATAGAACAAATAAATGCGAAATATCTTTGAAAACAAAACTAATAATCAAAATAAGTAGAGAACCAAACCAACGCTACGTCGAAGAGACAAAAGTGAGATCTTACGTCAGAGAATAGACACTAAACAAAAAACAACTTAAATAATCAAAAACAAGTGTTTGAGAATAATCCCCCTTCGCTCATACGCAAAACAAAATAGTTAACGACAAAAAAGCAAATGCAAAGAAGAATTCAAACTTGTCTCGAATTGTATCCAATCCAAGAAGACCAAGAAATTCAATCAGGTCAGGTTTAACTGCAGGACAAACAAAAGGGTTATCAAAATCATATAGAGTGCAATAATAGATTCTAGAAACTGGAAGACATACGAAGGAATAAAGTAAGAGGTTTACGGCTTTACTCAAGGTGCTCACTTAATGCTTAAGAGTGTGAACAAAATTGGTTTGATCCGTATCCACTTCCTCTCATCAACAAACTTAAGATCGAAAGGTTACAGCATCACAAAAAATTGTGTTAAACCCGAACTGAAGGCATAAACAACGATTTGACTTCTTGTGGTACAGTAATTACCAAAGAGATGATAAGAAAAACAATGGTTTAGCGCTAATTAAGCAAGAACAATGCAGTTACATGAAACTGCAAATATTGGAGGTAAAAACACCTCCATTGTATGCCATTGCGCCATTTAACGTTCTTGAAACCGACAATCTCGTACATAATGCGTTTATAAATCACAAAGTCAAAAGGACCCAGTTGTGCCATTCGAACGCGACCATTAATGGCGACCGAGGAACAAGTGGGCGGTGCGTGCACCGCTTTTCAATTGTTTAGCGACCAAGGATATCCGCAAAAACGCATATTTTGAGAACCGCTGTTTAACATCGCGCTATGAATTTTTACACGTTCGAATTACAAAAAGTTATAGCAAACGGGGATTTTTTCCTGTTAATCCGCAATTATTTAAGTTTGTTCCCGCCTTTGTCATACATGCAGCTGCAATTTCTTGCTTATCAAATCCAGTTAAGAGAAACACTCACCCAGTAGTCCTTTGAGCAGAAGCCAGTAACCACAAGCTGCGTCTCGCAAAGTGTGAGATGGCCGACGCGGTGTTAGAGATGAAGGCCCGGCACAGGAATGCGTGGTAGGGTGGATAGGTCACATGACCGGCGGTTGCCGAGTCGAGTTATTCACCCGGCTTCAGACATGCAATCCTAAATATCAAACATTCAAAACTCTCTTAAATTCTACAATTAATTTTAGCATTGATTTATCATTAAATAATTACCATAAGTTTGCGCGCCAGGCAAATTTTAGTCTAATCATGTATTTGTAATTAAAACAAATTTATCTAATTGGCGTATATGAATTAACAATAAGCTCAGCCATGATTGGAGTTGGCAAATTAAAAATCCGTGCATTTAAAATTCTTTCCATACTACTAATTATACCAAGGTTCACTTCTATACCACAGATGTGCTCCTATACCAATCATGGTGCTAGTAAAAATTGCCAAGCTAATTCTTTCTGCAGCGGTTTTCATTGATTTTAATATTCTGATGTGACTTAAAAACTAAAAAACCAGTATATTACAATAATAAAACCGCTAAACCCAAAAATAACGTGAACGTAATTTCGAGTGAGTAGTCTCGCGTAAAGTGAGGTTATGATTGTTGTTTGAAAACACGTGTTCGGTTTCAGCATGTCTTTCCGCGGAGGGCGAGGAGGAGGAGGCCGCGGCGGCTTCGGAGGTGGCCGAGGAGGGAGAGGCGGTGGCTTCCGCGGCAACTTCGGTGGCGGCGGCTTTCGAGGGGGCAGGAACTTCGACCAGGGCCCGCCCGAGCGGGTCATTCCCTTGGGCTACTTCGCGTACCCGTGCCAGGACGACCTCATCTGCAAGGTGGAGATCGAGGACGTGCCGTTCTTCAACGCGCCTATTTACCTGGAAAACAAGGAGCAGATAGGGAAGATCGACGAGATATTCGGCAACCTCAGGGACTACTCTGTGTCGATACGGCTCGGCGAGAACATGAAGGCGTCCAGCTTCAAGAAGAACCAGAAGCTATATATAGATCCTGCAAAGCTGCTGCCTCTGCAGCGATTTTTGCCAAAGCCGCCCGGCACAGTGCAGAAGCGTGGCGGCAGAGGTGGTGGTGGTCGTGGGGGAGGCGGCAGAGGAGGAGGGCGTGGATTCGGCGGTAATAGAGGAGGCGGATTCGGAGGTCGTGGGGACAGAAGAGGCGGACGAGGAGGCTTCAGCGGAGGTGGCCGCGGATTTGGTGGTGGAGGTGGCCGCGGATTTGGAGGCGGTGCCGGCCGAGGATTTGGCAGTGGGGGACGAAACAGTTTTGGTGGTTTTAATCGAAGTGGACAATGAAACAATTGTTTTAACTAGTTCTAGGTTTATTAAGCTTTTATAATAAAATAAGAAACAAACTAACGTCTAATCACTATCATCAAATCTGACATGCTTGGACACCTGCTTCTCGGCTTTCTTGAGCAGCTTATCCCGCCCCCGTTGTTTTGTGACCGAGCGCTTCTGTTTGTTCTGCCTGGCCGTTTCAATTTTCTCCCAGTATTGTTGCTCTTCGGCACCCTCTAAGATACTGGATTTACCTTTGACAGGATTTGATGCGCAGAATTCTTGAGCATACTTGTTGTCTGAGAATCGTATGAATACTTCTTTGCTTTCGACTAACTGTGGTATGTCGACATATTTGATTTCTGAAGAATGTGACTTGATTTCAGCCTAAAATGTTTACAAATAATTAATTAACTTACTGGTGCGCCTTGAGGAAAGCTACCTTTAGTTTCTTAGTGTCTTCGCAGGGCTCTGTGAACGCAACTTTCACAATAATGCCTGGAGTGAACTGGAGCTGTTCTGGCTTTGTTTTGTCTTCTTGAGTCTCCATGGTTTGGTTTAGAGGAGGTTTTTTTACAGCATCATTGCAGTTCATGAACTTTTCCCTATACAGGTGCATCTTTAGCTGCTTCATAGTCTTTTTCTGCATATCCAAATAGCGGTTACGCATTTTTTTCCAATCTTTCCTGTAATAAGACAATTTTAAATTCACATACAAGCATCTTGATAAGGTTTTTCTACACTGTGAAATTAAAATTACAGCTTACTTGGACAAAATTTGGAACCCAATCTCTTTCAAGTTAACCTTCTTCCGATGGGACTTCTTATGTTTCTTCTTCTTCTTTTCTTCCCCCTCCATATCATCATCCTGTTGCTTCTGGCCATCTTCCATTTCTTCCCTTACTTCACTTTCCTCTTTTGTTAATTCACTATCTTCTCCATTTTTCTCTACAGCGATCCCGTTTTCTTTTTCCTCTACTTTACGTTTCTTCTTTTTCTTTTCGACATTTTCACCATTATTATCGGTACGTTTCATCTTTACAATGGTTTGAGTGGATTCACATTCTCCCTCAGTGTCGGCCTCGCACTTAGGTTTTTTATTTTCACTTTCATCAACACTATTTCTCTTCCTTTTCTTCTTATTATCATCATCCGCTTCTATCAATTTCTCAACTTCCTTCTTAGGTGGAAGGCTCTTCTCGTTCCCTTCATAGGTCGCAATGCTGCACAACTTCTGTGGCTCGATGTGTGGGGGTATCTTACAGTCGATACTTTCGAAGTACTGCAGCGCCGTGTTCGCCTGCTCCGGAGTCTCAAACTCCACAAACGCGAAGCCTTTAATGTTGTCATTATGTTTATATCTGGGTATAGAGACGTATGCAACATTGCCAAATTCTGAAAAGATAGAGGTGAGCCACTCGTGCGTGGCGTCCGACTTCAGCCGCTCCACATAAATGGTACAGGCATCAACGTCTTCTTTAACCTGCACGGGCGTCGTGCGGCGCACCTTGGTCTTGTCTTCCGACAGCTCAAGCAGCTGCGACTTGCTGGTTGCCTTAGCGATGTCCGTTACATTGCTGGTCAGCTTACGGATCTTGTTGAATTTGAGGAACGTGGAGATGTCTACAACTGAAAGGTTGCGTCTTAAAAGTTTAAAATCGCTGGCGCTTCCGAGCGAAAGTGAGCTTACACGGATCGGTTTGGATTAGCTGTGATAAGAAGCGGTCCTTCGAGAGGTTAGAGTCGCCGAAGTAGAACTCCATCTGGTTCAGGATGGAGTTGTACAGCTGCTTCTTGCGGTGGCGGCCCTTCTTGGGCGCGCTTTCTTCCGCCGATTGCGCGACTTCCATTTCGCACAAATTTTCACTGGGGTTGTTATATTACAATGATTTATAGGTTATGTTGTCATAATTAGGATAGAGCGGCCTCTATTGCCTTCTAGGTACAGTAAGGGGTTGAGCATTGAAAATTGTATTAAAAATATATATCAATCTTATAGAAATGAGCGCAAAGAAATTTGTGTATTATTTCTTCCATGGATGACGTTTTCATCGTCATACCGGTACGAGATACCGAGAGTTGCAATTTTTTATGTACAGAGTACTTTTAAAGTAATTAGATTAATCTTGGCTGTGGATAAAAAACTTAAAGCTCAGCTAATTCTTAATTTTATTGATTATTAAAAATCTTTAAGAAGAACAAATAATCATACCCTTTTTATTATTTACGTTTGAAGTGTAATTGTTTTTCTTATATTTGCCTAGTTTATCATTTTGTATTTTGCGATAATTTTATTAGTGATTTTGTAGAATGTTTTGTTTAATTAATCTTTTATACCTACCTTTTGACGTCAGATATAGATCAGTTTCACTACTGTATATGATTAGGGTGACAATCATATACAGTGAGATATGGACATTAACAGAAAAACAAAATCAAAAATTAACACAATAGTAATGCGACAAAATAAAAAATGAAACGTTTAAACAAAACCTAAAAATAGAACCAATTAATGAAAAGATTATAGAAGGACAGCTCAAATGGTTTGGACTACCAAAAGAGTGTTTGAAACGTGAGTGCCGGGAAAAATAAGAAAGAACGACCAAGACAAGATGGATCGAATTAATTAGAGAAAAAGTGGAATAGGGAAAAAGCTCTATCTACTCCAGATAGCAATGGCTTTGTACCAAACCAAATATTTTTCGAGTTTCACAATCTTTCAAACTATTCTATTACCATTGCTGTACCATTCCACCTTTCGAGTAACTGAAGTTTTTGAAGAGGTTGGTTAGCTTTATATTGTATTTATCAGCTTTTTTGGAGCAACTTTATAGCCTTTTTCTGACAAGTTTGTTAGAACCATATTAAAGTAGGTTTCTTATGACTTGAGTATACTTGCTCTAACCATAGGATGATATGTTTGTATAGGTTGCCTCTTTCAAAACATCATCCTGTTAAATTATGTCCGTATCGCATTTGCTAAAGTTGGATTTTTATTAGTAACCCTGACTGAAGCACTTGAGATGTGGTTTTTCAACGAGGTTGGTGCTTCCCCCTTTTCTCTTTTCTTATATGGGTTTGGGATTGGTTGAAATCTTGAAAAGAAGTGCTAAAGCACCGACCTCCCAAATTTTCTCTCATTTTTGAACTTTACTCTCTGCAGCCTTTTAATGTTGAAGTACGGACGAAAGCATGAAGAGGTCTTGAAGAAAAGTCGAGTTCTCTACCACCAAGAGAACAAAAAGTTGTAAAGCAAAGGCTTGCCCCCATTCTTTGTACTTTTCTCTCTGCCGACTTGTTTGTTTCGATATTTTGGGACCCGTAGGCAAGGGCGTGTGCTGGGCCCGCACAAAATTCAAAATCCCCTTTTTCGAGCTCAATCGATTCGCGAGGGGCGCACGCGCCCCCGCAGCCGCCGCCTCCCGAAAAGGGCCAAAACTTGTCTGCGCCAGCGCCCGCCGCTCCGCTAGAGTGGCGCAGCGAGTTACTGGAAGCGCCCGGCGCGGGAGGGCGGCAGGAACGGGCTGAGTCGCCGCCGCGCAGCATCCCCATGGACCCGCCGCGCGTATCCTGCCGGAGATGAGGCGCCCGCTGCTGGTTCTGCAGATCTGGTGCCTGGCGCGCCCGAATTTCGGTGAGAACCCTCTGTTCTGTGGTTCGGGCTCTGAGTTATTTCCGTTTTAGGCTTCTACAATGCAACGACGGCGCGGCGCGCGCTCGAGGAGGACTACTACGCGAACTATGACTACGAGTTGGCCAGCAACGGCTCGGCGGACGCTCAAGGGGCCAAGTCGGACTCGCTCATCCTGCCCAACCCGGAGTCCATCGACTCGAAGTACACTGTGGATACTTTGCCAAACGTGGAGCTGCCCGACGACTCCTTGGCCGACACGGACTTGAGAGACCATGACTTCATTGACAACCTCATGTATGTCTACTATGGATCTCATAACCGTAGCGGGAGCAGCTATGGGTCCGAGATAATCATCATCGGGTCCGTTTTGAGTTGCGCCGCCCAGCTCCTCACCATATTCTGCGTGCTTCTAAGGAAGAACCTGAGTGGGAGGAAGGAGATGAGCAAGATGTTCCTCCACTTAATGGGATGTCTATGTTTATCCAATCTGGTCTTCATGCTTGGTGTCTATGTAAGTTAAGTTCATCAGTTTTGATACAACGCATCGGAGTGTGATAAATGTTTCAGGCAACGAAAAGTCCGATCAAGTGCCAGATCGTGGCACTCCTTTTGCACTACCTGCACCTCTTAACAGCGTTCTGGATATTTTTGTACTGCTTCTACATCTACAAACGTTTCTCTAGTGGGTTTGTGCCAAAAATGCGTTATTTGTTCTCTACGGCCTACGGAATTCCAGCCTTGCTATCTCTGGTGATGATTCATTAATATACCTGTAGCCTTAAGTACACAAACTTTCCTTTGTAGGTATCTTTCGTGATAGCTCCGCGCAGCTACGAAACGAAGAAGTTTTGCTTTGTGTCGGTACAGAGAGGGATGATGATCAATTACATGTTGCCAATATCGGCTTTGATCATCGTCACTACCGTGTACTCACTCAACGGCATACGCAAAATCAATTTGGAGCTCTCCAAGCTCGAAATGACCTCTTCTGCAGAATCCCTCAACATGCTGAGGAATGAGGTGGAGGCTAACGAAAGCGAGAAGAAGGCGGAAGCTGGGGCGAGCGAGGAGGTGGCCGGCTTGAAGGAGAGCAAGAGCTGCTTGAAGGTTCTGTGCGTGGTGCAGACCAGCTACGACGTCGTGTGGTTCACCGCCGTGCTGGCCCTGGAGAACGTGTCGTACAGCAACAGCATGCCGATCTTCTACACTGTGGTCTCGTTTCTCTTGGTGAGTTCCCACGCTCAAGTTGATCCCCTCACAGAAGGTTTGACCGCAGAACTGGTACATCTTCGCCAAAACCAAGGCGTTCCTGCCCACGCTTGCGAGCTGCCCGACGGAGGCAGTGAACGTCGAGTTGGGCGGCGCCGACCAGGACAAAGCGACGGTGGGCCTGGTGTCCATTTCGCAGCGGAGTTCGTCCGACAACGTCCCGTTGCTGGTCAACTCTGACATGTGCACCGAGATGCACGAACTGCACCAGGATTCGATCAGCACTATTAGCAGTTAAATTTACCTCACGTACTTCCAATTAGATGGTGTAAACTTAGAGGATTTTATTTGTTGGGACTCGCGGTCAGGTATTGTAAATATTTGTAGGATGTAGTTTGTAAACGCGAGCCCCATAGTTATCGAGATAAACAACGGACGTTGTTTGACAAGTATTGGCCTACATCAGTATTACTAGCTTTAAGGTTGCAGTACATTACTCTCTCTATGATGTATAATATTGTTAAGCAATGTTTTAGTCTAATTTCGATTTATGTCATTGTGGTATGAGTGACGTTTGGAGATGTTAAACTAAAGAAAAAAGCAGTTAAAGCATTAAGCAAAGGTGAATTAATAAATCACTGCCAATGATCTTTTTACCTTATTGATCTCCATTTTTACCTTTATAGTATTCTATGTCTATTGTATTGCTATTTTTCTTCATTTTCTCTGCCCTAATCCTATTAAGACTTGCACTTTCTCAATCAATTGTTTATGAATGATTCCATTCAACATTTTTTGTATAGGTTGATGTATAAGTTTGTAGCATTTGTTTTTGGTATGGCAATACTGTGGTCACAATGTTATGCTTACGAGTATACCTAACATTTTACAGGCTTGAAAATGATAGCGTTATTTATGACTAAAGAAGACACACTATTGGCATATTCTTTTGTTTGAGTTTAATAGAGCAGTAGAGATGACGGAAAAAATGATTGGGACCGCGTATGGAGAGAATGTTATTGGGGAAAGCACGGAAAGAAAATGGTTTTGTCAGTTTAAAAAAGACCTCTTTGGCACGTTCAATATTAACGGGCGCCTCTATCAACTTTATAGTTGTAAAGCTAAGTATAGTGGAATTAGTAAAGTTTTTGAGCGCTGAGGGAGATGAACTCCTCTATTATAGGGACATCAGCGTTGCGGTGAACGGAGATCTTAAGTCCTAATTCTGAACTATCTATAGTTTATTGATAAGGAGCCGCCGAGAGTGTGGGAGACAACTAAGTGCTAGTCTAATTTCTATTGATGTGGGTTCTCCAGGTCAGCTTTCGGTCTAGAATTACTCCGATATAAGTAATGTCACCCGTCTACGGTGTCTTCCATTTTTCACTTGTTGCCCGACCTTCCTGAGGTACAGTTCTGGTGAGGAAGAATGTTTGCAGCGAGTTTCGTTGGCATGTTCTGGGTGTAACCGTTTTATGGTGGTTTTACATCACCGGATTTAATTCAGATCCTGCTTTCGGTGAGAAAAATCAGGATAAACGGGATTGCGATGGATTTCATCTTGTAAACCAGACCATTGTGTCACAGCTTGTCGAAGACCTTAGCCACATCAAGAAAGACTACATCGGTGGATTTCTTCTTGGTGTAATCCTCTATGTTGCGCTTCACTGTTCTGACAAGTTGAGGTAGTGAAGTGGCCGGAACCCAAACGGACTCTTTGGAATCAGTTGTGAATCACTTGCTCCACAGGTTTTCCCCGGTCGATAGGATCGCCGGATTTATGTACCGGCGAAATATGCATTGACGCATTATGTGGAGTGTGATCTCGAAAGATGTCTACAAGTATTACCAGTGTATTTCGAGCGAACTTTGGTTCAGCGGCAGAATTAAAAAAACAGCGCCCAAAAGTTGGAAAGACGCTGCGCATGCAGCACGGCGACTGAAATATCTACTACCTTGTGACCAAAGAATCCTTACAGGACAAATAGGCTTATCGCGCATGTGAGAAACGCTGACGAAACTACGGAGTTATCTGTTGAATGAAAATTTCTGGAACCTAGCAATACAGAAAACTGCGTGGGGATAGGACGGCCTTGACTAGAGAATAGTTATATATCCCGCAGAAGACCTATTTCATGTCTCGATGTAGGAAAGGTCAAGACTGCTAATACCTTTATCCAGATTTCGGGAGAGCATGATCCGGGACCAGTCATCCTTAAGGAGGGGCAGTGCAATAAATTTCTGAACATCCCTGGTAGAGATAGTCTTCCGCCGTCGACATAATGCTTTCTAAAAATTCAACTATCGCTGAAACACGTATGCGGATTTAAAGAAGGCGAATTTTTCAGAAGGATCAAGTTTATCGCCTCCAGGTGTTTCGCAACTTCTCTGGTAGATCCGAAATAAGCATAAATATCACGTAGCGAGGCGGCAACGGATTTACGACAGCGAGGAGAATTCAAGTGCAGAGGCTGCTCGCGTGTTGATATAAATAATGTGTTATTTTATGTTATCTATTGTATTTGTTGATGCATTGTATGGTTGGTTCTAGGGTTGTTAAAGCGTGGTCAGAGTTTGCGGATATCTTCAAAAGAAAATCTAAAAATTAAGCGACTATCCCGTGCCTTTTTGCTTTTGTGCTAGTGCAAGTGTGGTAGGTCGTTGCAGGTCTTGGCATTTGCTGACGTCACTCTCTCCAAGATTTAAGTAGATTGAGCTCGTCGTCCCTGTCAAAATTGTTTTTATATTTTCAGCGTCTCTCTATATAATCTTAGATTTCTACAATTAGATAAAACTGTTGTTTGCTCGAAATCTATTTCGTGGCCAGGGTTTTCAAAAACATGTTCAACAAACGCTGATTTTTCGGGTCGATTGAGACATATATGACGTTTGTATTCCTTTATTCTGGTGGTAATCGTTCGGGTTGTAATCCCAATGTAAACCTGCTCACATAAACAAGGTATGCAGTGTACTGATATATCCTGCGGTTTCTTGTGTCCTTGGTGGTAGTGGTATAGATGGTTTCCACCTTGTGTTTATTGAGAATCTTCTGAATCCGGTCCCTGTTGATATAAGGTAAAAAAGCTTTGATTGTTTTGCAAATTTGTTGGGTTTCGTTGCTTTATTTATTTCCGTTCTCGAGTAGCAATTCCCTTGTAAGGCTTGTTCAAAATCTTTTAGTTCTTTATCCAAGAACTGTGGATGACATATTCGTCGTGCTCGATCTACCAATGTTTTCAAAACTGCTCTTTGTTTACTAGGATGGGAATTTGATTGCTTATGAAGGCATCGGTCCGTGTATATGAGTTTTTTTGTACACATTGTGTTACAAATGTCCATTCTCCGATCGTAATACTATCGTTCAATTCCAGTTCCATGGTAAACTGTATACTCGATATATATGTGTTTCCATATCACAAACGTGCTATCGACATATCTTAACCGTATCGCGGATTTTAATAGTGGCGATTTCTCCACGTAGTACATAGTTGGTGATTACAGGATTAAGTAAGCTACCCATTGCTACTTTGTCTCTGTTCGTAATATATGCCCTGCCAAGCAAAATAGCTGTAAGATATTGTTGGGGAAAATTTTCTTTACGTAGTCGAAGGCACTTGAATCGGCGCTTTGGTAAACACGGATGTTACATCAAAACTGACCATTAGATCCCCCTCCTGTATCTGGATGTCTTGAAGGTGGTTGACAAAGTCTGCAGGATCTTTGAGGTAACTAGTGGTAAGTCCATTGTATTATTGTGACAGAATGGATTAGCATTTGACCAGTTTGTAGGTAGGACCGCCTATGGCACTGACCATGTGTCGTAATGGTACACCGTCCTTGTGTATTCTGGGGAGTCCGCAGTCTTTTCTGGGTGGTGTTATTTAGAGAGAAACTTTTTATCAGTTTATTCATGTCACATGGTATTTTCACTGTGAGATCGCGTTTGAGCAAGGTGTAAGTATTCGTTTCGAGCATTTTGGCAATCTTCTTTATGTGGTTGTCCTGTGAAAATGCAACTGTGGTATTATCTTTATCTACCGTAAGACAATGAAGGTGTCGTCATTCTTGAGTTCACGCAGAACATTTAATTCCATCTGGGCAGGTTCTTGTTAAGTGCTCTGCTAATTGTAGAAACCCAAAGTAAACATCGTATAGTTTCAGTCAACGTTAAATTGGATGTTATATTACAAAGTGTATTGTGTCGACACATGGTCAAATCATCAACCATCTACATGAAACGTGCCTAAATGTTGAAAGAGGAATATTCGATAGGAGAGAAATAAAATATCTCTTGAGCGCCAGTAGCTACCAATAGCGTCCGGTTCAGAATGGGTGGCTGTAAATCGTACTCACAGTGGGAGGCTAAAAAGTAATTTATCAACCTTCCTGGTAAGCGTGGAAATTTAAGCCAAACAACTTAATAAGAAGATGAAAAAAATGACGAACCTTAAACCAAAATTATCCCATTTCTCTGTTATGTCTTTCCAAGTTTCCAATATTTTTTTGGTTTCCCCCTTCAGTTCCTTACTCTTATTTTTTATTGTTTTTATTGCTTTGATTTTCACTGTTGTGAAAAACTTTTTTATATCTACTTTGTATTTATAGTTGAATTCTCTGTCCATATTTCATCCAGATTTTCTTTTTTGTATTGCTAACTGCTTGTCTTACTTTGTTTTCTTTATAATCTTCTCTACCTTCTTGTGATTCCGTTTAGATATTCGTCTTCCATGCCCGTTTCCTTTCTTTTCCTATTATTTTTACTTCTTTATTTTACCATTTTGTTCTCTTTAAGGGTTTATTAACTTTTTCTTCCACACACTAATTCTGCTGTGTTTAGGATATTTTCTTTAAAGGTTCTTTATTTCGTTTTCAGATTTCTTTCCTTTTAAATTTAGTAGTTTACGGAATTTTTTGTTTGTCGTATCTTGATATTTTTCTTGATTTTCTGAGATTTTTAGTTTATTGTTGCTGTTCTACTATACACTATTTCTTCTATTTTGTTAGTTCGAAACTTTGCCACTATCAATCTGTTTTTTTTTTGTTTCTACCCCTGTTATTATCTCTCTAAGGCTTCTTGTATGCGCAATGTAATCTATTAGGCTTTTAGCATGGGTTCCTCCACCACAAAAGTATATTCAACTTCCATTTCTTGTCTCCATAAAGTGTTCCCTATTAATAGACCGTTCTTTTAGCATAATTCAATTTCCATTTCTGTTTAATACTTGCTTCCCATATTTTTCCATGCATCCCATGCCTCTGTTCTGGCCTTTTCCTACTGTAGCATTCCAGTCTTTCTTGTGATTGATGCTTCTATTTCTTCTCTTACTTCGCCCAGAATTTATTGTAGGGTTTTATAGAATTCCTTCACTTCTTCCTTTGGTGTTCCTTCTGCTGGTCTGTAAATAAGGATAAGGTTAACTCTTTGTTCCTCTTGAATATATATGTATTAATATTAATCTTGGATTTACTGCCTTCTATTTTATTATTTGCTTGTGTATTTCATCTGTTATCATTATTGCCACTTTATCAATTGATTCGTTTCTATGATTACTTTTGAATAATATATTACTAGTTTATTGGTTATTCTTATGTTTCTTTTTTTTTGCTTTACTTGAACCCATTACTTTCCATTTTTCCGCTATTTCTATCTCTTTGCCTTTTATGATGTTTACATTTTAGGTCCCTACTACTATTTTTACTTTTTCCTTGTTCTTCTACATCTGGCTTTCTTTTTCCCTTCTCTCATTTTCTTTTGCCTATTGTCGCCACTATTTCCGTTCGGCTTTCCCTTTCTACTAGTTTTCTAAACTATTTTGGTTTTTTCCTGTCTTTATAATGTTTCTGACGATTGCGCTTAATTAGTCTTTCTCTACTAGTGGTCTAACCTTTATGATCTCTATCTTCTCTGTTTTCTTTTCCGTTAGGTGCTAATACAGTCTGTGTCCAGTTTTTTCTTTTGTAATTGCTCCTTTGGGGAAATTGTCGTTTTATTTTCCTCGATCTTCCTTGTATATACTACTTCTTCCTCTCTTCTGAAACATCCAAACTGTTCTCTCTTCGTTCGTCCTCACTTGTTATTAATTTATTTCTTATTATCGTTGCTCTCATTTTTTAGCCTCTATCATGTGAGGCATTAGTCTTTTTTTAGTTTCTCTTTTCTTCCTGTTTAAATCTTTGCTTACCCCTATTTTTCTGCTCTTCAAGTCTATTAGATTTCCTATTTTACCAATGATAATAGTGGTAGACAAGCTATATACGATCATATTACCGAGTAACATAAGGACGAAAATTATTTGTTAGCACCGCTTCCAATTGTGTTACCTCTAACTTTTTATAGTTTTTCATCAATTTTGTTTATACAACAGCAACTTTTCGCATACAAATAAACAACTTTACTTCCCCTGACAATTGTTTTGATATTAATATAGTGCAGGATTTGTTTTAGTATTCATAGAAAAATTACCCGTTCCTTTATACTGTAATCGTAGAAATGTAGAAATTTATTTGTGAAACGAATTCCGAGTACATGCTGAAAAGTTACATGCGTGCCTTATTTTTAAACTGCCCGAAACTAACCGCCGCTAGTATTTAAGCAAGGAGCTGCACGAAAAACAGCAACAGTACGCTCCTCACAATGATAGCCAAGGTGATCGCAATTGCACTTGCTCTCTTCGGTAAGATTCTTTCGTAATATTTACCTTTTCTTAACTTTTTATTGTGGATTTACAAATATATGACAGTACAAAACGCAAAATACAAAAAATTATCCATTTGCAGGTGCCGCAGTTGCTGAAGCCAATCCGTTGTTTTTCAAAAAGCACTTTTTTTTTGAACCTCCCCAATAAAATTAATTTCAATTCAAATATGCCAAGTAATTCTTTCAAAAGGAAGTTTAAACCAATATATAATGTGTTATTACTTTTCTAGGCACAACGAAAGATGATGGACTTATATAGATGGAGCTTGGCACACCTATAAGGTGCTGATTTTGATTTTACATGTAATATTAAATACATATGACTTGTCGTACTTTATTTTATGTAGCAAAGTTATGACTTGTATTCAATATATCTACTATAAATAATATGAAATCGTTTTGGTGAATACTAAACATTCAGCATTTATTTTTTGACTAGATATAGTTAGTCGTGTGTATACTAGGGTGTATAGTATAACATTCAGTGGAGAGTCTGTACCTTCTAAATGAAACGTGTCTAAATGTTGAAAGAGGAATACTCGATAGGAGAGAAATAAAATATCTCTTGAACACCAATAGCTACCAATAGCGTCCGGTTCAGAATGGGTGGCTGTAAATCGTACTCACAGTGGGAGGCTAAAAAGTAATTTATCAACCTTCCTGATAAGCGTGGAAATTTAAGCCAAACAACTTAATAAGAAGATGAAAAAACGACGAACCTTAAAACAAAATTACCTCATTTGCTAGTGGTACAAATTCACAATCCCACACTAATTACTCGATCCGTCCCATAGACTTTGAGTGGGGAAGGGCAAAAATTTGCTGATACAAAACAAAGAAAAACCAAACTAAATATGGCTATATATTAGGGCTTGGACTTAATTTTAAACGATAAAAGTTATTCAAAGTACGATCCATCGTTAGCCATAACTTTGCCCCATATTTCTGAAAATAGGCAAATTTCCTGGCGAAGGAATTCCTCGTCCTGTGATGCAACCCAGAAATCGATCCATTTTTAGTATCTTCAAAATAGTTGAAGCCGTGCGTCATCGATCAAAACAAATGGTAACCAGAAAGGATAAGGCCTGGTAAATACGGCGGGTGGGGTAGAACATTCCATCTAAATGTTTCTAAATGGTTTTTGACTGGTTTCGCAACATGTGAGCGAGAGCTATCGTTTTTCGGCGTATTTTAATAGTTTTTCTTTCAACTGTCGCTTTAAGTAGTAATAGTTTCGCCTTGTTTCAGCGACTCATAAAACATTGCGCCCTTCTGATCCCCAGGCATACATCTGGGTTTTCTGCGCGTAAAGTCCTCATAATATATACATTTTTATCATCCGTCATGATGCAATGCAAAAACCTATTCTTTTTGCACCTTTGAAGCCGCGGTTTGCAGGTGGAAAAACGTCTTTCGGGGTCTCTCGGCTTCGATTCGTGTGGCACCTAATTTCCGTGCTATTGAAGTATTCCCATCGCCTTCAAACGTTTACCGACGGTCGATCAACTGCCATATCTTCAATCTCTTAATATTAAATCTTCATCGAGTAATGCCTCTATTTTGCGCCTTTAAACTTTTTCGGCTGGTTCGGACGCTCTTTTTCTTCTTCCAAGCCCCAATATAATGCACGTATAACAAAAGCAGATCAAATGTTGGAAAAACTGAAGGAGAAAATAAAGAGAATAAATTGTGATACCACTAGACTATCAAAAATTGAACGAAAATGAGAAGGGTGTCTGAAACTAATATAGAAAAACGGTCTGCACTCCAAACAACAAAATGAAGAACATGGTGATGTAAGAGGAATCGGATTCATGACAAATAAGGAAACAGCACTATGTATAACATTATAAAAAGAAATGTCAAATAGAGTGACTTACATCACAGTGCAAATATCAGAGCATTGCAACCTAAAAATCATTTAATTATGTACCCCAACAGCCAACGATGAGGACGTAGACATGTTAATTGGAAATAATAAAGTCAATAGCACATCACCCCTCTAAATATACCTTAACTATAGGAAATTTTAATATTAAAACTGACAAAAAGCACGAGACTTGGCATATACAAATATACAATGCAATAGTAAAAAGCGTAGCACTATATCGGGCGGAGGTATGGCAAGTGACAGAACAGAACAAAAGTAAACTGAGAGTATTAGATATGGACTTCCTAAGAAAGGCAGCCGAGATATCAAAAATGGACAGAGGAAAACGAAAGGATAGGGGAAAGTATGAGAATCAACAGTGACATAGTAGAAGAAATAGAAAGGAGGCAACTGTTTTGGTATAGACATGTTTTTAGAATGGTCGAGGGACGAATACCAAAAATGGCTATAGAATGGATATCCCCGGAAAGGAGAAAAAGAGGAAGGTCGAGAAAGAAGAAATATACAAGAAGGAAAATGCCAGAACCGAACACAATGGAAAAGTTTTATGGGGGCCAGAAGAGACGAATATGACCCGTGGAACCAGAGAGAGAAAGAGGGAAGGTGAAAGGGGAGAAAGAGAGAGAGAGAGTGAGAGAAAGCATGAGACTTAAAAAATCAATAAATAAACTTCTTTAGTTTAAGTGAAATAAACGACAGATGCGAAATACTTTTTATTTCTATATGCAACGAATAATTTTTTCATAAAAAAAGCTAATATTAAATGGACATGGGTAAGCCCTAACAGAACAGATTATGGTTATCACATGATAAAAAGTTAGTCGAGAACGTATCAGTATTAAACACATTTCACATTGGTAGCGGTCACAATTTAGTAAAAAAAAAAGACATTAAGAATGTAAAAGACAGCAAAGTATAGACGAAGTTATTAAAGTAGTGAAAGGAGTGATGAATACAGTATGAGAAAAAATCAAATTAATACAGGTTACTACTGTATTTAACCTTTATAAACCACCAGAAAGTAACTGATGGTAAACAATTGTGAGCAGTGGAAAAAAGCAATGTAGAATAGTCGAGTGTTACAGATAAGCTCACATAAATCACAACATATATGAAAAGGCCGAAATTATGTGACAGTATGCAGCCCACATCAGTGAAAAGAAGAGTGAACCAAGGAGACTCAATGGGCTCAAGTTATTCATAATAAATTTGAAAAGCGTTTTTAAGAAGTTAGACTGGAAGAAAAAAGGCATTCAGATAAACGGAAAAATGTTCTGTCATTCGAGGTTTGCAGATGTTTGTTAATGTCACGGGGTTTAAGAACAGTCGACGAGCTATGAGTTAAAATAGATGCCAAAACAAATAAGGTTCATAATGTATAAGCAAGGAAACCAAAATAATGGCCAAACAAGCATAAGAAAAGATTACAGAAATACACAACTATGTTGATGAATATTTCGGACAAGTGGTACAATGTACCAAACAAAACCAAAGAGCACAAACTGAAAGAAGTATATATGGTCCAAGGACCTTGACAAGAAGTGTCATAAACAAGTTAGCTAAAACACAAAGGAAAATAAAAAATAAATGTTAGATAATGATAAAATATACGTCTTAAACACACAATATTTCTGCTATGAAGATGGATCTGTGAAAGTGTACAACAGACAAATGACAGGCAAAACAATAGAGTACAACAATGGAGATCGTGAAAGATTAAGAGGGTGTTAAATATAACATTTAATTAAAACAAAAGTTTTGGGTCTGCATATGTTAGATACACACATCAGAAGTTTGACTGAAATAGCTATAAGTAATGTTCTTTAGTGTTAACAACAATCAAGACCCTGGAAACTTTAAAATCAGTTTAGCATTTAGATCTTTCCCTCACTCTTAGACCCGAATCTCTAGTCAAAATAACCTGATCATCTATAA
The DNA here is from genome assembly GCA_036346155.1 of Sinelater perroti. Classification (NCBI taxonomy): domain Eukaryota; kingdom Metazoa; phylum Arthropoda; class Insecta; order Coleoptera; family Elateridae; genus Sinelater; species Sinelater perroti. The sequence goes on from JARFIY010000009.1 coordinate 115,950, forward strand.
GATGATCGTCATCAACAATTATGACGTTGAAGTAGTTAAATATTGTTAGTCGTTTTTCCAATATTCTTGTGTATAATTTTAATGTGATTTGGGCTAGACAGACCGCTTTGTAATTCTCAGTTTATTGTTTCTTCCTTTTTATGTATTGATATAGTTAAGTTGATTTTCCAATCTCTGGAAATGCTCTTCTGTTTCCAGGTTTCTTTTAATAATTCCCATAGCCACTCATTTCCCATCTTTTCCTAAACAATTTATCATTCCTGGTGTTATTTTGTCCTCCCCGTTTGCTTTCCTTGTTTTTATTTGTTTTATTGTTTTCTATAGCTCCTCCTTTAAGATTCCTTGTAGTTCTGTTATGTCTTTCCAAGTTTCCAATATTTCCTTAGTTTCCCCCTTCAGTTCCTTATTCTTATTTTTTATTGTTTTTATTGCTTTGCTTTTCACTGTTGTGAAAAACTTCTTCATATCTATTTTGTATTTATCGTTGAATTCGCTGTTCAAATTTCTTCCAGATTTTTTTTTTGCATTTCTAACTGCGTGTATTACTTTTTTTCTTTATAATCTTCTCTACCTTCTTGTGATTCCGTTTAGATATTTTTCTTACATGCCCGTTTCTTTTCTTTTCCTATTCTTTTTACTACTTTATACTATCATTTTGTTCTCTTTAAGTGTTTATTAACTTTTTTGTCCTACACATTAATTCTGCTGTGTTTAGGATATTTTCTTTAAAGGTTGTTTATTTTGTTTTCAGATTTCCTTCCTTTTACATTCAGTAGTTAACGGAATATTTTGTTTGTTGTATCTTGATATTTTTCTTGATTTTCTGGGATTTTTAGTTTATATGTTGCTATTCTACTATATACTATTTCTTCTATTTTGTTAATTCTGGTTCGGATCTTTGCCACTACTAATCTGTGGTTTGAGCCTATTTCTGCCTGCTTTTTTGTTTCTATATATATACAAAAGGATCTTCACAGCTGACGCTGTCTTCCTTCACTCAACCGTTTCTTCCACTCCTTCTTGTCTTCCCAATCTCCGTCTGCTAGCACTCTTCTTTCCATGGCTTCGTCCACCTCATCTCTGAAAGATCTTCGGGGACTTCCTCTCTTTCGTTTTCCTGGAGGACTCCATTCTGTTATTTTCTTTATCCATCGGTTATTGTCCGTCCGTCTAACATGGCCGTACCATATTAATTTCTTTTCCTCGATGTAAGTCAGTGTGTCTTTTTCTACATTCATTCTCCTCTCTATTTCTGTATTTCTAATTCTGTCCAGTCGTGTCACCTGGCAGCACCTTCTCCAAAATTCCATTTCTGTGGCTTTTATTTTTCCTCTATTTTTCTTATTAATTATCCAGTTTTCTGCCCCATATGTCATAATACTTGATAATTGTGTTATATATTCTGTGTTTTGTATTTTTGTAATGTGTGTGTTCCATAGAACGGGATGTAGTTGTCTGATACTTATTCTAGTTTGTCCTAACCTGTTCTTTATTTCTTCTTCTGTAGATGTATTTTTGATATAGTAAAGCCGAGGTATTTGAACTTATTTTTCCTCTTATTTCTACATTGTCGTCTATTTCTAAGTTTTTACCTCTTCTTCTGTAATCGCTAAATATTCTGTCTTGTCGAAGTTTATTTCCATACCGGCCTTAGTGTACTCGTCTTTAGTTTTCGTAGCATATAACTCAGGTCCTCTTCATCTTGGGCTATTATCACTTGATCATCTGCGTAGCTTAGTGTATAAAGATGTTCATTGCGCACTGGTATCCCCATTCCCTCACATTTCCTTTTCCAATTCTTTAAGGTATCTTCTAAGAATATCTTGAATAGGGTTGGAGATGTGCAGCATCCTTGTAGGAGCCCTTTTGTTGTCTTAAAGTAATTACTGATCGTCTGCCTCACTTTCACTGCCACTTGGTTGTTTCCATAAAGTTGCTGTATTGCCCTGATTAGACTTTTGTTGATCCCTATATTACTCATCGCTTTCCACAGTTTTTTTCTAGGAACCGAGTCGTACGCTTTTCTGAGGTCTATGAAGGCCAAGTGAATGTCCCTGTTTTTCGCTCTTTTCTTCGCTATAAGTTGTTGGATAGTATATATGTTGTCTATACAGGATTTTCCGGCTGTGAATCCTGTTTGGTCTTCTCCTATTTTCCCACGAATATTGTCTTCTATTTTGTTTTTTACTATTTTTGCATAAATTCTTCCCATTAGAGAGATCACACTAATGCCTCTATAGTTGTCACATATTCTGCGATTACCATTTTTAAATATCGACGTTATATACGCTTTTGTCCATTCATTCCGTAGTACATCCCCATTTAGTACTTTACGAAACATATGTTGCATCATGCGTAGTAATTTCGGGGTTCCATACTTTACCATTTCGGGTACTATTCCTCCAGGTCCTCCTGATTTTCTATTTTTTAATGATTGTGTGGCCTTTTTGACTTCTCCAATTGTTATTTCTACTTCTTCGTGTTCTATTTGGTCATTTTCTTTATTTTCTATTGCTTGTCCTTTAAACTCTTCTCTATTTTCTGTTAGCAGGTCCTGGTAGTATTGCTCCCATTTTTCTTGTTGTATGAACGGTATGTATGCCTTTTCTTTTGAATTTTAGTATTCGCCATGCTTCTGAACTCTTTGTTCCCCCTATGTATTGGTTAATGTTTGTGCACATGGTTTTCCACTGATCATTCTTTTCTCTTGTTACTAATCGTTTTACCTCTTTGTTCTTCTCTTTGTACTTTTGTTGATCTTCTTGCGTTTTGGTGCTTAGTCACCTATTATATTGTTCTTTCTTTTCCTGGATGCTTTTTAGCGTATTTTCACCAAGGATTATCTTGTGATTATTGTTCTTTTTTATTCTGACTCCCAGTACCTCCCGAGCTGTTTCTTTTATACTAGTTTTTATATGTTCGTACATGTCTGTTATATTATCAAATGTGAATTCATTTAGTTTCTGATCCAATTTTCTTTGGTAGAGTTCTCTTATTTTTTCGTCTTGTAGCTGGTCGACTTGGTAGTGCTGATCCTCTATTTTTTCCTGTGTTTGTTTGTAGGTTATTGTTGTTTTCCTATACCAAGGGAATTCCATCTTTGCGATTAATAATTTGTGGTCTGTGCCACATTCCGCCCCTCTTTTAACTCGTACACCTTTTATTTTTATTTTGGTGTTGATTCTTACTATAATGTAATCGATAATTGATTTCAGATTTCTTGTCATCCGTTCCCAAGTATAGTTGTGGATCATTTTATGCCGCTGAAACCCATTCGTTATTCGGAGATTATTTATTTCACATAATTCTATAATTCTCTCTCCATTATCATTTGTAACTTCCTCTCCGAATGGTCCTATTGTCTTGTTGTTAGCTTCCTTGCCTGTTCTACCATTAAGGTCACCTGCTACTATAATTTCTTGGGAGTCTCTTATTTTCTGGATTTCCTCCCCTAGCGTTTCCATAAAGTCCTCTTTTTCATTTTGAGTGCTACCGTCATGGTCCATATACGCCGAGAATTGCTATCTCTTTTCCATATATTTCTATTTGTACTTTGATGATTCTCTCGCTTATTGGTTCCCAGGATTTGATTCTCTCTGCCAGTTTCTTTCTTATTATCATTCCTACTCCAGCTTGAGCCTGTTTTTCTTTGTTGACTCCACTCCAGCAATGAAAAACGTCTTGGATAATTTCCGTTCCGTTTCCCTTCTTCTTTGTTTCGCTGGTAATTAGTATATCTATTTTCATTTTCTTAAATTCGTCTATGACTTCCAGATCTTTATTGTTCCATCCCTGTACGTTCCATGTTCCTTCTGTGATCTCTCGTTTGTTCTCCTTTCTTTTTGTTTCTACCCCTGTTATTATTTCTGTGAGGCTTCTTGTATGCACAATGTAATTTATTAGGCTTTTTGCATGGGTTCCTCCGCCACAAAATTTTATTCACCTTCGGTTTTTTTAGCTTTTAGCATAATTCAATTTCCATTTTTGTTTAATACTTGCTTCCCATATTTTTCCATGCCTCCCAAGCCTCTCTTCTGGCCTTTCCCTACTGTAGCATTCCAGTCTTTCATTGTGATGGATGTTTCTGTTTCTTCTCTTACTTCGCCCAGAATTTATTGTAGGGTGTTATAGAATTCCTTCACTTCTTCCTTTGGTGTTCCTTCTGCTGGTCTGTAAATAAGGATAAGGTTAACTCTTTGTTCCTCTTGAATATATATGTATTAATATTAATCTTGGATTTACTGCCTTCTATTTTATTATTTGCTTGTGTATTTCATCTGTTATCATTATTGCCACTTTATCAATTGATTCGTTTCTATGATTACTTTTGAATAATATATTACTAGTTTATTGGTTATTCTTATGTTTCTTTTTTTTTTGCTTTATTTGAACCCATTACTTTCCATTTTTCCGCTATTTCTATCTCTTTGGCTTTTATGATGTTTACATTTTAGGTTCCTACTGTAATATTTTTACTTCTTCCTTGTTCTTCTACCTCTGGCTTTCTTTTTCCCTTCTCTCATTTTCTTTTGCCTATTGTCGCCACTATTTCCGTCCGGCTTCCCCTTTCTACTAGTTTTATAAACTATTTTGGTTTTTTCCTGTCTTTATAATGTTTCTGACGATTGCGCTTAATTAGTCTTTCTCTACTAGTGGTCTAACCTTTATGATCTCTATCTTCTCTGTTTCCTTTTCCGTCAGGTACTAATACAGTCTGTGTCCAGTTTTTTCTTTTGTAATAGCTCCTTTGGGGAAATTCTCGTTTTATTTTCCTCGATCTTCCTTGTATATATTACTTCTTCCTCTCTTCTGAAACATCCAAACTGTTCTCTCTTCGTTCGTCCTCACTTGTTATTAATTTATTTCTTATTATCGTTGCTCTCAATTTTTAGCCTCTATCATGTGGGGCATTAGTCTTTTTTTAGTTTCTCTTTTCTTCCTGTTTAAATCTTTGCTTATCCCTATTTTTCTGCTCTTCAAGTCTATTAGATTTCCTATTTTACCAATGATAATAGTGGTAGACAAGCTATATACGATCATATTACCGAGTAACATAAGGACGAAAATTATTTGTTAGCACCGCTTCCAATTGTGTTACCTCTAACTTTTTATAGTTTTTCATCAATTTTGTTTATACAACAGCAACTTTTCGCATACAAATAAACAACTTTACTTCCCCTGACAATTGTTTTGATATTAATATAGTGCAGGATTTGTTTTAGTATTCATAGAAAAATTACCCGTTCCTTTATACTGTAATCGTAGAAATGTAGAAATTTATTTGTGAAACGAATTCCAAAGACATGCTGAAAAAGTTACATGCGTGCCTTATTTTCGAACTGCCCGAAACTAACCGCCGCTAGTATTTAAGCAAGGAGCTGCACGAAAAACAGCAACAGTACGCTCTTCACAATAATAGCCAAGGTGATCGCAATTGCACTTGCTCTCTTCGGTAAGATTCTTTCGTAATATTTATCTTTTCTTAACTTTTTATTGTGGATTTACAAATATATGACAGTACAAAACGCAAAATACAAAAAATTATGCATTTGCAGGTGCCGCAGTTGCTGAAGCCAATCCGTTGTTTATCAGAAAGCACTTTATTTTTGAACCTCCCCAATAAAATTAATTTCAATTCAAATATGTCAAGTAATTCTTTCAAAAGGAAGTTTAAACCAATATATAATGCGTTATTACTTTTCTAGGCACCACGGAAGGTTATGGATTTATATGGGTGTTAGCTTGGCACAGCTGTATGGGGCTGACTTTGGGTTTGCAATAAATATTATAAGCATATAATTTGTTCTTTGCTTTGTATGGAAGGTTCATGATTTATATGCAACATAACTAAATAAAATTGAGATAGATTTATCCTTGTTCTTATCTATTATACATTCAGCGAATACATATAGTAATAAATCATCATGACACACCCCTGAACCGCCCTTGAAACGCAGAAAGATGTGCGCCGAAGCCAGGTTTACAATGTAGCATTTATATTATTTTAGGTTTATCCCTTTGCGTTAAACAACTCACTTTTACAATACACACTATCTAGTCTAACCGCAACAGGTTAGTCGCAGCACTAACAAGTGAGTCCCTAAAAATGTGCCAGTGTACAACTGACTACTGAAATACCTTTACTTTTTCAAACCAGCCAATAACAGACAGTTATTAAAAATGAGCGGGAATTATTGACAGTTTTATTGCTATATGTATTCGCTGAACGGATTATACATATTTTAGACTATAGTGCATCAAGCAATGGTAAGTGCGAGGTGGGCTTTTATTAGCTTAATCAACCGTCCTTGGTGAATCCCTTCTAGTTCTAGAATTAAATAAAAATCAATGCTCAAAATTTTCTACAAATCTAAAAAGGTCAATATTTCAACATTAGATCTAGGGCGAAGATCTGACTTTTGAGTCTCTGTATGACCACTGTCTATGGATGATATTTTGACCAAACTTTTAAAATAACATCGATATGTCGGTTTTAGCAAAGTGCAGTTGCGAAACATTCAAAAGTGTGGTCGCCATGTATTATTAGAAAAGTCGGGCGCCGAGCATGACGCGATGCATATGTTGACTAGCCGTATTATAGGGGCGTTCGGAAATTTGTCCAAGATCGGTCATGGAAGTATTTGCAATCTTGACCTCCGATGTATTGAGACGGCAGGTACTGGCTTCTGCAAACTAGGACGTCGATGCCACAACCTCGGAACAACTCTTCTATCATGTCCCTAATCATTCTCCAGTTGAGGCCGTCCAATCCGCACGCAAGCTTCGCTACTGACAGGTTCCAAATATTCTCATTCAACAGACAACAGCAAAGCTTCGTCAGTGTCTCCCACAATGCGTAATACGTCGGTTTGTCTTGTGAAGATTCTTTGTTCACAAGGTAGTAGACATTTCTGCCGATTTCTAAGCGCTGTTTTCATAATTCTTCCACCGAACCAAATTTTGCTCGATATACACTGACGATCCCCCTGGACATATTCAGATCACGCGCCACACAATGGTAACACCATAATGTAATGTTCGCCTACTAGCAGCAGGTGTGAAGAAAAAATCCGATCTAAGCGGAAAACAGGTGAAAAGTGGGTAGCCTTCCTTCAAGACAATGCATGCCCCCATGCGGCTAAAACAACTATGGAAATCCTCCGGAAATTCAAATGGAACCTTTTGCCACATCTTTCGTACAATCTCAATTTGGCCTCAAGTGATTTCTACATGTTCGGAAGGCTCATATCAGACTTGCAAGGCATGCGGTTTGCAGACAACGACGCTGTTATCCAGACTGTTCGAGAGTGGATACTAGACTATCATTGAGTTTTTTTTAACAAAAGTTGTCGTCGAGACCTATATTCCTTAATGTATTCAAGGTCAGTACTTTTCTTTGCTCTGATGTAGTTGGTTATATTTTTTAAAGAATAAGCATTTTTGTATTAGGTAAAAGTAGACCAAGTCTGAGAAAATAACTGCTGGTAGTGGAAGACTTCTTGCTCTTGAGTAGCTTATCAAACTTAGGACCAGGTACTCAAAGATGACCTCGCTATACTAAACATGCTGACAGATTTATTTAAATATTGTGATTGAACTAAATAATTTGTTCTGACAAGGTCTTATAGTTGGGTGAGTGATGCTGTGAGTGGTAAAAACAAATTATCTTAGAGTTATTGCGTACTTTGTCTTCAAAGTCTGTCGTCAAAAATAAAAAAATTATACGTTCCAAAATATTGTGTGTCATCATCTAGATGTTAGTGCTGACACCATATCAAAGTTTCTAATAAAGACTTCTACTGTGTGCTTTGATCCAAGGCCAAAGTAAGTAAGGTACTTCGCTTAAAGCTATATACTTGACCAACATGTAATTTTGCTTCTCAATTGGTCCGAGTTAGCGATTGTAGAACTCCTTGGTTGTACTAGACCCACTTGTGCCAGCAACTAAAATTACTTTCGCAATTTTTTATATAAAAGGGTGATCTTAAGAAAACATCTTTTGGTTATGGATTTCATAGAAAATGCTAGGCTTTAGGCTTTTTCGTATTTCCAATCGTTGCGTTGCTAATGTGAAACGTTTGATGGATAATTATAACTTGCACTTATTTGTTTAGAAACTCCACTACTTCAAAGAAAAGGGAGAATTATTTTTCCCGCAATTGTATAAACAGATACTTTCAGACAAAAGAGTTTGCAAAGAATATTCCAGAAAAAACGATGACCATTTACAATATTTCCAAAATCGTTGTCAACACCAAGGTCAGGCTGCGAGAGCATTTCCTACCAATAAAGATATTATCGAGTAGGCTTTGTCTGGCATTTCTAAACTGTTGCCCTTATCACAAGAAACTTCTAGAAGTTTGGCTGTGACCACTAGTCGGAGTTATTGATCTTTGAATATAGTCTGGGGGAAGAAAAGTTGTAGGAAAAGGAGTAAAAAACCTGCCATATAAATAAAAACTCTATTAAAATGTGCTTCCAAAAACAGAAATATTAAACTGAAAAACAGAGTTTAAACAGACAAATAGCAAAATCGAGGACGAAGAACTGCAGACTGATAAAATGTGAAAAAGCCTTTCTTCTCTTAGAAGTCTAGGCGTTGGAAATCAGTGCACCATTGAGTGTTTTCAGCACTGCAGAAGCTTAAGCAAGTTTCAGGTGTTTGGTCGTTTTTCAGTGGTCGCCATGATGTTTTAAAAGGTTGCAAAGATCGTGGAAGGATATACGTTCTGGAACTATTAGCGGATCAGCTGCTGAGCACGCCGAGGAGGCGGCTGAGTACAGTGGAGTGGTTGCGGCCAAAGTTGTAGCATCCACGTTTCCGTAAAGCTAGTTGGATAGGAGCCTTGGCCGTTAGCACAGGTATCACTCCGGTCCTTGTTACAGTTGCTGGTGTGATGGTCGGCCTTGTACTTGATCCAAATGGGGACAGGTCAGCAGTAGCGCTGGCTGATGGTAGTGGCTAATAATCCTCCTCTTCTTTGGTTATCTGACCATACTAGCCAAGTCGTGATTGAAAATCTTGCACTTGTAGTTTTACTCAAGTTTTTGGAATATGAACGGCCTTGAATATCGTTGGGCTTCTATCTCATCCAATTTACGGTCAGGAGCTCGTATTTCAGTTCGTTCTCCGGGACATACTCTAGCACGTCACAAATTATAACACGAATGGGCTTGTCTGCTTTCAGAAAGTAATAATGGTGCTGGATATTCGCTTCCGTTAGAATGCGAGTCAGTCACAAATGACCTGGAGAAGCGTCTAGACGGATTAATGTTTCATTCGCTATGTTTTTGGCTTTAAGAACGCCTACCTGATTGTTGTTCTTGACTAAAGATCAATCTGCAGAGGAATTTCGTAGCAGCGTTCACTGGACAAGTTAAAATGTTCGGATGAGAGTCGTCATGGAGACCTTTTAACGGCTTTCTCTCGATTGCTGAGGATGTTGTAGGGAGTTGACGATCAGCGTATGAAGTGGAAGCGGCATTATTGTCACTTTGGCTCTCTGACACAAAAGGAGGGGGCGATTGTTAAGCGCTTGTGTTGGCTGAGATGGTTGCAAGATCTTTACCTGGTTAGTACTCACTATCAACACAATTAAGACAGATTATAGACAGAATCTGGTGTTAGCAGAGCACCGTGAATCTGAACGTAATGTACCTGTACTCCGCACGTCTGCTCGTGCTGAGTGTCTTGCGGGTCTCTTTTATATAGTTTCGTCTGTTTGACTTCTTAAAATTTCTAATTATTTATTTCTCTAGCAGCAGTCCATTTGGATACATACGAGTACACATCAGGGTATGGTGTACGTATTATTTAAGATTTTTTTACTAGGCATATCTCTGAATCATAAAGAAGTTCTATAAGGTATATATATACAGGGTTTATACAAAAAGTATAGGAAAAATTTGTTTATTTGATATATTGCTACAATATCTCAAAAGTCTTCAAAGTACATCCCTTGAGCGTCGATACACTTTTGCCAGCGGATTTTTCACGACTCGAAGGCTTCCTGGTAGGCGGATTCCGGAACGTCTTTAAGGATACGCGTGCAAGCTTCTTTGACAGCACTTAGAGTCCCATGGTGGTGTCCTTTGAGGGAGGATTTTACTTTTGGGAATAGCAAATAGTCTACTGGTGCATCTTATCAATGCCTAAAGGTAGGTCTCTATAATTTTTGCTTGTTGTGCAATGCAAGATAGGTATAGTTTTCGATAGGATGGTAATTGTGGAGTAGGGAGCAAAATTATGTAATCAGGTGCCGCGCAAACAACGACAAAAATTCATTTGCGCAGGATCGGCTTGGAAGAAGGGGGAGTATGCGCCGCATACATATAACTCGGGCTCCAAATCGGTGGCCCATTAGGGGGATTAATAAAATAGGCATATCAAAATCATTGTTTAAATAAAATAAATGCGATAATTAATAATTAGGTAGTGTGCAATTATATCGCATGCGATCCGTCTCACTAAGCGCCTTTATAATAATTTTATATTTGAATCTTATAATAACATGGGTGGTATGGGGCTGCAAAAACTAGTTCTAATAAATTCCTTACATAAGTTGTGATTACGTCATTTCCAGACGGATTTCTAAAAAAGCGCAAGCAAGGGTTGCCAGGAAACCTTGAAAGCAGCGATCGACCAATCAGACCGCACATAGTAACAGCTGCATTTTTGGCGCGTATTTCGATGTGAGACGTCTCGACCAATCAGAACTGCAACTGTCGGTTTAAATAAGTGCAACGTAAGCGTTTTTCGCGTCAGTTTAGTAATGGATGTGTGCTCGTTCAGATCGGCCGTGATGCGACGCCGGGGTGCCGTTTTTGATAATTACGTTCCGTGTGTTTGCAATTACGAACGGTAGTGTTGAGTGGGCGAAGGGATGCCGTTTAAAGCTGTTGCGAGTGCAGCGCCGGTAAGACGCCTAAAGGTAAATTTCAAAAATTCATTTGCGCAGGATCGGCTCGGGAGAAGGGGGAGTATGCGCCGCATACATATAACTCTAGCACTAAGTCGGTGGCCTATTAGACGGGTTCATTGTTGTCATAAAATAAATACGCTAATTAATAATTAGGTGTTGTGCAATTATATCGCATGCGATCCGCCCCACTAACTTAGCGGCTTTATAATAATTTTTTTATATTTGAATTTTAAAATAACAAGTGGGATGGGGTTGCAAAGACCGGTTCTAATACTTTCATTACGTAAGCTGTGATGACCTTTTCTAAGAAAACCCAACAACCGGTGGCACAAGACCTTGAAAAAGCAGCGATCGATCAATCAGACCGCACTTAGTAACAGCCTCTGCACTTTTGGCGCATATTTAAACGTGGCACGTCTCGACCAATCAGAACTGCTAGTTTAAATAAGTGCAACGTAAGAGTGTTAGGTTAGTCCGCGTACTCGTGCAGATCGGTCGTGACGCGACGCCGGGGTGCCGTTTTTGATAATTGCGTTCCGTGTGTAGGCAATTATGAACGTTAGGGTTGAGTGGACGAGGAGGATGCCGTTTAAAGCTGTTGCGAGTGCAGCGCCGGTAAAAAAGACGCCTAAAGGTAAATTTCTATGATTTTCGCTTGTTGCGCAATGCAAGATTTTTGTAGTTTTTGATAGGATAAAAAAGGAGCAAAATCATGTAATTAGGTGCCGCGCAAAGACCGACAAAATTCATTTGCGCAGGATCGGCTTGGGAGAAGGGGGAGTATGCGCCGCATATATATGTATACATATAACTCTAGCAACAAATCGGTGGCCTATTAGGCGGGTTCATTGTTTACATAAAATAAATACGCTAATTAATAATTAGGCGGTGTGCAATTATATCGCATTCGAATCGCCCCACTAACTTAGGGGCTCTATAATTTTCGCAGGATCGGTTGGGGAAAAGGGGTATATACAACTCAGTTTTCCGATTCTATTTCCTTTTAGACGAGGTAATAGGTGATTTCAAATCATTGTTTATATAAAATAAATGTGGTAATTATTAATCTGTGAAATTATATCGTATGTGCCTCCTATTAATAAAATGATTTTATAGGCATTTTGTTTGAAAGTTTAAATTAAGTAGTAGGGCACTGCAACGACCAGATTAAGATATTTGGTACATAAGATGTGATGATGCCGTTTCCGGTTGTTTTTCCTAGAAAATCTAGGAAGGGAAAGGGGTGATGCGAGACCTTGAAAGCAGCCATGAACCAATCAGACCGCACTTAGCAACAGATCATGTAAGTTTTGGGCGTTATTTCGATAGCGAGCCGCGTTACATCAGGGGGGTATCATTCAAAAGCCAATGTCCTATCGGGTTCACATCCGCGAGCTGGCATAGATGGGATGTCCTACGACAATGCAATAAGAGTTTTTAGTGCACCCAGCTTCCAATATGTCATTCCTTATAACTTTTGATCGAGGCAGCTTCCAAGCTGGAGACCAGCTTCTATTTCTGCCATTTCTGACATCTGCAGGCCCTATAATTTTTGATCTGTGATAGATAGAGATATAACGTCTTCAGTATTCAACTAAGGGCTAAGTCAAGTCCAGATGCCAAAAATCAGCCTGATCGGAAAATCTCGAGACCGGTTTGGCCGGAAGTGGCCGCACATTTTTGTTTATGTATAGAAGTCCCGGACATTTGTGAAACCGGAGTTCCAGGTCCGTACTTGTTTTTTTAGATCTTCAAGGCTAACTTGTAAATTATTTGTTTCAGATCTTCTCCTGTGTGTATTTATGCGTTGTTTTATTTTATCTATTTCTTGCCTTGTATGTTTTTTATTGTTCTTTATTTCGTTTCATAAAATAATTTTTTTCCCACTTTTCTCTTGCTCCTTCTTCTCTTCCTACTAATATTTCATTTTTGTCTTTGACAAACGTTACTGTTTTTATATCTTTCTAAAAATTTAGTATCTCTTTTTTCTTTCTGTGCAGATTTTTTGCTTTTGTTGTTTATATGCATTCTTGTCTTCTGGTTGTTTGTATATTTCTGCCCCTTTTTTATATCTTTTATCCCGATTTCTCTGTTTTTGTTTGTTTTCTGGGAATTGCTTTCTTTCTGCATTTTTTGAATAATGTTGTTCCATTCTTCTATTTCATTCCCTGTTATTTCTTTCTCATGCCGTTTCTGCACTGTTGACTTCCATGGTTCACTTATGTTGTATTACTCACTCTAGCTATTCTTTTATTTCTCGAAACTTTCTTAATCTTTGACACTTACTAAAAAGTGATCAAAAGTGATGTCTGAAGTTTTACAGAATTTTAGTGTTTTTTTGTATTTATTATCGCCATTTGCTTTTCGTGTGCGAATTCTATTAGCCTGTTCCTGTTATCATTGCTTTCTTGTTGTTACTTTCTCTATTATGTTTGTATATGTGATTTTCCTACTGAACTTGCATTTGCACCGCCCCTTAATATTCTTTTTGTGCTTTTTCTTAATTTTTTATAAGTAGTCGTTTGATACTCTGCCTTTTCCTCATTTAGAGTGTATATTTTTCGTTATTCTTTATCAGCACCCTGTTCTGCATCTTTTTGAATCACCTCCTCCTGTGAATAGCACATATTTATCCAGCTTCGTTCCTTGTAGTGCTATCACATTCAACTTGCATATTCGCGTCTTATTTAACTGCGCCTTCCTCCTTGAACGCTCTCACATTCCATATTTTTATTCTCATTCATTGGTTTTGTTTCTTTTTTATTTTTAGCTTATTCATAGTTGGATCCTTTTTCTTTGCTTGGCTCGTCTTTTTATAGCTTTTTCTACATCGGCCAGCTATTCTTTGGTTTTGTTCCATGTCCACCCCCTTTAATATTATTTTGTTATATCCCATATTTATGGCTTTTTTCCTTTCTTTTGCTATAACTCTAATTTACTTTTGCTTTTCTATCTCTTTATTTGCAAGGTTTTTCTGATTCCAATCTTTTAAGTTTTGCCTCATTCCGCATCGCCTTCTTTTCATCCCCTTTATCGCATAGTTTATTTTCATTTGCGCTGCTTTCTTTATATCTGTGCCTGATCCTTTTGCTTTCGTTTTCTAATGTCTATATTGTTTCTTACGGCCTACTTCTTCCTTTATATTTTTTATTTTTGCTTTCCCTTTTTCATACATTTTATTTTTTTTTTGAGCATCCTTATTTGTCCACAAGTCTCTTTTATCTCCTAATAATCTCTCATAGTTATCATCATACTAAGTATCAAATCCAATTTATCTTTCTTTTCTTTGGTTGACATTTTTGTGGTTTTTCTACTCTTCTCAAAATACCATTTTGTTCCTTAGACCTTGATTTGTTGAACAGTCGTTATTCTCGCCATATTTATCTCATTTATTTTTCATGTTGCTTTTACTTTGCCTGATGTTGTTAGTGCCAGAGGTAATTACAGATGAATTTTTTTTATCAGTTAAAATTTTGTAACAATAATTTCGTACTTATTACTATTATAATTCAATCGTCTTATTTGTATGCTGTGTTGCCTAACTTGTGATCATTATATTATTTGCCATCGCTGTTCACCTTTTATTCATTCTACTGCTATATTGTTGTATTCAAAATATTTCAAGTGTAACAGTTTAAAAATTGTGTTAACAATATGTAACTTTTCTGTAATTGCTATTCTGTTTATAGTCGAATACAATATAAATGGCAAAATGCACTTGATGCTAATTATATAACTAATCTGCATATATGAAATTCATAACTTAATAACAATGGTCACAAAATTTCTAGTTACTTGAAATATCCTATTAATTCTCGACGAATTTCCTATCTAAATTGCTACTTGAATATTTTCTCAAACATATAACTAGCTCGGATTTATTATTAGTTGATATGAGTAACTTTTTATCTCATTACGTCTTAAAAAATGAGCATTTTGATGAAACTCTGCTTTTATACTTAGAAGACTTAATAAAATAACTTCAAAATCAAACAATAAATATCACATCAATTACCTGCAACAAATCAAAAATCATTTATAAAACAAAATTGTTTATTATAAAATAAACAGCATTATAGCACTGTTCTTCACTCTGCATATCGCCTTAATTAAATCGAAGCTTAACTTCAATGACGTGTGCATTCACTGAAATACGACAATTACAACATTTCCAAGTCCGAGTCGTCATCCTGGTCTTCCTGAGCCTCTTCATCCTCGCTGCTTTCCTCCATCCACTCGTTGTCACTCTCCGAATGGGGCGCAACGTCCAAGTTCTCGCTGTCTGCATCGCTTGCGTCTGAAATTCACTCATTTACAAACCAACCAAGCTTGTGGATAATTTCTACCTTTATCATTGTAAACCAACAATGCTGCATCATCGGCAGCCTCGCCGGCTTTCTGCGAATTTGTGGCGCTGACTTGTGCAACCAGAAGATCGAGCCGCCCTCGCAGTCGATTCAGTGGAGCTAACAAGGAAAGCCTACTTTCGATCGTGCCCAAAACGGGGCTCAGAAGGTCCGAGAGGTCTGGGTACGCTAGGAGCAAACCAGTGTGGACTTGGAGTAGGTTTTTGAGCCAGAGACAACCTTGTAGGCTTCTAGAATTTAAAACAACACAGACATTTAGGAGGTCATTAACTGAATTACTTACGAAACTGTTTTTCCTTGCACCATCTTTGTCACCTCTTGCACTAAGGGCACGATTACCGGCATCGGTAGCCTCCGGATTGTGTTCTTAATAACAACCTCATCGTGCTGATTCAAAACACTGCGCAATATCGTTTTGTCTGAGCTGTGCAAGCCCTGGACAAGTAGCTGTGCCACGTTATCCACTTTCGGTACCTTCGAAGTGCTGTCTGGCTTGTTTAATGCTAAGTTCTCCAGGCGCTTTTCCATAGGCACCTCTTGCCTGCCGTCGTTTTTCCGCTTGACCGTTGAGGACGTGTGAGGCGTCACATAATGTACATTATTATCCACGACTGGTGTGCGCACTTTCGAAGTCTTCATTTCCTGCGACGTCCGGCTGGGTGTAATGCGTGAATCATTCCTTATTAAGCACTGGACTTTTTCGTACTCATTTAAAACCTACGATTTCAGATCGTGACTAAACTTTCAAATAGAAAATTTTAAAAGTCGATACACACCACATTCTCAAACAATAAATTCAGTTCACTGCCGTGTGTAATCATGATCGACAGGTCGTCATTCAAATAAGCCCCCATTATAGGGATGGGAGTAACCAACGAGTTGCTCTGGCCCGTATCTGCAGCCACTTGTATTGTGGTCTTCGGTTTCAGTGGCTTTGAACATTTTCTGCAGAAATAAATGCATATATAGAAAAACGCTCACAATTTAAGGAAAAATAACTAACCCATTCAATGTATGGTAATAATAATGTGCGACACCACTGCGCGTGACAACTGCTAAATGTGACACACCATCTCTCGTGATAATCGACAAATTGGCTGGGATATCTTCCATGAGGAAGCTGGCGACAGCATTCTTATCTTTCGATCTTTCGCTCAAATTCCATACGCTAAGTAGACGATCACCCTATTAAAACACATTAAAGTTAGGTTATTTCTTTCAGTGATCAAAACTTACTTTAGAACCGCTAATAATGTACATGTCAGTGCTTGTCTGTACAGATTCGAGCATGGTTATTTCATAGCTGTGCCCTGTAAAGGTTCGAATCACTTCCTTCCTTTCTACGTCCCAAACTTTTATATTTCTAGAAGCTGTTAAAACGTTATTGCTGCCTGGGAGAACCAGGACGGCTGTTAGTTTCTCATTGCCTGCTTTCCATTTACTGTAACAATCAATGTAACAAAGCATTTTTGGTTTAGAATCTTAAAATGTACCAGTACCTTCGAATCGACCTTTTGTCCAAGTTCCAACTGACAATGTTTTGATCAATTGCCGAATACAAAACAGTACCACCTTGCCACGAAAGGCTGCCGAACGACTGACCGGTCTCGCTGTCGACAGTGAAATCAAGCTTGGCCTTGTTGATCGAGTAGAGCATCAAGAGACCGGAGCTGGTTCCCAGCGCGATCGTAGGGTCGGCGGCTTCTTTGCGTTTTTTCTTGCGCGGCGTGTGGTTCTGCGGCAAGTAGGGACGTAAGCACGACAAGGGGCGAATCTGCGGGTCTTACCTGGTTGGCGGCATCGTCGGGCTGGACGAAGTGTAAACACGTACAGGGCGCTGTCAGGTGGAAGTCCGGCGTGAATTCCTGATCCAAGGCGCTCGTCGACGTGTTCCATACTTTCAGCTTGCCGTCCGCCGAGAGCTGCGCGAAGTATTTGCCGTCCTTGCTGAACTGCGAGGCCATCGCGCTCCCAAGCGCCATTAACACATTTTCTAACCTGAAAAGTGTGGTTAGGGAAGTCACCTCGTGTAGCTGTGTTACGCAGCTTGAGGTCCCGTCTGTTAAAAAATCCCATTTCGTAAATTCTCCTCGGTGCAAATATTTCTTTCCTATAAAATCTTCATGGGTTTCTTCATATTTTTAAGGTTCTTTCTTTATGAACGAACTTAAAAAGTTCGTTACTGAATTCTATATGTCTGTCTATCGGTTTGTCGATGCGTCACAAAATTTGAGATTTTTTAAAATTTGAAAATGGATTCTTATAGGAAATTTTACGCTGAATTCGAAAATGAAGTCGAAAAATTCTACGTCGAATAATTTTCGAGATATTCGATTTTGAATTTTCCCGAAATTCGAAATCGAACTCGAAAGGTCTTTTCATGTTCGTTCTGGGATTGCTTACAGAGCAATCTCTTCGCCGGCCCCATGTTTCTTTTTTAAAACCACTGTAACTTTTTAACTCATTGATTTCCGTACGTATACAAATTATAAGGATGAAACAGAAAAGTATGTCTATAAGTATAATTTATCTTTTCTATATGAAATAAATATACATGTAAATATTGATATAGAGAAATATAATTAAGATAACACCGACGAGAGAAAAGTTGAAATTATGAATGTTTAGGAACAGTTCAAGTTTTACAATCCGTTGGCATGCATGTTATCATCTTTCAGCAGGTCTTTTTTATATGTTAGCAATTTACATAGCGATAACAATTCAGGTGTATATATTGGATTTTTGTTATATAATCGATGACAGATCCTTGTTCTTCCCTAAATCGTTATTAGTACAGAACTGAACAAATATCTCTTCCTTATTATTTTTAACCGTTTTAAATAAGAATGGACATATCCTCTACGTATTCTAAAACTTTTTCTTTGGAATTTCCGATACTATCCCCTATGGTCATAAAAGAAGAATAATTATTCTCTAACACTTAACCGCTTCCTCCAAATGTCGATCAACACTCAAACAGCTTGTAAATATGTAACGCAGAATATTCCATATTTGATCAAGATGTGATTGTGAATTCTTTTTGCTGCTTCAGTTCAGAATCAACTAAAACCATAGATCTTACTGATGGTTTAGGTGCAAGATCGAATTTGTTTTGAAGTTCGTAAACATTAATTGCAATTTATAATCAATTTTTAAGCATGTATTGGAATGTTTTACTTATTGCTAGGAACTCTCTAAAGTCTATCATTTTGAAAAACAATAAAAGTAAAACTAAATTTAGTTTTGCTAGAAGAGAAGATGAACAATATACGGCTCATTAACTTTGCTAACTGCCTATGCAATTGAAACAAACACCAGATATGGGTACAAAGAGCACATTTATTTGAGACCGATTAGACTTGTTGATATTTTAATAGTATCTTTATTCTTCTTTAAGTAATGTGCAATACAACGAACATGGCGAGTTTGTTTTCTTTGCAATTTAGAGTACGTTGTTGGTTTAAGAGCATAATTTGCATCATTTACTTTTTTTGACCCTCTTCTTATTTTATTTAACTACAATTAATTTTGCCTTGCTTTTCTTTTTTTGTAACTAGACACGTAATGAATCATATAGTACTACTTAAATATTACATAAAGAAAAAGTGAAGGTAACTCATAAGTACGGGGTAGATTATTCAGGTTAAAAATTATCATTTGATACTTGATAAAAACATGGGCTAAACATGATTATTTATTAAAAAGATCGCAAGACAGAGTCGAATTTAACAAGCATGGGCCTGACCATTCTTTGAATTTGGTGCATCGTGTGGTTGGTTCTCGGATTATAAGGCCTTGACGTTTCGTCCACAACTGGACGGACATATGCAGAAAAAAATTTTCTAAAAAAAAATGTCGCATGCATTTTCGCTTTTCTACTCGAGCGAATATTGTGGTGTTGGGGGAGGGGGTTGACGTCACCGGGATGGTAGATGACGTTATCGGACTAGCTGCTGACGTCAATCGGGCCGGTGCAGGTAATATTTTGGCATTTTTGACGTCACTCGTTCTTTCACCATATTGCGGTTTGTTTTTTGCCCCTTAAGCGCTACAAACCAACATTTAGGTAGTTCGAATCTGTTGTCTCTGTTTAAATTATTTTTATATTTATAAATCTCCACCGCTTCTCTGTATAATCTCGGGTAGTATTTCCTACAGTTGGATAAAACTTGTGTTTACCCGAATTCTATTTTGTGGTCAAGATTTTCCAAAGTATGTTCAGCAATTGCTGATTTTTCGGGTTCATTAAGGCGTAGATGACGTTTGTGTTACTTTATCTTAGTAGTAATTGTTCGGCCCGTAGTCCCACTGTAGACTTGCTTACATGAGCAAGGTATGCAGTATACCCCTGGTGTATCCTGTGGGTTTCTTGTATCCTTAGCTGGTCTAAGCAAATTTTATATCTTGGTGGTAGTAGTATAGATAGGTGTTTATTGAGAATTTTTCCTACCCGGTCCGTAATTTTGTTGATACAAGATAAAAAAGCTTTGCCTACCGTAGCCGATTTTGGTTGTTTTTCGTGCGCATTTGTTAGATTTAGTTGCTCTATTTATCTCTCTCTTCGAGTAACCATTCCCTTGTAAGGCTTGTTCCAAATGTTCTAATTCTTTATCCAAAAACTGTGGTTGGCATATACGTCGTGCTCGGTCTAGCAATGTTTTCACAACCGTTCGTTTTTGACTTGGGTTGTGATTCGACTGCTTATGAAGGTATCTGTCCGTATGCGTGTGTTTTCTGTACACGGTGTGTTGTAAACGTCCATTCTTCGATCTTAACACCTGTAAGAAAGCAATTATTATTATTCGATTCCAGTTCTATGGTAAACTGTTTGCTTGGTGTATAGAATTTAAGTGTATAAGAAGTGGTGGTAAAGTTTCCTTTCCGTGTCTCCATATCACAAAAGTGTCATTGACGTACCTTAGCCATATGGAGAGTTTTAATGGTGCTGTATTGATGGCAATCTCTTCGAATTTCTCCATGTAGTAATTGGTAATTACAGGGCTAAGCAGGCTACCCATTGCTACTCCGTCTTTTTGTTCGTAATACATACCCTGCCAAATATAGTAACTGGACGTAAAGCGCTGCTGAAGTAGATGTAAGATATTGTTAGGAAAAATTTTCTTTAGATGATTCAGGGCAGCTTAGGTAAACAGGGATGTTACATCGAAGTTAACCATTAGATCTCCCCCCTGTAGCTGGATGTCTTGAAGCTGGTTGACAAAATGTGCGGAGTCCTTAATGTAACTGCCGGTTCAATGTGCGGTTGTAACAGACTGGATAAGTATTTGGCTAGTTTGTAGGTAGGGCTAGCTATGGCACTGACAATGGATCGGAGCGGTACATCATTCTTGTGTATTTTGGGGAGCCCCTATATACTTGGTGGCAGCGCCTCTGATGTTATTAGTCTCGTTTCGATGGTGACATACAGAGAGGAACTCTTTTATCAGTTTGCTCGTGTCGCGTAGTATGCACGATGTGGGATCGCGTTTGAGCACGGTGTGAGTGTTCGTATCGAACAGTTCGGTTATCTTCTTCGTGCAGTCCTCCTGTGCTAGTACAACAGTGGCATTACGTTTATCTGCTGGTAAGACAATAATGATGTCATCATTCTCGAGTTTACGTAAAGCATTGAATTCCGTTCTGCATAAGTTTTTCTTATGTGGCTTAGCACGGTGCAAGATGCGTGAAGTCTCGACTCATACTTTCTCTGCTTCGTTCGTTGGGAGGTTCCGTATGGCTGCTCCTACGTTAGCTATAATGCCCTCAACCGGAATGGATTTAGGTGCTACGGCAAACTTTCCACCTTTGTTGAGAGCACTGATGGGTTCCTGGCTAAGTTCGTGTTTGGAAAGGTTTATTACAGTTTGCCAATTACTACATGGAGAAATTCGAAGAGATGGCCATCCCTGCAGCACTGTTAAAACCTATGAAACCTTCGATTCCATTTATCTTTGAATTTCTCTTTCTCCTGTCTCCCCCTTCTCTTCCGCCTCTATGCCATTCTCTTTTTCCTAGGTTTCTTTCTACACCTTTTCCCTACTCCCCTGTTTTTTCTGTGCTCTCTCCCCTCACCTCTTTGTCTTCTTCCTTTTCTTTCCTCTGCTTTCTTTCTCCTGTGCTCTCGCTGTCCACCATTTTTTCTTTGTCTCTGCTCTGCGCTTACTCCGTGCCTCTTTCTCGATTTTTCAGCCGTCTGCTCTTTCTTCTTTACTTTTTCTCTACTCCGCTCTCTCCCCCCTTTTGTTTTCCCCTTCCATACCCTCTCCTTCTTTTACCTTCTCTCCCCCTTTTTCACCCACATCTTTTATTTGCTTCTGGCTCTTCCTGGCTCTTTTTCCGTTTTCTCTTTTGACCTTGCTCTCCCTCCGCCTTTCCTCCTCTTTGTCGCGTTTTATTTCTCTCTTGCGTATTCACTTTCTTCTATTCCCGCTTTCTCTCTCTTTCCCAACTTAATATAGTTCGTAATCATGATCGCGTTTCACAATAGTTCTCTGTAGAGCTAGCGTTTTGAGAAATCAGAATCAGAAGTATTAGGAAAGCCTGAGATAGCCATCTCTGCTTTAGATAAAGTTTCATTAGAACATACAGGGTGTTCCACGAGGATGTTTTAAAACTTTTTTGGTGAAAATGTTTCAAAGAACCTATACAAGAAGTCTTAGAACATCCTGTATAATGTGGGGTTACTAGGCGATATGGTAGTATTGAAAATGAGTCGTTAGTTGTACCTTAACTGCATCTGGTTGTATTTCCATTAGAACTCGATCATGATTAGACTAATGACTGTTATTGAACAGAAATTGGGAGAAATGTTTTATTTATTCTGCTATTTAATATTGTAACTTACCGGTTTGTTAGGGGTTCGATTATTTATTTACTTACTTAATTAATCTGTTGAATGCACGGGCATTTTTAGTCCGGTATTTTTTGTACCTGAGTTTTACTGGGCGATCAGATTTCAACTTTGACGACTTAAATAGCCGCGCTGACTACATTCTAATTAGAACACGTCACGTGCGCTCCGCATCAGATCGCTTCGAATCTTCGTCGCGTTTGCTTCTAAGCCGATGTTCCTGGCAATTTATTGTAGATGTATCCCTAGAACATTCACATTCATAAGAAATAATAAAAGTGAAGAAAATTACAAAATTAACGCAAAATGGGAAAAACGAGAAAACGAGAAAATATGCAAATCATAATACAGTATGATTAGAAATAGTCTTATAGGTTTAATTTACATTGGAAGTAAATTATTTTGTTATTTGAATAATTAGATAATTTACTGAAGATCGTTGACAATTGAAGTTATTTAATTGGAAATAAGAATAATATGTTAAAGTGTTGTGAGTTGTCTTTATGAGAACTTTATGTTAACTGATTTTTCAGAGCGCGATCTTATTTTTCGGTGCCATTTCAAACGAGTTCGGCAACTATCATGGTAAAATCGTATATTTTTCAAGTAGTATAAAATAACGTTTGAGTATTTCGATCAGTCTTTTCCTTTATATTCTTGAACTATGATTTTCTTTTTCTTCCTTGTTCTCTCTTTTCTTTTACTTTTCCTTCAGGCAAGGTTTTTAAGGTCTCGTATTGTGTAAGCCTTATAATATGACCAAAATATCCTGTTTTGCGTTTACCAAGTATTGTTGCTATATGTGATTCCTATATTGGTTACTCTGGTGGTCGATGGTATTCTCAGCATTCTTCTATATAACCACCTTTTAAAAGCTTGTATCTTTTCTTTATCGTACATGTTTCGCAGTTGTATATTAATAATGGCTATATATAACTGTAACACTCTGAGTCTAACTTGGATGTTTAATTTTAAACTGCGCAATATATTTTTCATTTTTAAGAAGACCGTTACCTCTACTGACTTCTTCCAAATGATTTACGGTGTTACTCATTTCTCGTCTTAAATATATGTATTTAAGTACTCGCTGAACTACCAAGACTTGGTGTAATCTTCTTAAGAAACCTGTTTAATGATATACTACGCACTAAATACTGGCCATTACCACTGAAATTTGTCCAGATAATACTCGCACTAAAACCAAGAAAACCCCCTGAAGAAGTCGCCTCTTACCGCCCAATAAGTTTATTGCCCCAAATTTCAAAACTACTTGAAAAGCTACTTCTTAAAAGATTAACTAAATTTGACTCATTAGAAAACTGTATCCCGAGTCATCAGTTTGGTTTTAGGAAACAGCATTCCACGGTACAGCAGTGCCATCGTGTTGTAAACATAATTAATACGGCTTTAGAGAACAAGTCCTGCTGTCCAGCAGTGCTCATAGATATTAAGCAAGCGTTCGACAACGTATGGCATGTAGGCCTCTTATGCAAGATTAAGACATTGTTCCCAAATGAATATTATCTACTTCTTAAATCTTATCTGCGTGACAGGTACTTCTAGTTAAAATATGAACAATGTTATTCCGATATTCACCCTATTGCTTCTGGAGTTCCTCAGGGAAGTGTCTTGGTATCTCTCTTATACACATTATATACTGCCGATATACCTATTACCGATAACACTTGTATAGGTACTTTTGCTGACGATACTACCCTTCTCTCTGAACACACTGATCCTTACACAGCCTCTGCAAACCTTCAAACTTACTTTCCCTCCTGAAAACTTGGCTAAATAAGTGGCCTATCAAAGTAAATAAAGCAAAAAGTACTCAAGTAACTTACACTCTAAATCAAACGGATTGTCCGATAGTGCATCCCAATAATATAGCATTCCCCCAAGCTAATGAAGCACGCTATTTGGGACTTCATCTGGACAAAAAACTTATATGGAAGAGTTACATACTAAAGAAAAGAAAGGAGATAGACCTACGAATCCGCAAAATGTCCTGGGTGTTCGGTAGAAAGTCGTGCTTATCTATAGAGATCAAGTTTTTACTCTACAAGGCAATAATTGTACCAATCTGGGCGTATGGTACCGAGCTTTGGGTCTGCTCTTGCAAATCAAATATAAACATCATATAACGTCTACAATCCAAATCACTAAGAATGATCGCAGATGCCCCTTGGTATGTAAGCAACCGGACACTATATACAGACCTTGGAATTTCTACAGTCTAAGAGGAATGTATCAAAAGAAGTACCAGGCACTTCCTCAGTTTACATGCGCATCCAAATACTCTCGTGTCCAATCTACAGCATGATCCTTCCGTCAGAAGACTACGAAAGAAAAAATGGCCGATTGATCTAAAAGTAGAATAGCTCCAAAAAGTGGGATAACGTCGATGGATGGATTCCACTCATGTTATTATTATAGGCATCCAATTAACCCACCCATAGAATGTAATGTACTGATTCTGATTGTTAATATCCACTAAATATTAAATAAAATATATGTATTTTTTAACGACTGCTATTGGTTTGAAATCAGCTTTAAGATTTATATTTCTATTATTGTCGTAAATTGTTGTGTTTATTAATTTTCTACAGCGGAGCTTATAGTAGAAAGTTAATGAGATTATCATCCTGTCTGCCTGTCTGTGTGTCTGGAAACAAGATAATTTTCGTTCTATCCAACGGATTCACTTCAAACTTGGCATACACACACCTTAGGTCTGTACCTTTCGTGGGATTGATTTTCAGCCAAATCGGTTAACGGCAACCGGAAGTGACCGTTACAATTTTGCACCGCTGTAGAAAGTTTCCTTTACGGTATTACACCGTTCTTGTTTTTATTTTTTCCGATTTTTCTTCTAAGGCTCTTTGCATAGCTAGTTATGCATATACATTAAATGAAATTGAAGAAAACACACAGCTTTATGGAACGCTTCTATTAATTTTTATAGATTTATGCCGAACCCTTTTTCGTAGTGTATATAGCACGGATGCACTTCTTTGTCGACCTTTATACAGCGTTCTACCAATAATACCAGAGCAAGGGTAGCTTTTTTGCACCCAGATATTTACAAAAACCAAATGGCAATTGACTAATCTGATTTTCACATTTTTATCTAATTCTATGATATATTATACACAAGAATATTTTTACAGCATGAAACATCAAATTTATTGCTATATACCCCTAACAGTTTTGAGATTTTGATATATTTGGTATCATGACGAAAGTCGAGTTGATATATATTAATATATTAATTCTGGTTACTTTCTATATCAAACTCTCCTACATATTTAGAATACTAGGCTGCCACATCATCGTCCCTTGCAGCTATTCCAGTCTTAGTCACCTGCAAGTAAAACTTCTGATTTAAGTATATATGTACCTTCAGTGGATGTTCATCTGGGCCATTAATACTTCTTACATCACTAAACAATTATTCTATGTATTTTTCCCTTCCATGACTAACACTCATTTCTTTCGTTTCTTATGTACATTGGGAATGGATTTTTATAATGTCCTGCCATTTATTTCTCGGAGTAAATTCTATTTACCACGAATCGTTTGCAATATCTCGATAAACTTTTTCCTAAACCATTATCCTTTTGCTTTCTTAATTTTTGCTGTTATTTTGCAATCTAGTTCTTTATACATGTCTACATATTTCTATTGTTTCTTTCTTTTTCATCTGTACTATTTGTTATTTTATCAGTACCATTCGTTTTTGCTCTCTATTTTCTTACGCCTAAATTATTTTATCCTGCTTTTTCAATCTTATCTTCTATTGTTATTTGTTCTTTATTTTTCTGTATTTGTATCAATTTCACCTTCATTTTCGCCTTCATTTTTTCTTCAAATTTGTAATAACTTTGTGTGTCAGTTTTTCCCAGTCGGCTTTGTTACCTTTTTAAACTTTGCCCTAAACTTTATTATGACTGAGTTTGATGTCAGCACCGGGATACGTCTTTGTATCCAAATACTGTCTTTAAAACGATAATATAATCAATTTGTTTTCTAATTATATGCCCTTTTGTGTCTTGTGGGGGTATCCAGGTATAAAATCTTCTTTTTGTTAATTATAACCAGGTATTAAATATTATTAGGTCATGTTTTTGACAGAACAATCTTTACTTTCTAGGTTGGCATTGAAGTCCTCTATATTAACTCATACATGTTCGTAATGGTTTTATAAAACTCTTCTACTTCTTTATCAGACTTGTCTTCTGTAGGAGTATAAGCCTGTATAATGTTTATATTAGACTGTTGATCTTTTAATTGTATCATGACGCTTATCAGAAAGAGACAAAATTTGTTACATATCTCAAGATTTTTTTATTCATTAGAATACCTACTCCTAGTTGCGAATAATATAAAGTGTATTCACGTGCTGTGAATATACTCTTATTTAGCTTTCAAACTTCACTTAGAACAAGTATATCGATATTCATTATTTTCATTTCATTAGTTAGTTTTCTAGGTTTTAGTAAAATTCTCATGATCTACATGACAAACCTATTAATTGAGCTTACACGCTGAGGGTAGTTTTTGGTTTGTATTCGCCGTAATAATTATTTTTGGGTCTCAATTACTCGAAGAATAATGTTAAGGTTTCCTATTTGTAGCCATTTATTCTAGTTTTTCTCAAT
Organism: Sinelater perroti; assembly: GCA_036346155.1. NCBI lineage: Eukaryota > Metazoa > Arthropoda > Insecta > Coleoptera > Elateridae > Sinelater > Sinelater perroti. Next base: position 142,750 of record JARFIY010000009.1, read on the forward strand.
TTTTGATCTATTAGATCTCCGTGTACTGCTAAAGCCACTGCACTTTAGCAGGCTCGGTTTGGTCGGTCACGTGTATGTAATTTTTTCGGTAGCCTACTATGCTTGGTGAGCATTCCCCTGTCCATCACCTAGGGAGGCGCCCAATAGAAGACCAGCAATCCCGTACGGGAAATTGATGCTTGATACGAAAATAAAGATTTATTTGGTCGGTTTTCACATCTTATTATCAGTTAAAATATTGTTTATATATATTGGATTAAGCACTTTTTAAATTTATTTAAATAATCCTCATTATAAATGTTAAAACTAACACTAAATAAGTATTAAATTAAAAAAATAGTGCCATACAATTTGACCTTTATAAAAAAGAAAATAAATAATCTGGGATTACAAATTCCTACATTAACATTTAAACTTTGTATAAAAGACTTTTTTCTCCTCTTTTTTTCTTTCCACCTACTTACATTTTTTAAATTAGGTTGCCTGCAGTAGAAAATTTGATATTTAAGTATGTGTCTCACTGGGGTAGTAGATTAATCACTTCTAAAGGTTAAGTACTAGGCACCCTCAAGCAAGAAGCAAATTATCAATATTTATCAACCGGGAAACCTATTTATTAAATTTTTTTGTAAAAAAGTGCCTGTAGATTAATTATGCAGATCTTGAAAGCAATGTTCATTTATCTTTAAATCACGCGCTAGTTACAGCTACAATTAGCAAAATTATTATTAAATTGACTCCCAAATCTTCACTGTTTAATAACAAAACGAATTGGGACATATTCCGAGAGCTAATCGATGAAAATCTTCACCTCAATATTAGTTTAAAATCGCCCTTCGAGATAAAAATACCAAAAAAAAACTCTTGATTGCAACTATAAATGCAGCATGAACGTCTATATAAAAACTGAAAGAATGTATTTGAGACGAAAATCTCCCTGTTGAGGTACTAAACTTAGCCTGAGAGAAACGCAAAATATGAGCACGATGGTATCGAACTCGTAATACAATAGATAAAAACACATAATAGGCTAACAACTTAAAATATACATTTGCCATGATAAAACAAGAAACATATCGAAAAATTAATTAACTTATATAGAGCGGATCACACTGTTTGGAAAGTAAATAAAAAAGGCAAACAACTCCAAACAATTAATTTATTTATAAAGAAATCACCAACTGAACTGGCAAGATCATACAATAAACAAATATTCGCCCGGCATCTTACAAGTGTATTACCCCTCATTCAAATATTCCGGATGTTGATATCGAAAACTTCTTAGAAACACCTCTACAGATGTCACCGCCGTTAAAAAAACATCACTAAAAACAGGAATGCAATTAAAAGATTTAACACAAAGAAGTCTCCTGGATATGATCTGATTAATGGTAAAGTGCTCTCCGAACTCCCCAACACAGGAATTTAGTTTCTGAGACTTTCATTCAACGCAGTACTTCGATTGAACTACTGGCCTCTGCAACTCAAATTTGCTCGGATAATTGTAGTCCCAAAACCGGGCAAACCCCCACATGAATCTGCTTTATATCGTCCAACGAGTCTGATGCCGCAAACATCCAAACTCCTGGAAAAATTACTGATAGAAAAAATTGATGAAAGCGACATCTTAAAAGACATCCTTCCCAACTATCAATTCGGCTTGCGTGGGTACCATTCTATAATACAATGCCATCGAGTGATCACCATAATAAATCAAGCACTTGACTCGAAAGAATACTGTCCTGTACATACAATATGCGTTTGATAAAGTCTGGCACTTAGGCCTGCTATTCAAGTTATTAAAATATAATATAAATTAAACATGGACAAGGATATTGAGGCATCTATAGGATCAACTATTGTACCTCCTAGACCGCAGACATACTAAGCACCGCGCACCTACAAGAACATCTGAAACTCAACATCAAAACTCAACGAAGCAAAATGTTCTTATTCAACATATATATTTAGATATTCTGAATATGCTCCTGTCGCCTTAAATGACATACAAATGGAAAGCAGATTGACATGGAAAGTACACATCATCAAAAAGAGGAAAGAAAACAAGCTACTGCTTTACAAAGCCAATATGGATGTATGGCATTGAACTTTAGGGTTATTCTAGTACCTCACATATTCTGATTGGTAATCAGCAAAAACAAATAATAAAAAGTGTGTGCGTCTGATTCTACTGTGGAAATTCTTGCCAAGAGCAGTTTGAGCAGTCACAGAATCTTTTATTAATTATCCGAAAGTTTCATTTTAACATGAAGGGAATTGCATGGTGGGGCGAAAGCTGTTGAATGAGTCCAAAACTGACCACAAAACAGCGGACGTAATTGCGGAATAATCCAGTAGGCCCTCAATTTATTAATCGAATTGCGATCCGAAGACGCAGGCGCCCTCTGGCGCGCGTCCACTTGCGAGCCGAGCGGCGCGCTCCTCATTCGTGCTCCATCCCCGTGTTCGAAGGGTGGCCGACGCGCGCGGAACGCACCGCGAGAGGAAACTTCGACTGGCGCGAGCCGCCGCGACTGGCCCGTAAATCAGGCCGGGCCGAGCGCTGTAAATCCCCGGGACCATAAGCAGCCCCCGACTTTAATTAGCCATAAACACGCCGCCGCTGATTTACCGCCGCTTTTGAGCGGTGCCATGGGGGCCGGCGAGGCTCGGCGCCCCAACTAGCCGCGCGACGCGCCCTTGCAGTGCCGGCAATAATGTGAATGCGCCTGAACCATGACGAGTGTGCTGGTGCTGGTGTTCCTTGTCCTGGTCGCCTTCTGCGGGTGCTTCACCGCCCCCACGTGTGTTTGTGACAAGCGGGAGTGCGAGGTCATAGACGAGCTCGACTGCCCCGGCCTAGGAGTCGTCGTCTGGGACCCCTGCAAGTACGTGCACCGTTGCAGTCGCCCGGGGGATTCCCCGCGTGATTGATTCGGCCCGGCCCGCCCCATCCCGCTGACGCTACGTTTTTTCGTAACAAGATATCAAGTTTTCATGGGAGCTCGTCGATCAGCGCCGTTACGCCGCGCCGATCCATTTGTTTCTCTTTTCAGGGAATCTCCCAGTTCCATTTTTCCATTTTATGAGCTCGCTTCATTCTGCTCGCTGCGCCACTCCATATTGTTTTGGCGGCGGAGGGTAGATAATGTATATATCAAGACTTAAGAGCCCTTCCGTCATTGCGCGCCTCACTTGTAGCGTCTTAGTCTATCTTGTGCTAGAATTACCAATTGTTTATTCCTCTAACAAATTCTAGAGGAAGAAGACAGGCTGTGATAGATTAGAATTTCCAAGCTTTTTTGGGGTAACTCGACCATCAAAAGTGTTTTACGTCATGTTTCTTTAACCTTCTCATATTTCACAGTTCTTTTCAGTTTAACTTCTAAGAAACAAATTATGTTTTTATTTTGTTAAAGAGTTGTGAGACTCGTGAAGTAACTTTAGTAGAGGATTTTATCAACAAATTAGTTTTAATAATTACAATTTTATATAAATTTTGATAATTTACTGAATATTTATTCTGTAGTTTTATATCAAGACTGAAGTATCCATGAATACTTTTTATGAATTATCCTACTTATTTAGTGCCCCTTGAGTCAAAGCAAACTTTGGTTCTTAACTGATTGGTCGATATTATTCTGCTTAAAGTGCATCGCATTTATATTATGCTATGTAGGATGAGTTTTGCTGTAATGTGCAACTGAAAAGAATGCACTGTTTGATCACCACCCCACGAGATCACGAAAGAAATTGAACAACATTCAAAAGAGGATTGTGAATTTATTATAATTAATTTTTAGAAGCTGAATTGCACCCTTAACATCACTACATTTTTTCTAATTCAGATAATTGTTAATTGATCTAAAATTTGTTTGTTACGATCTGTTCTGACTGAAATTGCAGCCCGTTTTATTGTCGTCATAGGATAATGACACTTACCTTGATTTCGTCCCTTTCCTAGTTTGGATAATATTGCGATGATAAAGGTGAAATGGGTTGCATCTTGATATATATTTTTTAGATAACATAATTAATTAATCGATTTAAAATTTATTCGTTACGAGCTCTTTTGATTGAGGTGGCTATGATTTTTACCTTGGTTTAAATGATATGATGACAGAGGGACAAAGTTACGTTTTCAAATTATTTTCGAGTTACAGACTTAACATCATTAAATGTTTTTAATTCAGATAATTGTCGATTGATCTAAAATTTATTTCTTAATATGTTTTCTTACTGAAATTGTAGGCCGTTATAGCCTTATCACAGGACAATGGTTTTTACCTTAAATTCGCGATTTTTCTAGTTTGGATAATATTATGATGACAAAGATGAAAATTGGATTTTTGGATTAAGATAATAATTTATTGCTACACACATTTCTGACTTAGACCACCACGATTTTCACTCTAATTTTGCTTTTATATTAGTTCAAAGAAGATTATGATGATTGAGGGGAAAGCTGGATGTTTAAATTCTTTTTGGGAAGCCGGGTTGCAGCCTTAACATCATTAAATTTTTTGAATTCCGATAATTATTAATTGCTCTTAAATATATTTGTTACGATGCCTTCTGACTGAAATTATACCCTATTGTGTTCTCCTCAGAAGACAATGGTTTTTCCTTTAAATTTGTCTTTTCCCTAGTTTGGGTAATATTACAATGACAAAGATGAAAGTTGGGTATTTTTGGATTAGGATAATAATTAATTTATATAAAATTTATTCGTTACGAATTGTTCTGACATAGACAGACGACAATGATGTTTATCTTACCTTTCCCTTATTTTAAAGGATATTATGATGACTGAGGGGAATGTTGGATGTTAAGATTCTTTTTGGGGTACGGAGCTACAGCCTTTATCACATTTTTTGAATTCGGGTAATTATTAATTGATTTTAAATTTATATGTTACGATCTCTTCCGACTGAAAATGTAGCCAGTTATATTCTCGTTAGAGGATGATTTTTTTTTTGCTTTAAATTCGTCTTATTTATTTTGGATAATATTATGAAGACAAAGATGGAAGTTGGATTTTTTCTAATTAAGATAATAACTAATTGGTACAAGGTGTATTCGTTGCGCACATTTCTGACTTAGACCACCATGATTTTACATTAATTTTACCTTTCTCCTAGTATAGAGGATATTATAATGACTGAGGGAAAAGTTGAATGTTTAAATTCTTTTAGAAAAGTCGAGTTGAGCTTTAACACCATTAAATTTTTATGAATTTACGTAATTATTAATTGATCTTAAATTTATTTGTTACGATGTCTTTTGACTGAAATTGTAGCCCATTATATTCTCATCACAGGATAATGGTTTTCGCCTTAATTCGCATTTTTCCTAGTTTAGATAATATTATGATGACAAACATGAAAGTTGGATATTTTTCGATTAAGATAATAATTAATTGGTATGAAATGTATTCGTTACAAACCGTTTTGTTTTAGACGACGATGATGTTTACCTTAATTTTATTTTTCTCTTAGTTTAGAGCCTATTATGATGACTTCGGCGAAAAGTTGGATTTTTAAATTCTTTTTGAGAAGACGAATTGCGGCTTTAACGTCAATTTTTGAATTCAATAATTATTACTTGATCGTAGATTTATTTGTTACGATCTCTTCTAACAGAAGTTGTAGCCAGTTATATTCTCATCGCAGTACGGCGATTTTTACCTTGAATTCGTCATTTCCTTGATTAGAGTAATATTATGATGAGAAATACAGCCTTAACATAATTGACATTTTTTTGGATTAATAATAGTAATAGTTGGTTTAAAATTTTGTTAAGAATTCTTCTGACCTAGACGACCATGAGTTTTCTCTTTTCCTTATTTTAGATAGGGGGGGAGAAAAAGTTGGGTTTTTAAATTTTTTTGAATAATCAAAGTCCAATGTTAACTTCAGGAATGTATTTTTCACACAATTTTTAATTGGTCTAAAATTTAGTCATTATGATCTCTTTTGACTGAAATTGTAGTCTACTTTATTCTCATTAAACGGCATGACTTCTGCTTTATTCTCATTTCTATTTTTGTTTCGAAAGTCTTATAGATAGATAGTGACTAAAAACTCCCTAGTTTGTTGCGTTTCTGCTTCGAGTGTAACGAAGAATATAATTCCGGTGATTTGGTGCTGGATATTATGCGATTTAAATGTTGAAAAAATTTGAGTTCCGTTTTTCAATGTTATTGTTGTAACTGTGCTACTGCAATCTCGTTTTGTTAATTTCATGCATTGTTTGGGTTATTCTTATAGAAATAACGAAAGTTGCTCATTTCTTTCCGCAACAGCTTTTGAAGGTGGTTCACATTCTCATTGTGGTTTGTTAAGTGGAATTTTGGTTTGTGGAAAAGAAAGAAGCTAGTTAAACTGAGACTAGGTGAGAATGCTTATTTTGTTCAAGGATTTCGCATTTTTAGTAGGGCAGGATCTATAAACGCTTCCGTTTTGTCATTATTTTTGATCTAATTGCACATTCTGCTCTCGCATTAAATTTTGTTTTGTTTAATTGCATTAGTGGGATCTTACTAATTTATTTTTCATTTCTTCCATTTGTTTTAAATATATTTTAGTAGATATCATAGTAGTAGATATGCCTTAAATTCCCCTATATTTTCTTATGGATGTTTATTTTGTAATTTAGGGTTACTGAACTATGCAGAATAGGCCCTTAAATGACTGGCCGCTTTATGACAGCTTGATTGACCGTGAGAGCATTTAACGAATAATGTGGAATTGTGAAATGAGTTACTATAAGAAAATACATAAAAATTTTATAATTACTTATTTTGTGGACTTTTGTACGGTTGGTTCCAGTAAGTCAGTATCTTTGAACTTGATCATTTATCTTTTTATTTTCTTGATCGACTCGTATGACTGGCGTCTTTTTAAAGGGTTGTTTGTATGTATTTAAGAAAATTGGGTTGGATAATGAACTGTTTAACACATAAATTTGCAAATGTATTGACTTCTATCCTTTTTACGTTTGTATATCTATCTATGTTGTTGGTAATTCTTTTTTTGTTAGATTATTCTTGATGTCTTGTACTGTGGAATAGTAATTGAGAAAAATTGAAATTGTTTATGGAATGGCTCGAAATCTATAAGATTTTTGAATATATTAAAGCAAATGTCAATTTCTTCTAATTGAATTTATGTTAAGCTTTTATTTTAATTTATATACAGCAGAAAGGCAAATGCGCTAAAGATATACCCGAGATTTTTTCGTGGCTGAAATTCACACGTTTGCTAGCTGCTACGTTTTCATACAGAAAACACAAGAAAGCAGTGGTGTTTGTGTATGTAAATGAAGTATGCCAACAAGCGGCAGTTTAAATTTTAATCAGACGAGCAAAGCTCTGGTGCTGTATGAAATGCAGATTTTCCTTTGCTAGGTGTATAAATCTGTGTAGTATATGCTTATTGCATATAATATTTTATGTTAAACATTAGCGCTCGTTATGCTGTTTTGATTATAAAATGAATACGTTGTGGGTGTAATTTATGGGATTGTACAAGGGCTACTTAGGAAATCTAAGTGATTAGTTTTTATTTATATGATTAATTACTAATTATGTTAAATAATTGGCAGCAATAATTAAATTTATTTGACTCTCTCGATGCCTGTACAATTGTCTTATTGCTCTTAGGAAAAAACCTAATTAGTTAATATGTCATTTATCAGTCGTAGGTCAATCTTTGTCAAGAACTACGAACTTAGAAGTCCAGTTAAAAAATTATCTAAGTGACTGTAGATTATTAATTTCTAAGTTGAAATTATTGTTTGGGTAGAAGTTTAAAATGTTCTACATGTTTTGACTTTTCCTGGGTTTGCCTTATCAGTTTATTGGGATTGAAACCAAATTGGGTCAATTTTTCAATGACTTGAAGGTTTTACGTTAAAATTAGTGAAGATGGAACTTTAACACAAGAGACTTGCAGCGGAAAATCTATTACAAGCGGTCCAAGAAGAATTAAAAAAGGATGAATTATTATAGCAGAAGTTTAAAATCTTTCTGGAGTAACTAATGGAACGTGCAGGTGTCATCAATTAGATGAGAAGATTACAATTTACTATTTGGACAACCTGAATAATGATAAAGCGTTAATTGGAGAACAGATAGCAAACAAAGATTTCAAAAAACTCATTTTAGATGCGAAAAAGAATTCTCAAAAGGCTTAATAAATTATCAGGTAAAGAAGTAGACTGAACAAGAATTATTCAGTGCAATGGCTCATTGGCGCAGGCAGGTAAGAAATTCAAACTTTTGGGAATTAGTATTGCGAAGTTTGTTGTTGCGTAGAGTTATCACTGGCGTAGAATAAGAAGTTTTTGAGTCAACTGTATTTTAGGGAGAATAGGCTTCTTTTTTGAATCCACTAGTAGAATTTAGTCTGTCTGAAGACGTTATTCAAAATTGGCAATATTGGAATTATAAATGCTGATCGGAACTCACCATATTCCAGAAATTAGAGTGTACAATTCTTATAAATTAGGAAACGAGCTGCTGACAGTCGAAACGAAATTAAGTTAGACAGTTACGGATAAACTACTCACAGATTGTGTAATATAGGGCAGGCAAACAGTTTAATCTTATCATTTGTTGAGTCAAACTCAATTAAAAATCTTTGGAACTTTGAAGTTTTTGGCATCACGGATCTAATCGAAATTAAAATAAAGAGTGGAGAAGAAATATCTGAAAGATACTAAAGAAAGAAGATATTGGGGTGCACTGCCACGAAATACCATGAATGAATTTGTGACTAACCAAAGACCAGTGGAAGGGATTTCAAGACCAAAATGTTACTATGTACTCCACCGTGCAGTAATTAAGAGAATTTACCTACTTCTGTCCGATCGGTTTTTAATGGTTTGAGGCCAGGAATTCATTCTTAAACGATTGTTTATACAAAAGAATTTAACTTGATTGAATTTATCTCCAATGTATTACTACAACTTAGAGAAGAAAATTGTCGCCTGTGTCACCTGAAAAGCCTTTCATATGGTGGAAATTCAGGAAGAAGACCGAAATTATATACGGTTTTCAGATAATGGAATACTTCCATTTGGTTTACTACATTTGGTTAACTACATTCTACTCAAAGAAAATTTTATGTGAACAATGTGAGAACTTCAGTCTGCAGTTACGAAAAGTATTAAAGGTATTAAAACTTGCGTTCGTGGAATCACGGCCACCGAGTTGCATACTAGCTGCGAGTTGGGCTCTGAAGTGTCTGTGCCTTCTGGGGTGCCGAAAACTAAAGTCTTGGAATTACTTTAGGATATGGAGTTAGACATTTTTGGTTGTGACTACAACGTTATATAGTCACTGGAAAGGTTAACTAAATTACTCACAAATTTTTAATCATTTTGGGTTTACTGTTTTAACAGTAGTTCATCTGAAAATCCTTATCCAATATTTGTGGAACCGAAAAATAGAATAGGATTCTGATGTTCCTGAACATATAACGTAGAAAACAAAAAAACTTATTGAGGTTATCACAAGAAGTGAAGATTTTAAGCTGCATAACTGGAAAATTTACAATTACATATATCTTTTAGAAAGCTTACGTTGTAGCAGTAGCTCTTCTTGTCGACATTGGAGATCAGATTAATATAAAATTAATTTAAGTTGCATCAGTGGAACGCGAGATATTAAGATATACAAGTGTGGCTTGATTAATACATAATATTAAAACAACCATTGAATCTCTGAATATTGTTAGACATATTCCAGCACGAAACTTTAGTGGGTTAAAAAAAATAGTCCCTGTGGAACATTTATTGGAAATCGTACCAAAAATATCTTAATCCACATGCTTGAATTTCTGGAGATTTGCTCCAGCAAAAATAAATTCAGCAGATTTCCCATTTTGTGGATGTACAGTGAAGGAGTTGTTAGATAGTAATGGGGGGGGGGGGGGATTAGATTGGTTCCATGAAGAAGAAAGTTGTTGGTCAATGCAGAAATCCCAACACTATTAAAAGAAAATAACTTTGAGTGAAAGTTACAAGTCTCCCCGGTGTGAATATTGCAGTTTAATAAATACTGGAGCAAAATTCGTCTAATGATTTGGATTTATTGGAAAAATAGGAAACAATTAAGTTGGAGAACAAAATTCTGGAGGTGGTTTAGAAAAGTTTACTTCTGAAGAGGGGAGAGATAGTAAATAGACTACTTGTTGGGAGTCCTGGTTGATTACATGGTATTAATTAAACTCCTGAAATGTGAAAATATAGAAGTAGCAGGTATGCTTCCTGGAAATAACAAATTAGTTTACCATTTCATTACGTTGTAGTTGGAGCCTTAAAATCTAAATTACGTGAACATTTTTGGACTTTAAGTAGAAGACGGACCATTAGGAAGGTGATAATTCTCCACCTCAAAACCAACAAAAACAGATTCTGCTCCACTACCAGAACATCGAGTTCGAGGAACCAAAACATTTGATGTCGCCGGAGTACATCTCACTGGACCATTGTTTTTTAAATGTCAAAATAAAGCATGAATTATTAAAAAGCTTGACGCCTGAGATTAAACTTTGTTGAGGCTTGCAATCTCAAAGAAATCAAATGGGAAGAAGCAAAGTGAAAATTTGAGTCAGCAAATTGAATGTAAATTTATTTTTATAATTAAAGCCCGGGGAGGTGTATTCTGGGAGTGGATAATCAACGTTTTCGAGGAACTACTTAAGAGGGTGCTGGAGCATAAGAAGTTGAAGTAGTTACAAATGGACATCCGTCTTCATGGGGTTGAAGTTCTAGTCAACTTCTGTCTCCTGATCTACGCTTGTGAAGATCATTAGAATTTGATTGTAGCCAAGTTCCTATAAAATAAGAATTTAGACCAACTTCCAGAATTGAAACTTATGGAAGCTACTCGACTCCAGAAGCAGTTCAAGGAATTAGGAGATCGATTTAGAAATGAATACCTGGGATTATTAGTCCAAAATTCAAAAACTAGTAAAACAGAATAGCTGAAGGCGGAGAAGTAGTAATTTCAGGGACTGATAACAATTAGATAATACTCAAGCTCTATTTATCCTGTCTACAAGTTGGAACTTTAAAACTTTGAATTCACTTCTCAACTTTCTTGGAGTATTCGGGAGCCTGCCAATGAAAAGAAATCCTGGAATGGACCATAAAGGTTTCAATAAGCTTCCAGGACTAGTTAGTGAATTATTTGAATAACAGGTAGAAGTACATAGAGCTACAAGTAACTTCAGTAACCATTAAATATGGACAAACATAACTAGTTAAATATAAGTTAATAATCGGTCATTCGTCTGTTATCGTTTAACCTTTGCCGAGAACGGATCCCGTCCACGAAATAAAGTTACAGAAATATGCAGTTCTGAGTTTAATTTTCAAAGTTATTTTTGATCTTTTTAAAGTAGAAGTTTAGAACGTCTTACAATAAGGCACACTTAAGGTTCAAAAAAGCCTTTAGCGGTTGAGCTGTGGTACGATCAAAATCACGGGTAACTTTAAGAGCTTAAAAAGCACGAAAACGTTTCTTTCGACTGGTATTTACAGATGTGAACATTGCTCAAATCGTAAGATAGTTTGAAGCTGGAATTTTCTCACTTAATTTTGCCTCCAAATGTTAAATTCAATAGTCCATCAGATGTTTAAATAAAATGGTCGGGACATGAAGCGGACGACGCACCGTTAATAAATAAGTCGACGCGCGCACACCCCGCTGACCTGCTCCAAAAATCATAAGAACATTTTCGATCGGAGAGCAAATTATGTTTGCAAGTTACAGCGCCACCGCTGCTTAATGCGAGGACGCGGAAAACGCGCGTAAGTAGTTCCGAGCGAGTTATTTAGTGCAAATATTGAACCCAATAAAAAATTGTTTTGCATACGCGCTTTCGCGAGACCATCTCGAGTCCTTCGGAACCCAAACACTCCAGCGGAGTGCGTTCGGCGCTCCCAGTTATTTTCGCTTTTTGCAGAAAACAATATCCGAGAAAAACTCGCGGGGATCTTGTTTTAAATATTTTGCGTGACTCGATTTGCATTAAAGTGCGATAATAATTCGGGGCTTGCAAATTGCATTTGGTAAATATGCAAAAATGGCCTTAAATTACGCTTTATGTTGCATAGAGGGATTGAAACTGAAAACATTTAAATATTTAAGTTAAAGGACAGTTTGTCAGATGTGAAGATAAATAGCTATTGAGGTCATATAAAGTTCTGACACATTTAGATTATGCGAATTCTTGCCTTTTAACCGATAGGCCCGGTAATAATGTTTTTAAACTTATGAAATAGGTATCACAATATCTTGACACATAATAATGGTTTCGTGCAATACTACTGTAGTGATCAAAATGCGAAGTGACAAGGATATTTGTTAAAACTACTATATTGTTATTACTTCTCAATCCATGAAACAGACTCAGTATCTGGAGTAGTAATAATAATCCCTAAAAAATGCAACCGATAGAATTTTAACAATAAAAATAGATACTAAACCATATAAGCTGAACATCATCCAAATCTATGCACTCACATCTATAAGTAAGAAGAGATTATCGGTTTTTATTACATTTTTATCATATCAGACACATAGTGGGCCAGAAGAGAAGCTTTTAGGTTTATGCATTGACAACTACACCGTAATGAACTATTTATTCACCATCCCAGACGTCTTTTTCCGAATGGAAGAGAGAGAAATCACATTGACTAAATTCTACTTCGGAATAGATAAAAATCTAGTATAAATTATGCAAAAACATATCCTGATTTAGATTGTCGCAGCGATCATAAACTATTTATGGTGGAAGTTAAAATTTTCATTAAAACAGGAACAACTAGGAAAAAATACAAACACTAAAACAAAAAACTTGAAATAATACAGACACTAGACATTAATATGCAATAAAAGAAACGGAAGAAAAGATGGACGCAATGCAAAAGAAATATGCCAAAATCCTTAAAACAGTTGTGTTGGAAACTAAAGACCAAGTAATAAAAGAAAATCAGGCTAGCAAGGACACAAAGAAGAAAGACTGGGTGACCTTAAGAACATGGCATACAGTGAAGAGAAGAAAGGAACTAAGGGACTTGAAACAAATAAAAAGAAGACAGAATACCAATGATTGAAAAGAGAGATTCAAAGATTATGTAGAAGTTTCTAAATATATGTAATGAAATAGAAAAATTCCCTAACACGATTGAGACAAGAGACATGTTTCGGAAAATTAAAGAAATAGAGATAATTCAACCCGACATTATGGAAAATAGAGGATAGCAATGGAAGAGTCACAACGGATATAGAAACGTGGAGGAAATATTGTCAAGGTCTCTATACAGACAATAATCATGACCAATCAGACGAAGCTAAATTCCTGATACAAACTTCAGAAAAAGAATCAGACACACTGAAATCATACTGATAAAGAACAAATCGACGGGAGACGATAAAAGTAGTGCAGAAATGTTAAAGCAACTGAATCATAAGGACATTGAGCCTCTGTCGAATGCTGGACAATGGTCTAAACACTAGACAAGATCTGTATACGTGCCATTTCAAAAAATTGCAGTAATTATAGAACAGTCGCCCTAATTTTGCATACTACAACAACTTAAGAACTTTCTAGATTGGAAAATGCCTTAGGAATAAGCGGAATTTGAAAGTGGAAAGTATAAAATAATAAATAATAAAAAAATAAATAATAAAAAATAAATTTTAATGTCCGACAGATAAGAAAGAAAAATAAGAGAGTTCAGAGCCACTGCAGATATTTTGACCGTTTGAATTGGCCAAAATTGTGGCTAGTACTAGCTTATATCGGAACTCCTGAACATCTCACCCTACTCTTAAAATAACTATATGAAGGAGATTCAGCAACAATAAAACTTAACTACAAATACTATAATAATTTCAAGTTGTAGAAAAGCGTACGTCAAGGTTGTATATCCATACTATCTATTATCTATAGGGGGAGTATATTATACGGAAAGCTCTTGATGATCCAAAAGGCGGAATTACCATAGACGAAAGAAAATAAACAACTTGTGGTTTGTTGACGATACCTCACTCTTTGCTAATGACGAATTGGATATGTCTGAGTTGTTTGAAAACATCGAAAAGAAAATATAAACTTTGGCTAGAAAATAAAATTGATAATTATAGATCGAAAAAGCATAATCAATAACATAAACAATATACAAGATATGCAGATCGTCAATGACGTTATTTATTTACGTTTAAATATAAATAGAGATGGGAACTGCTCCATCAAAATACGGAGAAGAATAGCTATGCCGGGATCAGCAATGGTCATACCCGGTAAGATTTGGTAAGACCGTAATATATCGAATGAAAGAAAGAAGAGACTAATTGCAACATCAACATTTTAAATAGCAACATATGGGGCAGATACATGGACGCTAAAAACTGACGACAGGAACAAAGAATATTTCTTTGAAATGTGGCGTTTGAGAAGACTTTTACTAATTCCATGGACAGAGTACAGAAGAAATGTGTTCTTAACAGAAGAATTAAACATACAAGAACCGCCAGAGTGGTCCAAGCGGTTGAGGCGCGGGCTGCGATGCGGACGGACCCGAGTTCCATTCCCGGAGCTCTATGATGGCTGGCGGGTGGCCTACTCAGTCACTAAAAATATTTATGTACCTACGTTCATTTTGATCAAGACGTAATAATGGCGATCGTCTAAGGCACGATGCTTGCCATATCGCTGCGCATCAGAGATGGTGCGCGACGACTTAACCTTTCAGTTCTCGGGCTGTGCTCCCTTACGGGGCATTAGAGCCTTACCATTTTACCATTAAACATACAAGATCGCCTTTTCACTGTGGTAAGACGTCGTATCTTAAAATACTTTGGTCACATTACTAGAAGACAAAGATAATTTAGACAGAAAGGTTGGAAGAGCAAGGTCACGTGGACGCTTTCCCAAAAGGCGAATAGATCAAAAAAATCATCAATTAACATTTACTGACGAATAAGTGCTTTCTGTAGCAGTGCTTTTGTGGATGCAAATCTGTTAGACGGTAGGCAAGAAGTACAAAAATGAAAACATTTACATTAAATCGGCCATGGATGAACAACATCAGGCGCATAGTAGAAGAATATTGTTGGAACTTGTGGGACGTACATAGCTGCTTTGTATGTTATATTTATTAATAAAATTATCGCGGATGTAAAATTATTCTTTCTTAGCAACTGGACTGAAAATGAAAATGTTTTCAGGCTGTCCATTACAGCATTTAAGATGATTGCCACTTTCTCCTGAGTTTTCTTTAGCTCTTTATAGGTTATGATTGATATTAGTATTTCTTACTTAGTTTTCAGTTAACATTGTGCTACAACCTAATTACATAGTCAAAATGAGAACTCTATCTGTACTGTTCGATCAAACAAGAAAAAAGTTTCTGTGTTTTGTTTTGATAAGAGTGGTGAGTTAAGGACTCGTGACGCGGAACTTAAAGTTTTACCTACTCAAACGTCAGTCTCATCATTAAATAGGTGTTTCTTAATTTAAACATGAGGCACTCATGTTGACCGAGTACTGGCGGGTAATCACATTTACAGGAAAATGAAAAAGAGGATGTTTTTATGAATTAATGGATATTAATTTACAAGAGATACAAATAGACCTCACACAGAAGGTAAAGGGAACTCTCCACATAAAGAAAATAAATGTGTTTCCCAAGTAAATGTACCAAATGTCTTTACAAGGTTAGAGAAGATTCATGCGTCAAAATAAGTAATAATTTCCTAAAACAAAAAAATTGAAAATCTAAAATTAGAAAAGAAGAAATTGAAAATAGGAACCTAAGTGAACATGAATGCTTTCCTCTATCGGATATTAGCCCCCATTATGGCTAATTTTATTTTTGATGCTGCCTGAAATAGTTGTAGGGATGTGCAGCTACAGAATTCTCTTAAGTTTTGTAGCCAAGACGTCTATCTTCTTCTTCAAACTGATCTCTTACCTTCTCTATTGCCCTGCATGATTAATTGTAACATAAAGTACTTGTTTCGCATAACATATTCAAATTATTGGATTTTTCGTTTTTTATAGTAGAAATTGACTATTATTCCTTATTCGTGCGCCTCATCACTTCATTGCTTTTGCGATTTACCCAAGAAATTTTAAGAATACTCAGGCATATACAAAGCTCAAAGGTTTCTAGTTTCTTTAAGTTGTTATTCTACATATAAGTAGTTGCGATAATTCTTAATGTAAAATTTTGGAACAAAGTTAGAGGTTACAATTTTACATAATGAAAGAGTTTTTATGGTCGAATTAGATACAAAATCAACAGCTCCATACTAACCTAATATATGTCAATATTTGACTACGAAGATAACGAAACTGAAAAGGGTTACGTAGTCCTAAATGAAATGTTATGACATTAAAAGATATGAGAATATGATCTTGTAACAGATTGGAATGCAGTAGTAAGTGGTACTGCCAAAAACAAAATAATAGATAGTTACGGACTAGAAGAAAAATACGAAAGGAAAATAAGGCCAGTTGAATTTTGCTTAAAAAGCAATTTGGCTGTAGCTATCACTCTTTTAACACCACAAACGAAGAGGCATACTTGAACCATGCCAGGAAATAGAGTAGTTATAGAATATAGAATAGTTGAACAAGGACGTGGCCCATCTAGTGTTACTACTTACTGTTATTGTTGTACTTTCTTTTTCGAAGAAATAAAGGCGTATGATATTGACATCGTCAACGGTGTTCATTTAAGGATTGTTATAATAAAAATTTTGAGCGTCGTCGTCACATATGAAAATATTATCTTTTAGAATATCTTGGAGAAGGTTTTGGCATGACTCTTGACGGATTTTACATTGTGAAGTATTGAGTTCTTGTATCACTATTATTTTGTGGAGGTGAAATTCCAGATTTCTGTATAAGATTTTTCTTATTATAAAATTGGGGTTATGGGGATCCCATAAAAGACTGCCTTATATTCACTTTGAATGTTTGATTGGTCTGAGGATGGTTTTTGTTCTATATTTGAACCTATTGCTCTGAAGTTAGCAACGCATAGCAGAATAGTTTTTTTGGGATATATCTAGTATAACCAGCGTCAAAGTAATTTCGGATGGCTCCTCGTTTTTGATAAGTGCATTGTGAGAGAGTAAGACATATTGACTACTGGAAACTGCGAAATCTGGTAACTAGAGACTGTCACAATGTGGTATTGTTTTGGTGCTTCCTGTACTTTAATTTGACTTTAGACTTTTATCTCTATTAGATAATAGCTTTAGAAATTTTTTAATTAATTTATTACTTGAATACAAAAATGGACGTTTTATTTATATGATAATTTACTGGGAATCTTATAAAAAGGTATTTTTTGCTTTTTTAAATTAAATGAATATTAGAGACCTCAATCTATACTGAAAGCATTTTTTCTGAAGGTTCGGTATTCGGTTTTGTGCTCTTTTCATTAGTCTTAAATCATCCATTAAAATGGGAACTTTTTGCAACTCTCCATATACGTTATTTTTATTTTCTTTTTAATTGTGATTTTTTTATTTTATTCTATTGTTGGTGCTCTTTTCTTGTATTCCTGTTTAAACTCAATCGTGTTAATATGGCAAGGCAAAACAATATTTCACAAATTCAAGAAGAAAATTATTTTAACGTATGTTATTATAAGAGAAAAATAATAAATTAAGTTTGCCGAAAGAATTTCTAGACGGCAAGCAATTTGTGGCGTTTGTTCAAAGTTTTGCTGGAAACATGTAGCTTATATAAACATGACTGTTGTTCCTTACTTTATTTGTTCTATCTGTTCAGCAAATTAATCTTTTTTAGCATCTAAACTAAAAGTGCTCAAGTGGTTCACAGGAAATGACTTGTGCCAGGGCCAGGTGTATTAAAGCAACAGGAAATTGTTTCAGGGGATCGAGCAATTTATTTTTAATAAGATATAGATAGTGTCTTCTAGCTCGTTGGAGCGGCTGCTGTTTTTGAGACATCCTGTATTAATAATTTCAGCACACATGCATAAATGCCCCTCGTGTTTTTGTTTCGAAGTGCCAGAATAATTTTTGCATCATATTTGAAAAGATCAGCGCCCAAACTTTTGTGAAACGCAGATTTCGTACTTTTCAAGGTAGGAAATTGGACAGGCGGCAGGAAGAATCTTATTACCGGAATACGGAACCAAGACAAACACGATAACAAGCCCACGATGCTCCTGACAAGTTGGCAACTTTATATAAAGTTTTTCAGCTTTTACAGATAATTTCCAATTTCCGACTAAGTTGTCTAATTTGACATGTAAACGTTTTCCGCGACATCGGAAGTTTCGCTAGAAAAACGTTTTGCTTTCGCCAGCCGAGCTCTCGGGGCGGCGCTTTTAGAGGAGGCTGGGGAGCTACGGCGTGCGTTCCTATTTTTTAAATTTGGCTGTCCAAATATATCGCAGTATAGCTAAAGTTTACATAACTAGTCTGGAGAGTCTGCCGTTGCTTATATTTATTTATGATAATTAGACTTTAGTTCTAAGTGCCTGATTGGCACTGACCTTTTAAGAAAGTTATTGGCAACCTCTTCGAAATAGTCGAAAAGAGAATCGAGACATATTCGTCTGTATAAAAGAATACAGAACTGTTCGAAGTTCTCTGTTAGTACGCCTTAACTTGAAACATACTAAAGAAGTAAAGAAGTAAAATCGTCGATATATATATATATATATATATATATATATATATATATATATATATATATATATATACCACGGTTAAACTTTTAATTTAAGTGTATCGAGCAAGTGTTCCCATCTATGATTTAACGTATAGTACAGTTTATGCAGATGAAAATATGTACTTAAGTAAAGTATTTTCTTAGATATTGATGGTGCTGCTTAGTTGGATAGATCCAAGTCGGTTACATTGAGTTATTATCAGTGTAGGCTGTCCGTAGAATAATATTATACATGCCTCTTCGTTAACGGTGAACAACAAAGACCTGAACAACCAGATTTTTACCGTTATCTTTCGATTTCCTGGCAAGTACATCCGCTTCGTGATTATGGCGTTCTAACTTCTAAGGACTACCTGACTATCGAATTGCTTATCCACGTATGGTAACTTTATAGAAAAGGTATAAGCTATCCCAAATGTGAAGTTCTCGCCTTTTCTCGACTTTTATTAGAGAACAACGTCGACATCCTCACATTGAAGGAAACCTGTCCATCAGACACTGAAAAGGGGCTTTATCCGAAGATACAACTTTATAGCATTATATAACATATGCTACTCTCTTGCTTGCTGTTAAGATGCACCACCTTATTATTAAAAACATCTACAAGCTACCAAACTCTAATTGGTCAAATATGACCTTGATAGGAGAATTTAGCAGCCACTGCCTATGTTGACGTTAAGGGAGAGATTTTACGAAAGGATAACTACAACTTTTTCATATTTGACGCCAAACAAAACTTAATATTTATTACTAACAAAAATTCAGTCCACTGATACCTGGTAATTGGTCAATAATTTTTCCAACTCACGGCATAGACCAATCACCACCACTGTTCCCATCATCAGGTCAGAACCAATGTCAAGATGGAAATTTCAAAAAGCAAACTGGAAAGCTTTGCGCTCAATTTGAAGGAAGCGTACTGTTGATAACGCAATGAAACTAGTGCCCATAAAGGCCAAGATGTTTTACATT
Source organism: Sinelater perroti (assembly GCA_036346155.1). Lineage (NCBI taxonomy): Eukaryota > Metazoa > Arthropoda > Insecta > Coleoptera > Elateridae > Sinelater > Sinelater perroti. The sequence goes on from JARFIY010000009.1 coordinate 162,456, forward strand.
CTCTCCTGGAGTGAATACTGAAAACAACTGTATCAGGAGCCCAATCAAAAAGGAGATCCTCAAACAGAACAAAACTTCCGAACTTCCTGAATGACGGCAGTCCAGCAAAATGGAGATAAATTGCTGAAAGCTTAATTTTACTTGTAGTAGTATAACAGCATGACTTTTTCTTTTTCAAACGCTTGAAGTAATCCTCAAAACTATTGACAATAATAACTCGTGTATTAGAAAGTCTATTACGACTAGAAGAAAGTCACATTCAACACCTAAGATACCCAAACAACTTAAAAAATGGACCAGAAGAAGGCTCTTTTTTTCTGTCTCATTTCATAGTAGTCACACTTCCATATTTTGGTACAAATTCCGATAAATTTTGCTTATTTGCATGTCACTTTGTACGAATTAGTGTTTGACTAGAGTTTCCTTATAAATATTTGATGGCAAGCTCAAGGTTACTGTGTCAAGCAGTCGGACACTCTTTATCCGCAAGTCTTGAGTTATAAATTTGGAATGAGGCGTGAGCGAGGGTTGTGCTGCTGTAATTGTGCTTTCTAAGTATTGAAAGTCGCCGTCGCCGTTATGCTAGACTTTACAGAACTCCCCAAATTAGGAAGGACAAAATAACATTTGGTTTGTTGAGAAGTTTCTGAACTATAAATATAAAGAAATCAAACGAGCAAGGACTGACTGTTTTTTTTTAAAGGGACTAAATAAGTCGTTTTTATTATATTGGCGAAACATTTTTTAGCATAAAAGGTTATTTAACCCGGAAAACAAATGAGAAATAATTATGAGATGAAAATGTGTTGTAAAGGCATCTGTACACGAGTATATCAAGCAGCGTTAATTGACATGTTCTGTCTTTTTTTATTGAAAATTATTTATATTGAAAAGTAGTCTTTCTGGGTGAGGAGGCCAGATTTGAACGCGAAGGCCATTCTTGGATGATAAGATTTTGAAGAAACAATACAGAACTATAGAAACATGTTTAATTTTACAGAAAAACAGTAGGTGATAGTTACAAGGTAAAATGTTAATGTTTTGTGTAATCATAAGATTAGTGGTTGCGAAGAAACACACAAAATGCACATAAGTCTACAATGGAAAATATCAAAAACTGACATTTTTGGCGATGAAAATGATGTATTACTTTTTTTATGTTAATTATGTACAGCTCTACACGCAGGGGATGCAATGGGATTGTTCTTAATTGTTACGATAGCATATTGTGCTGGTCTATGGAACAGCACATTGTAAACTCTCGACCCAACAAGCCATGACTGAGATTGCTCATTCGAAAACAAATGACGATTGTTATTTGAGGTCAAGGAAGCATTTTGCTGATGGATTGGCTTCTATTTTGTGAAAGCATTACCAATGAGCGGTACTGCGAGTGATTGAGGCGACTTCGCCGAAGCATCCAACATCGCCTTTACGGAAAATGGAGATTGCTTCGATATGATAATACGTGGTCAGATGTCACATGAAAATATTTTATTTTAATAACTAGCTGCAGTTGACTGTCCACAAGTGGTGCCGTGTAACATTCAAAGATTTATTTGCATCAGTTCTTCGGAATCCTTCGGAGCAATAGCAAAAGGGCACAGACCTTGTAGGTGAATACCTGTAATGAGACATTAGTGAGTAGGAAACAGTTATGGTGTCGATTATTTTTTAACCCCTCCAAGCCCCCCCAGCCAAGAAATTTTAGTTTGGTAGCTTTAAAAATTTTATTTTTGAAATGTTTTGATGTGGTAGGATTAGTGTTGTTCTCAGTTTGTAACCAAGCAGCTTCTTTTACCAAGAGCTTTATACGCAGCAGAATGAAGGGACCGCATTAATTCTTCTTTGAAGAAGATACTGTTAGCGATTCACATCGCAACGTCGATTTTAATCTTCAAAATCTCGCTTAGAACTTATTGCAAGGATTAGCCGAAACGAATTCACATCTGATAGCACTAAAGCAAACAGATCTGATGTACAATACAGTAATATGTACAGAAACAATTACTCATTAGATTATGAACGAATAGGTACTTCACTCTTTGTTAATGAACGACCGCTAGTGCCATTCCGAAAGCGATAGCTTCATTTATATCTTATTGTTTCTACCAACGCCTGGCTCGATTTTATCGTGGACAAAAAAGAGAACCATCGTGGCTAAGCTATACTATGACAATTTCTTAGATTTGGCGAAAACTTGCAAATCACTCTTTACGAAATCAAATTTGGTTCCTGCACGACCGCTTGTAGCTCAGGTAGCCTGGCAAAAATTGATTTTTTTGGGAAATGTTGCACCATCCGCAATCCAGTCCCGACCTTCCGCTAAGAGATTACTATTTTTTGCTTTAAACTAAGTACAGCAGTTTTACAACTATGAAAAGCTCTATCAGTGGATGGACAATTTCTTATCCTCAAAGCCTATAGCCAAAGGTTCCATAAAATTGAGATTTGAACGTATGAAGAGGCGTTAATGGGGTATATTTTGTTTTCAGTTGTTCAAAATTTTACAGGAAAATAAAGAAGGAGAACTGACAAGAGAAATGAAATCACCTCCACAGCAATATAATGTATTTACTGAAATTTTTATTTATGAAGAAGAGGTTTGAGGATGGTTGAAGTTCAGGCTACCTTTGAAAAGAAGGGATATTGAAGATATTGTCTTCATCTGATACAAAAAACATGAAAGTGACTGCATCTCCAACCACGACAGCATAGAAGTTCTTAACAAAATAACCAGGTATAGTCAAAGAAAGAATAATAAGATTAGTCGCTTTAAAATTAGATAATTTCTTCTGGGGATAAAAAGTAGATCAAAATCTGGTCATTAGGCTGCTAGCAGCTGGCTAATCTTTGTCGATTCTAAAATTTATCTGAAAGATTACCTTGACTTGAAAACATTAAGCTTCAGCAGCCAACTATGCGTTATGGTATGGGTCATGTCATTGGCAAAAGAGGAACCCTAAGCTGATGTCAAACAAATGACATGTCGTTTCAGGAAGCTTTGTATATTTTGCACAAATTATTACAATTCCGGGTTTATAGGTCTGCTCTAATTTTCCAATCAGGCAAGTTTGATTGTAAGGGATTGAATTTGAAGTTTAAGGTAGAGGTCAAACGAAACCGGAATAATGATAAAAATGGGAATGAAGTTTTAGTGTTAGTTGGCTGTACTCGTTCAGTTTTGCGTTATTATCTTTGTAGAATGTAGGATAACAGAGCTTACGTCTGGTTAGTTATGAAGTGTAAGTACTAATGGAAGGCAGAATATATTTTGTAGTAGCGGAAGACAATTTTTAATTATTAAAGGTATGTCAGATAGGTCTGATTGAGAACACCAATATTTCAGAATTTTGCTATTATTCTACAGGAAAAAATACGTAGAACTACTGCTTTAATTCCCCCATAAAAACTATTTCCAATTTTTCTTGTCAACAAGAAAATCTAAGGGAAAAATATAATTTAAAAATTTAATAACAATTAAATATTGAAATTAGATATAATATAGCGGATATGAAGAAGTGATATAAAGGAGGCAAAATACATTAATAGATTAATCATACAAATTATCCATAGAAGGGTTGACAGATTTATAACTTTTTTCTATTACTTGAATTAAAAATGGCAAGAAAAATATAAAACATAAACATAAAAAATAAAGCTTGGATGATTATGTAAAAACAATTTAAACTACAATGAATAATGTAAAAGTAAGGGTTTGAAAAAACTAACACCTTAATAAGGTAATGAAAAATAAGTACAAGAAAGAAAGGAAAGGAACAGTTAATAGCGAAGTTGAAACCCAAATTTTATATCACATAGATGTGGAGATACAATTAGAGACTGGAACAAGAAAAAAATTAGAGAAACAGTGCAGAGGATTTTAATAAAAAAGAGAGGGTGAACAATGAAGACCGTGATAAAGAAAAATTAGAAATAGTAAGATTATAGACGGATGACATCACAAAAATAATAAAGACTGATAAATATAATTTAGTTTGCTGAAGAAATATTACTTCCAATAAAGACAATCAACGAAAGTAACTATCTGGAATACGAAAAAATAGACAATAAGAGAGTATAACAAGGGGTTAGCAGTCTAGATTAACAGAAGTTTAAATGATAAAGAAGAAATCTAGAAGAAATGATAAAACACAAAAGAGAATAGAAGAACCAATGGCTAATTTGGTGAAGTATTGCAAAGGGAGAAAGAGAAGACATAGTGGGGTTTCAATTGAACTAAATTATAGAAGATACAAAAGTAAACTAATAAAAGATTTAAACAAAAGTGTTGTATGTAGAATAGAAGTACCCGAGAAAAAATTACAACAAACAAAAAACGTAGAATGAGATTTTGTTAATGATTTTAGTTTAAAGTTACGAGTGGACAATAAAAAAAAACAATTAAAAAAGAAAGAAATAATATACAAACGAATTGGTATAACAATTAGAAGTGGAAACGAAAATTTTAAAAACAATTATGAAAGTCTGGTCAAGCAATAAATTGAAAAAATTATACAGAAACACAGAAAATATTTTAATAAAGTTAAAAACAAAACAAAACAAAAGTTAAGAATAAAGACGGTTCTGTACAGCATAGGACAATTAAGGTAAAATTTGTTTTTAATAATAAACATCAAATATAAGAAAATAAAGTATAAAGTTGGAGGAGTTTGGAAGCAAATGCAATAGATAGTAACAAATAAGAAAAGAGCAAAAAAGTTAAAATCAAACTTATGCAACACAGTCTTAACTATTTATGAGATTGGGAAATTTGAATATTATACCAAATAAGTGATTGTTTCTTACGTAAGTGTCCTTGTACTAAATTGCCCGTTCAATATCTAATGTATAATTTACGAATGTGTCTTGGAACTAAGTCGATATTAATTTAAGATTTCGAAATGACGTTTTTATCTAAATGAACTAAAAAATTAATTATATTTGCGTATTTACTGTGCTCAGCCCCGCTGCCTTCTAATAATTGCCTTACATTTCTGTTTCTGCGTAAATACATGAAAACATTTAATAGACTTTTTCAGACAAATTAAAATTGTCGTTTCTTTGGATGCTTAATATAACAGGATCAAATATTAATTATAAAAAGAACTGTCACAAAAATTGCCCACTGTCGCTAACCTTACGACAAATCGAATATTATAAATACAGGGTGTTCCAAAAAAGAGGTTAATTTTTAAAAAAACATTAGTTTGGAAAATCCTACCGAAATGGACCCTTGCATTATGATGCTAGTGTGACTGTTCCATTTTGTTGAAAGTAAATTTCTTTGTTATTTGTTATAGCACTTTTATAAAATGTATAATGGAGGTATTTATTTTTATTCCTTTTTGCTGCAAATAATTTTGGATAGAAATTTTACGTTTCCCACGCATTTGGCCAGATACTATTCACACATTTCAATGTACTGAATTCATCGTCATTTAAAGGGTAGACTATTTGAGACGCCCTGTATATAGAGCAAGTTAATGTAATATACGTGAAGGCGCTTCTTATGATAATTATCCGGTAGTCATCACATTTTCTTGTGTTAGCGTTTTTGGTAACGTTATAAAAATTGATTCAAGTCATTCTTTGGAAATTATTCTTGTGTTTTATGCTGCATTATGCAAGTTTATTAGTGCACCTATATGTTTTTCTGTGACTAATTTTATTATTTTTACTGTATATTCTGCTCCTTTCTTTCTTATATGTGGGCTACTCTCTTGCTCTGTATTTTATCCTATTACTTTTCGTCGTCCTTAACCTTCAAATAGTTCTTGGTTATACTCTTTATTCTTTCTAACGTTTCTTCGATGCCAGGAATTATATTACCATTTTTCTGTAATAGGATATTAGTTTTGTTCCCTTTACTTATTTAATATTTTTGTGCAAATTAAAGTTGTCAGGTGTTTTTATTCTCTTCTCCAATAGTTTTAATATCTCATACATCATCCATGTGTTCTTCTTGTTATTAATTTTAATAGGAAGATGATAATATCGGAAGATTCTTTCAGTTTTGCAAATGGCGTCTCATGTCATCACGAGTTTGACATTTGTTAAGTAAACAGAAGCAGACTAGACATCTACGCTGGTGAGATCCACGTGTAGATTCTCCGAGGGGGCAATTTAAAATATGTATTACTAATTACAAACTGTTCCTCTTGACAGAATAGTAAGAGTCTATTGCCGCATTCTTGTTCCCAAGCCATGCTCCCCTACTATGTCTTCATATTTGCCTCTACCTATCTTTGCGTTTATATCCCTCATCACTGTTGTCAGTTTATGCCCTTTTCTACGTTTTACTACTGATTTCAGTTGTTCATAAAAATCTTCTATCATGTCATTATCCTTATTTGCAGTTGGGATATACACTAGTATCATATTAATGTTAACCGGTTATGCTGCTATTTGTAGCATCATGACTTTATCCGACAATAGGAGAAAGTTGATGACAGTCTTCTGTGTTTTTTTTGGTTTTTTTTTTGTTAACCACTCCGCACTGGTGTGTAATTTCGTTGCCAGAGTAATACATTCTACCACTATGTGTAGGACACACTCCTTTTCTCTTCCATCTTAGTTCACTTATACCAATAATATCTAGCTTTAATCTTTCCATTTGTGCGGTTAAATTTCTAAGTTTCGCTGCTTCGCACAAACTTCTAACGTTCTAAGTCGCAATCCTCTTCTGGTCTGACCCGGGGATTTTTCGCACCCTCTGCCTATTTAAGGGCTGCCGGGGACCGAGGGCCATTTTATTTGAGTTTTCAGCCATTGATGATTTTTTACCTGAGACTAAATAAATAGACGGTGGTTTTCCGTTGCCTTTCGCCCGCTGTTATGTTACCGTACCGATACTCATTATCCTCCCCAACATACCTCCAACCATAACTGTTCCAATCCACACGACCTCCACTTAATAGTTGATACTGATAGTGCAGCTGCCCACTACCAGGCTAGTTTTGGTTCGCCCCTAGTATTTTATTTTTTAGGTACCCACTATATCTGACAGGCTTTCCCCTATCGACTACCTGGGAAGGCGCCCAATGGGGGATCTAGCAACCCCCCACGGTCTTCTAATATTGGTTCTTTTTAAACACATTGTGCTTGAATGTCTGAACACCCACTTTAGAAATACCTGTAACAACGCTACGATTACGCGCCGTGCTTGAGGTGATAATATAAATATTATTTACCGACAAAAATATAGTATGATTCAATCATACGTGAAAATAAAATCTACCTAATAGACCCGTGTGACAATGAAAAAATAATATTTTTTTTAATTTACTATATTCAAACTCTTGAATGTCTCTTTTAATGTAGTTTTCGTTAAGAGCTTGATAGTATTAGTTTACAGATGTCGTTACTTCGCCATCTGTTTAAAAGATTTTCCAGTCGAAAATTACATCTCTATTCGTAGAACTAAGTAAAAATTATGTGAGAAGCTTGTTGAACTTTTTCAAACAAAGCAAGAAAAGGTAATTTTAAATGCGTTTACCCAAATAACTTTTTTCGGTTCAGTTCGGTTGCTAAAGTTTATGCCTGTTACCTCTTTATAAATCCTTTGTTATTTAAAACGGTGCTGTGGAAACTGCCAATAATTTCTGAAGTCTAAAATGTAATTTTTTTTTATATTAGCTGTATTTCTTTCGAATTCAAGAACCTAGTGAAAAACTACTAACCATAAGTGCAGAATTTATCGACTTAGAAACACTTTTAAAATGTATTTATGTGCGCGATAGACTTCGAAAACGCCTTTGACAATGTTAAACATGATAAAATGATCAGGATTCTAAAAAGATCGGGCATATATGACAGAGACGTTAGAATCATTAATAACTTATACTGGCACCAAACAGCAACAATAAGAATAGAACATCAACTGTCAGATAAAATTAACATCAAAAAGGAGTTCGGCAGGACTGTATACTGTCCCGATCGATCTTCAACCTGTACTCAGATGAGATATTTAATGAGACCCTTGCTGATGATGAGGAAGGAATTAATATTAACGGTTTAACAAAGTTTGCAAAATCTAATGAATCAATTAACAGATAAATGCGAACAATTCGGCTTGAAAACTAAACATCAAAAGATCGTTAGTAAAGAAAGAGACGTAGAAGACTGGAGAGGCAGGCGTGTAAATAGCCGGTGCGGTGTGGAAGCGTAGTACGGCCCGTATTGGAACGTCAACCGATAAGGCCAAATCGTCCCTTAAACGGCCGTCGCGTAAGCGGATGGGGGCGGCTACCGATATCAACCAACGAGTAATGCCAAATCGCTCACCTGAATCGGCTTCTGCTTTGGCTTCGTCGGCGATTCCAAGGTGGCCACCTCTGCGCTGCGGATCTGGTATTTGCGGGATGATAAGACACGACCAAATTGGCCGCGCTGCGGAGCTTGTATATGCGGGGTATTAAGACACGACCGAATTGGCCGAGCTGCGATGCGTGAATATTTGCGGGGTGTTGAGACACGACCAAATTGGCCGAGCTGCGGAGCGTGTATATGTCGGCTGAGCAAAAGCCCATGCCGTTCTTGTGTGCGATGGCAAAACGTAGCAGATATCAAAGGCCCGCATGCCGCCGCGACATAAAGCGGTTCAAGGGCGAAAAGGCCGCCACACCAAAGACAATATCGGTAAATGGCACAGTGTTGGAGAGGGTGAAGAAATTGATTTATCTGGGAAGTATTATCAATGAAAACTCAGATCTATTCGTGGAAATTAAGATCCGTATAGAAAAAGCGAGGGCAGCACTCACTAAGATGAGAAAGGTCTTATGTACTTGTGACTTAAGAATTGATCAAAGAATGAAGATGGTATGGATTGTATGATGCCAAAGTGTGGACACTAACAAAAGCCACATTTAAACGACTACAATTCTTCGAAATGTGGGTGTACAGAAGGTTATTAAAGATAAATTGGATAGACAGAATAAGTAATAATGAGGTACTCATGCGAATGAATGAAGAATTGGAAATAGTTAAAACTATAAAAAAGGGACAGCTGTAGTACTTTGGCCACATAATGAGACACCCCGAAAAATATGAGATTTTTCATTTAATCATATGGGGAAAAATAGTCCGTAAACGTAAGTCAGGTAGAAGAAGAACTTCCTGGCTAAAGAATTTACGAGATTGGTATGGGAAGACCACCATTCTATTATTCCGAGCAGCAGTCAATAAATCCACTACAGTAAACATGATAGCCAACATAAAGGCCAACAACTGTTGACGACCAAGGCACATAAAGAAGAAGAGAAACAGTTTTATATATAATATTTGGACAAATGCGTGAAGATGCAGCATTTTGTACGCACTTTTAGTTCCTGGATTCTTAAGATCCGCATGTTACAATGGGGCATCATTTGAACTTATTAGGAGTTGTAATAATATGGATATTACATTGGGCATCCTAGGACTATTCATTTTTAATCAAACTGCTACTCTTAAGGTTCACTTACACATGCTGTAAGAATTCGTCGGTCCACGCGCCGAAAAGCTGTTTGGCGACAAAGAGATTTACTTTCAGCAAGATGGAGCACCTTTCTACTATCACCGAGATGCTATACAACTCAATCCGACTTTTTCGGACATATAAATTGGACGAAGAGGTGGTGTTGAATTTTTCGCGCACTCCCCCGACCTCACTCTTTTCTGTCAGGATACCTCAAAGACGCTGCATGAAATCAGCAACAATTGAGAGGACATTGGAAGATAATGTTTTGCAGATCCAAGCGCAGTGTTTCGTAACGCTATTGAATTCATTGGTCTGTGTTACCAGCTATTTCGAATGATGTCGTCGTCAGTTTGAATACTGGTAGACGTTGTATTTTTATCATTTAAAAGCAAGTACGTTTTTTGAAACACAATTTGATATCTAAAATTTTTATTATTAAAAAATCTATGCTGATATCAAATTAATTGTCAGAACAATATGTAATTTTGAAACAAGCATATCAAAATGTTTCCTAGTACGCTGTTTCATTACGTTTTTATTACTTATCAACCCACCCTCGTAACATTAATAATATTTAATTTAGGCAAACTTTAATAGTTTATTATTATTATTATTATTATTATTATTATTATAATTGTGTTGATTATACGTATTGTGCTTTTAGTTTTCTTTATTATTTACTATGTGGTGTCAAAAGAATTTTTAAATTCATATTCAGGAGTACTTTGAAGACATTTATTTTTGTAGATCAAAGAGGGAATAAGATGTACCACGTATTTATTGTTTATTTAATTTTTTTTATTAATTTATTTTGTTACCATTTAAAAATCATAGTAAAAATTACTAAAAAGTTTGAGATACTTGATATGCAATCCATGTTTTTTGAAATAACATTGTAACTTTCTCTGGTACTAAATTTATGCCTAAATGCCACATTGTTTTATACTTTCGTTAATTAACTTAGCCTTATGGGGTTGTTGTATAGGAATGCTTATGTTCAACAATTTTGGCGTTAAGTCGTTTGTTGTTTACCCCTTAAATATTTTTAACACAGCATGTTTTTTTATTTTTGTCTTTATTACAAGAGCGAATCAAATATAAACAGGTTTTTTTGTGCGCTGAGCGTTATAAATAAGGTTGTTTGAAGAGGGGGGGTTCCCTTAAAATATCTCGAACTACCACTGCTTTAGATATATTATATTGTCAAGGTAAAATGCTCCATTTAGTGGGGTATACAAATGATAATCGCAAGGCAATAAGTACGGGTTGTAGAAAGGGTGTTTCAAAGCTATTAAGAGCAAATCCTCAAAAATAACATTTGGGTAGCTTATTTCGACATCAAAAGCAATTTAAGTCTTGGAGAAGGCGGCGAACACTACAAATATTCCCCTCAGTAGCTCTGGTCTTGGGACGCGGTGGCTCAGATGGTTCAATCAGTTGGCTCTGTCCTCTAGCCGGCGTGCCTGAGTTCGAGTCTCGCTCAACCCATGGGTGTATGTGAATGTCCTAGAATAAGTGCATTTTAGTCGGCACTGAGACTGCACTGCCTGTAAGTGCGCAAAAAATCACTAGTCGTCGAGAAACGCAGGTGATTTATTTTCAACTATTTATCGTTCTTCAAGAAATGGTTTACGCCATGCATTCACTTGTTTCTTAACGCCTTTTTAAAATTTCGGTCTCTTTTATATTCTCCGTCGTGAGGAAAGTTGCGCAACGGATGAGGGTGCTTCTTGCTTTGAGCTGGTGATACTGATTGAACAAGCGGTAGTATAACGTACACTACAAGCGGAGTACTTTTCAGGCACTTCTATCTATAACGTTCAGAAACCGTGTCCCTCTTCGTTCACTTCACGGCGCGTAAAAATGAAATTTTGGTCTATATATAAGACACCTACACAACAACCAGATGAAACGATGTCCAGATTGCATGATGAGCGAGAAAGAAGTGTCCGTCCAATTTTTTGAACTTGTGTGGGTGTTGATGAGGTAAGACGTTGTCTTCTTTTGGTTGCTAAAACTGTTCTTTTTGAGTGGTTTATACGTTTAAACAATTGTAATGTTGACATTGGGTGTCCATAGTAATCATTATTTTCTTTCTTTGAAATGAACGACAGTTTATGTTTCTTACTAAACACAATGTACGGGCGAAAACTTGTCTTATGTAGCCTTTTATCATAATTTCTTGGAGTTTATGGAGACATTTATGCAATATTTACTCATTAAAATAACAAAGATACAAAGGACGGAGAGTTTAGTATGACCCTTCACTAATTGTTTTAAGGGTTTTTAACTTTGTGATTTTTTATTGATGAACTTTATTTAGTTTCACTAGGTCTTTGCCATTGACTTTTGGAAGTCGGCTAAATCTTGGGATCCCTCTAAAATTATGAAATGTCTAAAACAGTTTCGGTGGATATTCACATTAAGAGCTCTGGGATATACGGAGTAGATATTTATTCTTACTTTGGTTGCGTTGTTATGAAGTAAATATAGCATGGGTAATATAAGGTAGTAGTAGAAGATATCGTAGAGGATAAATTAAAGTAGGTTGAGTAAGTAGTCATAATTGTGACTTCTCAATAGATTTTTTCTCGAACTTATTCTATGGAGAGTTCCTTTGCAAGCGAGTTTTTCTTTATATTAAAAAAAAAATAAAATTTATGTTTTTCTTTTAGAAACTGTAATGTAAATGTAGTACTCATTACAATTCAAATTTTAAAATTTATAAATATTGTTGCTGTTTACCGAATCATTGATTCTTATTTAACGAAGATCATATAATAGTAGTAATTATGAAAAGATTACATTATGAGGTACTGCACATTAAATTGTTAAATATTTTGGAAATTTTTTGATGTATGTCTACTTGTTAATTAATGTAAAACGGCCGTACCACATTTCGTTAGAATTAGCTTAAAATAAAAATACTGTCAACTGAAATCATACGCATTACCAACATCTTCTGCGCAGGTATGGTCTCCATACGATACTCATTGAGAACCATAGATTGATCATCTCGTTTTGACAAAATTAATCGAATATATACAGTTTCTGATGTTCAATGCACGCATAACAGATAATAAACACACATATACTGAATAGCATAGGTAATCGTGTTCACTAAGGCGGCGAGATCTTCCCGCGAAATGAGAAGGGATGAGAGACCAAATAATTTAAAGGCTGGCGGGAAATTTGTCGGGGTTGCTAGTGCTTTAAAGTTTCACTTTCCGAAAAGTTTTGCTCTAGGAGCGTATGTTGCATGAAAAACCAATAACAAATAAATTTATATTGAAACTTCGGCGGACGCGCCAAATTGGGGTTTTAATTTCTTTTGGGAAGGAGGGGAATCTATATCAACCAAAGCTATAACACGTAACGTATGGGGGTTTAAGTGTTTGTGTCCCCGCGTTAAAGAAGTGGCCGCCTGGGAGCGCACCTATTATCCGACCCCTCCTTTCAAACCTTTATCCGCGCTGCTAAATTATTACTTCAGTAATAAGTTGATAAATTTTATTATAATTGATCTCACCAAATTTTGGTACATTTTGGACAGCTGTTTTAGAAATATTGCCGTTTGATAGATACAATCCGACATCATCAGTTAATATTTTCTTGTTTTTATGTGCAAAAAGAACCATGGGTACAGTGTAGTAGAAAGAGTGGTCAAATTGTTATTAAATAATTTGATGTAAGTAGCAGAATTTGTCCAAAATTACGGTTTTTGGTAAAGGGTAAATGTAATGGATGATCTTGTGTGTGTACAGTACTTCTTACCGCTTCTTTAGTTTGGTTATCTGAAGTAACTCTTTTTGAGTTTGTTTTGAATGTTTTTATTTCAACTTTTGTAAGCTCAATTGTAATTTATCATCATTTTGTGATATTTGATAGATGTAGTTTATTTTATCATTGCCGTTTTGAACCATTGCATTATTTTGGTTTTATTTTTTTTGTTTATATTTGCATAGATATCTGCCAAACATGTAGTCTCTCTCGAAAGTGTCAAATCATAATAAAAACAATTATAATTGCAATAATAAAAAATTATATATTTGGTAAAATTGGTACAAAATGGAAGAAACATTGTAAATAGTTGCAGTTTCTTTTAAAATAAGCATCTTGGAATCGCATACACTTTCCTTCACGTAATTTTTACTGTTCAAAACGTTCTGCAAAGTCCTGTATTGGAATCGCGATAAATAATCCCGTCATAGTGGCCTGTAATCTTGCCTGGAATCTCTCCTTTATCAAAATCTGGTTCATTGACAGCAATTTGAAGCCAAGATCTTCTGTCAAAACTTTGCACACTTTAGATTTTGGAATCACCAGTTTATTTTCTGGTTCTTGGACTATTTTTTGTTTATGGATGGTTTTTTAGAACGTAGATTATTTTAAGAGGTTATCGGTTATTTCTGAATTATTTTGTATTACGCCTTTATTTGTGCGAGACTTAAATCGTCTGGGTAGTTCTTTCGGCTGAATGTTCCAGCTTTGCAGAAAATTTGTTGCTGATTAGCAGCTCTACTCAGATAGTCATTACAAATATGACGATCATGTGCTACATCTGCTTACTCTCCGGCGTCTAATTTCCAACTGATCTCATTCACGCATGCGCACTATAGTACACCTAATTTGTATTTATTATATTGATATTGGTTTGGTGTCTTTGAGACAGATCTTATATGATCTGCTCAATTTTTATTTAGAATGGTTATATTGTCAAATATAATATTGGAGTGCCCTATCTAGACGTATTTCACATATGTATTTTTAGTTCACAATCGATGTATTTATTTTATTGTCATTAAAATTAAAAGTAATATTTTTGCGTTTAAAAATCAATTAATGTTAAATACTCGTTGTGTTCTTAGTATTTTATAAGTTTTTACATTTCTTTCTTTGTGAAAGAGCTAACGTTGGTTGTTATAGTGTTTATAAAATTGAATTTTTGTTTTTAGAATTTTGTGGTAACTGAAATTCAATTAGAGAGGTTAATATTTTTTATTTTTCTATTTGGTTGGTTTAAGATTAGTGGTATTGGTCGGTATTATTTTTTCTCATCTGTTAGGTGGATTATATGGGCAATTCCTTAATCTCCAAGAAAAGCCTTTTTACAATCCGCTTTGATGTACTTCGAAAACATCCCCACATTTTTTTATTAAATTTTAGATGGTGAAATGCTTAAGGTATTATTTTTCTGAGGTAATTGCGAATTGTGACTGAATAGAAACTAATTAAATTGACTTTTAAATTATTTGAATTTTATCTTTAGTCTTTTTGATATTTGTCATATTACTTATTAACATAGTCGCTTTTATTAGCGCGCGTTTTCATGTATCTTTATGAATTTTTGTTGATTTTGCCTAACATCTACATTTTCTGGAAAATGTCTAGTATTGTGCGACTATGATTTTCTAAGAATCAAAAATGATATGAATATTACAGTTAGTGAGAATATATTACAATGCTAAATACAATAAAACTGCTAAAATAGTAATTTGAAAGTTATATAATTCATATGAAAAACTGTATAATTGTTTACATAGAGGCACGGCGAATGCATTTTTTCTTCGAACTTTTTGAAAGATCCTTTTCTTGGGAGTCACTTGGTGGCCAAAAGTAATTACGGACTTTACTAGCTGTACTATTGTTTGAAACAATACTTTTCGAGAATTTGTTGTAAACCTCGAACCTTTGTTTTATCTATTTATATTTTTTGAACAATTGGGTTTTTGCATTTATCATCTTTTCAATGGCAACTTATGGAATGCTACCCATGCCACTGAAAGGAAAATATAGGGAGAGGGCAAAACTTTTCTTCCACGCTCTTTTTTAGGTTGAATAAAGAAAAGTAGTAGGAGACATACAACATTTATTTCTGGAGAGTAAAACTACAGAATTGGTAGTTTTAAGTCAATGACTTTTAAAGGAGATTTCGGCCAAGTGGCGTCACTAATTTTTAATACGTTCTAAAGTTTATTACTTTTTCCAATATGTGTTGAGAAATACGTTGGATTTATGGACGTATTGCATTTTGTAAGGATTGGAGAGGGCTACTAGGGCTAAACGTCTGTTGTGAGATATTTTCATAAGAAGAAGTCACACGAGGCGGGATTCGGTGAATGGGCTAACCAAGAAAAGTCACCGGGTGGAGAGATTAGTTGCCCAGAAAATGTCTTATGCAGTACTTGGTGCGAAGCTCTTCTTGTATGGGCTATGGTTTCATCTTGTTGGAACCAA
Organism: Sinelater perroti; assembly: GCA_036346155.1. Lineage (NCBI taxonomy): Eukaryota > Metazoa > Arthropoda > Insecta > Coleoptera > Elateridae > Sinelater > Sinelater perroti. Next base: position 178,153 of record JARFIY010000009.1, read on the forward strand.
ATGTTTTTTGTTAAAATTCACTTTGAAGGTTTCTTACCCACAATTTTTGATCGTTAACGGAGGTGTGTCTAGTAAAATCAATTTTTCACCCTCGAACCACTCTTCGCCTCTTAACATTTTTTTAAAATTAAGGACCTAATTTTGTTTACCTTGTATTGCATTGGGATTTTTAATAGTACAGTTTAGATTATTTTAGAAACAATTTTTGCCTTAAGTGTGCAATTTTTCTGCTCATTTCTAGAAAAACATTTATATCGTAAACATAGCCGACGAAAGAATCAATCTTGGCCACGTTTTTATTTTTCCTCTTCATGGATTTTAATGGCTTGTATCGCTTTAGAGATGACCTACCATTGAATTTTGTCACCGATTCATCGATACTTTGAACATCTGAATTAGTTATTACTTTCCCGAAAGACATTGTAACCCATTGTTTTTTTAAATGTCCAATAGGCGTGAATCGATGGGGGGAACTTATTGTATTTAATAGATAGTTTTTTGTTTATTGAATGAGAAATGTGAATAAATACAATTTTTTAATCTGGGTGGATTTATAATAGTCCCACTTGCAAATGAAGGGTTTTTATTTTTATTTTTGGTATAGCACCTTGAGTTGCGTTTAACCATATCAGTGCGGTACTTATGAGAAAAGCCTCTTGTCTTCTAATAGATAAATCACCAATATTATTGCTTATCTTTTCTGTACCAGTTAGTACAAGTATAGCTGTAACAACAGTTTAGACTCTGAACAGCTCTCACTACATTAAAATCTGCTTCTTGTGATGGCTCATTAGACTCAGGAATAGGACTGCTAGACTCATAATCAGATCATTTTCACCAGCATTATCTATAAAATATGATCACTTTCTGACATCAAATATTGTACTTCAGCTTCTTTCATTTCTTTTCTAATTTGCTTTTACATTTTAGGACAAAATGCTCACAAGTTATTTTACTTTATCATGTATTCAACGCATTTTATAACTACACGAATATAAGGTTCTACCCAGTGGCGAAAAACAAAATAAATCTAGGATCAAAGCAAAACCTATCAGCACCTGTTTTTGTCGGAACTAGTAATAGATTTGTGTCAATTATTTTTTTAAAACATTTGAAACCTTAAAAATGTCAAAACTCATGTTATTATATATATATATATATATATATATATATATATATATATATATATATATATATATATATCCGGCAGTACATTCCTATGTGGAATTGTTGCCGCTCTTTCGAGCTCTTCTGACTTTTAAATTGTGGAGTGGTTCGTCACTTCTCTCCACCATGTTACTATACGGAGATTTATTTCTGCAATGTTTGGAAACGAAGTCTTGGAACTTATACATCGAAAGGTTAAAAATTATTGTTGTAACCTCTACAAAGTCGAAAAAGACAAGATTTAAATGCATAAAGCACTTGTGAAGCAGGTGTTTAATGATTGATTGGCATTTATTTCATATTATAGATATTGGTTCCAAAACGATTCATTATATAACATTTTATGTGACAATGTTTGAACTGTATTGCATATTAGTGATTTTTATTTTTATTATTAGCCTGGACATGCCTGTTAAATAATGAATTTATAGTCCTTCCGTTTTAATTTAGCTGCATTTCTAATGCACATTACGTCCTGCATGTGAACAGGTAGTTACAGTCTATATCTCTTACCATATGTTTACATTTTGGCGTTAAACTCAAGCTTAGCTAACGTTGAATAAGTTTTTTTTTATCTCAATGGAGAACAGATCAGGAGTCTGTTTCTTTAAGAAAAATCCTAACAATGCTAGTGATGTTCTTCTGCTTTACGTGATGATAACCATGAATCAGTTTATCTACACGTGCTTCATGTTGTCCATCCGTGGCTGTTAAGGGCTGATTAAACGTAATCTAAGAGACTTATTGTAGCTGGAACTTTTTTTAGACTTTTGTCAGTCGCCTAATAGTATCATCTACGTAGGTGTTGCCATATACAGCACTCATTCTTCGATAAAAATCTATGGGCATACGAGCATCAGCAGTTATGAATGATTATCATTTTGGTCACTACTAGAAGAATCTTCTAAAAAATTTTTTTAGAAGATTTTCTTTTGAAGGTGTCCGTCGCAGTTGTGGACGAAACGTCAAGAGTTTCTAAACTCTGACCACGGCCTTATAACCCAAGAACCAACTACACGGTGCACCATTATCTGGTAATATTCTATTCTTTATTTTGGCATCTATTGTTTCATTTCTGGCTTATAGTAATTCCTTGGTACTCATCAATTTGTACTCTTCCTAGTTATTATTTCTCACAGTTTTCTTTTTCTCTTTTGTTCTTGCCACATTTAGTGGTTTTGCTTTTATTTAAATCTATTCATCTTTTATTCTATGATTTTTGTTGCTCCACGTTTTACTGTTTTGTTGTGCGTATTTTGTCATTTGAAAATACTAAATGTTGTATATTCACTTCTCTCCTTAAGTTTGTTATTTTTTACTTCTTTTTATTATTTTATTTATAGCTACGAGGTCTGGCAGCGGCCCCCCGGAGAGCTTGTCTAACTCCGACATGCTTGAGCTCCTTCGCATAGTAGTTTTTAAAAATAAATAAAAACACGATTTAAAAGCTCTGTTTGACATAATTGGCGTACGCCGTTGCCATGACAACGCATTTACGTAAACCCAGTTAGAGTTGAACTTTGACCTTTGACCTTTGACCTGTGTGACAGCACTCATAATTTTTTTATATATATAATAATAAATATATTACCTCGGTCGCGCCTGCCGCCGCGGCCAAAATTTGCCCTTCGGAGGTGTTCGGGTCGGCACGGAAAGGCACGAACGATTTGACCTTTGACCTGTGTGACAGCAGCAGCAGCACTCATAATTTTTTATATATATATAATTATAAAATAGCAATTGGGCTAAGTGAGTTTCTCTGAATTATATCTCTCTTTATGGTAAAGCTTTAAGATTTGTGTTTTTGTACTCCTACTATATCGATTGTTCTGTCATATAATTTTCTTGTAGCTATTCTCAATTTCTCTGGTATACCTACTTCCTTTAATACTTTTTAAGTTTTTCTTGGTACTGTACCAAGTGTTGTTTACCGGTCAATGAATGTAAGGTAAAGTGCTTTATCCTTCCCTATTTTACTCTCCATTACTGTTCGTAACGAGAAGATGTAGTTCTGTGTTTGTCTATTTTTCTCATAAGTCATCTCATCCAGTTACTATTAGACTTATGTATGATGTTTAATATTCTTTTAGGGTATTTTGGAGAATCCTTTACGTCCTCCTTCCAATCTATGGGTACATTTTCTTTTTCACAGGAATTTTGCCAATTTTTTCCCTTTATACATTATTATCTTGGGGGTTTAATATCTTTTTGCTAATTTTCTCCTTCCTTATTAGCTCTTTCCTTCCTTCTTCTATTTCTCCTTTTATTTTTCTTTTGTATAATCGTTTTGCTTTTTTATACTTCCTGTTTCTTTGAGTGTTTGTCAGTTTTAATTAGTTATGTTATTATTTTTATGTTTATTTGTTTTTTGTATTGTCCTCCCAGGTTTCCTGTTAGCTCTCATATCTATCCATTTTCCTTAATTTCTAGTTTTTTTCGTTAGTAGCTACTTTTTGCTTTACTTTTTTTGTTCTAATTGTTCTTATAACTCTTTTTTCTTTTTTTTATAACTTTATTCTACATGAAGCATGTTTTTAGGTTAAAACTGCTGCCTATATATTTGCTTTTTTTATTTTTACCGATCTCTTTTCTACTGTTCAGCTTAATTCTTAATGGTTGCTTTTCCTTTTGTATTTTGTTTTTATACTTTGTTTTTTTTAGAAGTTTCTTACTTCAGTTTGGTGATATCGTTTTTCTTGTATATAACTTTCAATCCTTTACATCTATTTTAGGATGTTTTGCTTTTTTTGCATAAGTAAAATGACTTGGAAGGAAAAATAAGTGAAAAGGTAACCTTAAATCTTGTTATTGTAGTGGTTAGTTCATTCACAAAAATTCTTCGATTGATGTGCTACATTCTCTTTTTATTCTGCATTTAAGCGCCTCCCGAGGCCAGATCGCGCTCGCACGCTGCCATGCAAATGCCTGCGCGACGAGGTGCCTTATGGGCGCTGAAAAATTCAGGCCGCCTGAAATACGGCGCCCTAAAGATCAGCAGCCGGGCGGGCACTTAGCGGCGTTATCCCGTGAAAAATGAGACCGCGAGGCGCCCGCGGAATATTCAAATCGCCCCCGGTCGAATTAAAATTCGCGAACGAGGCGGAAATTCGGCGGAATCTAATTTGGGCCGTTAAAAAATCGACGAAGCCGCAGTAACGGCGTCATTTACGCGCCGCCGGACGTGCCGCGAATGCGGGGCGGCCTCGCCGCCCTAGCCGATTGCGCCCGCGGCACGGCCGACTATTGTCTTTTAATTTCCAGCGCCTCGCTTTTGCAAATTAGCCCTTTCTGCTGACAGATTAATTAGCGCGGGGCCGGCCGCTTGGTTACCTGAGGCTTCGCCCTTTTCTTGAAGGGGCGCCGCGCAAGGTGCGGGCGAAACGGCTCTCAGCAGCCGGCGTTCTAAAATTTTAGGGGAGCTTTATTTAAATGGGCGCCCTTCCACAATTCGCCTTTATAGCAAAAGTAGTGGAGGAGATAATTTTGCGGTTAACAAAATTGGAAAGGAATTTACACTGTGCTTGCATAATGTAATTTGCATTTTTTCGAAAGCATCTCATTTGGGGATGGCCGAGATCAAGACGTTCGTTTAATTTTGATGCCCTTAACGAAGTGAAGGTTAAAACGTCCACCTTAAAATATTCCTTACAAAACGTTTCTATTCTTATGCAATAAGTATAGTTGCAGCAATTTTAGTCCCCCAAAAAACTTTAGAGCCAGTACAATATTCCAACAGTTTTTTCTGTCCTTTATACTTATTTTTTACATTTTTATGCGTTTTTTTTTATTTTATCGTCTTTATTTTATTCCATTTACTATATTTCCGCAATATTCTTGGTGTCACGTCTCTACTATAGTACTTTCTTCTACTCTATTATTTTTATGATTACGTATATGGTATGTTCCTTTAAGATTTAAAATTTATTTTTATATTTAGATTTTTGTTTCATAATAATGATGGTTCCTTTGCACTGTAACAGAGAGCATGACTTGAATTTTATATGAATTTATTAATACATTTTTCTTCTATGATCAAATTTCTTTTTTTTTGCTTATAAATTTGAGGGGAGTGGGCTACTGCTGGTTATTTCAACGTGTAAAATTAACAGAAAAGAGTGTTGGGGGAAAGGTAGAAAATATATATGTGTAATTACATAAGAAACAGACATTGCTCTGTGGTTACCACTTATCCGTGTAGTTTGTCCCTTTTGGCGTTCTGATGGTGTCTACTGAAGTAGCTATTTGGAAGTTCTGTTTTCATTTATTGGTTAGACGTAATCAATCAGCTCAGCTGTTTCTGTTTAACGTCTTCCACTCTAGCATGTGATACCAGGCGAGCGTTGCCAGAAGTCCATTTCTATTCCTTTTCATTTCTTTTCTGTAGCTGATTTTTTTGCCATACTTCAAATCTATGTAAGACAATAAGTCTGAATATTAAGTAGTAAATATGCTTGTCCCATGAAATCGAGTTTAAAGCACCTATTACTTTTCTTCCTTTGGTAGTCCTGATTTTAATCTTCCCTTCTGTTCTTCCTTATTTCCTGAATAATGTACTCATTGCATGATTTTATGGTCTAACCGTCATTTAAAATCAGGTTTTGTGAAGGCTTTCCTTTGCACATATAGTTGGTTTTACTAAAATTTAAATCCTGGTTGTTGTATTCTTCTCTTAATTTACGTATTCCAAATCTAATTAGTTTATCTTGAGCTATTACGATTTGGTCATCAGCAAAGTGGAGAGTGTACAGGGATACGTTATCGGTTAGTGGGTTTCCAATACATTTGTTTCTTCACTGCTGTGCGTGTTTTAAATATACGTTCAATAAATTAGAGGATAAGCAGCAATCTTATCGAAGACTTTTTGTCATTTAAAATGTTCCAGATAGCAAATTTAGATTTTTTTGTCGCCAAATGGACGTTTAATAGCATGGGTTATTGTATTGTTGATTGCCGTTTGTTCTAATGTTTACCATAGTTTACGGATGGGTACGTTGCCATAAGCTTTAGTTAAGTCACCAAAAAACAAATTCGACTCAGCATGCTTTTCGTAATATATATTTATAGTTCTCATCTTTGTTTTTTGGCTTTTTTTTAAATATCTGAGTAATGCACCCTATCTTCCAGTCTTCTGGGACATCTTCTTCATTTGAATGCCTTTGGTTGTTAATTTCTCGGGTCCATATTTGATTAGTTCTGCCGGTATACCTTCTGTTCAATATAGATAATACTGCTTTTTTACTACTTTTGCAGAGAACGTGATTGGGTGTCCTATCATTTGGTATGTAATTGGCTATAGTATCAGGTATTCTCATCTTTGTTCAGTTAGTTTTTGTTTGTAATGCCTTTCCTATCCCCTCTGTGTTTACCAGCAGTAGACTCAATCTTTGTATGTTTTTGACAACTTCGTTCCTCTTAATTTTTTTTTTTTTTCTAAATATATCTTTATATAACTTCTGTTTTTTCATTTATAAACATTTTTTAAATTCCACTAATTCTCTTTTATAATTTATTTTATTTTCATCCGATTTCCAGAAGATCCATTTGAGGTAAAGTTTTTGTTCATATGTTTTCTGCACTTTCAATTCATTGCTCCAGGTGAAATTCTGTCGTCTTTGTGTTTTATTGGATTTAATTTCCCTTTCTAGCCTATTTTTCGGAAACTAGAAACCATATGCTTCTAGAGGTTGTTGACGTCAGTAGTTTTTAAGCTATCATATAATTTTGTTGGTCTTATGCTGTTTTTTTCTAATAAATTTGTTTTGTACTTAACTCGTTCTATTTGATCGATTTTAGTTTCAGAGTCCTTTTGGTTGTAGTCTGATTTGAAATTAGGAGGAGAAAGTACACGTTTGAGTCTGAGCTACATTCTATCTTTTTGAATAAGTGTATATTAGATATAGTTCTTAAGTGATGATTTTTAACCTATGATTACATAATCTGTAATAGATTTAAATTTTTAGGTGTCTTGATGCTACGTGGATTTCCCTATTATTTGACTTTTTTGTTTGATTGCAGTCCTGGGATTCGCATCGCCCATCATAATGATTTTTTTATATTTATAGCAAAATCAGTTAATGCCTATACTCTAATTACTGATATCTTGTGCCCTTTGTTTTCATAAGAGTTATTATATTCTCGTATACCGCAACCCAATGCCTTGTCTTGAATTTTTGTTTTTTATTTATCATTATTGAGACGTCCCTTTAGTTCCTTTCTTCTTTAGAAAGTCCGCAAAATATGTGTATGTCATTTTCAATTGTTAAAATTCTTCTTCTTTTTTGTTTCCATTAGAACAATCACATTTACTTTTCCTTACATTTACCGCGTTCTAAAATTCACTCCTAGTTTGTTTTCCTTTATTTCGGTTCATGTTTCGAGGCTTGTTTACAGTTTTTTTCAATCTTTTATTTTTGCGAAAGCTGTGATGCAAACCCATATGCCTCAACTCCCTTTGGAAAGACCCCAGGTGATTTTTTATAGAGGTTTTTCTTCTCATAGGTTAATTGTCTTATTCGACTATTGAGATTCGCCTTCTCTGTTTTGATTTAACTGATCTTCCATTTTCATAGGTGTCGTAAAATCATAAATTCTGGCCTATGGGCTGTTGGCCTATAGCTATAGAGAGAGGCCCTTACTGGGGGTTATTATATAAATAAAATAAATTAAGTCTGTCAAAGTGGAGACTGAAAAAAATTATTAGGGGAAAATTGTGAAAATGGATTTAAAAGAAAGGGAAGTTTTTTTTATCGGTATATACTGATAATTAATAGTTTCTTTGTTTTGTCGGTTTTAACTTATTATCTTTACGCTTTTTCTGAAGATGCGTCCCTGGTCACCTAGAGTAGTGATATTTAAATTTTTCGTCGATGTCGGTTAACATAAGTGGAAACGTAGCGAAATATCGCCCACTAACAGATTATTGCAAATTCAGCAACGCGAAAGAACCGGAGTATGCTGAAAGTTGCTTTTTGGCCTTTCTAATTGTGCAAGACAGGTGGTGGAAGGATTTTCGTGCTCGTAAATATGTATAAGGCGAATGGAATTTATCGACTAGTGATGTTTCGTGTGCTTTTCGGGCGGCTGGTGTTGATAAAGCGTCGCAATTTCCCCAGCATGCCCTCATTGAATTTCTCATTAGGGAAGAGATATCCTTTGTGGAATTTAACATGCATATCAAGATGTTTGAAATATTTTTTTTATATATTTATATTCTACTCTACAAAGGATTATTTAGTAAATAGGGTAACAGTGTATGGAGAAACCATTCAGTAGTAATACCACAGCAGTTCTTTTACAGCAAGAAATTTTTGTTACAAGGCCGCGCCAGTTGACTGTTCTTAAAGGCGGATGGATATTGGACAATTGTTGGACTACTGCGGTGTGATTTCTGAAGCTTGTTGTTACAATTATGAGATTTTATAGATTTCTTTGTTGACGAATGACATGCATAGATTTTTGTCTTGTCAGGTTAGGCACAGATTATGGTGGGTCCCCCATTGCGTTAAGTATTTTGGACTGGAACTGTTTTTTATCCGAGTTGGTTTAGTGCAATTCCAGAGTTGCGCTCCACAGATAAAATCGGTTTTAGCATTGTTTTCTAAAGCAGTAATTTATTTGTTAAGCATAATTTGGATCTTCTCCCGATGAATCAATGCATTTCACGAAATATTAGAGATGAAATTTCACTTGGTAAAGTTGGGCTATAATAAGATCATCAGTGTTTTCAGTCTTTGGTAAATAGCGGTGTAGATAAGTGAATGAAGAGGGTTAACGACGCTATTGTGTTTTACTAAACAAAATAATTGTTGGTCAAGTAAGACTTAAAGAGGAGCTAATAAGGGCGGTAAGAGAGCCCTAACTTTATGCCAATATGTCAGACCTTGTCGAATGCTTGAGCAACGTCAAGGAACACGGCTATATAATACTTTTCTTTTTCAAGGTCTTGTGCTATTTAGATTATTATTTTGTGTATTTGTTGTGTCGTGGAAAGATACTTTTTAAACTGAAATTGAAGAAATTTTTGTCTCACCAAGTAAGGACAGAAGACTAATTGGTCGATATAACATAACTTACCGTGGTAATTTCCATAAGATAGGGTAATGCGAGGTACTCAGCATACAGTTGTAGATTGCTATGAGGGAAATGATGGCTTTTCTTACTAATATCTTTTGTAGTTTATCAGTTATAAGGTCATAACCTGTGATCTTATGTTCATTTAATTTTAATAACTCAGATTATACAGGTGAAAAAGATTTGGTAGGAACAGATATCTGGCACGCAGTGACCAAAATGTCTCGATAACTCAATCTGACATGAGTGAATCGAAGGGTTGGAATACAGTGATCATATGATACGCAAATGTTTCCGATTTTTCTACGTTAGATCTTGCCCAAGTGCCAGTGGGTTATCGTATGGAAGGGTTGATTAAGTTATCAAGTTTATAAAAGCTCTTTAGATGGTAAGATCTTCTTGATTAAGATTGATCAAGTAGTAATCAATGTTAGCGTTTTGAACCATGGAATTAAGTCGGTCATAATTGTATTTATCTGCGACATTACTAGTTTCTTGCCATTTTGCTCTAGATTATCGTTTATTAGTGAACATTTTTTACGTGTAGATGGTAGTGTAGATGGTTTGATGTGCACAATTGGTTTGGCAAATATTAGTTTCATCTTGAATAAGAATTAGAAGATATTGTAACATTCTCTTACTCGTATTGTACCTTTAGGCATTCTTAGAGCCAGTTGGGGGATATATCCGTAGTTGATGATCCTTTTTGTGCATCAGATTTTTTGTTGATTGCAATACCACAGTGCCCTGGTACTCACAATACTTGCCTTGGTCCGCCAAGGCACTGAGTTTCCCCCATCTTTTTTTTTGAATGTAGATTTTAGGTGAGTTTTGAGTCTTAAGTAACTCTAAGATACTTTACATCTGATTAAGTTTATTTTTATATCCCAGAACCTAAGAGCTTCCAGTCCCTCTAGGTTTCTCCTTCTTGTGTATGCTACTATGACAGATTTTGATGGACTTATGTTTAGTCGCTTTGCATTTGTAACTTTTGCATGCACTCCCTAATTTTATTGTTAAATTTTCTCTGGGATATTATGACTAAATTATCTGCATATCCCAGTGCTAGATAACTGTTCCCTTCGCAGAAGATGAGGTAAAAGTCCTCTTGCAATCCGAGCCATCATTGTTTCACTCATCAGGAATACATATACTAGTCTATCCACTTGCAGCTTGTTTCGTAGAGTCCTATACTCTTTAACGCATATCTAGCTTCTTTGTGGATTGATACTATTACTGGGGCGATTTTTTTGAGGATTAATAATAGCTGGCGCATTTGGTCACTTGGGAGCTCTACCTTCCCTTATAGATAAAATATCTTTTGTAATTTATCAGGTGATTTACCTTACATAGGGTTCTTTTACACATCTAACGCACATGTATTGTGTATAGCAGGTTCTGGAGTGCGCGTAAGTCTCACTGGGTAAATTAAATGATCTTTTCCTTTTTATGCAGTAGTTTAACTCTTATTTTATTGTTGTAGAAAAGTTTTATTTTATATAATTGTTCTTTAGTTATCTTGAACTGTATGTTCCATATATTACGAATTTGTTGACGTGCTTTTTCAGTTCGTTTTTAATTTCTTCGATAGGCAAATGGCTAATGACTACTCGTTAAGTTAGTTTGTCTTTGGACTGGTAGGTGTGATGAATAACCGTTTCATCTCTTAAATAGCTAATGATATTGTGATATGAATCCGATGTATATGCGTTGAGTTTAAATTTGTTATTTATTATTTTTTTTCGGTATCACATGGTCACTCTAAGCAACTTTTTTGCAAGATTTTCCACTACATGCCTATGCTTCATGACACTATATATATGTATATTTAGGGGTGGGTTAGCAGTTTTCTGGGATTTTTATTCTATTTGTTTGTTTTTGATTCGAGTTATTGTTAGGAACGTTGGTTGGGGGGTTCGTGTCTATTCTGGGTGTTAGCTACTACAATATTTTTAGATGATCGGTTAAGCATTTTTCTTTTCTTAACAATTTACCACGGGTGATTAATAGTTTGTTTGATTATTCATGTAGAGATATAGTGAGATGTTACTATCATGTGGTTATAACTAGGGATTCCAGTGATAGAATTTAAAAAGAGTGGGGGTGCATGTATTAGGAGTGTCAACAGGGTGGGAAGATTTGAGTACCTGGTAGCTTAGAGTTAGTGGTTAATTACTGGTTAGATTAGTTACGTAAGTAGTATTTAAACTTTCCGTTTGAATAGGGAATACAATGTTCTATTAACTGATTCAGCAAGATAAATTTCAATGTGCCAATATCAATGTATTATAAACTTAAATTTGCGATTTATACAACAAAATGCGATACTTAACATTTCGAAGTACAAATCGCGCGGGTTTATACTCAAATAGCCAAGAGAGAACTGAGATGTTTTTTAAAAACGAACACGCAAGTATCAAAAATCTGTATATGATTGGCTTTATTGAACACGGCAAGCAAAGCAGTTTGAGATTCGGAATAGTAGACCGGAGTAAACAAGTTTTTAGACTTTTGGCGTGGTGATGCACCTTGTGACTTATATGGGTATCCTAATAAACAAAACTGTCGTATTGTGAGGTAGGTAATGGGGTATACTATTACTACAAACGAATGTTACATCCACGTCGGATGATGTTTTTTTTTAAGGGTGAAGCAGGAAATTATGTTACTGTAATATGATGGAGTACTTTGGCCCGTTAAATTTAAAAGCCACATTTAAGGAACGTGCGGTAAGGTAATGCGACAAGGCGCACGTTGAAAGATATGATGGGTATGCTAAGAATGTTTCTAAAACCTTTCGTCCCGGTTTGGTGATGTTTAACTATTTAATTACAGATTTAACTATTCTTGACTTTTTTATGGAGTATCCTATGGATAAGTTTTAGTAAACCAAATACAAATACAAATACAAAGAAAATATAGAGGAAGCTACTCAAATATTCAGTTTACACAAAAAAAATAATCTACTAATTAGAAAAAAACAATAGTAATTAAGGTAGAAACTGTCATGATGAAGACAAAGTATTTTTAGATTCTCTTAGACAATATTTTAAACCATCTTTAAGTGAAATGTGATAAGATAATGAAAATAATTTAATCAATTATTGAAATTTTATATTAAATGCGTATACCGATGAAACAACACGGAACATACAAAATTAGGTTTTGACCTACCTAATATTAGGTCAAATATTATAAAAAATATGATAATATTCTTTACATATCAACTAAATTTACTTCTCTTGTTTTTCTCTTCTATAAACTCTTAGATTGTCACTTGAACGTGTATATGTGGAAGTTGTGATACCTTGTGGACGAATTTATAGGTGGCAAAGTCTTTGATGTAACAAATTGTGTGGCTGCAGCTATTGTTTTAATTAATATTCGAAGGTATAGTATATTTTCCGTTCAATTACGGATATATAATTGAAACAGCCTTTTTTCAGAGGCTCCAATATTAGAAGGTTGATGACAAAATTGTAACATACAAAAGTATGCAGAAATAAAAGCAATCAATAGATGTCAAGGCTAAATAATGGGATGTAGAGGATATCACCTGTAGGATTGTCGTCTTCTTATTTTGATGCCTTATCCTTTGATGACGTTGGCTATCACATAGGCCCTTTTTATTTTGTGTCTACTGACATAGCTAATCTTCGTTGTAGATATTCGGTGTATTCCTAGGTTTTTTATTCCCAATTTTGTTTTTCATAATCAGCTTCATAAGCTCATATGCCCGAAGTGGATTTTTTTTTTATTATATCTAGAAGCTTTTTCCTATTTTTTGCAGTAGTTCTGTGAATGTTACGTGTTGTCTTTGAGATCTTTTACATATTTCTATAAATATTCTCCGATAATTAAGTCCTGATGCTTTTTCCTGTTTAAATTTATTTTTATTTTTTTGGTCACTTCCTCTTAATCTTTGGCCCATGGATTATTTTCCTTTCTAATTGGAGAAATTGGAGTTACAGGTCTTTGCTTAGTTTTTCAAAAAGAGTCTCTTCATCTGCGGATAGATTTTGCAAGTAAATATTTGGGTTTTTGTATTTCATTTTTGAGTAGTTGTTTTGTTATTGTCAGAAAAGTCTCTCGACTGCTGCCATCTTTTCCTGGCTCATTTTTCTCTTTAACAAGTTCTCTGATTTTGAATGAGTAATTTACTTCTTTAGTTATATGATTACTTTCTTTTGTTGTAGGCTGCTGCCTATATGAGTCTGGTGAACTTTTCAGTTTTTAGTTTTAGTTGATGCTGTCCTTAATATCAAGTTTGAAACTTCCCCAATTAGTGTTTTAATAATAATAATAATAAGGTTGGGTGTGTTTTTCTATTATCTTCTCGTTTAATATCGATACCGATTCTACAGCAACTATTTGGGAAATGTTTGTACTATTTCTAACGCGACGGATGGTGTTCGAAAATTTATTACACTGTCCCCTCCCTAAGGATGATTCGTCCTGGATCATTCACTACTGACGTTTATATGGGTCATAAAGGTATCTGAAGTCTTGATTTCTGCTGCATCGAGACGTCAGATAAAAGTAACAGTCTACGGTTTTCTGCGGGATTATAAGTTTCTGCAGATTTGAAAACAGCAAGTAGCTTTCCCTTAGTTACTCAATAGTTGTGTTCGGGCTTTGATAACAATTTATTGAACCGATGACTTTTTTGTCTACCTTGTAATTGTGACAACAGACTTACAATTTCCACGTTACTCGCATCTGTGTCCAAAATAAATTTTCTTTCTGGCTGTGGATGGCTCAGTATTGGTGCATTTACTAAGACATGTTTTAGATTCTCGATAGTTCCGCTCAAAATTTCGACCATTTTGCATTACTGGCGTTAAAGATTTCACAATGTTGGTAAATCCAAACACATGTCGCCTGCAGTAAGTGCACACTCCCAGAAAACTCCTAAACTTGTGCTTGTCTTTTGGTGCTGGTCGTTCTTTCACGCTTCTGACTTTCTTTATATGTCCTAAATAGCTCACTTTATTCTTGAAGAGTGAATACTTTTTCGAACTTAATTTCAGATTGGCGCATCTCAGTTATTGGAATAGCTACTGTGAGTTTTTCAGATGCCATTCGAAAGTTTTTCCATTCATTATTGTGTCATCCAGATACATCAAATATATTTTTCAGGATAACTCACTAAGCATTGTCTCCATTAATTTTTCGAGGATTGAAGAGGAGCCGAAAAGTCTGTTTTTCTATGTATGTAGGATCTATTTCGACTTGCCATTTTGATCCAGCCAGTGTTATCAAAGTGCGGTAGTGCGTAACTAGCTCTTTTTGTGACATTATTGAGCCGAAGGTAATCAACGCAAAATCTGGTGGATCTGTCCTTGTTTTTAACACCACTGGCGAAGTCTATGAACTGATTGAAGGTTTAATTCCGTCATCTTTTTTCTACAGCTAAAATTATCTTTTAAGCTTATTCTCGTTTGGTTTGTGGCAATATCTGCTTTTTGAACTCTTGTCATATTGGAATACGTTTCGATTCCGATGCAACAGGTCTTTAACTTCTGTTTGCTGGTTAAAATGTAAGAGAATGTAACATTTTACTGTAGACGGTGTCAAATAACATGCTTAAATTTACATACTTTTTCTTTTACTTTCATGGTAATCAAATTATTTAATAACATTTATGTGTACTATACAAAAAATTACTAACGTACAATTACACTCCATAACTGTGCTTATGTATAACATAATTTATGTCATACTACCACTGTTCGCTTTCGATACTTGACTTCGTTTTCCTGGACTACTGTGAACTCTTATATAATCGATACCGGTTCTGGAGTCTATAGTAACTATCTGATAAACATCTGGAAATTTCCTGCATTGTTCGAGTTGTCACACATGGACAATCAGCATCTCGGATTACACGTTAGCCGCTCGAATTGAAGGTATTATGTTCGCCGCTCGACCGTGACGGTTTAGTGGTCGCAAACGCCAAATATGACGGTGCGATTACGAGTGGTGTTCGGAAATTCGTTATTTTGCAGCATATAAATTATCGGATTTAATTTATAGATATTTGTTAGATAACGTTAGGTAGCACATTGAATATAGTATTACAATTACTTTATAAAATTATTGAAATATTAAAATTACTATTACATCATGATTTATGAATGTGATTGTTACTAAGAGAGAAACTGTAAGCACAAATAATTGAGAAAACCTTTATTAGCAACCCGCTCGACATCTTAGTTGGTATCAAATTTTAATGGCGTCTCGGTTAAGCCCTTGAGGTAAACGCATTTTGAGAACTGCGCCAATTCCCCGCCGTCATGAAGCTAATTTTCCGATCAATCTCGCAGGCCCGGCGGTTTCCCGGCGGCCGCGGCGCGCGGCGGGCGACCTTGGTTCACGCACGGCCATAGATTTTCCCCGAGACACGTTATTTCTCAATCGCGCGCGATTTCTACGGCCCCTAATCACGCACCGGCGCTTCTACGGGGATTTGCCGGAATTTAGGGCCGAGCCGGCTCCGGGCTCCTTTGTCCCAGCCCTGGCTGCTTAAAGGGAGCCGGCTTTGAGCGCGCCAGCCGAAGACGCCCTTTGCGGGTGATTATCTCGCAAAAATCCGCAGAGCCGCCTGCACTGAGGTGTCGTGGCAAGCGGGCCGGCATAAACAAGAGAGGTTTCCAGTCCTGAATTAATGAGGTCGATTGATATTAATGGGGGCTTCGTGACTGGGCCCTTTATTTATTTGTAACCTGAAATTACTTTATTTTCATTATCGCCAGATTTAACAGTGATAATGGAAAATTGATTTATTGCCCTCGCTATGGCAGGTCTATTGATTTTTATGGTTATCGGCATCTCGAGGGTCATTGAATTTATTTAATATTTTCCTTTTTGCTACATTTTATGCTAGAAATATTAATGGTAATTTTGCTACTCTACATTTTCGAGTTGTTTTTGCTCTAGGGATTTAAGAAAACTCTAACAGTAGTGTGTAGGTTATTAAATTTATAATCTACTCAAATAATAGAGTAATAAGTAGTTGGTATGTTACGGTTGCTATATGATACCAATAGGGCTCTATCCACTGATAGATTTCCATCCAGGCTTTTCGGTCTTGTCCATCTTAACTTTTTAATCACAGGCTGATGGGAGTAGAGATCTATAATGAGTTGCTTGGTGTGCTTTTAGATGCACTTTCTGCTTTTACTAACGTAATTATTGGTAGTCTCAGTGATGAAGCGAATTTGGAAGTTATAATGGAGGAGAATGTAGGAAAAATAAGAGGAATTGTGAACAGCGGCAGGAAATGAAAGTTGCGGGAACTGTAAGGAGTACTCTATGGTATTTTATAAAAATATAATAACCTCCAGTGCTTACTTCTCTTACAAAGCGGTGGCACCGATGTCAACTGGCGATAACGGGCGATCAGCGATAATAGATTTGCTATTGATGGCTCCTTGAGCTCGACTCGCTTTTCGCGACCTTACTCTGCGATGTCGTTTCACCTCTCTTTCTTATCCGATTTGATCTCACAAATAAGACACACAGTTGCAATAAAATGAATAAAAAATTTTTGTTTTACATTTAAATAGAATAATTGCACTTTGTTTTTTATTTACTTCTGGAATCTTTACTTTTAAAATTAACTAAATTTAATTTAAAAAATGATAAAGTAATTATAATAATAATTCTAAAAGTATTAAAATTAAAACCAAACGACTTTACGCAAATGCAATAATTGCCCGACTTAACAATGGGGGCTTTTCAAGTAATCTTTGGTTAAGGTTAAAGTCCCAGATATTTTCTTTTATTGCAATACATTGATTGCAAATGGCAATTTGTGCTCACAATTTGAGTTGATTTACTGCTGTTTACTTTGATTTTTCAACGATTAAGCCAGATCCGTAGAGGTTTAAATATGAATGAAGTTTTTTAAATGCATTATTGTGATTGGTATCGTATGACATTATTGCAGTGTCATCTGCGATAATAGCAATTAAGGTATTGTTTGTGGTTGAAATGTTTTTAGTATAGAGGAGGTATAGGAATGGACCGAGGATACTTCCTTGCGGAACACCAAGTTGATGAGGAGATGGGTGGTACTCTCGAATTGGCCTTAAAAGTGTTTTTCGTCTTAAACGGAAAAAATGTAGTGATTTTGCGTTATTTTTATTTTGCATAACAATCTGTAATCTTGTGGACTTTACTTATTATATATCCAAAAATTCCGAGACATATCGTTCACTCTTCAAGATTTTTCTTAATGTAATTAACTATTCCACGCTGGATAATTGAATGTTCTTAATTTTGTACAGTTCAAGTATCTTTGATAGGAAAGGTAATAGATTTATCGGTCGATATGAGCTGTTTTGTTGCAGAATTTTTTAGGTTTAGTGATCATGGTTATTAGTGCAAACTTTCAGCGGGTAGGGAAGTGAGAAATAGCAAGTATATCGTTGAGATGAATAAGGGCAAGGGTAGTTAGCCAGACAAAATGAGATATTCCTCTATGCTTGAGCTGATATTAATGTCATTAGATGGTGATGGGGTGAAGACTTTTGAGAGGTATTCTTGGAAGATGTTTCCTTTTTCTTTATTGGATCGAGCCTAACCTTTATCTGTTTTTGAAGGGGTAGTAGGTCTTTTAAACTTGTCTGTCGCTTTCCAAATAGAGTGGGCTTCTAGCAATAGGCGGCAATTATAGTAGTTGAATGTGTCATTTATGTTTTCTTCTCTGTGGTTTTCTATTACTAGTAACCTTATGTAACGCTATATTGTGGATGTTAGATACATTTTTTTGATCAATTGGATTAGCTTGCTAGTCCGTTTTTGGAATGAGTTTTGTAGAGTACCCTACAGTGTTCTAAATTGATAATGTCGTTGATGTGAAATCGGAACAGCTTTCAGTCCGTTCGAGTAAAAACAAAGTATTTCATATAATAATATTGTACTCAAGATTATTAGTATTATTGGAGTGACTGCAAAATCCAGCAAGCGCACGATTTTAGGCAGGTCCGTTGGCCAGTAGGTTGGCTTTTCAGCTGTGTGTAATTAGTGTGGAACCCCAGACAGCAAAAGGTAATCAATTTTACAAATGCGCCGTGTCAACTCTCTTTAACAGTACTCACCTACAAAACCAAGGCAAGAAAATCAGTACACAATCCTGCACAAAGCTTCCAGCTATGATCCCATAGTAGGTTAAATTTTATAAAAAAATTCTGGTGTTACTACAATATATAATAGCAAGCTACCATTAAGATATTGCCCGTTGTTATGAATGTATGTTTAAGCTGTAGTAATTGCCAAACCTGGTAAACTTCTGACAAAAACTAGTTTACTAAGCTCTTTGCTGTATTTGTTGTCTACTGCTGATGTCTCAACAATGGGTAACCTTTCATTCACATTCTATTTTTCTCCGGTTTTCTTTTGCTGCCAATCATCGATAATGTGCCCAAAATATTGCAGCAACGCGACAGAAGATAGCCTTATTTGGTTATTGCTTTTTCCTTTTTTTTTATTACTGGTTTTTGTTTTCGTCCATTTATTTAACTTTTTATTCTTTTGTGTTTGACCCAAAATCACTAAAGCACAGAAGTACATCAGCATTAGTATCTCGGCATCTTTCTATTAGTACTTGCATACAAAAGTACCTAAGCCACTTTTAAATCCGAACTGATTTTCTTCTATATGTTCTTCAACTTTGCTGTATATTTTTTGATATATTATCCGCAAGATACGCTTTCAACACGACTATTGGAGTTAATTTATTCGTAATAACTACATTTCTTTCCGTTCGTTTTTTAAACTATTATAGATGTAGATTTTAACCAAACTGAGAGTATAATTCAGGTGTACAACTTTTTTAATATTTTGGTTCCATTTTCTTCCAGGAGTTCTAGAATCTTACCATATTATCTCTTCGTGGCTTGTAGCTCTCCTATTCTTCAATTTTTTAATTGCATTGTTATTGATGGCCCTGATAATTCTTCGTTGGTGTTGCTTCTAATATCAGTGAACAACTCAATTTTATTTCTGCCATGGGCTTGTTTTTATTTAGACTCGGTAGCATTTGAGGCCCTAAATTTCCAGTAAGAGAAAAGTTAATCAGCCCTTTTCAAGGCTAATGATGTGCAAAATCCTATCGGCAACCTCGACGTGGTGCACATTGGGTAACGCTAATACTGAGGGTAGTGAACATATTTTTTACGTATTTTTTCTTTTTTTATTTACGTGGAATACGACTGCAATAAAAAATATGGGTTTCCATTTAAAAAAATCAAAGTATTTAAAAAAGAAAAGTAAATTAAAAGATGTGGTGCCCTCTAGCGAGAAAAGAAAGTATTTTTAAGAAGAATGTTTCTTACAAAAGATACGTATTGTTCCCGTAGAGTACGAATCTGTAATAAAAAATATAGGTTCCTATTTAAAAAATCAAAGTTGATCTTGATTTGACCTTGCAAATGAACTTCAAGGTCAATTTCTAGGTCACCCGCATTTGACCCCCTCGAAACCTTACAACTTTTGTTTGAAATATTTTTCACGAAAATGTCACCGTGAAGAGATATTGGCCCTGATAGATTAAAATGGGCACCCTGTATGTAATTAGCTAGACGGGAGACTTCTTCCACTTTGCTCTATCTAAGATGTGTTCATATTCAACGGTCTTTGACTTTGCAGCAACTAACATCTTCCTAAGAGATGATAGTATAGTGATTCTCCTTTATCTTCTACATCGTTGTGTAAACGCACAGTACAGGTGCTGTTTAGTATTTAAATGGTAATCGTGCCGGTCTCCTAGATCTCTTTAATACTAGTATTGATAGTGGAATTAAGTACTCTAGAAACGTTTGTGATATCTTTCTTTGCAGGTTATCTTTGGTTCACCTTACTGTTTTCTTGAGCTCTTGAGGAATAAATACTTCTGCTACATAATATTTTTCTTTCTTGTTCTATTATATATTTTATTTTTTTCTTTTTCTCGGAGTGCTTATCCATTTTGGATGTACTACTAGTATTTTATTTTTTATCCCATTTTTTTTTCTAATTATATTTGTGCTTTTTGTTCACTTTATGTTTTGCTGCGATTTGTAACTTTATTATTTTTACTTATTATTGTTATTATTATTATTGATTTATATTATTGTTTTTCAATTGTAGCTTCTTTTCATATTCCTTATTGAACTACGTTTTATAATTTTTCTTACTTTTCTTTATTGGTCGCTCTTTAGATTCTGCTGCATGTCTCTTATGTATTTTTCTTTCTGTTCCTTTTTTTTTTGCTTTATTATAGCAATTACTAAATAGTGGCAAAAGTCTGCAATTGCTTTTCTGTATATTTTTACATATTCAACGAACTTAAAAAGTTCGTTACTGAATTCTATGTCTGTCTGTCGGTCCGTCACAAAATTTGAGATTTTTTAAAATTTGAAAATGGATTCTTATAGGTAATTTTACGCTGATTTCGAATTCGAAATTAAAAAATTTCTATGTCGAATAGTTTTCGAGATATTCGACTTCGAATTTCGGGAAAAGTTTCGACATTACGATTTTAAATGTGATTCTTATAGGAAATTTTATGGTGAATTCGAAAATGAAGTCGAAAAAATTCTATGTCGAATAATTTTCGAGATACTCGATTTCGAATTTTTAAGTTCGTTATTATGTTTGCTGTATCTTTTAGCTATAAGCACAAAGTGGATCTGATTGCCTTTGTTTGCCTCAGGAATAAACAACCTTTTTTATTTTTAACTTTATCTTTAAACCTTGTGCTATTTCTTACTAAATATTTTATTATATAATTTGAATTTTTCCGTTAGATTCCCAGACCCTTTTTCTTGAAATGGGTCATTGTTAGCAAACTTTGATATGTCTTTTCTTGTTTTTTTTAAATTCATTATAGTAATTTTTAATATTTTTTTTTACTTCCTCTACGAAAGCAAATAAGCTAATATACTACTTATTGGTGTAAATTATATTATATTAACCTCCATTGTCGTTCAATACTGTGAAGTATTGCGATGGTTTCATTTTATATATACATAAATACATAAATGTACAAAATAGTGAAAAATACCCTATTTGGTGCACAACATTGAATAATGTAAAATATTTATTTCATAGGTTTATACAGCGATAATTAATTGTGTTAATTTTGTTAAAGAGCTATTTTTGATTGTATTCGCTCGAGAGAGATAACTGTACGCCAATTTCTTTATAAATTATTATGAAATAATGCACTGGGTTATCCCTAATAGATCGTTAGTACGTAATGATGTCTTGCTTTGACTTAAAGCTTCGTTCCTTCGATATATAATATTGCTACTTGAGCTCAACGACACACTTTATATTTACTATTTATTAACACGCAGATGGTCTTTTATTTAATGAACTTATAAAAAGCACAGTAAAACCTTTAATAAAAGTGCACCTCTTATTGAATTCTAGACGCTGTTTTATTTGTTAATTTGGAACAAAAAAGACGATACATTGACTGCATGAAAACTAAATGATTTACAGAATACATATGTTTGTGGAAGAAGGAAGTCAGAGGGCTTGTTAGCAGGCATTTATATATTCTTATAGCCAACCGCCTAATGGCTTGATTAGCCTACTGTTTCGAGGATAACCAAATTGATTGACTCTACATTAAATGGTATAATAACGTGCTAAGTAGCAAGACCAGAAAATAAAAAAGTGATTTTTAATGTGGTACAGTTATTAGTTGCCACAAGAGTAAGAAATCTATGAGAGAAATTCAACTGTTACTGATGTAACTGTGAAATTGGAGCTTTGAGGCAAAACTATAGAAAATTTAGAGTGATAGAAAGAGACAGTCGTGCGTTGAAAAAAATCTCTAGTCGATTTATGAAAAATCGACCAGGAAATCTGCTCTATTACCATGGTTGTGCGCTGAGATAAATGAGACTCCATGGTTGAAGAGTCGATCGCAAGGCAAACTGGACTGTGGACGGTTGAAAACGTGCTATTTGGAGCAACGAATTACTCTTTACCCTATCATAGTCTGATAGTAGCTATGGATAGTGTATTGTGGCAAATACCTGAGGAACAATGTCTACTAGACGTTATAATATGAAAATAATTTTTATATCTAAACAGTTTCTACCCGTCTATAACAAAAAAAAACAATTTGTTAGTGACGATTGTTCCTACCAGGATGGACAACGCTTCCTTTCCAACAAAAGCAGCAGTGCGCGGTAAAAAGTCTTCTCTAACAATAAGCTCCAGTCTGTTGTCCACAAGTGGTGTCGTGCGACATTTAAACAATGAATTGCATCAGCTTTACAGAAACTGTCGGAGCATTGGCACAGCTACATAGACATTGAAGGGAAATGCTTCTAATAAAATGTGTATTTACTTCTTTCTAATGAAAGAGTGAGAAAAAAGCAATTGTAGTGTTCCATTATATTTATAACACTACACTTTGATTTGGTAATACGAAAGCTAGCAGCTGTATACATTTTAACAGCTACCCCATGTCAGTTTAAATTTGGATAATACCCGTCTCCCTGCAGCAGCGTCTCTGATTAAAAATGGAATAAACAGCGGAACGTGGCGCTAAAATTAGAATGGAACAACGTGCATTCAGGGGTTGCGGGAAAAACGCAATAAAACAGAACAACCATGCGAGTGGAGGAAATTGGCGGAACGAGGTCGAGCGGAGTAATTGAGCCATCCTATTTTTAATTTAAGCGCGCAATATCGCTTAGCTCTTGAAAGTTAGTGGAGTGAACGCTCAGCCAGTGTTTGTTTGAGAGACCGACTGTTTTCCGTTGCGGTTCTGTTCATTTTACGGCTTCAGAGGTCGCTTAGAAAATTGATGACAAAATAAATTGGTTTTTTTTTGGAAGCGACGTTTGATAATTTGAAGCTTTGCTTGTTTGAACATAAAAGGTCCATTTAAAAAGTTCTCTAGAAGTATTGGTATGCCTTTTGGAGAATTAGTTTACTCTAGCTAACATTTATTTTATTTTACTTCGGATCTTCCATTAAATTTCCTTTAACTTCTTAACTTAATTAATATTAAGTTGTGTTAGAATTGTCTAAATAATCACCCTAGACAGAAGTTTATATGCACAGAACTTTTTTATGTAAACTTAGGGATAAGATTTGGAACGGATCAAAAGCAGGAGTAATGTCAGAAGCAGGGTTATTAAAGGAATTTCACTTTGGCTTAGTCGCACTATTATTCAACATAATATTTAAGAGAGTTATTAGATAATGTAAATTAAAGGAATTATAGAAAAAATAATAGAAATAATAGCATACGCGGATGATATTGTTATAATTTCAAGGGGTGGGAGAAATTTACATCAAGCAGTATTAAAACTTCTTCAACTATATCAGATTAGGCTTTGGAAACCCGTTTAGCTGTGTTTTAATTCATTTATCCGGAAATAGTTCTCAGTGATGGTGCATCCCTATATATTTTATGTAATTTCGCATTAATCCGAGTAGACTTACAGGAGTAAACGTTTTTGTAGTTCTATCTCATAGAAATTTACCTTTATTATTAGATGACTCTCTTATTGTGTTGAAGAACTTTTTATGTTATGTTTATAAAGTTATATCCTGCCTGTGAAGATAATTTGGTATCTTGGTATTTTGGAAATTATAATCTCTAGTTGTTAGATTATGTTTAGAGTTTGGAAACTCTTAACGTTTCACCCACAGTTGGGGTGGTCTCTATCGAAAGAGAAAACTTCCAAAATTACATTAATCTTTATATTGACACTGGGGTAGGAGTGTAGTGGTAGGGGTTGCTGTAATATTTGCAGACGAAAACTGATGTCAGTGTCTGGTGATTCTTATAGTTGGTTTGATTATGTTGCACGCTTACAGAATCTAGAGCTTTGCCTTTATGCTTGTTTATGTACTTTTTACTATTAAAATCATTTGCATATTCAATTATTTTTTTCTTCGCGCACCTCCAACCCCTCTAACAATAAATTGTTCACGGGAAATACAACAAAAAATGAGCCGCGTGATTTATCACCAGAAAAAATCCCGCGCGCTTTAAAAAATCGCAATCGCCCGAGCGATCTATCATCCTGCCAAGGTGTGAATAATAAACAGAATTCCGAGAATTGCCGCCCCGCCTAGACGACGGAAATTGGATCACTTAAAAAATGTGTTAGCTGCGTAATTGGCCAGCTCCCGGCCTGTTGGCTGTTATGAAAATTTTAATACATCATTACGCCGAGATTGCGCCCACCGGTTTATTATATTAGTTGGGGTGCTTCTTAGTGGGAGGAAATTGGATTAACCGCGCAGAACCGAACTAAAAAGTGTATCGTGGAAACTTGTTGGCTGCGGGGGCTGCAACGGCGAGATTAGGTGTTAAGAAAACACAAACTCGTAGAAGTATAATCCATTAATAAGATTACTGCAGTTAAAATTACAATCAATCAAAAGAAGCAGTTATTTATTCCCACTTCTTAGTTTTATTTTAACAGAAAATTATTTAATCAATAAAGAAGACCAGGTGAAGCTGAAGACGTAATACATTTTGAGAAATTAAAGATAAAGAATCCATCGCATTATTTGAAAATTTGTGATTCGTAACTACAAATATTGACCATTTGTCAAGATTGAAAAAAGGTTTGTCTGTGCGAGAATTTTTGAATGTTTTAATGGTAATACTTTTATTCACTTGTATAAGTTCCAACGTTCTTGACTTTTAGAAAGTACAGTTGCGAAATGTGTGAACGATGAACTTTTTAAGTGGCGGGTACTATCTATCCGAATCGATTTATACTTCTGTGGGCATAGTGGCCTCAATTAAAATGTCTTTGTAACTATGAAATTAAAAACCATGACATTGATATCTTTAAGGCGAAGTTTTCTTCAGAACGATTTTATTATGGGGCATTATTTCTAACTTTGAAGATAAATGGTTTAGTAGTAATTTTAGCCAAACTTGATACTAGTTACTATCTAGCTTTTGTAAAATCAAAGAAGAAAAAGTTTCAAAAGTGTGTGCATAATTTCCTATATTTTTAGTCAGTCTTAGTTTGATAATTTAATGAATAATAATTAGAATGGACTTAGACACGCTCTGAACTTGCTCGCAATATAGTTAATGACATCTCATGACATAGTGTTAGTTAATTTAATATTGAATTTATTACGTTGAAGTGAATTTTGAAGTCTATTGACTCCTGTGTGACTCTAATTCGCAAAAGTAAGAAATAGAAGGATCTAGAGGACTTAGATAACCTTAATCTAAGAGGTGTTTTGCAGATAATGATGCAACAACAAACAGTTAAATTCGATGGGACAGACTTTGGCCCACAAACCGCTAAATCGCAGAAGGATTATTCATGAGCATCTTTCCAAGGGTTTACTACTCCAAAATTAGTTTTGCCGGATAAGTTGATGGTTCTCTAATTTCGAGATTGACAACACTGAAACTCAACAAGGAATTGTTCAGTTGCCATTAGACTGAATGAACTCTAGTATGAAACTCCTCCCGTTTATGTATCTGTTAGTCTCCACAATGAGCTTTTTTTATATTAATGGAACGTTGCGTACAGAAGAAGCGCAACTCCTTATTTAGATCGTCTAGAATTCTATCGCCGCGATTAGTTGAGCGAGGGATCCGTGAATTACCGCTGCATTGAGGACTTTTGAAGTTGTCTGTGATTATATCATTACCTTCCAATATAAGAAATGTAAAAAAAAAGTTAAACTGTCCGTGGCAGTAATTCTAATAAGCTCTTTGAACTGGTAAAGCAACTTCTGGAGATCCGTATCCACTACAACGCCATATGTAGATTAAAGGACAAAGAGATGAGTGCTTCCAGAAAAATACTACAAGAAGACCATCATTTACCGAGTTTTACAGATCTATTTTACTGTGGAGAATTCAAATATATTTGGAGGTCGTTTTGGTTGCCCATTAACTTTATCCACCATAGAAGTTAACCTATTGAAAAAGGTGTTAAGTACGTTAGCAACCCTCTGCTCCATGGCGGCACCATCTGGAAAGCACCTATATTGGTGCAGTGCCAAGAATAGCATCATAGTTTTCAATAATTTGCAACTTCTACTAATAAAGACTACTACATTTTGATAGTGACATCTAATATATTAGCTGATCAATTACCTACTACCTTCTTCAGATGATTGTAATACTACTACGTAGAAAGGAAGGTATTAAATGAAGCTTGAACTTATTCCCAGAGCCACCTTATACGAACGTTATAAGACTTATAGAGTTACATTTCACTAGAGTAGAAAGATAAAATCACAACTGGAATCTGTCTGCAGAGCTTTTATTTGATGATTAAAAGATCTAATGATTTGATGAGATCAACAAATTTGCGCGTTGTTCTGCTTATATCGTAAAAGTTCAAATCTCACATAGTTAAAGATACTTTACAGCCCTCGACGCTCATTAAGGATATTGACAAGTTTTTTTGGATGAGGAGAGTAATAAATTCAGCACCTTTATTACCCTCTACATTACTTATTGTTGTCACCGTAACGTAATGGGGTTAGTTTTAGCTTGAGATAAACACAATTGATGAAGAGATAAAGCCCCGAAAGGAATTGGAAACTCGGAGAAATTTTTTGAAGACATTCTCATGTACGATAAGGATCTACCCAATAGTACCAAGAGTCCAACAAGTGACATAAAGATGCGGGCAAGCAGACGTAACTCTTTATATGAAAAATATTGTTATGGATGCACATGAATTGGACGTAGTACGTCTAACATATTACTAAAGACAGTTCAGTCTCTTATTTTGTTTCGGATCACCAAGACTGACGTTTCCCACTTTTCTATTTATTTCAACGGCTTGAGGCGTTTTCTCATTGCATAACCAATTCTACTAACGAAACTCCTCTTTATATGAGAAACGACAAACAAAGAACATTCGAATAGATGGATAGGAATTCACCAGTTTTATAGTGGCAACAAGATCCGAACGGAACAGAAATGATACTTTAAGCTGATTATGGTTTACCATCCTTATTGACTCTCGCTACAATTCCACCAAAAGTAGAAATGAGAATTGTCGCAAGGGCCACTAAAAAATGCGTTTGGATTATTAGTTGACCACAGGTCTCTTATAGTCATCATCAATGCAAACATGCTATCTGAAGTATTTTTCAAATACCCCATCTTTGTTCCCAATGAAGAGGATTTACAGTTTGAATACGATACTAAACTTAGTTCTTTTTAACTTACTGCACTCTAAGACACAGTCAATAGGGTCCTAATTATTGCTGATCCCATTTTACAAATAATCCAAGAAGCATCCAAAATATATTTTGAACATCAACGTCTTTGTCATCTATATATGTAGGCCTTTCCCCCCGGAAAAATAGTTTGATGAAGTCATCTACCCCTATGGAATGAGACAGAAAGATTTAATTTCATATTCTTCGGAATCTATATCATGATTCAACCATACTGTGGACTTTTCATAGGTCATGAAACGTGCCACATAGCCGTTTATTAGCCCGAGCTTATCATCGATGTTTCTATTGTGTTTTGGGCTTGTTTAGAATGTGTTCGCAAGTTACTCTTTTGAGTTCAGCACCCCTTCTCTCATTTGTAATAGGGAGCCTTAGTTCTAACCCGGAATCCTCGAAATCACCCTTGTCGACGTAATTGTTGACAAAAGTTGTCGTGTTCTCGTGAAAATCTAATCCGGATGAATCTACAATTAGACGCGACCTAGACTCAGATCTTAAGGAATTTACTAGGATTATCCTTTTGTAATTATTGGTATAAGGTGTATTGAACTAACTTTATTCAAAGAACTTTAGATAACAATGTGTGATTTCAAAATATAATTTATTAATCTGCTTAAGAAAAATAGAATTTTTATTCTTAATTACATTGAAAGAATCGTTGATATGAAAAGGTTTTTTTAAATATTTATATAATAACAGATTTGGTTAATTTCGGTGGTTTTCGAGTACAGTACACGAATTTTATTTATTTTTTTGCAACTTACTATGGGCTTTTCCAATTTCTCCGTTTTGGCGGCAGGTTACGGCGCTTTTGAGAATTGTGGGACCAAACTAAGCTGTTCGGTTCGAATACTTCTTTTTTTGACTTTGTTGTTATGCTGACTTTTCATTTGACCATCAGCAATCTAGATATTCTTTATATTACACCTGGTTTTCTCTCTAGGGTAGTATTAACCTGCCAGTCTTATGGAGTGTTGTGAATGTATTGGTCACAGTTTTCTTGATATCCGTATATAACCTTTGAGAGTTATTTGCTTATTACTCACTTTATTTTTATCTTGTTATCCGGATAGGTATGTGAAGAAATTGTTTTATTCATATTAATTTCAAATAATCAGCATAATTCCTGGAAAAGACCTAACTCGAAATTGTGTTCTTGACTTAAGTGGATCTACAAGAGTAAGCCAAAGTGATCCAAAAAACTTTTGCATTAAGATTTCACTTACCGTGGATGCTTCTTGATTTGGTCTATGGCAACAAGCATATGTACGTTCTATGGAAATGGAGCTTACTTTCTGAGATCGCATCGTACTTATTGATTTGCGGGATATCTATCATGGAATTCAAATTGGTGTAGTGGCAGATGTGATGAGATTATCTGAAGAAATAGTTTATCACCAGATGCTCTTTCAGACTTGGGAATCATTACTATTTGTGCAGATTTTCATGAACGGAGTAGTAAGATAGGTTTAACATGTTAAATTTTGGTAGACGAACAAGGTTTGATAGGCAGGAACATTTTACATGGTATAACTAAATATTTCTCAATAGAAAAAATAGTTTAGCAAAAGTTATCAGATTTTTTTTGTTAAATCCAGTTCAGGTTTGAGCTCTGAAGATTTGAAGCCTTTTGAATTTTTTTACTCTTTCTTTAAATGGTGTGATCTTTGGAATTGATATTTCATGTTATTGAGCAATGTCGTCGAGTTTTTTGCCGTTTAGCTCGAATTCGTTCCTTTTTAGTGGTTCATTGTTTTATAAAAAGAGATATGTCGTTTTCATGCTGGGGGTGTTTGTTTAAAATAAACGTAATTTTCCAGGCAGCTTCTTGGATGAAAATAACAAGATATTGGACTGATTGATCTGTGTTTCAGGTTGTTTTAAGTGCAGTTTGAAATCAATAAGTTGTTTAACCTAAACCAATTGATTTGTTTCGATGCAAGTTTGGGATTTGGTTTTTTATCAATAGGCCTAGTACTTAAATTTAATATTATAGGTATATGATCCATTGAGAGATAATTAATTGGTTCAACCAGAACCCAATTTGTAGCTATTCTATGCGAAATGTATAAATCTAATAGAACAGGGAGTTTGCCAAGATCTGTGGGCCAATATGTTAGTTTCTTAGTGCTGTAAGAGTTATAGTTGTCATGATCGATCCAAAAAGATTTTTAAGCTTTTATTGTCATTAGTCTGGAACTTTTATGGGCGCCTTTAGAGTTTCAATCTCTTCCAATTATAAATCTGTTTCATAGAGTATAAAGGGATTCAGTATATTCATGTGTTTGGAAAAGGAATACATTGTATATACTATAAATAACCATAAGAAAACTTCAATATTAGCAACTTGGGGAAATTTCAATTTGGAATTGATGATGATATTTTGAGTTTTTGATTATTAGTGCAGTACCATTTCGGCGATTTGTGTTATAGATAGAGTAATTGTGAATAAGTTGTACTCTTCCATCGGTGATGTGTGTTTCTATTTGCAGTATATTATTTTATTTAGATGTAAGAAGTAATTATCTTCTTGTTTATGATATAGAAAACTATTAGCGTTCCAAATACCTCTAGCGTTATGTTGTCCATTATGGTTGACCGAAGAATGAGGATGATGTTGTTTTGGTGAATTAGATGTGCTATTTTATTCTCGTTTAGGAAGACAGTGGAATCTCTTCCTCTTTTGATTTCTTGTTTGTTATTATTGTTTATAGGCATGAGAGGCTAATAAAAATTTTTGTGATAGGGATGTATCACACAATGGTGAATTTATACTATACATGGTGCGGCAAAACTCCTTCTCTAATTTCAAAGGAAGATTATGAATCGAAGGGTGGTTGGAGGTTGGGGGAAGTGATTTTGTTAGACGCAGACAGTCGGGAGATTTTCAGCGAACAAATGGAGTTTTTGCTATCGTTCGCGATCGAAAATTTGCTTTGTTATGGAGTTCAAAACTCGGAACTTTAGAAGTACTGATTCTGTAAGTAAGACCTCTGATTGCAATAAGACGTTTCAATTTGAAATCTCGGAAGGAATCTGCGCGAAAACACGCCGTTGCTCTTTATTCATCTAGTTGTACTGTAAGGTGAATTTTATACCAAGACCTTTGTTTTGATCCATAAATGATTGTTCGTGTACAAGTTCCAAATGTTACCGGTAAAGTCGTTTGGAACTGTGTGGAAACATCTTGGAAAGCGTGCTGTAGTTTTCTTTATTAACAAGGCGCATTTTTATTTGCCGGGATGCGCTAATAAACAAAACGTTTCTTGTTGAAATAGCAATCCACTAGATACCTATAAAATGTTTTTCCATAGCGAACATATTACTGTTTCGTGTACGGCAAGTTAATTTGAGGGCATTGGCCCTTGCTTTTTTGAAGAGGAAGTCTAACATATGACTGTCACTTGCAGTTAATATCTCGAAATTATTCTGCAACTGGAAATCTTTTGGTTCCAACAGGATGGAGTCATAAATAAGAGCTTTACTCCAAGCGCTGGAGGAGATATTTTCTCTTAATGCGAAGACGTCGTCCGTTGGATCTCGTTTCATATGACTTCTTCCTATGGATATATTTCAAGTCTAAAGTTTAGAAACATATCTATAAGATTCTCCAATACCCTATAAAATTCAGTAGGTCAAAAAATTAAGCCAACACACGTTGGAAAGAGCAACGTGGTATTTTAAGAAACTGAAGGCCACTACATTTTATCTTTAAAACAAATTAATATTTTGTAAAAATAAATTTTATATATCTCCTACGGTTTTTTTTTATTAGACCTGAAACAGGAGGGATTTTTGTCTTACTGTATATAGGACTGCGCATTTTTAGAACGGCTAAAGTTTTAACTACCTACAGGGTCATTAAAATTAAACTTGTAAAAAAGGTTTATGTAGAGCGGGTTTACACCACTAAATTATTTTAATTGTTGTGTAGAAGCCTATCATTAATAATATACTTCAGTTAAAAACTAAAACTCCCAGGCGGGGCACCTTAATCTGCTTTTGTGGCTTTAATTCATGTTCCTATTCCGAATTGTTATCATTTTTTAATGTTCAGGGGCTAGTGCCTGGCAAAATGAGCATTTTAAAGCATTTCCCTTGTAGAATTGCTTCATACTCGTTTTACAAGCGAGAACGTTGTGCTAAATTATTTGAACTGCTAGAACTTCAACTAGTTAGGGGATTACCCCAACTAGTTCAGTAAATTTTCGAAGTTGCTCTCTTGTAGGTTTATACATATATTGTTAATTATTGTTCTACAGTGGCCCGGTCTGCTAGAATTTTAATGTTATTAGAGTCGTAAGAGTTAAGTTCTGTTGCAATGCTAGATTGCAATTTTAATAAATATTTTGATTAAGTCTAGTGCTACTATTACTTTAAAATATACAGGGATTGAAAAAAAATGTTGCGATAAAGTTGCATTATTATTAACAAACTGCAGCTAGGATTTTCCCCAGCAGTGGTTGGAGACTGCGATAGCAGCCATGAATGTTTCAGGGCGAGCTTGCAGCCGTACATTTGTATCAAATTCTATTTGCGCCGCTGTTTGCTCTAAGGATAGAAAATGGCTCCCGCGGAGGGGCTGCTACTTCTGTAGCTTTGAATTATGCCTGAATAAACCAAACAGGGAAAGCTACTTTACAAATTGCTGCACGCCGAGCGCTACTTGTTGCATCAAGATGGCAGATTGCAACTGACAACGCTGCAGTTTTGTTAATGTTGACTAAAGGGGCGTTTATATAGCAAAACCCTGTAAAGGATCATTCAAATGCGCAAACATGCGTTGGTGTTGTAACTGGTATTTATGTCGTCGTAAGATTCAATGTAATTTGTTATTTGGATAAATGTTCTTGAGCGCTGCTGATCTACAATACTTAGTTGATCCAAGTAGTAAAAATAAGAAAAGATAGGAAAAAACACAATTTGGGGAGTTTTCTGGATTATTTAGAGGAGACCGATTTTTCAGACATATTTATTGTGATTGTGTTGGCAATACCATTTTGGTGGGAAATTTAAATGTGTCTTTTACATATAAATATTGAATCTTATTCTTCTTTTAAGTGCTTCTAGGCATTGGGGATTACTGTGGACCATGCTTCATGTTCCTTTATCCTGCGACATATTTGCTCTATAATTCTTAAACCCTTCTAGTCTCTTACATTATCGAGTCATAACATTCGCTTTCTTCCAATTTCTTTTCGGTCTTCGATTTTTCCTTTCACAATTTGTTGTAGCACTTGATATTTCTTTTCTCTTAATATATGTGACACAGGTAAGCCACTTTCCTTTGTGTCTATGTTAGCTCTCCTTAATGCTTGTTTATTTTACATATAATCGGTCAGCATTTTTGTGTACAACCACATTTCGAACGTGTCGTGTTAATATTCAATGTCTAACATTTCAAGCCATATAACAATACTGACCATATGTAACATTATGTCATGCGTTGTCCAAGATTTGGATTCAATATGATAGTAAATATTCAAAAGCACTAACTTGTTCTATTTGGTTAATATTTGTGTGTAAATTGACGTTCAAATACTGTTGTCTACTGAACACTATGAATTTAGTTTTGTTAATATTTATGCTTAATCTAATGCCGGTACTGTGGATATAAACCTTGTCTTTAATGGTATCTGCTTATAACATAGAATCGTCCGCTTATCTAGTGTACACCATTAATCGGTACACCACTAATCTTCACGCCCGATTTTTCACCGCCTAATGCTGCCTTAAATATAGCATCAGAATATAAATCGAACAGCAAGGGCGAAAGGATCCAACCATGTCACACTCTACTAATTCCCACTTCGTTTGTCAGTCCTTTCTCCAGTCGTATCGACGCGCTTTGTTCCCAATATTCACGTGTAGAATCTCCTCTTATGAAGTTTATGCCAAGTATTTGCAATTACGATCTATTGTTCCTGGTAAAACTGATAAAGCATAGTTGCGAACTAAGTCTTCTCACCGTCTATTGTCTATTTTGGCAGTAAAATCACCCATAATGAAGGTTATACCATGACTTTCCATTGATTTTAATGCCTTCTCTATATTGTCGTATAACTGTTTAACTTCCTCATTATATCTCTTATCTGCTGTCGGAGCGTACATTTATAAAATCAAAGTTTATCTGAAATTGGGATAAAATTTTTAAAACATTGGTATATTCCAGTTCCACAAATACTGCTACACCATTTCGTTGATATTGATAATGTCTGTTGCTTCCTAGGTAATATAGCTTTCCATCCTTTCTGTCATCTTAATTCGCTTATTTTTAGAATGTTGAATATTAAGTCTCTTCATTTCCTGCCATGACTAAACTTCGCACATTCCATGTTGCAATTTTCAGTCTGGATTTCATTACTTTGAGCCCGGATTTTTCGCACTCCTTGTCTATCTAAGGGCTGCTTGGGACTAGGGGAACTTATCTTTGTTTTTCTCCATAGTAATGTTCTGGTAAAGTAATTATCCAAAGTGGTTTCCCATTGCCTTCTTTGGAGATAATTCAGGCGCTCCTGACCTGAA
This sequence comes from Sinelater perroti, assembly GCA_036346155.1. Taxonomy (NCBI): domain Eukaryota; kingdom Metazoa; phylum Arthropoda; class Insecta; order Coleoptera; family Elateridae; genus Sinelater; species Sinelater perroti. The sequence goes on from JARFIY010000009.1 coordinate 212,116, forward strand.
GAACATCCCACTGGAGTCAGACGCTGCCATGTTCATTTTGATCCACTCCGAGTATTTTATTTTTTAGGTACCCATTATATCTGATAGGCATTCTCCTATCCGCTACCTGGGGAAGCGCCCGATGGGGGACTAGCAATCCCACATGGGCCTGCGAATCATTTTACCATATATCAAATTGTGAAATGGAAAAACCAAAAAGAGAATAAATAAAAATTTGATAAATTGAGATTTTAATTTTTTCATATTTATGTATTTGTTTATTTACTTTTTCGGACTTAATTTGTTCTGAAATTTATATTTTTTGTTGAGTAGTGATTTTGAATCAATAAAACAGAGATTAAGTCTCTAAACTACACCGGGGACTTCAAAAAATGTAGAGTCTATTATAACTAAACTATAATTTTTCCTTTTGATTTTATTTTACCATTTTTTCCATTTATTTCTATCGCTTTCTAAGGCCTGGGTCCGCTTCCATGTCAATCTTCTAATCTTTAGTAATTTTGCCACTTTGTTATCCCATATCTTGCGAGGTTTACTTCTCTTTCTCTTACCAGTTTTTTTTTTACTTCTTACACTTGCCTAACTTGTCTTTTTTGGTCTTTTTATGCGCCTCGACCACTGTAATTGTACCTTCTCGATATACTTTCTAGCGTTTTCTACCTTCAGTATCTCTTTTATAATATCATTTTCTATTTTGTCCATTATCATTACATTTAAATAGTTCATTTCTATAACTTGAATTTTTTCATGCGATGTTTCAGTCAAGGCCCATGTTCCACGGCCATAAAGTAAAGTTGCTAGATAAATAATTTTGTATATTGTCATTTTTGTTTTAACACATATCTTTTTTATTAATTAATGCTATGAACAAAATTTATCGTTGTTATTATATCATTGATTTCTTCATCTAGTTACTAGTATTGTCAAAAACTGATTCTAAATATTTTATATTTTCTACTTGTTTTACTATCAGACTGTTAATTTGCAAGCTTATTTTTTTCTCTTTGTTATTTGTTATCACTACTGATTTCGTCTTGTTTATATTAATTCTCATTCCACTATCTTCAAGCTTCTTAAACCTATAGATCCAAATTGAATTGTATATTTTTTTCTTTATTTGTTATTATTACAACATAATCCGCAAATACTGCTTTTATTTTGTCTATTTCTGGTGCTTTACCATTATTCAGCTTTCCTACAGCTTTTTCTATATTTTTGGATTCTATGTCATCATTTTCTTGTAAGTTAGTACCGGTATTTTGTACTTCTGTTTTTCTTTCTTGTTCGATGTCTACTCCTTTCAACTATTTATTATTTTACTATTTTTAGTAAGTACATTCCTTAATTTGTCTTATTTTGTTATGTATTTTCTTGTTTCTCATATTTCTCATATTCCTTATTCTTTATCCTGTAAAATTATTTCTAAATTGTATCTACCGTTTTTCTCATTTTTCCCAAAATTGTCGCATTTTCTTGTTTTAGGCTTTCTAACCTTCTCTTTTATTATTGATTTAACTGTATTGCAATTTTCATAGATTTTGTTAGTTTTCTTCTTTAAATATTCTTTCTATGCTGTTTTTCCTGTAGTAATATTTTTAATTTTTTCATTTTACCAACTCGTTCTTTTCTTAAATTATCTGACTATAATTATTGATTTTTCCCATTTTTTTTGTCATATGTTGTAGCTCTTTTTCTGCATACTATATCTCTTCTGATATTAATTTTGCATATTCGTCTCTTATTTGCTGTTCTTGTAGTTTATGTGTTTCTAGTTTTTATTTATTTTTGGCTAGTTTCTCCTGTTGTCATATTACATTATTTTTCTTCATTATTATTTATCACTACTGCTAGGAGTTATTTTATCTATATCTGTTGATGGCTCTGCGCTCTTATATACTCTTACATTTTATACGGTTTTCTAATTTACTTTCCCAGTAATAACGTAGTCTACTATTGAATTTTTTCTTCCTTGTTTTCCTCTAGTATATTTATGAGAGTCCTTATGTTGGAAGAAGTTTTGTATCACCAGTGGATTTTGTATTCAGAAATCTATTAGTTTTTTGCCATTCCTCTTGTTTTCCTTTTATATCGTTACCTATTCTGACATTGACATCTTCGGTAATTATGACAGAGCCATTATTTTGTTATATACCATTTGGTGGTCATTCCAAAAATGATCTTTTTGAACCGCAGCATTGTTTTCTTTTAGTCCGTATACTATTATTTTTATTGTCTCGTTGTTTCTGTGATCGATTGTTATTTTTATTATTCATATTATTTGTATTTAGCACACAGCTTACCCCTGCTGTAGCTCTTCTATTTATTTTTGCTTTATGATACATTATTATCATTTCTCCAGAGCCTTTCTTTTTCGTATTGGCCAGTATTTCTAATCTAGTTTTCTTCAATTCCTATATCAATTCATTTCATCTGCCATTTATGCTCCTTAGGTTTCTACTGAAGTCTGATCCCAATTTGGGGTTCATAATTACAGTGGTACGCTATTTTAAGGTACCTGCAAATAGTTCTCAACTATTAAAGGATATTGTTAATGATCTTAATTTTGCGATAATGAAGATGATGTGAATAAAATAATTGACCTTGTCAAACTCTCACCAGATCGTGTAGATGAGGTAATTAGTCTATCAGGATATTGATGAAATATATTGGATGATGCTCTTTCAGCTGATACTACACCTAGTAATTTGGAGTAAAGGCTGTAATTTCTTTTTGCTTAAGAAAAAAGCAAATTAAAATATATAAAATATATTAAAAGATATGACAGTTGGTTTCCAAGGAACAATCACAGTTTTTAGCGTTCTACTAAATGCGTTAAGAAGTTTATAGGAATATTGTTTTTCAGTGGTTATCAGGCACTTTGTCAAGAGCAGTTATGTTAGTATGAAGATGAAGACTTCAATATAACTTGTATAAGGAAATGTATGGGTTGCAACAGATATCTAGAGATCAAACGCCATCTACATTTCAATAATTATGCATTCTTTAGCAGCATCCCAATGGAAGAGACACAAAATTTTCAAAATTCGTCCGCTGATTTTTTTGAAATTTTGAGTACTATGGGCATCTGAGGAAAGCATGATATTGTAGTTTAAGCAGTGGTTGATGATGTTCCAATTGTGGATCTTGGTTATTTAGTAGTACTGAAGATGATTTCCTTTATAAATACCTCACAGCTTTACAAAATCTATTTTGACAACTTTCTTACAAGTTTCAACCTGATAAAAATGCTCAAGGAAATGAGAGTGAGAGTAACAGGTACTACCAGTATGAATAGGATGAACAGTACGAAGAAGAAACATAGAGGTGTCTATGATTGTAGATTGGACAGAAAGAATGAGATCCTTGCAATTACATTGAAGGACAACAGTTGTGTTAAACTGCTAACAAATCATGACATACTAGAACCCATAACCTGCATCAAGAGATGGGGCAAATGTGAGAAAAATGAGCTACAAGTCCCTTGGCCGATAGTAATGGCATAGTATGAGAAGCAAATGAAATAGTTATCTTCTTCCATTTCTTTCTATCATTTGCAACTTTTTTCCACCTGGTAATTTGTAATTGCTTTATATCCTGATCGACTTCCATTTTTATCTCGCTTTTGGTCTACCTCTTCTCTTTCTTCCGTCTATTATACTTGTCATTAACATTTTTGGCACCCTTGCTTCCGGCATTCTCTCTATATGCCTCAACCATCGTAGTCATTGAGTCCTTATGACACCCATATGCTTCTTTGTATAAATTTTTGTTCTTCATTTGTTCTTCTTATCCATATAGTTTCTGGCCTTTTCTCTCCAAGTATCTTTCTCAGTTTCTTTCTTTCCCACACCTCTAGCCGTGTTTGTTCTGTCTTGCTTAAAGTCCATACTTCACTTGCATATATTACTACTGGCCGAATTACTGTCTTGTAAAAAAAATACATCGATTATCCATAATTATTCTCGTTTGTAATTCTTCACACATCGCTGGCTTTCTTGAGAATTTAGTTCTTCGATAAGTAGGTTTTTATACTTCTTAAAATTTGTATATATTTCTTCTGTCCATTTTTATTTTTAAGAACGTTGCTTTTTGGAATTCCCGATTTGATCATTCCATATACTTAGTTTTTTAGTTAATTACATCCCCATCTTTCTTACTTCTTCTTCTTTAGTTAAGATGGCGAGGTCATCTGCAAAAGCTAAACACTAATGTTTTCTCTGATATATGAGCCCTGTTTTGTTCATGTTTTTTCTCGTATGGTTTTATTCAGTGTAAGACTGAACAACATTGACCCCCCCCCCCCCGTCTCACTCTCTATTTAACTTCAAATTCTTTGGATGTATTGTTATTTATTCTTACCTTATTATCATGTTTATTAAATTTTTGCTGGCTTCTAGTTCTTCCAGTGTTTTGTATAGCTTTTTCCTATTTATTTTGTCATACGCTTGTTTGAAGTCAATGTTGTTTTCTAGTACTCGTGACTTTCCGCCTGTATTTCCGTCAGCGTGAAAATTTGGTCCACCGTACTTCTACCCCGTCTAAAGCCACGCTGATATTCTTCAATTATATTTCCCATCGCTTCTACTAATTTCTCTTTTAAATGTGCCGCTAGAATTTTATATGCCACATTAGCAAAGCTATGGCCCTGTAATTTTGACACTCGCTCTTATCTTCTTTTTTATATATGGGGCAGATTAGTTTATGTAGCTCCTTTTTTTCATATTTCGTTTAGTAGTTTTTGTATTTCCTTAATTATATATTGACCTCCACATTTAATAATAATAGTTCCCCGTAACAAGCCTTGAAGGCCTTTGGGGTCGTAACAGGATAGATCTGCTACAATCTAGAGCCTACGGTACACAAGGGTAGTAACGTGGCTAGCGCTACGTACCGACCGCCTATTATTACCCCAGAGTTTGACCTCCAGGTACTCATTTATTGCAGCCTGAGTCGAGCTGGACCGTAAAAATGCCACACCTCCTCCACATTTAAAAAGTTTATTGTCACTTTCTGGGCTTTTTTTAATTTTTCGATTATTTGCTTAATTTATTCCTTGTTTGGAGGTGGTATGTCCCTGTGCTACTGTTCTATACTTGTTCTGTCTTCTTCTTTTTCTATAATTACTCTGTCTTTGTCTTTTTCATTTAGTAATCGATTAAAATACTCTTTTCATTTATTTAGAATTTTTTCTTCTCCTGCAATAATCTTTATAAAAAAGTGATTTCGGTTGGTATCCTTTTCTTTCGTGTCTTACTTCTTTATACAAATTTCTTATTGGTTTAGTTCTATAATTTTCTTGTAAAACTTTTTATTAAATTTTCTTTTTTTTCTCTAACAATTTTTCTATCTTTCTTCTCTGCTGTTCATAACTGTCTTGTGTATCTTTTGTTCTTTTTTATAACATTATTAGTCTCAACTTCCTTCGGCTTTCTTGTTCACTTTTACATTCTGCGTCAAGACATTTTTTGTTCCTATTTAACTTCCCTATTACAATATCCGCCCGTATTTCTTCACAATTGTACCTCCCTCTTCCATACTTTTCAATTTCCTACTTATAAGCTGTTTATGGCTTGTTTGTTCCTCCTTGTGTTTTTAGTCTTATCGTTATGCCGTCTCCTGTTTTTTCATTATTTTGTTTGTAAACTTTAGTATAAGTTGTACCATTTTCGCTCCGATCATGAAATGATCCGCATTCGCTTTTAGGCTTCTGTATGTCCGCACATTTCTACTCAAGTTTTTCTATTGCCATATGGTTAATCTGATTGATAGTCTTCCCATTGGTGCTCTCTAGGTACCTTTATGGACTTTTTCTTTTTACAGTATGTACTTTTTATGACCATATTTTTTACGTTTGCAAAATCTGTTAGAAAGTTTATTCTTCTTTGTTCATACATGTTTGCTACAGTCGTCTATCCTTGGTTTGTAAATTTTTTTCTTTGCCTATTTTCTAATCTCCTAATAAGATTTTCATGCCACATTTAGATATATATTCGTATACTTTATCTAGATTGTCGTAGAATTCTTCTTTTGCTTCCACATCTTTCTCATCTGATGGCGCATGAATATGTATGAATGTTATCTTTTAGTGTTTTAATCTTAATAGACATAATCTGTGTGACATCGGTTTAAAATTTACTATTGTCGCTTTTAGACTTTTGGTTACTATAAAGCCCGTATCAACATTCTAGTGTCTTTACCAGTGTTAAAAAATATATAGTATCTGATCTCTGTTATGTCCCAGTTGTTTTTTCCCTTTCGTTATGCAACTACGTTAAATTTGCAATTTTCGATTTCATTTATTATATGCTTTAGTTTTCCTTCCCCAAACGTTCCTATTATGTTCCACGTTCCTATCAACAAATTTTCTTTTGTGTTGTTAATTATAATGGCATATGTTATTATTGGAAATACAGCGGGTATTTCTGTGATTAGTAAAGTATATTCCCAGGGCATTGCAATAACAGCGAAATTTCCAATTATTCTGGCGAAAACATTTTAGACAGGAACATTTGAAACACTGGCACATAAATATGTTTTTGTTGTAAGGGCGTATTTCTGGAAATCATTAATCAAAACGTGAAGGACAGCCGACTGAGTGGCCCGAATCACCCTCTCTCCTTCCCCTATCGGCCCTTGTTAGGGCTTTCAGGCTGGAGATTGGTTACCTGAGGAGACTGTATGTTTACATTAAATGCGTATTTAGCGGCACGAAGTTGTCCGGGGGCCGTATTTCTTCCTAATATGCCGCACCCGCCCGCGGCCGCGAACGTTATCTGAATTACCTGCACGTTCCAGATTGCGGGGGCCGGAGCCACCCCGAAAAACAGCAGCCGTGACGCACGCTCCTCATCGCGGGCCATAAATAATTCAAAAACAATTCGGGCGACGTATCTATTAGCCCATCGGTATAAAACTTAACGCGGAAGCGTTTACGGTTTCCCCACCCCATTATATCGGTTTATCGCCGGATTACGGCATAAAGCTGCGGCCCTCCGGGACGCCCGTTATCTATCTGCGCCTCTGGCCGCCGATGTTAGTCCTCCCCGCGGGCCGTTTGCTTATTATCAATATTGCAAGAGCCGCGGCTCGGACGTCCGACACCCACGCATCAATCGCCGCCCCGGCGCCCCGCGCTAATCCCCGTGACGGGCCATCGCCGGTCGATCATCTCAAAGGATAAAAATGGGCACCCGAGCGAGAGGCGACTAAATTGCGCTCCTTTCAGGCCAAAGTGGAGGAGTTTCAGCCATCTATTAAGATTACGCGTCGGAGGCTGCTGCCTTTTTTGGCGCTCCGGGATAAGATAGAAGACGCCCCACGGAAACGTGCCTTTGAGTCTTTCTTTCTGGGTGTACGCGGAAGTGCCGCAAAGGCTCCTATTTTCGCTCTCTTTATGTCTCGCTCCTCATGTTAATCTTCCACCTTCGCAGTTTTATTCAACCGGATTTTGTAGAAAGTTAATCCTGCAGGCACGTCTGTTTACGTGACGTCAACTTGTTTAGTGAGTGACGATGCTCATTACCTTTATCAAAATTCATAGAAAAAGACCTCTATTTCTTTTACATTGATTTTTAATGTTCTTTTTTATTGATATGTGGTGTCACTCAAAGCCTTACATATGTTATAACAGCTACACGCAGACCATTTAGGTCCATAGCTTGGTGATCCCTCCCCATCTCTTCTATTCTTTAACTTTCTCGCCCTTCTTTTTCTTCGTATTTCTCCAAGGTTTATATTCATGTTTCCTTGGAATTCTATTAGCTAGTTGCTTTTCTAGGTAATTCAATCACCCCAGTCTTGCTGCTTTAACGTGGGCTTTGAGTTATGGTTTTCTATATAAATTCGTTACTTCTTCGCTTGTTCTTCTCAGCTATAAATATCCTTTTTGCTCCAAAGATCCCAATCAGGATTTTTCTCTCCCATACAGCTATTCTATCTTTTCCTTTCTTGTTGAGGATCCACACTTCGCTTCCATTATAGTTGGCCTGATAACTGTTTTTTACAGGTGTATTTTCGTTTTTTTAGACACACTTTTTGGCCTTAGTGTTGTGTTTGGTGCACATGCACATGTACCTTCTTTAGTGAGTCTTGCCTTGCTTACAACCCCCCACAAGAAACAGTTGCAAGGGTTAAATCTATTTTTATGGTAATGAGCCTTACAGTTATCTTGTTAAAAACTGCAGCCATTATTGTCCTCATTCAACTGTGACATCAGCTAGTGCCAGCGAGCTTAGAGAAATTTTACCTTAGATCAATATTATGCCTTGTGACTACGTGGGGATTTTAGGTTCCCCAGATGCACAGGTTGTGCCGACTCATCGCTCAGACAGATAGGTGAATCTAAGAAACCATCAGTTTCAAAGTGTTGTTGCATCTCGGTTTATTAGGTCGCGATCGGAGTTTGGAATAATTTGTAATGACTCGGTTTACGTCAGCAGCTATTCGTACACAGCTCCGTACGGGTTTTATAGTGTACTAATTTATTTTATAAAGCAATGAAACTTCTATAATTTTAATGCAGTAGATTTTTTTTAATTGTCTATTGTTTTAAATATTTACAATCTGTGAAGTGTAACATCTTTCTTTTCCCTATCATCTCTCACCGTTTTCTCTTTTTTTCTCCTCCCCTTCTTTTGCATTGTGATATAATATTGATCTTAGACCTATCTGTAAAATAAACACGATGTAATAATCATATAAACCAAGTTTCTTGCTGAATTGCTATTGTGGAGCTTTTAGAAAGAGGTGTTAGTTTCAAACATACACTCGGATGAAACCATGTTGGGTTTGTTATAAATTGACATGGAATCAGAGTTGAGATAAGACTGATTTTATGCAACTTCAATATAAATAATGATCTGCACTGGATAATGGGCACTGTAGAAGTAAGCAGAATAACGTAATAGAAACACCATCAGCCCTCGAGTTTTAGAATGGCCATGGAAGAAGTATCATACGAATTTAAGGGTAGTTATAGGTTTTGATGATGAAACTCACTAGATTATCAAGAAGACCAGGTCTAGTTGCTCCAAATATTTCAGCTGTATACTTAATATCAGAAGAATTTACTTCTAACATTAGTAAGCATGTCCAGTAAACGTTTTTGTGGAAGTTAGCCCTCGATGATGAACGACTTTCGATAAGAGAAAATGGTTGAATTTAAATACAGACAAAGAGGTTACTGAATACGCTGACGCTTATAGAAATACAAGTTTTCCTGACTGAATCAAGAAAATCATCAAAAATAAACGGTGAACAATATCTACCTTTATGTACAGAGTGTTGTCTATTCATACATTGTTTATAAAGAGAGAAACATACACATAATTTGGTTAATTGTGTGCAATGACGAAAAGAATAGCAGATAAAATGCAACCCTGAGTGCTTTCTCAAGTGTGCAGATTAGAATTTGTAGTATCACTATGATCTTCAAAAGAGAAAAAGGAGAGGTAAATATATATATAAGGTGGGAAACATTTCTTGCCGCTGGGCAAATTTTTTGAGTAAATTATAACACCATATGAGATCACAGTTCTTTTATAAATTGAAATGTATATATAGATTTGCCGTGATGATAACACTATAGGTTGGTCAATTGTGCGTGAAACTTTTGAAAATCTGCTTGGCGGTAACTGTTCTTTGCCACAACTTCTTTGCCATGCTTGGTAGTTTTAATGTTTTATTCTTTCTCCAAGTGTTATTATTGTAATTTTTGTAGTCAAGAAAACTAGATGTAGATAAGGATGATATGTACTTTAGTGACATTGGTTGTAGGGACCTAAAATAATAAATTTATGACAAAACAAATTCGATATTTTGTTGATTTGTCTGCTTATATTTTCTTCTTTCTTTCATTGGTTTTAGCGTTTCTTCTGCCATCCATGCTTTCTTCTTTTTATTTGTATTTTGTGTATTGTTACTTCAACTGAGTATGAAATTGCGTTTTTTAGTCAATATCACTTATACTGAATTGTTGCTCCAAGTGTTGCAGTTCGTAAGCTTTTGTCGGTATTATTAGTTATCCCACTTTAATTTTCGGTTCATTAGGTTTTTGTTTTTTTAAATATTCAGTCTTAATTTTACTATTATTGAATTATGTATATACGATGGCTTATCAGATATCAGAACAAAGTTGATGACATATTCCCCAATGAATGTATTTAATGTAATTCGCATTTTTTTGTACAAGTTGTCCATTTTTCATAGTAAATCTGTTAATTGCTAGCAAATTTTTGTCCGGAATCTGTCTAACGTATTTTAGTTATACCCATAATATTGATAGGTAGTCTCCTCACAGGTGGATGGCTTTGGTACTTAATATATATATAACGATGGTGGTTTGTACTTCTTTTTAACTGCTCTTATACAACAGTTTATCTTTTCCTCTGACTTGTTTTCTCTTAGAACATCCCATTTATAGCGTTTCAATGTGTATTAAATTCGTTTGTGTTTTTGACTACATGTTATTCTGCTAGATGATCGGGTCTAATGATAATCTGGATTATCGTGATAGGGTTCGTTTGTTGTAGTTTCTGTTTGTAGTGTGCTATTTATCAGGAAATTTGATATAAATTTTTCAGTAACAATTGTTGCGGACATTGATACTAATGCTGTGCGTATTGGAATTAATGATTCTGATCCATTGGCATAAGTGCAAGATGTTGTGCGTTTCAGAGCTAAACAGCTCACTTCAACACTGAGGTCACACATTTATCTTCAACTGATAAATGAATATACTTGTAATACGAGAATTGAATAACTATAAGCACCTATTTTGAAGTACAATTTCCTTGCATCTTTTTTCTTGGACGAATTTCCCATTGTTTTCTCATTTAAATCTAATCATCGTACTAATTACTTAAATCTGTTCTTTTGAGCGTTTTTCAATAGCATCATTTGTTTTTTCTATTGAATCTCAGTTTATGTTGGGTAAAAGGCGATCTAATTGCCTTTTTTAATTTATCTGACTTTCTCTGGAAACAGGAACGAAAAACGCCATTTGTCATTTGTTTTAATAGCACGGAAATTAAGAGTTAGATTAATTATTTCGATTGTCATAGTTATGGGTTATTATGTGCATTTTCTGTTTCTATATTGCAGCTCTAATTTTATTATGGTGCAAAATTTTCTCCGCATTTAATTGGCGTAAAAGCTGCACCAATTTAAAAAATTTCGCCAAAATTATAACAACGCTTTAGCCTCAAACGGCCGCCTTCAGTCTTCGCGGAATTCGTTAATTTTTCATTCTAAGTGCACACAAATTAACTAAATTAGGCAGTGGCGTTAAACAACTTGCCGGGATGTCAAAAGCGCTTTTAAAAAGTTAAGCAAATTTGTGTAACTTAATGACGCTGTACAAAGCGATTGATTATAAAACGAAACTTTTTGACAGAAAAGAGGTTATTTTGAAGCAAAACTGTGGCAAATGAGGTTGTATCTTGTTTATCATTTTCTATAGTAATTATTATTATAATAAAAAATGTACTTGCAGAAAATTACTAATTGATACTCAGTTTGTCTGATTAATTGTCCATCATACGGAATTCCTAGATCTTTATGTGGAGTTCGGATGGAAAGCAACCACAGTGCAAGATTTCAATATTCGAAGAGCTAGAGCATTCCCATAATTTAATTATTTAAGTCCATATGAACCTCAAAATGCTTTTGTACAAGAAACGTATTATTTAAAGTAATTTTTTTTGTGGTTGCAGTAAAGACCAAGTAGAGGAAGGGTCCCAGCACACTATCTTGCGAGACACCTGACTGGATGGGGTAAACAGTGGATGTCTCAGTATTGCATTTTGTTTGGAAGAGGCGGCAGCACAGATAGGACTTTAATAAGCGGTAATAGGGAGTAGGTAGAAGTAGTTTCTGAATAAGAGCCCCTTATGCCACACACGGTCGAAGGCCTGCTTGATATCGAGGAAGACTGCTGTGCAAAGTTTCTTTTCTTCTACTCCCTTAAGTAGCTTGTTAGTAATTTTGTAACTTTGCTGAATAGTGGAAAGTTGTACTCGGAAACCAAACTAACGGGATGATATAAGTTAATTCATGTCGACGTCGTTACTGGGCCTCTTAAGCGGGAGTCGTTCGAATATCTTAGACATAGAAGGGAATAAGCTAATGGGCCTATAAGGTTTTACTTTATGTGGAGGTTTTCCGGATTTAAGGATCGTTATTATTTGGAAGAATTTTCATGTTGTTGGAAAATAGGTAAGTCTTAACTTGCCACTGTATATGGTAGTTAGCAGTACGACTGCTTTTCTAGGTAACTCTTTAAGTATTTGTGGGATGATTAAATCGAATCCGAAGGCTTTGTAACTATTGCAGTTGGATATTTTTTATTTTACTTCTGTTGGAGAAAAAAATTCTGTACAGGTAATTCTATCTGGAAAGGAATGTCCAGGAAGTTGATTATTTTTTGTTATGGTTATTTGGAACACTGTAGATAGGTATTCGGCAAATGCAGTTGCTTTTTCTTGCTCAGTTTTACCCCAGCTACTATCTGATTTTGTTAATGGAGGAATGTGCGTAAACGAATTTTTTTGTAGCTTTCCAGGTGGAATGGTCTCCTTTGGATAAGATTGTAATGTAAAATTCAAATGAGGCATTTTTGATATTATTTAGATTTGAGTTAAGTTACCTTGTTAATCTATTATATATAGTTCTATCCACAGGATTGCGACTTCTCTGCCATATGTATCAGGCTCTCCTTTTTTTTGATATTTGTTCACGAATATAGAGAGAATGCTAGCTGTATAACTTGAGTTTTGTTTAGTGATAGGAATAGATTGCCAAGTAGCTGTTTGAATTACGCAGGTGAGATAGTTTACTGCAAAATCAAGGTCACCGGGTGTTTTTATTTGAGATTGAGGTTTAGGTTATTGTTAATAAACTCACGATAGGTATTTCAATCTGTTTTAGGTATTGTAAGCTTAGAAACGTCTGGTCGAGATATAATTTGAGTACCAAGGATTGTGATTATGGGAGAGTGATCTGCTGAGAGATCCCAGTTAGGCACAATATTGAGGAAGTGTGGTGATATTCCTTTAATAACAAAGAAGTCAATTAGACGGGTAATTTTTGAGGATCTGTAGGCCAGCATGTTGATACACCCATAAATAGATGGGTACAGTTGTGCTTATTGATGGCTGGCGATAGGTTCCTGTCCTTCGGTATAGTAAATCTTGATTTCCAGAGAGTCATATAGTGATTGTGTATCTGGGTTAATTATATAATGCAGCTTTATCAAATGAGAATGGTTGCGAGTATACGTGAATTATGGTAATCTGCGTTTTATCAATTTGATGAGCAGGCACTACATGGTTTGATATAGTGTTGTATATGATAACTGCAGCTTTATCGTGGGCCTTTCTACTAGGGTGGTTATGATAGGCGGTATATTGTGGCATGCGGAGTACAGACCTGCCAGAAATGTGTACTTCAGAGATTAGATCAATTTTTGGTATTGTAAGAAATTAACTATTTTCACTTTATGATTATTCAACCCATTTGAATTTTATGAAGCAATGCGCAGTGAAGGGAGGTCCATTAGCGACGATAGTCTGTATCCCACATCTGCAAAGTGCTACATCTTACACAAATTTTATCAGCTGTTTTTTTTATAATTTTATTTATCTTTATTCCATAACCTAATTAGTATATTCTCTATTTCATTAAAATCAAGATTCCGTGTATTTTTCATAATGTACCAATATGATCGGCACATCTTATCATATCTATTTTTTGTTTCACTCTTATGTTTATTCTCTTCTGAATTTATTTAATGAGTTTTTTATGTATAAGTTAAAAAACAGCGACTGTAATACGTATTTTTCTCTTACCTGTTATTAATTATAGTTACTTTGTGCACGATTTCTAAGTTTGTTGTCGCTTGCTGTTTGGTGTATGAGATTTTTTTAACTTTTCTATTTCTGTTTTACTACTTGTAATATTTTTCTGCGTTGCCTTTGTATCGCTTCTTTTGGACCCAAGTTTCTTCTGAACCCAAACTAGTCATATGTGAGTTGTACTTCTGTTATCGGTTCTAGCCTTCTGTATAGGACTTTTATTAATATTTTCGTTGCGTGTTACGTTATCCCATAGTTGTCTCATTTGTCTACTTCTTTTTGGGAAGTAGTTCATCTATTTCATATATAATTTAGAAGAACAACTGGAAGCATGAATAATATAACGAATACATTAACAAATTATAACGTTAATTGTAAGGGATGATACTTATACTAGATTATAAAAAATTTCTAAATACAAAACAACCGTTCTTTAAAACACAGCCAATCAATATCAATGACTCTTTATCCGCGCTCTGCAAGTTGTCGCTTTCGAAATAAATAAGTGTTTAAATTTTGGTCATAAACTGGATGAGACAAAAATTAATTCCTTTCGGTTCAGCAATTTTTTGTGTGACTTTTGTGGCCCAATGAGCATGCGCGTTCTCTTGTCAAAGAAAAGTCGGATACTTTTGTTTTAAGACTTCGTAAATACGTTCTAGTTGCTTGTTGACCAACTTGGCATTTAAAGCTTTTCTATTGGGAAGCAATTCAAAAGTTTACAATATAACGCTCTGCCAAACCAAGACTATTACTTTTTCGCTTGTTGAGCAACAGGTGGTTGATTTTAGCCTCGTGGAATATAGCATTTTGAACGATTTCGATTAAGAGGGTAGAGCCATTTTGTCATGAATGACAATGCGCTTATAAAACCGAACATATGACGAATTTTCAAGCAGTTGGCGACAACTAGCAACTTTCTTGCCGGTTTGTGCTTCAATTAGATTGTCTTGTTTTTTCGTGGTCAAAGTTGACGTTAACGCAAGTGATCTAGATGATTATTTACCGACAAATCGCTGGATTAAGGTTCGGCATCCAGTGTAGTTTACAAGTTTCCTTTATCCAAAACAAATGGTTGTTCAGAACGTGTTTCACGAGAACCAAATCGCCTGGATTACAGTTCTTTGTTCTTTGTTCTTTGACATAGCAGATCTCCCTTCCAGTATATTTTGTTTTTGTTTCTAGCAATAAAGAATCCAAATTCGGAATTCAATTTTGTCAAAGATACAGATTGTTGCTTCACTATAAATAAGAAAAACAACAATAAATGTTTTCCCTACAAGTGTTAAGCAACTGTTTTCAACATAAATGAATAAAACCTCACAGTTTGGAGGAATTGGTTGATAATATTACCTTCACTTGCAATAAGAGGATTGTATAAAAAAAAAACAGGAAACTGAAAAACCCACTAATTTCCCTGAAAAGGCTTTTAGTCTGCTGAAATAGCGGCGTTAATGCAGGCAGGAACTAAATTTTGTGAGATGCAAAGTAAAATGAAAGCGCCGACTTCATGGTCCGCGAGCTGCCGGGACTTGCTTGGATGCAGCCCGCAGCGCGACTTTTACGAACTGCTGCAGAAGCCAGCCGAGGCGAAACAAATCTATAAATTAGCCGGAAAGCATTCTAAAGAGAATGCTTTAGGATTCTTTAAGGCGCCGCGCTGCAGCGCAAAGCCCCATTTCATCAATTGAATTGCGACAAAGGCAATTTATGCTGATCCAGTCAGGAATCGAGTCGGGCACTTTGGCCGGACGCTGCGCCATCTATTGTGGCGGAGAGGTCGTAACGCTGGCGACTCGATTTAAATAATAATGCAAACATTGCCAGATGGGAATGCTTAGATCGAAATCTTTGAGGTCGTGAATGTAGCGATCAGCGATGTTGTTGCATAACATACGACCGTAATGGCTACAATTATAAAACTACAAAAGTTAGTTTCTTCACTTATTTTTTGCATAAAAATTCTTTGAATGCGTGCAGAGAATACTTGAGACACATTTTCAGTTGTCTACTTTTGCTATTATCGCATTTTTTTATTTCTATTTTTTATTCTTTATGTATATTTATGAAAACTTGAAACATAAATCATCTGCTACTTGACGATAAACTTCACATACTAGAAAATACTACAACTTTATATAAGAATGACATCTTGGAAAAGTCTAAGGTAATGTAGTCAAAAAAGGCTGTACGAATGCAATAGAATAGCCTTTTTGTGGAACGTGACTTTATAGTGAAGCTAGTTGTAGCGGTAGAGAATGAAGCAACAAAGATAAAAGAAGCAAAATGACTTATTTAAAGTTTCTTATCTTATGGAAAATTTACTATTGAAATTTTACTTTAGATAGTAGTCTCGTATAGAGAAGAGCAGTTAGTTCATGTAGCGAAGTCGCTACAATTTTTTTAGAAGTCACACGTACAGTAATATGGGTGTGGGTAGATTTTTTTGATGTGAAAACGTCTTTAAGTTCTATATGAATACTGAGTGTCATTCCAAAATTATGACCGACACCAAAACGGTCGACTTTGAAACGACTAATACTTGAAAACTACTGGACGGAGAACAACGGAGGAGAGGGCAACGTTCGACAGAGGAAGTTTGAAAGCAATAAACAAACTAACTGAAATTTTTCCCACCTTCTGTATGACGCAAGGAGGGGGGACTTAGACGAGTAACGAAACGATGAGTTAGTACACGCCGAGTGATTTTGGAGAGCGCGTGTCATTGTTTGTAGCGTGGTTTGGGAAAAGTAAATTATTGTTTATGTAGAATCAAGTACTGAGGACAATTTCAGGCTATTCCGGATTACGTACTATTTAATGTGGGTAAACTGTGACATGAAAAGAAAGTGGAAGCAGAATTAGCGTAACGCAGGTCGAATTAAAGCGGACCAAACGGAAATGCGGAGAAGTGTCGGCGCTACCGATTGAGGAAGGAAGCCGAGCGTGGAAAGGTCATACGGGGTAATAAAGTTGGCACAATCGTCAATGAACGACCTCATTATCCAAAGCGACGTTTTCACGGGGAAATCTCCCATTTTTTTTAAGTAAGAGCAAACTGAAACAAAGAGAAATAATTAAACCAATGCAAAAAGCAATTGGGAAGGGAGAGAGTAACATTTTTATAGATTTAGAGCTTGAAGTCTGACGACTCATGAACATGCAAAGAAAAGCAGCACAGGAGAAAACATTTGCGAGCATAGTGAAATGATCATAAATATAATTTTAAATACGCAAAGGCCAGTGATTACTTATCAAACCAATTAGGAATTGAAGTCCATAGTTTTGGTTTTTGTAGTAAAAAAATGGAAAATACTTTTAATGCGAGATTCTGGTGTGCCACTTTATGGTGGTGCAACTGAAGATGGTGTAAAGCAAAGCAGTTGAAAGTATATCAGGTTTGCTCAAAATATTCTTTTAAAAATAATATTCAAACCAGGAGATAGTGGGTCCTTTCTGGAATGGAAACTGGAGCTTATTGTAACTGTGGCATGGATATTAGTAAGAAGACCCTCAAAGCGATGCAAAGGATACTAAGTTAATTTCACTCTTCTAAAAGAAGAAAGCGTAGAGGAAAGTAATCAAATGTGTGGCGTATTTATCAGGGTTTGTTTACTTATAGACGAAAGATAATGGACCTGTTTTGGGGCTGTACTTCGCCTTTTTATAACAAAAGTAATGTGGAAAGCAGCATGGGAAGGAAGACAATATAAATGAAAATAGACGCAAGTACAGTGGACCCCTTGCAAGTTTCCCGTGTAAAGCAAAGCTTTTTTTAATGATAACCTGAACTTTGATTCGTTATGATGGTACAAAGAAGAGTGGTCGATGATGTAACGAACTTCCTGCATGGAAATTGGAATGGAAATATAAATTTGAATTTTATAACGAAAAAAAAATGTGCAGATATATCCTACATTGCAGTGTTGCAGATTTACTTTTGGAGTTGATTTGCAAAGCAGCTTGTGAACAAGAATGATGCTGTTGTAAATGGCAGCCACCAAGACACCTAACTATTGTCGCTATAGATTTAACGCAGGATTGCTAATGCAGGAGCAGCAAATTCTTTCTGAACTGTGAGTTAAGAGTATGATTGTTTTGATGTATTCTATTCTTATGTCCCTCCCAAAACTTCACTCATGTCGCATATTTAAATGCGCGCTCAGTGCTTATGACAATACAATCTTTGATGTATTCTATGACACTTTGTTTTTTAACTAAGTAGGCATTTATCATGTCATCTTTTACAATTTCTAAATCTATGTCTGGTTTTAATTTTAACCATGGTATATAGAAGATACCTAAATCAAGTTTCTAGTAGTCTTAAAGTTTTTTTTAATACCCTTTTCAGCTGTCCCTGCAATTTTAATAACTTTTCGTTGCGTTTTATGTTTTTCATTTTCTGCAAACAACGTGCATCATCCTGACTTCGATACGTAATCACTTGGTGCATGCGATCAAATCGATGCTTACAATATCGTAAAATGTTCGACCCACAATATAGTACTGCACTTTGTTTTCTATTTTCTTTGCCTTTCGTTTTCCCTAATTCTTTTTAGGTCTTGCCCCCTATCTCTGTCATTGCTTTGAGAATGACGATGACGCTTTCTGGATCTTGTTCTGCTCTATGATCTACGAAATCTGTTTCTATCTCTTTTTTACGACCCCTGTCTATAGAGCGATCTTGTGATCTGCTTTTTCTTAGCCTACTTACATATCTAGCATTCTGGAAGCGAATTCTAGATGACTAACGTTCTGGACACTTTTCAGGTGACATCGATTTAAAGTTCCCGAAGGAAATTATGAATATTCTGAGCAAACAATTGATTAGAGTTGTATAGTTTGTTTTTGGTAATTTTCAACTTTTTATTTTATCTTTCCTGATGTGGTCTCCAAGAAGTTGGGTTTTCAAAATGATATTTAAACTGAATGGAAATTTTTTTGAAAAGGATTTTAAGCACGGAGCATCGTTAGAAGTATTGAAAAAAAATTTAAATTGTGTCCCATTTTTCCTGTTGGCATTTTGTAGTGGATACGGCGCTACTTGACGGGAGAACAAGTGCCGATTGTTTCACTGCAAGCATGGAAAATGTTTTGCCGAAACTGTGCGCAAATGATTTGGCCTTTTTGGAAGGAGAAATGCACCAAATGAAACAGCTGTGAAAAGATTAATTAAAAAATTTGGACGAACAGAAATAAAGATAGTTATGACATAGCAACATCGTCGTCAAATCTCTGTCCTCCAAGCGCTTATTTTGGGGGGAACCAAACAAATGATAATTATAGGGTGACAACTTTGGAGTGTATGTAGTAGGGTGTTTCAGTGTAGAATAAGTTTGGGTAGCTATATGAGGCCGAGCGTTGTTCTTAAGTAGGATAACGTCTCAAACTGTCTGAGCACTGGCGCAGTCTATTGAGGTCTTAGAAGCAAATTCAACAACTGTTTTCGGCGATCATCCTCGACGAGGCGGCGAACAATGCGAATATTCTTTTCAGTACACTGGTTTTCGAGCTACGTCAGTGACCCTCATTTTCAATTGTTTCTCCCAAAAATTTAATTGCCAAAAGTACATTTGCTAAGAGTGTTGTTCCCGAACGATTCTTTAAGTCTCAAAATTTTAGACAGCTTCTGTCGTGAGAAACTTGATGATTGCATATAAATTCGCTTTTATTATTTAATGACGTCTTTACTGCGCCAAGTTTGCTCATATTTTTTTTTATAAATTGATGGGGGTGTTTGAGGCTCCCGTTAATTCTCGTATTCTCAATTTATTGTCAACTAAAACCACATCATGGACTTTGCTGATGATTTTCGTCGTGACAGCTGTTTTCAACTTTTAGAATTTGACGCTTTTTGGTTCTTGTTCTGCTCCACTTGAATTTGTTTATTTAAAAAGTAAATGAGTTATTCAATGTAAACATAACTACTTTAAGGATTTCTTCCTTCGACTTATTTTGTCATTTTGCCATTAGTTTCATAATATTCGTTTTATAGATAGTTTTTGGTTGCTGATTACAAATGATTAGATTACAATGTCTTGCCCATTAGGTGTTCTTCCAAATGTCATGTTTACAAATCTGGACTATAAAGCGAATGTGACAAAACTCAACGAAGGTTTGTAAAGTTTGGACTGATGTCGTGTCAGGTTGAGTATTGTCGTGGAGCAAAGCAAGTCAGGAATTCTGTCTTTCCGAGCCTAAAGATGGCTCGACTTTATTATTTAACAAGTTCCTGAAATATTTAGTGTTGGAAATTCTACGGCCTTTAAGAAAATTACGTCCAATGATTCTCAGGCTTTGGTTGTAAGAATTTTTCCAAAAGTTTCCAAAAGATATTTGAGAGAATGCGACGACGAACGTCTTTATTTTATCGAAGCCAATTTGCTTTTGGACACAAAGTGATGGTTTCAAGTCCCATAACCAAAAAAATTCACCTTTTTCTTCTTTAAAACCTTGAAGTAGAAACAGTGCAGACTTGAACTAGGTGGGGTTTCTGTTCAGAGGACGGTTGTTTTGGAACCCACGGACTAGTGGTTTTTACACTTTTAACATTTATTGAAAGAATAAGTTCTTATTGTTATTTGTTTTTTCACTAAATTAACCGCCAATATGTTCAATATTGGTTTCATTTACAGCTGGGGAGGTACACGGAATACTTTTACCCCTTCTTTAATTAAGAACTTTGTAATAATTCTCTGTTCAATTGAATGTCCATATCTGGTATTCAATTTTATTAAAGAATTGTTGACCGGATAGCAACAATATGTAAAAGAGAATAACGTTTTAGTAAGAAGAAAATTTGATAACTTTGTAGTAACTAAACTTTAATATGTGTGCGACAACAATAAACCTATTGATTTACTCTGAGGGACGCAATTTTTTAAATATTTTTTCCTAGCGTTTGTTATACTTTAAAATGCTTTATTTTTTTTAGTCATTTGACGTTCATCATTGTATGTAGACTACGGGTGGATCATGACGGCCTGTAGTGATAATTTTTTTCTTGTACCGTTATCGATCGTTGGCGATCATGTTGGCTACCATATTTGCTATATTTATTTTGTCCACCGCTGCTCTAAAAAGTTGCACTGTGGATTGTCCGTACCACTGTCTCAGATTTTTTAACCATGAGGTTCTTCGTCTACCAGGCCCTCTTTTGCTGTCTATTTTCCCTTGTATTATGAGATATAGTATATCATATTTTTCTTGGTGTCTCATAATATGAGCAAAATATTCCGGTTTTCTTTTTTTCACAGTTTTAACGACCTCCATTTCTTTATTGATTCTTCTTAATACTTCATCGTTTGTGATCCTGTCTACCCATGAAATTCTAAGCAGTCTGCTCCATAATTACTGTACTGTAAAAACATATGTTCTCACCATTCGGATTCGAAGGGTCAGGTTTATATCGTGACTACAAAGGGTTTTCTTCATACGCAGAAATACAGCTCGGGCACATTCAATGCGTCTTTTTACGTCTATGGAGGGATCCCATTCTTTGTTGATATATTGCTTTTTCTACTTTTTCTAACTGTACTCCGTTTATTTGAATGTCGTTGTTCTGCAGTAATTTGTTCTTACTTATTATGATATATTTGGTTTTTGATGTATTAAATTTTAAGCCGTATTCTGTGCAGGTTCTGGCGACGCTATCCATAAGTGTCTGCAAATCTTCATTGCTACTTGCGGTAATCAAAGTGTCATCGGCATATCTGATATTATTTATCGTCTTCCCATTTGCTATGATTCCCTCTTTCACATCATGTAGTGCCTCTTTGAATAATTCTTCGGAGTATAAATTGAAGAGAAGAGGTGACATAATACATCCTTGACGTACGCCACTTTTTATGTTTGTTTCGGTTAGTTGTTGTCCTACTCTAACTGACGCTGTTTGGTGCCAGTGTAGGTTACCAATTATACGAAAGTCTTTGTCATCGATTCTTGTTGTTTTGAGAATTTGGATCAGTTTATCGTGTCGTACCTTGTCAAAGGCCTTTTCAAAATCGATTAAGCATACATGCACATCACAGTTGACATCTCAGCAACGTTGTATTAGCACTTAAACTGCAAAGAGAGCTTCCCGTGTCCCCAGCCCACTTCGAAATCCGAATTGAGATCCACTTAAATTTTCTTCTATATTTTGATATATTCTGGCATTGATGACGCGTAAAAATATTTCCAGAAGGTGACTCATTAAACGTATGGTACGATAGTCTTTACATTTAGTAGCTCTATTTTTCTTTGGGATCGTAATAAAAGTAGATTCTAACCATTCCTTTGGCAATGTTCCTGTGTTGTATATTTTATTGAATAAGTTTGTTAACATTCTCAGTCCTATGTTCCCAAGCATTTTTAGTAATTCTTTTGTTATTCCATCCGGTCCATTCTTTGCTACTTTTATTACTCTTTCCACTTTGTCTTTTGTAATATTTGGTACAGTTCTTATATCGTTCATATTGAATTCTGTATCTCTATCATCGCTAAATCATTCTAAGATGTATTTTTTCCATAGTTCTAATTTTTGACATTCTTCTGTTATAAGCGTTCCTTCATCATTTTCTAGGACTCTATTGTTTATATTTATTTTGAGTCCTGATACCTCTTTTAGTTTTTTATGAAGATTAAACATGTCATGTTTTCTATCGGATTCTTCTATTTCTGAACATTGTTTGTTGAACCATTCTGCTTTTGCCTGTCTTATTTTCCTTCTAATTTCTTTGATCTGTTGGTACATCTGACCCAGGATATGTTTTAAGAGTTTTTATGATATTTCTGAATCTTTTGTTTATCGTTATGTAGTCAGTTTGATTACGAATAATCTTTTGTTGTGAATCCACTGGTGATTTCTACGTATACAGGCGTCTTTTAGGTAGTTTGTAGTATGTATTGGTGATTACTAAGCTTTTATCTATACAGAATTGAGAAAATAAATTTCCTCTGTCATTACGAGTTCCGAGACCGTGTTCTCCTATTATATCTTCTTATTTCCCTTGTCCTATTTTAGCGTTTAGATCACCCATTAATACATTTATGTCATTACTTTTTGATAACTTCATTACCTGTTCAAGTTGTTCATAGAATTGTTCAATGATATCTTCTTCACATTTTGATGTAGGGGCATACACATGGATTACATTCATAGTTAGTGTTTTTGCTTGTATCTTTATCATAATTATTCTATTCGAGTATTGTATCACGCTTTTTATAGCTTTAGAAACTTCTGTCGTTACAATTATTGCTACTCCGTTATAATGCTGAGTGTTGTCTTTGCCTGTGTAATACACCGTAAAATCATCTACAGTACACATTCCGGAGCCTGGCCATCTCATTTCACTAATTGGTATACTAGTATACTGATGTTTAGCCTTTTCATTTCTTGTATGGTGTTTTGTATTTTCCCTGGCTCGTACATGCTTTGGATGTTCCATGTACCTATTTTATGTATATTTGTTCTTTTTTCGATTTTGGTAGCAGCTGGCCGGGAGATTCTTAGCACCCCTGCCCCATTTAAGGGGCGCCCGTACTCGGGGCCGTTGTATTTGTCAGCCATTATGATTATCCTGGAGAAAGTAGTAAGGCGGTTTCTCGTTGCCTTCCTCACCGCAGTGCGGAAACCTTTCTGATGATTCAGCTCTGGTTTCCGGTATTCAATACTGTACCCTTCCGAAGCCTTTCTTCTCAGCTACAACTTGATATTGATGAAACTGCTGCCTTTTACCAAACTGGTTTTGGTTCGCCCCGGGTATTTCATTTCCCCGGTACCACCCATATCTGGGAGGCGCCTGATGGGGGACCAGTAACCCACCCCACACCGGTGATTACGTAAATAAAATGTGTTTATTTTACAGTACATCTCACAAATCACTCTACATATATTAATAATTTTTACACAAGTGTTGAACTATGTAAAGATTTACTGAACGCCTGTTTGTGGAACATTGAGAAGTACTAGGAAGGGAAATTCAAAAGATATGTATAAAAAGAAGTTGAAAAAAGGGGAAGTGTATGGTGAGCAAAATAAAGAAGGCATTAAAGTGATGAAATGTCTAGGTAAATGCCTAGTGCTAATAATTAGCTTTGATCTAGATCATAATGATCAATTGATACTAAGTGAGCTCTGCAAGGGAGAAGATAAAGTAAAACCTTCTATTGTTATTGCATATAACAGAGCAAAAAAGGGAGTTGCTGTGTCTGAACAAATATTTTCATCCTAGACAAGCCTGAGAAAAAGCCTTAAATGGCATAAAAAATTATTTTTGAAGTGATTACGTATATTGTCAATGCATGGGAAATTTACAACAACTTTATTTACAACAGAAATAGGATGGATGTGTTCAAATTTTGAGAAAATGTAATAGAAGCGTTCTTGAAGGCAAAAAATGAGAAGGAAGAAAATTAGGCTGCCAATGAGAACATGGAGTAGACAAGGAAAAGAAAGCGTGGGAAGAGCACCCATAGAATAGCAAATTATGAAGAAGCAGTATGAAGAGATGCACTGAGTCGTATAGAAAAATTTAGAAAGAAAGAGGTAGCAGTGAAGCAATGGTTAAGGGATCAAAAGTTGTTATATTTTGTGAAGACTGTTAAGGATAAGCTTGTTTTAAAAATTTTTATAAATAGTTTAATTGTGCTGTATTACAAAGTTTTGTAACAATCTTGTATTTTGGTATTAATAGTTTATATATCAATGTTTGTGTTAATCATTTCTTGAATAAATTTATTATTTTGCTATATCTATATTCGTTTAGAGTCAATTCTCAAATTATCTGATCGACAAACCATTGGTTGCTAGTACCTAGATATATTAATCAAGTAGCTTTAAGATATATAAAACCCCCAATACAAGCAATGCAATGCTTCATATAAGGTGACTCACTGGTGGACACCTGTCTATTAAGATAACTCAGTGTGACCCACCGGTGGGCTTATACCAGGAATCAGACTTAGGAAAGACGAGAAAGATTATTTAACTAAGTGGAATGTCTTGTTTGTTTATTTTGTAACGCGTATTGTTATTGGAGCATGCGAATAACGTTGCGGAAGGATATAGTGGTCGAAATTTCGTCTGGATAACTCAAAAACCGAAAGTGAATGAGTATTTTTGCGTCTAAGGTTCCAAGGATAGTGTGGAACTGGTTGGATAGCCAAACGAGAAGACAGGAAATATGTGTTTGAGAAAACGGGAGATTTAAACAAATTGCTTTTATTTTCCTTTAAAAGAATTAGAACAGTTTTTGGGAATTGTTAGCAAAGTTATCTTTAGGATCGATAGCAAAACCACCCTCGCATGTTTTTTGATTTCACAAAGCAGTAGTAGAACTTTTGCTTATTGAAATCTTCTCTGACAGTGCTGCGTACTACATCTTTGTTAGTGTACTAATCCTCCATTATCAATCGTAGTTCTTTTTCAAATCTCAGACGAATTTTTTTGTCATGAAAACATTATAACTAGTCATAAATCCATTTTCTGCGCTTACAACAAAATTTCACCTTCATTTGCCCTAATTTGCAGTAGAACTTGATGTTCATGCGTTACTCCGTTGTACTGTTACTCTATTTGTCAAACTGACTACGTTAGCTTGCCCCCAGCGTGTACTTTAGGCTAGATGGCGCTCTCGAAGTGTTTACAGATAGCTATGCGCATGCGCGTACATTTAGTTTATGTTACCGTTAAGATACTGGGACATTTATCTTGCAAAGCTAGATTTTGAAACATTTTTGATGATTTTAATAATTGAAATGCCAATTAAACAAATTATTTAAGAGTGCGTGCGGTTATTTTAATAAAAAATTATTTAAACTTATTTTTTTCCTATAACATTTTTAATATTTTTAGTTTTCTAGACCAAATAGTGTACATATTTTTACATTGACAACATTTTACGTTGACTGAAGGAATATTTAATTTATTTGTAGGTGTTAGGGAGGTAAATAATAACACAACCGATGTAAGAATATATTAATATACGCAATATTCGCAGCAGGTGTACATCGAGAAACTTGGGTATCAACCCTAGACAAGTCTTGATGTATGTAGAGGGGGAAAATATTTTCTAAAATCTGGTAAGTTAAAAGAAACCGAATTCCCAAATATATTACCATGGGAATCGGTCCTAAAGCAATTAATAATATGACCGTTATAGGAAATATTTTTCCGAATTTTCTCTCCCCTACAAGTTTGAACTGAAAACTTAGGATAAATAAAAGGTAAATGCTAATTTAAAGTATGTTCTTGTAAAAATGAGGGCCTTAAATTTTGTTGTGCAGAATTCCAGCCTCGGGATGTATAAAATAAAAATATTAACATCCTTGGATCGGTTCTTGATTTACATATCCTGGAAAACGAATTAACCCAAAATCTTCCCTTCGGAGCGCCTCAGACCCGGGATGTTTTAATTACATTCGGCGGAGGCGCTTGCAGCGGATTTGCGGGGCGGCGCCCGGGCGCCACCCCATACTTTTTATAATTCAGAATTCGGGAAGCAGAACTTTCGCTTATTAATTAAATAAACGTGGCAGAAAAAATCTGCCGTCCGACGCAGCCCGCAGCGCCGGTGAATCCGGCGGGCTTATCCGCGCCGTAAATAAAGTTGAGCCCAATAAGCCCTTTTTAATCAAAACAAGCCGATCCGGAATTCGCCGCCTCTTTATTTTTGCGACAGCGCGCGCTCTGCACTGGCGGCGCTCGTAAACATTTTACGAGTGGGGCTGTTGCAGGTGCTGCCAGGAGTGCGCCCGCACGGAGGGCGAGCCCTGCGGCGGCGACCAGGGCTTCAGCGGCACCTGCGAGCCGGGCCTCTCCTGCCAGCAACCGGGGCCTTCCCCCAGCGAGGGCATCTGCAGGCCGGTGATCTTCGACGGGCTTCAGGACACGTGAAGCTAAAAAGGTAAGTGAGTAGAAAAAACTGGCATTTTTTTGTGTGTCAGTGTATTTGGGCGCCCACGACCTTCAGAACCATTAGAGACTAAATTGAAGGGAGTTAACAAAAAGACAGATAAATTTAACTTCTTTTCAGCAATCTATTAATTTCTTGTTCCTTAGAAACTCCAAATATACAATTGAAAACTACCAACATAACGATTAAATTATAAAAGTGTAACACTAGTTAAATTTGTACTCTTGATGTTTATCAAACTGGTGGTTGCCCGGAAAAAAGTGTTTTTTGCGTCCTAGGCTGACATTTTTCACCCGCCTTCCCTCAAATTTTTGTAAGGTAGGAACGTATAAATATGTAATTGGATCGGCTAAATCGGGAATGTGGAACAATTTCACTTACAATCGAAGCAAACCAAATGGCCGTGGTAGACGCGCTTTTTGCATTCGGCAATGCAGCGGCTCGATGACAACCACGGCCGTCCGGCCATTCGGCAAGGAGCGAGAGCGGCCTCAACGTGCGTGCATGAACGCACGGACCTTTTCGTGTAAATTAAGCGCCCAGAGCCCGGGACGCCAAATTTCATCCGTCTTTGTTTACTTTTCTTTCAAATGTATATGCTGTCTTTGTTTACTACGCACGGGCCTCCTCGTGTAAATTAAGGGCCCAAATCACGCCACATTTATTTGTTTACTTTATGTTTAAATGTATAGATCGATTTGCAAGGCAGAGAAATAAATTTTAGTTTTTTGGGCAATTTAGGTTCCCATCAGATCAGTTTGACAATCCATATCGTTAAAAAGCTTTTAAAAAAGATAATCAGGTGATTTTTCAGGTTACTAATTGAGACTACAACGTTCTACCTAAAAATGTGTACTGTAAATCTATAATTGTTTTGCATTGTATAGGGTACTAGGAACTTTTTGTAATACGGAGCAAGTGATGGTACTACGTTGGTGTATCATTTGTTCTTGAACTATGGCCCTGGAATGTACTCGCAAAATCATTGGGTTAAAAAGCTATAATTTGGCACGCGATTTGAGTATTATTCAGTATTTGGAGGAAACGGTTTCTGTACTGGTGGTATTCGGAGTTTTAAAAAGAAAATTTCTGCCCAAAAGGCGCACTGAGGTCATAACGCCCATCCTTCTCGTCTAGTATGACGGCGAACATCAGTTATTTTAGGAATATGGTCTACTTCGACAGAGAGGTAACCTATCGCCACATAGAAGAGTGTTCAGACAACCTTGGAATGAAAACTTTTTTGAAAGGTTATGAAAATTCAAGGTGTACTTTACGGTGTCTCTAGTACCTTATATGCAAATGGGATGAACCGTCTATTTATTCTAGATACTACACTAATGCTGTGTTGTTAGCCAGTATACCATGTTATCATAGAACATTTCTGATAACATTTGCTTTATTTATTCAAATTTTTGTTAATGTTTAATATGCCTCGTCAAAAAAGGGAATACCATTGGGAAATTCACTTTAGATGGAACGGTTGGTTTTTGAAGTGTACTACTAATAGTGTGATCAGAATTTTTCAGGGCTTTTTCTACTTGCATTTAGTATATTGCGTTTGAGGATTTAGGCTGTTGGAATGATGATGTAGTCGTATTTTCCTTGTTGAATTTGGAATAGCTTGAATAGATGCCGTTGCGGCTAACTTGAGATGTTTCAAAAGCACTAGGACATGTTAATTCGTTTTCTATTTTAGATCTTTAATTTTCCCAATCAAAATATCTATGAATTAGTCTTGTAAACTGAGTGTAGTGATACAGGGAACAGTACAGGGTAAAGCTAATAGATAGGTGGCCTGAGTACTGTCTAATTTATTGGTACCTTCAGGTTTTTATGCAATATAATTTATAAAATGTCTGGAAGATGATTGTTTCTGTATGGGTAGTAGATATATTCTGGTAGTGTAGATACTTGATTTCCAATTTTAGAAGTGATATTTTGAAGCTTTACGCCATTTGGGTTTATTGCTCTGCAGCCCCGGTTTTGATGTTTACAGTCACCTGCTAAGGGCGTGGGTTGTGCTTGGAGATCTTTCTGTAGAAGTTATTTATTTGGTAGCTTGCAACTAAAAAGTATTCTTAGTGTAGTTCATTCCTTCTATGGCCAAATAAATAGCCTCTATAGTAAGGGTACTTTTCCTCTTTACGGTCATTGCAGATCTTCTTTATCCAATTGGGTTTTCTCTTTCTTTTCTAAAGATGTGATAGTCTGGTATAATGGATATTATATTTTGGACGAGATACATTTCTGTGACTCATGCCATGTTGTGCCATGAACGCTAGAAAAGTTGTTCGTTCTTGTTTTAATTCGTTTGCGTTCCATTTTAAAAAGGCCAACTTATTTGTAATATGTGGCTTATTTAGAGCCATTTCAGAATACTATCGGGATTAGGAATACAATATAGGCTTTTAATTTGTTGATTTGTTTTTTTTTCTATGATTGATTTGGTAATATTTATATTTGTGCCGGAAGTTATTGCAGGCACTTGGTTTGGGAGTAGAAGAATCTTGTTTGGTGTTGTCCGGCATAGGTTTTATTAGATCTGTTTTTTTCTGCAATGAAAGCGTTAGAATAGGATAATCTAATTATCGAATATAACGGCTTATTATTATATTGTTTTATATAAGAGCACCCTCTGTAATTTACTACCTGCTTCCCTTCACAGTTGACATATTTGGGTTTGTCAGTATTGTTATTCAGTTTAAATTGAGAATAGTGGTGATGCTCTGTACATTTGACACATTGTGGGTGATGACAGTAATTTTCTGTGTGTCCAATTAATTGGCAGTTAGTGCATTGAGAGGTGTCGCGGTTCTATCGTTACAATACAGTGAAGCAGTGTATTCAGATTTAAAATGACTATAGCTTTACCATGTTGTTTCTGTTTTCGAAATAGGAATATTTTATATTGTTTGCAAAAATGTAATTGCTTTGGAAATTTCAATGATAATCGTTGGTAGCACTTAAGTTAATACGTAGTTCTTTAATTTTATGAGTAGTGGCGAAGTATTGAATAATATTTTGGTAATTTGTTTTATTTGGTAGAAATAATGATGGAGTTATAGGTTTCTAAGCTATTTTTTCGATTGAGTTGCGTTTGATTGGTATATCTGCAGTGTATAAAATTTATTTTAGATAGCAACGTACCCTTGTTAAACATATGTATCGCTTATTGCAATCTCATCTTCAGGCGAAGTCAGAGGTCTGTTTTTATTGTAATTGTTGAATTATCTTCCATTTGCAGTAACTTTATCTCCTCTGTAGTTAATATTTGGTGATTTTAATGCAGGTGCAGCTCTATTAATATTTTATCAACGAGTTAGACTGAGATATACATGCGGATTACAGGAAACGTACATATTATTTTATAAGCTACTACAACATGTAGGGTGAGGCATTAACTGGAAACAACGCTCATTTATTTACACACAATAGTTGTTAGACATAATTCAAATCACGCCCGTATACAAACTCGTCTGAATCGGTGCTATTAACACTGTTCAAGTGAACTTGACGAATAAATTCAGCATTTGAAGTTAGTAATTCCACGCCTCCACATAGAACATTATAAATGTCTATGGTTGTATGTTGAAAATTTAATTTGTGACGTATATTTATTGTGTCCCATTTTTTCTGCAATTCTGAATCCAATACTTTCGATTACAAAATATGTGGGTTGGATACTTAGACTTACCTTTAGACTCTTGTTCAAAAAAGAGTTATTATTCTTACTAACTGAATTTTTAGCAATTTTTTTCTGCAATCTGCTTTATTACAGCAAATTCCAGATGCTTGCATCCTTGAATCTCTTTCCCCGGGAATTTATTTAGACGTATCCTTAACTACTGCTCATCCTTGAGGTTTTCTGATAAGATCCTCATTAAGACTGGATCTTCAGGGATTTTTTATAATGCGGCCACATCATATATTTTCAATTGAACTGATTTTTGGAAGTTTAATTTCTTACTGTCTATTTGATAATTTCTTAAAGGCTTTTCAAGTTTTTTTTTGCATCTAACATAAGTTTGCTTAACTCGTGAGCTTTTGCATATACTTTAATTAGCGCTTTATCATAACTCATGCTGTCCAAATAGTATTCTGTAAACTTATCAATTCATTAATTAATGAATTATGTTTTTTTTAGTTGTTCTGCAGTTAAAAGAAAATAATTAATGACGATAGATGAAGACATCCAACTGTGTAAAAATTATAAAATTTTTAAAATTTTTAAAATTCTTAACGGGTTATTTAATTGTAAAGAAATCAACAAACTTACGTAGTCATAAGAAGCAAGACAACCCCGTTCTGTTCTATATGGCTATATAATAAAACAATAAATTAAAGTAAAAGCCCATAATATGAATAGTTAGAAGAATCGGATATGTTCTAATTACTACATATTACGCCGCAAAAATAAAAATTCCATACTACTTTACCAAAAAAGACAATAAAGTGAATATTACTACAAAATATGGAATTGACGTGATGGTATTAGGAAAATACAGTTACCACGTTCCTAACCATACTAGTATACTTTTAACATGTTTATATATTTATCAAAAGTCCTTCACAGGATGTATACTTTGGCAATCAGTCACAAAATTTTTCACAAAAATCCGAAATTACAACTGTCAACAACCATACCTAGCAACCATATCATTGCAGCAGTAGAATAGCTAATTGTTACTCAGTTCAGAAAGCTAAACAGAACCGTAATCCTGTATTAACTAGTAATTGGTATGAACCACTTTGTAACAACGACTAAAATTTTAATGCTCAATATAACAACGAAAAGAAAGCGACAAAGTCGCCGCCCATATTTATTTTCAAGTCAACATTAAACAGTGATTAAGTCAAAGCATAACTACAGGATGAACCATCATGCGCTGTTGTGATTAAAGCTCTAATGGGAGAAAAAATTGAATTTCATACCTATAAATTAAAACGGGATAAAAATTTCTGGATTGTTATAAAAATATATACCTTTACGATTAATTTAGCTGAAATAAAGAGAAGCATAATGGAAAAAGGACATAAAGTCAGCATACATGACTTAAAAGGGACGATTGAAGAACTAGTGTAAACAAATGGGTACACCAGAACTTCGGCGCTTTATGCCACCAAGCACATAAAATTGGATTATTCGGATTGTTCTTAATTACTAACTATATGGTTGTAATGAAATATTTTGAACTCTCTAATTGGTTATATCACACCAATTATTCAAACGGCACCGCAGTACCCATTAGGCAAAGAATCAAACATTGTGAGAGACCAGCCTTTATCACTGTTACTGTCCAAGATGTCTTAAGGCTCTCGGCAGTTTCCTCCAAAGTATAATAATAAGGAAAAACACCATGAAGTCTTCGTAGAAAGGTAACAAGAATATTACAGGAGATTACACCGCATAAAATGTTTGATACTGTTCTCGGCTCGCCTTAAGCAAAAATAGTGAGTTGGTGTTTACTTTGCGACTAAATAATTCAATGTTTTTGTCTATTGGTGAACCTTCAATAAGTTATTGTATCTAGTAGATTTCTGGGCCTGATTATACATCGATCATATCAATGGAAAAAATTGAAAAAGCAATAAGGAGTATCAAAATAGGGAAAGCGACAGGAGAAGATAATATGGGGGAAAAAGGCAAGGAATGGTTGTGAAAGATCTGCAAGAAAGCATGGAGAAGTGAAAAGATACCTCAAGACTGAAGGAAAAACCTCGTAGTACCAATACATAAGAATGGGAAACAAAGTAACTGTGAGAATTAAAGACCAATCTGTCTCTCCTTAATATGCTTTAACATCCACGCTAGAACAGTGAAAGACGGATTAGGACTGATGTTGAAGGAAGTTTAGAAGATGAACAAGCTGCATTAAGAGCAGCAAGAGGCACAAACGATAACGTCCATACACTAAGAAACATAATTGAGAGGAAACTGCGAAAAGGAGAAGAGTTACATCTGATGTTTATAGACCTCAAGGCAGCTTTTGATATGATTAATCAAGAAATATTATGAAAAACACTAGAGGAATATAGAATATCAAAGAAGGCAATAAATGTAGTAAAATCGATATATAAAAAAGTCCTAGTAAAAGTGCAGATAAAAGGAGAAAGATCGGAATAAAAAGAATAAAACATGGTGACGGTATGAGTCCATTATTGTTTATAATGATAATGGATTTCTTGTTCAAGAACACAAGAAAGGAGTTATGCCGTAACCAAACAATAATTGCTCATGAGCATTTAGTACCTGTAAAAATAGACTTCCTTTTATATGCCGACTCGAGCAAGAAGATGCAGAACTTAGTAAATATATGGCAAGAGGAGATCGACAAACTAGAAAATGGTTATTAATGTAAACAAAACTAAATACATGATAATAAAAGAAACGAGGAAGAGATAGAACGAGTGACTTGTTATGAATACTTGGGAAAAATAATACCGGAAGACGGAAGAATGGAAGCAGATATAAATCGTAAGATTAGAAAAGTAACAAGAATCTATTACAGTATAAATAAAAGCGTACTAGGGAACAAAGAAGTAGACAATAAAGTTAAGCAAGTATATAAAAGATTAATCATACTGATAATGACGTTTGAGTGCGAAGCATGGGTAATACAGCAAAAACATGCATCACCATAGAGATGAATTATATGAGGAAAATAGCAGGAGTTACAAAAACAGATAAGATACGAAACGAAGAAATTATAATGACTTTAGAACAAGTGCCAATATTGAGGAAAATAGAAAACACACAGTTAAACTGGTTTGGAAATCTAGTAAGAATGGAACAGAATAGCTTGATCAAAAGAAGAATAGAAGCAGAAGTGGAAAGAAAGAGAAAAAAGGAAGACCGTGGAAGACATGGATGAAAAAAATAAAGGAGATAGGACTAAGAAGGGGAAAAATAATACAAGGCATGAGAATAATGACCAGAGATAGAAAAAGATGGAAAAAATGGGTGAGATACAGTAGCATGGACTGATAAACCCAACTCCCTTAAGGGTACCAGGGTCTAGTGAAGAAAAAAGTGTCGAATCATACATCGATCATGGTGTTTATGTATGCAAAAATCAGATCACAATTAAAAAAGTCGTTATATTGTAAAAATACTGATTAAAATTTTTTCAGAGAAAAGCTAAATCGGCTCATCACTCCAGATATACAATTTAAAACTGAAGTTGACACAGAATTAGCTGTTGAAATATTAACCAGAGTTCTTCAAACTTCACTAGACTGAAAATGAGCTTAATAAAACATGTCCTAAGGTTCTAACACAGATAACTGCTAATGAATTAAAAGTCATAGAGGAATGGCAATTAATCAAATCATCTAAATATAAACGAACATACAACCGGCTAGCTCATCAACAAAAAATGAGTTTTTACAAGAATAGTTACAAAGACTTCCTATTAAGAACTAAAAGATCACTACCTAAAATCGCTTCTACAAACATCAAACAATGAATGGGTAAGACTGGTTTAAATCGTACTTTTTTAAGGTAACGCCTTTACTAATTATTAGTAAAAACTTTTATGTGTTATTATATTATTATATTTTCATATTTTATATGTTTTATGTGACACATGCACTCATGATTTCTGATTAGGTGGTCAAAATCAAAAACTTTGTGGCATTTAACTTTTAATACTCCTAAGAAGATTAAAATTTTTAAGTAGTACTATGGAATGATTTATTCACACTGAATAAAAGAAGAGAGGCGTCTATATAAAATGAAAATGAGCTAATGAAAATCATCAATGAGCATTATTTCGAAATAATGCCAGCTAGAGTATAATAGAAGGTAGCTGTGGACACAGTGGTAAAAAATGTTACCGATATTCCTTCTTAGCAAGAGCTATAGTTTTTGGTGGATACTAACTAGTCAGCAGTGCTTTAATGTGTTTTTGAAATGTTGTAATTTGAAGTGAAAGCAGTTGATTTAAAATTCATGAAAAATTATGGAGAAAAGTTTATGGTTTACGTAGATAAATGAGTTCATTTTTTTTTAAATCGAGGTAAATTTACGATCTACTTGATCAACAAAGTAATAAGTAAATAGTGTGACGGAGTTGCTATATGTCATGAGTTGGGTGTCATAAACTAATGGGTTTCCAGGATTCACTCAACGGCTATTCGTGGGCTGGTGATCGTAGAGGTCTGTGATGAATTGATTGGCGTGGTTTAAAGTGCGGCCGCGGCTTTTACTGGCTGCATTCTTGATGACATCATTGATGAAGAGAATTCTGAAGTCATTATGCAGGGTCTGATTGCTGAGGAACCATAGTCTTCGATTGAAAGGACTGCAAGATCTTGGTGTTTGAGGATTTACTACATCCCGTAGACTTTATACGGCAGAAATTTGTTTTCTATAGCCAATGGCGATTTGCGTCCGATTACTTAGGACATATTTTTTTGTTTTTAGGTTGAGTTGTTTGTCGTCTGGCTTTTATCGGGGCTTTCCAGGTTAGTCTTCGATCCAGGCGGAGTTCTAAGTATTTCACCTCATTTTTTATAGCAGTGGGTTGGTTATAAATGGTAACTTGGGGACAGATAGTGTAATGAATGTAATTTATTACTATTTACCTTAATTCTACGATCTACCCAGGTTTCTAAAAGGTTTAAGTTTAGATGAAGCTTTTCGAATGTATTGTCGGGAGTAGTATCTGAGGACATTATTACAGTATCATCTGTAAAGGTAGTGATTAAGGTAGTGTTTGTGGTTGGAACGTCTACACTATAGAGGAGGTATAGGAGCAGTCCAAAAACACTGCGTTGAGGAACACCAGAGTTAATAGAATGGTAGTTTGATAGTGAATTTTCTACCTGGACTTTGAATTGTTTATCAGTTAGGTAAGACCTTAGAAAGAGGTAGATTTGATGGACCAGATTTTATCGAAGGCTTGTTGTACATCTAAGAACACTGAACCCCACGTTTTCCCCTTTAAGAACTATTCTGTGGAATTAGATGGCTGAGTGATTCTAGCGGAACCAAAACTGTTGCAAAGGAATTAGTTTGTCTAGTTGTGTTATTTGCTTTATTTTGTGATTGTATATTGTTGTTGGGAGCACTATTGCTCTTTTTGGTAGATGTTTTAGTACATTCCCCGCTATAAGATCATAGCCTGAGGCTTTATATGAGTTGGTTATTTTTATTTTTCGCAGGAAAAATAAGTTGTACAGGCAGGGATAATTCACCAAGCGAAATTAGACATTTTTCTATTTCTACGACAAGGATTTGGTCATTAAATGGTAATGGCGTGAAAATTTGAGCAAGGTGTTTCCCAACGGTGTTCGTTCTTTCTTCCTTAGATCTAATCCAGCTTCCATTTGGTTTTCTTAAGAACGGTACAGAGATAGTAGACCTTTTGAGTTTTTTTTGTCGATTTTCAGGTGGAGTGATTTACTGATGACAGGTTAGAAATGTAGTACCTGAATGTTGCGTTTCTGTTTTTCTGTAGAAAATTGTGAAGTCGCTGAGTTACATTTTTTTGGATGGTTTTGTCTCTAGGATTTCGAGTTCCAAAAAATAAACACAACACTTGTAATCTCGCCGTTTATTACGTACGACCATCACAACGACGGATGGGTGGACGGCTGGTTTTTCTGATAGCTCTATCTATGTTGGGAGTTTATTGTGTTAGGTTTTATAGGAATGTAATGAAATGGAAAAACCATTTGTTGCGTATCAGATGGCGTCACTTATCAAAGACCCATTATTCTTAATTGCTATGGGTTCATGGTGTGACTGGCTAAAATTATACTAAAGAATATTTACAATAAAATTATATATAGCTATCTTACTTACCCAAAAAATTACATATTGTATGCTACAAATTTACGAAAAGCTACTGAGTAATTTTTTATATTCTAAGAAAATGACAATCCTACATCAATAATACTACTGTATATGGGGGTAGAGACTTCAATAGAATTGAATACCAACTCAAATCCTCAACTGTATTTATTTTCTTAATTAAAAATCTAACCTATTTGTTTAAAATTTGCAATGTATGTTTATGGTTCACAAAACATATACCAAATTGTTTTGATCACGATGAAGAACATCTGAAAGATATCATTCTTGACTTTTTAAAATAAAGTACAAGTATTAAATGTGGAATAAAAGATTAAGTCTGAGAAGATTAAAGGCACAAATGAAAATAAGGATTACTTGGGGCGTTCTTTGTCTAAGGAAAAACAAACATTCCGATCCTGTTGATTAAGTGATAATCTGGGCTTCGCGCAATTTGCCTAGTTGCGCTGATGAATCGTTTTTGAGCGCAAATTTCTAGAATTACAACGAGATTACCATTAAATTCTCTTTGAGCCTCATTTGCTTGGAAGAAATTAGGTTAGTTGCGGCAGGAACCTTATTAACCCTTTAGCGGGCCCAGCCGGCCCCTACTGTTCGGGGCGCCGAGGCCAAGGAGCCGATTCTTGCGCCGACCGAGAGCTCTCTGTAGGCAGTCGTCAAACTTCCCGGCCGGCCAATTAGCCAGATAATTAAAGGAAATCGGGCAAGAAAAACTCCCTAATTAGTTTTCGGAAATTAATAACGAGCGGAGGCGACCGCTCTCGAAAAATCGAAACAGAGCGCGAAACTGCAATCCAGGCATAATTAGCGCCGAGCGGAGGGGCGACAAAAATGCCCGAGACTTCGGCCGCTTTGTAATCAAAAGGCGATTAATAGCGGGATGCTAAATGCGGGAACAAAGGCGGAGGCCAAGCAAGTTGCGCCCTGCCGCCCCTTCCAGCCGATTCCGCTACCTCCTGGGCGGCGGCAATTAGGCGCCGTTAGCGCCGCGAAAAGTCGACTTTAAAACTGGAAGTGCTCAAAAAAGGCCTTTTGGGCCGCTTTTTAGCGACGCTCTCGGAAAAAGTGGCCATTAAGACTGACCTCGATCAGCAGTTTTCTTAGGCAAGTTAAATCTATCTACTGCAATGTGTTTTCAGTCAATCGAATTGCATTGTTTGCTTTGACGTCAACGAAGCATTATTATGCAAATTGTATTGAACGATCAAAGCTTGCTGCTGTATAGAGCCCGTCACATTACAGGTGGGATCGCTCAGTGGTAATTGAATAACAATTTCAGAAATTTTACTTGCTTGCTCTTGTGCACATTTGTAAGATTTCGTATGTCTTCAAATAAATTTCTCTCGCACTTTTCACAGACATGTTATGTATTACATAAATAACCAATGCAGTGGCTGCAATTTATTATCCTTTGAGACAAAACATCACTAAGAGAACATTACAGCAATTCTCAGATTAAAATGTGTCAAGGTTCATGGTGAGTGAAGACTTTAATGCAAAACATATGCGATGAGGATCAAAATTCACATTTGCAAGAGGAAGAAAATTCTATAAATTGTTAATAGACAATAGCTCTGCATTTTTCTCTATGTTGCACTCCAACGTAGGACAAGAATGGACTTTTTTATAATCGAATTATTTGTATATAATCGCGAATTATGATTTTTCAACAGATCGTACGTCACTTATAGCGACTATTTGTACTACTGGATTTTCTTTAAAGCGTGGTTGACGTCACCGGGATGGTAGATGACATGATCGGGCTAGCTGCTGACGTTAATCGGGACGTTACAGGTAGTATTTCTGACGTCACTCGCTCTTTGGCCGTATCGCGGTCTATTTTTTGCCCCTTGAGAGCGACAAACCAAGACCTAGCTAGATTAAATCCGTTGTCCCTCTTAAAATTATTTTTATATTTATAATTTCCACCGCCTCTCTATATAATCTCGGGTTCCTGCAGTTGGATAAAACTTGTGTTTGCCCGAATTCTATCTCGTGGTCAGGATTTTCCAAAGCATGTTCAGCAACTGCTGATTTATCGGGTTGATTAAGACGTAGATGACGTTTGTGTTCCTTTATCCTGGTAGTGAACGTTCGGCCCGTGGTCCCAATGTAGACTTGCTTACATGAGCAAGGTACGCAGTATACCCCTGGTGTATCCTGTGGGTTTCTTGTATCTTTGGCTGGTGTAAGCAAATCCCGTATCTTGGTGGTGGTAGTATAGATGGTTTCCACCTTGTGTTTATTGAGGATTTTTCTTATCCGGTCCGTAACTCTGTTGATGTAAGATAAAAAAGCTTTGCCTACCGTAGCCGATTTTGGTTGCGTTTTTTCTGCACGTTTGTTGGGTTTGATTGCCCTTCTAAGGCTTGTTCCAAATGTTTGAGTTCTTTATCCAAAAACTGTGGTTGGCATATACGTCGTGCTAGGTCTAGCAATGTTTTCACAACCGGTCTTTTTTGACTTGGATGGTGATTCGACTGCTTATGAAGGTATCTGTCTGTATGCGTAATTTCCTTCAGGTGATCCAGCTAGCTCAATCACGTCATCTACTATCTCGGTGACGTTAACCATGCTCCTCCAACATCATCCCTACCATACTCGCACGAATATAAAAGCGAAAACGCACGGGACAGTTACTTAATTTTTGATGATTTCCTTCTGAAGATGCCCGCCGCAGTTGTGGACGGAACGTCAAGAGTTTCTGAACTCCGACCACGGCCTTATAACCCGAGAACCAACCACACGATGCACCATAACACCGGTCGTGAAAGCCTTCGCATCTATTTCACTGAAGTCGTATTTTAAAATTCTTTATTACTCTTTATCAGAGGTATTGAACATCCTGATTTCTTGAGGTCTTTTATTCCGTAGCGCTTGAAAGGCACTAGGACGATGTTTGTAAATCTCATCCTTAAGGAATAGGTCGCAAGGAGCAAGACTTGAGGAGCGAGTTAGCCTCGCTGAGAGATATCAGAAAACTTCTCAAACAACACTTGCAGCAAAGCTCTTGCTGTATGGCCTGTGGCTCCATCCTGTAGTAACCAAATGTTTTCCATATGGATTGGAACGGTAATAGTAACAGTAACATACTGATCCTCTTTTGAAAAAATAATGATCTCAACTTTACTCACGCACGTCAAACAGTGACGTGTTTGTTGCAGAGAGGCCTTTTATGGTTGTCTCGTGGGTTGTTATTACTCCAGGGAAAGTTTGGTTTGTTAAGGGATCCTAGCAAGTGGAAATCTGCAAAGAAAACTGCGTCATGTGATACGCTTTCCAAGATGTTTTAATAATCATGCAAGCGAAGATCGTGTAAAATTCGCTGTACACAATAGAGTACCTTGCTGTATCGAAGTTTTTCGGCGTTTACGCATTTTGTTTAAAATGAAGGTTTTTGTGCAAAGTTCGGCATACAGTATAACTAGACGAATGAAGAGTAACTAAATGTTTGTGCACATATCACCTCTAAAACTGCAGAATGGAACATGCAACGATATTTTTTTCTGTTGTTTATGCACTTTGAGACCTCTCTCATTATAGAACTAGTACTTATGAAGTTCTTCAATTCTCGGACTACTGTTTGCTTCATAGCCTTTATTTGAAATTAGAGGGAGAAAAAGGGAAAGAAGATTTTTGAAATTAAAAATCTCTAATAGCTACTTTTCACACTTAGTTTATATATATCTATATATCTATATATATATATATATATATATATATATATATATATATATATAGCAATTTTGCCCTTTTTCATATTATTTCTTTAATTTAAAAGAGCTTTAGTGCCTTCAAGCAGAGCAGACGTGCGTGCCGAGCTATACCTGGAATATCGCAGCAGCGGAGCCGCAGCCTCGCTTAAGTGCCTTCAAGCAGACCGAACGTGCGTGCCCAGCTATACCTGAGCTATCACAACGGCGGAGCCGCAGCCGTAGCCTTGTTTAAGGTCAGGCAAATTTATATATTTAATAATTTAA
Source organism: Sinelater perroti (assembly GCA_036346155.1). NCBI lineage: Eukaryota > Metazoa > Arthropoda > Insecta > Coleoptera > Elateridae > Sinelater > Sinelater perroti. Next base: position 252,662 of record JARFIY010000009.1, read on the forward strand.
TTTCAACGTTTAACTCAAGTGATAACAACTGTTTCACTTTTAAAAACCTCCTAGTGAAAGTAAACATCCAGCTAGGTAATCTTTCTTTTTAAATTACCAAAATGCTTCCAGCAGGCAATGGACCTGGCTTTAATTACATATATAACCAACCATATTCACAAAATATACAGTGTCAACCTCAATTAAGTGCCCAAAAGTTACAAATTCCAAATACGTATCAAACTCAAAGTTTCATAAACAGTCAAACTCCTGCACCATACAACACACAATCACTTCAATTATCATCAGGACCCAGTAATTATTCTCCTCCAAATCAAGAACAATTAATCACTTACCAGCCTCAAGGAGCCTATCCAACTAATAATCCCCAACAACTTGTTAGAATGTTTTCAACTAGCGACGATGAAATGGAAACCCCTACAACATCGAAAGAAAACTCTTGGCAAACTGTTAAGGCTATGAAACGCAGAAAAATAAGGACGAACGCACAACAAAATGGTGACGAAAATGTTACACAAACCTCCAACAAGTATAGCGTATTAACAAATACAATAGATGACACTCCACAAAGCAACACTACCAACAGCATCACTACAGAATCAGCCAAAATACCCAAACCTCCTCCGATTTTTGTGTATGGAGTAGTAAATTTTCCAAACATGCTTACCCAAATACGCGATCGTTTAGAAGATGAACAATATAGCACAAAGAGCTTAGCCAATAATACAATTAAAATTAACTGTAATACAGTTGATGGATACAGAAAATTAACAAAATACTTCAAGGAACAAAACATAATACACCACACATATCAATTAAAGACGGAACGAGCATACCGAATTGTTATCAAACACATTCATCACTCAATGAACACAATTGACATTTCAGAAGAATTAGAAAATAAAGGACATAAAGTTAGAAATATTATAAATGCGAAGCATAGAATAACCAAAGAACCCTTAAACATGTTCTTCATTGACATAGAGCCAGCAGACAATAACAAAGATGTATATAAAATTGAAAGAATACAAAATAGCGTAGTAATAATAGAACCTCCGAATAAAGACAAAAATAATATTGTACAGTGTACGAGGTGCCAACTCTATGGCCACACCAAGACGTATTGCAACAGGCCCTTCGTATGCGTCAAATGCGGTGGAGCACATAATACAATCAACTGCAAAAAGCAAAGACACCCCAGCTAGCTGCGCATTATGCGGGCGAGACCACCCAGCCAACTATAAAGGTTGTGATCATTATCAACAACTAATTCGTAGAAATAATCCACAAAGCAAGACTAGAACCTTCGCACCACAACTATCAAAAATAAATGTTATCCCCAATCCACAAACCAATAATGCAAACACCGCAGTGCAAACAGAGTCACTGAATCTTCGTGAACATCATAAATCTTACGCTAATGCAGTATCCAACAACTCCAACCCCCTAAACAATTACAATGAGTCAACACAAATGTTAAACAACGCTCTCCCTCAGTTTTTAACTGAATTCAAAGCCATGTTTAATCAACTCATTCAACAAAATAGCATGATTCTAAACATGCTTAGCACGCTAATAAATAAACTAGCCTAATTATGGGTAAGTTCCTCAGAGTAGCTCTGTGGAACGCTAATGGCCTAACGCAACATAAAGAAGAAATAAAATTGTTCTTATTACATAACCACATAGATGTACTGCTAATAAGTGAAACACACTTCACACAACAGACGTACTTCAAAATACCTCATTATGAACTCTATCATACCAATCACCCAGACGGTACTGCCCATGGAGGTACAGCCATTCTTGTCAAGCAAACAATTCAACACCATGAAGAAATAAAATATCAGGAAGACTTTATCCAAGCCACCACAATCAAGGTACAAACATTGCCATATGAATTGATACTTGCTGCAGTTTACTGCCCACCCCGACATAATATCAAAAAAGCAGATTTTGACAATTTCTTTCTAACACTAAGTCACAAATTTGTAGCGGGAGGGGACTACAACAGTAAACATACTAGATGGGGCTCACGCCTAACAACAACGAAAGGTAGAGAACTCCTTAAGTCAATGGAGGACAAAAAATATTCATTTATATCAACAGGAACACCAACCTATTGGCCCACCGACGCAAACAAGTTACCAGACCTACTAGACTTCTTCGTCGTAAATGGAATCAATCAGGCATATACTACTGTAATACCCAGTTATGACCTAATTTCCGATCATTCTCCTATCATACTAACAATTGGGGCATCTATAGTAAACAAGAAGCTCACAACCAGATTACAGAACTCTAGAACGGACTGGGCTACATATCGTAATATTCTAAGCGAAACCATAAAATTAAACATTCGACTCAAGGAATGCGAAGAAATTGAAACAGCTACTGAAGAACTCATAACAAAACTCCAGCAAGCTGCGCAACAAGCTACACCAACCATTTCACAAAAGCAACTAAACATTGACATACCACTAGAAATTAAACGAATGGTCGCAGAAAAACGTCGTGCTAGAGCTAACTGGCAACGAAATCATACACCTGCTGCCAAAAACGCCTACAACCATATGACCAATAAATTAAAAACAAAACTCAAAGAAATCAGAAATGAGAAATTTGAGCTCTATGTATCTCAATTAAATCGAACTGATGATTCTATCTGGAAACCCATCAAACAAGCTAGGAAACCAAAATTCAAAATACCACCAATTAGGAAAAGCAACACCGAACCTTGGGCAAAAAGCGATAGAGACAAAGTCAGACTCTTCGCTGAACATCTATCCTCAGTCTTTCAACCACTTGATAGCGCACCAGACCAAGAAGTAGAGCGAAGTCTTTCCATCCCTCCTGACATACGTCATGAAATTAAACCCTTTACCCCAAACGAAATAAAATCTGAAATAAATCTGCTAAACCTCAAGAAGACCCCAGGAACTGATCTGATAACTGCCAAAATGCTGCGTGAACTCCCAAAAAAGGGCCTAGTGCTCTTAACTTATATTTACAATGCAATCCTGAGGCTAGGATATTGGACAAAATGCTTTAAGGCTGCACAAATCATAATGGCACAGCCTCCTCCCGGTGACCTCAAAGCTGTTAGAAAAACTCATACTTCGTCGAATTAATGAAGACTTACTGCCCCAACATTGGATACCTTCTCATCAGTTTGGGTTTCGACAGGCTCATTCTACCGTGCAACAAGTACACCGCATTACACAAACCATAATTAAGTACTAGAAAACCAAGAGTACTGTTCAGCTGTCTTTCTCGACATTAGTCAAGCATTTGACAAAGTGTGGCACCCCGGATTACTTTTCAAAATTAAGCAAACGTTCCCTTTGGCATACTATAATTTACTAAAATCATATCTAAGCGATAGAACATTTCAGATAAAAATTAATGAAGTAACATCAGACTACCACCCTATCAACTCAGGCGTTCCACAAGGCAGTGTTCTGGGGCCTTTGCTCTATGTCCTATATACATCGGATCTACCAACGACACAATATACAACAATAGGAACATTCGCAGACGACACTGCTATACTGTCCAGACATGAAAATCCTGCAACTGCATCGGCCAACCTACAAAACCACTTAGTACTCCTTCAACAATGGTTACACAGATGGAAAATCAAAGTTAACGAAAACAAGTCGGTACACACAACATTTACGCTCAAAAACAGATATGCCCACCAGTCGTAATAAATAATGCACAAATACCACAACTGGAAACGGCAAAATATCTAGGCTTACACCTAGATCATAAGCTAAATTGGAAGGAACACCTCAAGAAGAAAAAAAAACAAATAGATCTAAAAGTAAAGGAACTCAACTGGCTAATTGGAAGACATTCAAAATTGTCGCTTGCAAACAAAACCCTAATCTATAAGACTGTTATAAAACCAATCTGGATGTATGGAGTAGAGTTATGGGGCTGTGCATCCAAATTAAACATCGCATTAATCCAACGTACTCAATCAAAAATATTACGTCAGATTACAAATGCGCCGTGGTATGTATCCAATAACACGCTGCATATGGACTTACATCTCCCAACGGTCCAGGAAGTAATCCAGGAGAGAGCTATCAAGTACCATGCAACCCTAGAAACTCACTCAAACCCCTTACTGGAGCAGATGCTGGAACCCAGGGTCAACCAAAGACTAAAGAAACTATGGCCAATAAACCTAGTGTGAGTGTCGTGGTATGGCCAAAAAACTCATGTGTGTGTGTGTAGTGTATTCCTAATATCTATTAGACTCTAATACTCTCGAAGTACAAAACTGTAATTACGTAGGTTGTATCGTAGGATGCAAGCCTCATCATGTTATTCTTATCGTTAGTATCTATAATGATTGTTAACCATTTAGCTTATAGAATGTAAACTTGTTCTGATTGCTAAATAATTACAAACAAAATTTAAAAGAATTTTATTTAGCTCAAAGCTTTTAGCGAATTTTAATAGAATCTGAAACTACTTTTTGCTTGGTGGAAACGAGAATGGAATAAAAACATTACGCATTGTAGCAGCACTAAAAATCAGATTTCGAAGTGTATGCCTTTCTCATAGAATTATCCTTAGCGCTTCTTGAAGAAGTCCGGGGGTTAATTTTTTTATAATAAAGTGGGGCTGAAAGCCCTTAATCTTATGCGTAAGCTGCGCTGTAAGAAATGGCACAGACGTTGAAAAACACCAAAATTTGTCTGACTTTGAATTGCTGCGCAGTCATTTCAGCAGAAACGTTTAAACAAGTTTACGGTTAACATCGTAAAATTGCCAAGGTGTGCACGAAGTGTGCTAGAATTTTGTCTGAGTCTAGGTTTAATTGCTATTTAATGGTAAAACAGCGTCGTGCTTAATTAAATGAGTCTGCAAAAATCCTCTAAAGGTCTAATAATTTGTAAGTAAATTTTGTGCACGCGGCACCACAAAAAGTGAAGGGGGTTGAGTGGGTGGTATCTTGTGGGTGCACTTCTAACTTCAGTTTAGCTTCGCCAAAAGACATTTTTAATTTTTTTTGTGAGCTTTGGTTTTACTTTTCAAGTTCTATGTTTTATGTACACATACAGTGAGCTGAATATTTTTTGGAATTGATACGAAACCGCTGTTTACTTTTAGTGATCGCTTTATTTTTTTTTGGAGAGGGTGATAGATAATCATCTTTGTTTTTGGGCCATTTATTCTTAACTTAGCGTTTGCCCTTTTTAAATAGAACTAAAATCTTCAGATTTTCTTCGCAATTCTTTCTGAATATTTACCCCCCCCCCCTTGATTCTTATTGTTTCTCTGTTTCACTCTTGTTATAATTTTTTAAAAATATTTTAACAATTTTTAAACAAATCTGGCGTACTTTGAGGACAAAACTTTGTAATTGAAGTCGGTGCCTGAACTTGGATTGCTTCTTTCGGCCATTTTCTTATACTATCTTGTTCATTCGATTGTAAAGGACTTTTAAGGAAGTGGAAAATGGTGAGCTTATTTTTTGTGTAGTGGAATTTATTTTCACAAGTAGGTATTAAAATCATCGATTAACTTTCGTTAATATTTGTGTTCTTCATTTTCAAAGTAACATGTGATCGAGTTTCTAGGTTTCAAACCAAATTCTGTGGCCACTTGTGTTTTAGATGTTTTTTAGAGTATCTGACTGGGATTGCATTAGTTGAATGAGCTGGACTGCTAGCTTCTCTTTATATTTTGTAAATCCTTCTATAATTGCTTGACTTATAAGTGAAATCTGAGGTCGGCATAAAAATTTTGATTTCGGACGTACCGGGGGCCATTCGTCATAATTCGTAGTATTTTTGATTATAAACTCTAGATAATATTTACAGGAGCATCTCCATGTCTCAATTAAGTACGTCCGTACAGGCTTTATTGTCGTTTGTAAATTAAAATCTTAATTGCAAGTGACATGGGAGACTTTCTTCTAGTGAGCCAGTATATTTTCTTTACTTTTGCGTCTATCTCTTTCCTTTTACTTTTTATGTGTTATTTTCAGGTCAGTTTATCACCCAAAAGCAGCCGTAGGTCTTATTTAATAGCTTCTGAAATGGGTGTATTATCAAGTTGGAAATGAGGAGCGATTTAGTGCGAAAGTGACGCGTTTTGATTTCCGTACGTTAACTTGTGATATAGGTAATTATGTAATTTTTTTGTGCAAAATTTGGGATTTTTGTTGATGGATAGGTTGACTGTATTGTCAGAAAACATGTTTATTTCTTTGACTCGTGTCATTAACAAATGCGAAATATACAGTAAGTGCAGTAGCGGCCCTAAGTATGCCTTTAGAGATCTTTTTTTATTAAGATTTTCAGCATACATTGTAAAGGATTTGTTTCTTGCTTTTCTTAGTTTTGCCTTTAATCTGTTAATTAGGCAGTTGTATTACGTTTTGTTGTTCTGGCTTTCTGCTAGTGTGTTCTAGATGATTTGTGGTTTTTTTTACTTCATTCGATATTTTTACCTCTAGATATGCTTACGAAATAAATCTTTTTTTACTGTCAACTGGTCTGGGTCTAGGTGTTCCACTGATAATTACGGTACTAGTAGTGCCAAGAATAGGGGAATGATCCGATGAGAAATAACAGCTTGATGTTACCTAAATATAGTTTTTTGAAATGCCCTTGTTAATATAAAAATTTGAAAGATCGGGAATTCTATTAGTGTCTGTAGACCAATATGTGAATAATTGTAATGCTTATCATTTATTTGATTATACAGCTCTCTGCTTCTATTAATTTTGACCTTCATATAATATTCTTAGCGTTATAGTCTCCATCATTAATAAATATTGGAAGACATGTTTCAAAATAGGACTGCAATTGTGCTTTTATGATTTGATGTTTTAGAGGACACTGAATTGCTGAAAAATTAATTAAGTTTGTATTTCTTTTATTTGAAAGTCAGTTTTATATTTTTGTAGTTCAGAATGTCTAATAATTTTTTGATTATGATGACCTTATTCGCGGTTAGTATAGTAAACGACATAGTATGGAAAACGTTTATGAAGTGAGTTTTCGTTGCTAATGGTATGTCTGTATTATTTGATGCAAAGGTCATTACTTTGCCTCTTATGGTACAGTAGCCGTTCCGGTTGCTTAATGTTATCTTTAAGAATTTTGCCATTATGATGCTAGTTTTAAGATGACTATTAAAAGTATATTTAATGTTGTGCTATTCTAATCGATTAATTCCGTTTTTTAGAATTACTCTAGATTTACATAGATGAATATTTCAGAGGAAACTTTTGTACTTATAAATATATATCTGATATGAAACTTTCAGTTGGTCCAAATTGAACGCCGGATTTAAACTCAACGCCTTTTTTGTAATGTAATGTGATTTAGCCCACCTTAATTTGTTTTACGTCAATTACTAATTACTTAAATTTAGTTTTATGGTAGTTTAATTAACGTAACTTGATTTTAATCATCAAAAATTAAGATGGCTACGCAACTTTCAGATTTCATCCTTAAAACTGCTTTTGTGAGGCTGAATTATATATATTCCGTCGTTGAACTCGTAATGAAACTCAATTTACATTAGGCCAACTGAAACTGAATTAGAACTCGTCGTTGTGCAAATTGCATGTTAAGTTCAATATAAATTCAGTTAATTTAATTCAGCTAAGCCTGTTTCCAATTAGCTGCATTACTAATTACTTAAAATTTAGCTTTGATTTAGTTTGAAACGTGGCTAAAGTGACTGCGTTGTAATCAATGATCACCTGGCGCTCTTTAAGCATCACCGGCGCAAATGTAATCAATGCTACTGAACGAAAGATTACAAAGAACGCCAGCAAACTGTTTGCGATGTTTGTCAAGCTTTGTGTATGCGCGAGGGAGTGAATTTAACATTAAAAAACCTAAAAGGGCTGCATTACCAACTTAGCCATCACTTATTGCATTTTTACGTTTGGCTTTTGCAAATATGACTAACAGCATCTCTATATTTTTTTGGTGGCAAAAGAAAATAAAAATGGAGCGCTGTGAGGAAAATATTTGGCATGGAAGAGGACTGTCATTAATGTTCTTTAGCATTAAATGATATTAATATAGTAGAGAATTTGTAGAGAAAATTTTTTTTTATAAATATGTAAGTTTCGTTAAATTAATTTTAAGAGCAGACAGGATAAGGCCTGCTTTTCGTTAAGAACTGTTTGGGCAAATAATTAAATAGAAACATTAACTTTGACTTGCAAGTTTTATCAAAATTGTGCATTTTGGTAGTTGCTGATCGCAAGAATCGTAACACACAATGCATTTAAACGGTGCTTGCACTTCTCTGCATTTTCATCATTTTTAAAAATTTATTTTTTGAAAGAAGCATTTCTTGATATCTTCTGATGGATACAATTTTAGCAAAACCAGTTCGAGTAGTTTTGTAATCTGCAGTACTGGTCATTTATTGCATCTATCAGATGTTTTAACCAAGTAATCGAATAAGTTGAAAACGCCGTAGATGTGGAGTTTGGCGTTCGTTTTGTGAAATTTTTACCACACTTGTTTGTCCAGAAAACTTATTTGCTTATGTTCTTTTTGCTTCTGTCCTATCTCGACCACCAGCTGCACATTTAACGAGCCTGTCATTTATTATCATCCGTTTAAACGGCGAGAGATATCTTTTTTACTTGTGAGAGGCGAATTTGTATTTTCAGTTTTAGATGCAATGATATTACGCTTTTCTTTACTCCGAAGGGGAATATCATTATTATTTATATTTATATATTAATTTTTTGAGTAGACTTGTCCATTAAAAGGTGTTTTTTACGATAAATTATAATTTTTTTATCTAAAGCAGGCGTGAAATTTATTACGATTTTATACCTCTGTGGTCGCAAAGAAAACACATTAGATACCAAGAAATTAAAGAGGAAATAAAGGATAGCAGCAGCCATTTATTAAATATGGCGGCCGAGAAAGAAGAAAACAAAAGACATATTTGTAAGGTAGTATATTAGGAAAGGTCGTTTTACAAGTCTTACAAGTTTACATATAGTAATTATAAGTTTCAACATTTTCTTGAGGGGCCCAGAGTTAAAGTAAGCTCTTTGAGTTTCTGGTAACAGCTTTTTTTACTTTCATGTGTTATTGTCTTTCGTCAGGTTGTGCAGGGTTTACTCACGCTATTTTGATCTTGTGTATTCTATTTCAGAGCCATTTTTGGATATTCATTATTATTCTTCCTTAGTGTCTGGCCTATCCAGCTATATTTTCTCTTCTTGGTGTCATTGCTGATGTCTTCTTGGCCTGTTCTACGCCGAATTTCTTCGTTTGAAGTTACCTCCAACCTCCAAATTTGCAACAAATTTCTCAAATTTCTCGGTTCAGAAATGTTTGTTTTTAATGTTATTTATTAAATATCACGACTCGTATTCAAACAATAATACTTTTATACATTTAACTTTGGTGTTTATGTTCAGATACTTGTACGCCATAGGTGTGATATATTTGCAAATGCTTTTTGAACTTTGCGTATTTTTCTTCTACTTCTTTTCGGGTTCCTCCTTCCTTGGTAATTATACGGCCTAGATATGAAAAACTGTTTAGTTCTTCTATAGTTTCTCCTTCTAACATTATATCCTATCTTGCTATTTTATTTCTATTTAATAATTTAGTTTTTTCGTATTAATTCTAAATTTTTGCTTTTATTCTGAGTTTACCTAGTTACTGGTTTTGACATCAGCGATGAAAGATGAAGTTGACTCTCCTTTTCAGTATATAAAGAATATTTTATTAGAAACCAATTTCCAGAATGTAGTTTAAGTGTTGGTTTGGTATTAGCGTGATATCTTCTATTAGCTCAGTACATTTCAGACTTATTAAAATATTCACCAATATTGTTATTAGTGTAAATTGTTTTCTTGCCATTTGCAAATTTTTATGTTTACATTCATACGTAGGTTTATCTTTCCGTTTGTCAACTTGCTCGCCGCAACCTATTTCTAGAAATAAGATCAGGGGCGAAACGGTAATATATACAAACGTTGAAACTCATAAACACCTTGGAAACTCAAACTTAGACCAACCAATCAACTATGAAGGTCTCAGCACTCTATATATTATCGTTCATGAGATATGTCAATTTAAAATAAAAAAACAGGAAAAACCCCCCTTAGGGGTGTTTCAATGGGTCGGGTTTATCAGACATTCCTATTCTGCTTTTTAATGATGAGTTCAAAAAAGGTGGTCAGAAGTTTCGACCTAATTGTACAGTTGATCACTATACTCAATTGTATATATTACCTCTAATTACCTATAATTACTAGGCTCTAACAAGTTTCACATACCATTGTACTTGTTACCAGAGTAAAGAAACTGCCTTTGTGGACATTGCAGGTGGATAAACACTTTGCTTAAAGAAAAGCTGGTGTATGTATTTCTGATAGGTGAAACAATGACTTGGGTTGCAAGAGGATGTTCTGTCTCTCCTACGCTGTTAAGGATGCTCGAAGGGAACGAATGTAGAGCAATGAGATATGCAGATGACTTGGTTATACTATCTCAAATAAAGTTTAATAATAAAGTTAAATAGCGTACGCAAGGGTTCTAAATATAGCAGAACAGATGCAGAGGGATTAAATGTAAATCCCTCAAAATTAACCACAATAGCATTTACAAGAAGGAGAAACTTAGAGGCATTGGAACTTTTTAGACTTTGAGGTGTAAGAATAAAAGTTATTAGATAAGGTAAAATATCTTGGAATGGTCTTAGATTCACTTGAAATCAACATACCCGTAAAATCAAAAAGAAGGTGAAAGCAATATTAGTGTTAGCCAGAGGAACTTATGGAAAAACATGGGATTTAAACCGAAAGTGATATATTGGATATACACATTGGTGGCTAAACTCCTGATAACATATGTAACTTTGGTATAGTGAACAAAAGTAGCGCAAATAATCACTATAACCGTATAACCGTAAGGTATAAAGACTTGCTTGTCTGGGAATAACATGTGTTATAAAAACAACACCAATAGCTGCAACAGAGGCAATGCTAGAACCCTCCCCCCCTCTTCATTTAGAAATTATTGGACATGTAGGAGTAGCTCTTTAGAGATTGTTCATTCAGAGAAAGTATAGAAGTGGGACATCTGAAAATTGGGCGTGTGAGTGGAGGTATACTGGATATGAAAACGGACCATATGATGCCAAAATTCATATACAACGTGAATTATGAGATTAATATTATAGATCGAAATGAATGTACAAACAAAATAAGCAACAGACTCAGAATAATTTTCTGGTACATAGATGGATCGAAGACCGATTCTGGAATGGGAGCAGCTATAAACTGTGAAAAGAGAAACTACCTCTCCAGGTACTCATTTATTGCAGCCTGAGTCGAGCTGGGCCGTAAAAATGCCAGTGATCGAATTGGCGAGAGCGGGATTCGAACCCGCAACTATTGGTTTCGTAGTCTAGTGATCTATCCACTAAGCCACCACGGCTCTGAACAGGAACATACTAAAGAGTTTTTTCTTCTTTCTCTTATTATTAGTCTGTTTCATCCAGATTATTTTTCCAGTGTTTACGGGGACGTCCTGGGTTTTCTCCTTCCTTGTGGTTTATGATCTCCTGCTAGTCTGACTTATTTTCTTCTTTTGGTCTAATTTTTGATATCTTGTATGTGACTTTGTTCCCTTATCTCGTCGTTTCTGATGTGGTTTAGTCTCGTTTTCCCTACAATTTTTCGTAATGTTGACATTACTGTAGCTTCCATTCTTTTTCACGTTTTTGTAGTTTTAATAAACCACACTCTTGTATATTTTAACTTTTGCCTCCTTTTCGACTACAGGTATTTGTTATTCCATATCACATCTATTAGTGCTCCCGATATACGTAATGCTTTATGAATTTGTTCTTTTAATGTTATACTGCTTGTAATATTGATTATTAAATAAGTAAATTCATAAATTATTTTTTAACACGCACTTTCTAATTTACATCGTAATGGATTTCTGCTAATTGTCATACATTTGGTTTTGTTTGTGGCATTTTTTAACTTAAATTTTTGGTAGCTACAAGCAAATTTGAACAGTAGTTTCCGTAGATTATTATTTACCATCAAAACTGCACCGCCCTCAGAGCAAAAAATATTAAATTCTTTTGATGCCATTTTATATCCTTTTATGTTTTTATATCTAATAAATTTTCTGTGATAATTCTCCATTAATTTTTAACTTTGAATGATTATCCGTGTAGATCTTGTATTAAGTATATTAGCCCATTTGGAATGTTGGTATTTTACAAAATTTGTATTAGCTCCTGGTATCAGACATAAGCCTTTGGATATAGAGGGGCCAAAAGGTCTTAATTTGTAAATGTGGAAATCCTAATATCATCCCATCATCACCAGCAAACAAAAAGGTGAATCAAGTGCAAATAACATCAATTATGAAGTAAGAGCATTATGAAAAAATTTAACGGAAAATGCCATATCATCTGGGTTGCGATTAATATGAAAGGGATTCGTGATGATGCAAGATAACGATCCTAAACAAAGCTTAGCAAGGACTATTTAGTAAACCAAGAAGAACAAAAAATACTCAAAATGATGACCTGCCGACCACAGAGTTTAGACCTCAACCCTATTGAGGTGGACGGAACAGTAAGAAAGGAGCGTCCCGGATCCAAAAATCATCTTTGGGACCTGAAGAAATATACCACTCAGAAAATTAAAAAAAAAAAATTGAACGAATGCATAGAATAGTAAAAGCAGTATTAAATGAAAAGGGCGTTTTTATGAAACAAATGGTTAATATTCAAGTTAATTCTTTCCAGTGCTTATGATGATTTTTTCTTACATTAAAGTGTATAATTTTTTTTATTCGTGTCTATACTTTCATGAAGAGTAATGCAGGATAGCACTGACGTCGATAATGCTTTTATGGGAACCTTCGTAATGTTTTAAATGGATGCTTAATACTGCAAAAAGCTCTTGTATATTTATTGAGTTATTAATATTCTGGGCTTTTGTTAGCAGACGTATACATGTAGGTCATTTTCGCTTTTCAATGTAGAGCCCATTTTCTTTATTTTCTGATAACCTTTCCAGGATATTGAGTATTTTAAATATTTGTCTAGTATATAAAATAAATGACTATACTAGACCGGATAAACATTCTATAGATAAACTGTAAATGCAAGCACTTAAGATATTGAGAAATAAAGTCAAGCCTGTACCTATATATATACTGTCGTGCTTTAACCGTACGTACATAAATTTCAATATTGAATGCAACAGCTCTTCTCTCCTTTTCCTTCTCGTGCTCTGCTACGGAGCTCCTACAATTTAAGAAAGCCAAGAGAGCATGCGGCACAAACTTGATATCGTCGCGCGGAATCGAACGGCTGGATTTGCATTTCCCCCCCGGAACAAGCAGCCGTCCCTTTTGGTCCCGGAGAGATCCGGGCTCGGCTCCGCACGTACAGGTATCTTTCGCGAGACATCCCTTTGCGTACAACCCGGCAAGAAATTTATAATGCAGATTCGATTCGATTAAAATGTATCGAAGCATCGAGTCTCCTGGGGGACTCCGACAAACATCCCGAAATCAGAAACGGGGCTGTCGCCTGAATCGGAACTAAAATCCGCATATCTCTTCTACAGGTGGATAGATGCGTGTCTTAGCGGGGAACTACGGCGGAGCGGATTGCGACCGGTCGCTTTGTCATACGCACGCAGCCCCGCAATTTATCGCTAATGCCCAAAGTTTTTCCGCCGTTCGAAATAAAGTTCTCCGAAGATGAAGGAAGAGCGAGTTATCGAATTAGAGGAGATTAGAGCGGCAAGCGGGCGGAACAAAGGGCATTGTTTCGCGGCGCGGGCCGCCGGTGTCAACGGCGCTCCAGCTTTGTCCTGTTGTTCGAGCATTCGAGCGGAGTAACCTTTCCGGGCGCTGCCCTCCAATCCGCGAGGTGCTCCGGATTTCCGGGCCATCGGGCTGGCGCGAGCCGAATTTGCATAATTTGCACTTCACTTAGCCTGTAATCCAAATAGTATCGGATTCGAAACACTAATGCATTCGCTTACGGCGGTATCTCGTTAGCGGGCTGAAATCCCACTTTCGCCCTTTGAGCGCGATTCAACGAAACGGCGCCGTGCGCCAGTTGAAAATCAACCATAACCCGATTCTCTCTAGGAATATTAGAATAGCAGTCATCAGACGAAGCGTCACTTAAATTGAAATTGCGGTGATGCCATAAAAATCTCTTAAAAGAACATTTTGTTGGTAGCTCAAGATTCTCTTGTATGACAACGTCGTGATTTTAATTTTGAATGGCGCTAGGGAACAACACGTACTGTTGTTCTCACAGGCATCCAAAATTAAGAGCATCCGGCAATTGGGTATACTAAAGGTCAAAATAATTAGCAAGCCAAATGGAAAACTGTGATTTGGGGTTCATTGAAAAAAAAAGAAGAAAAGCTGCTATTCTTCTTCTCCTCTAGACTTCTTGCACCCAATTTTGAGCACAGGACTTTTCCGTTTCCTTCCATACATCTCTATTTTGTGCTACTTTAAATTATTGTATATCAGCGACTCTCTTTATCAATCCACCTTGCTACTGGTCTTCCTTTGATTTATTTCTCTCCAACAACGGTCTTCATTATATTATCTTGGTCATTATATCTGTTGTATTTTGCTCTTAGAACATGACAGGTTAAGTTTCAATTTAACTGTTGGACTTTTTTGGCCATATCCATTATTTTTGTTTTTTTGCGGATCCATTTGTTTCTCTTTTTGGCTTATATTGTGATCCATAACATCGACCGTTCTATGGCTCGCTATGTAACTTGCAGTGTTTTTGTTATTTGTTTTGTGATTGTCAATGTTTGCGCGCCGTAGGTCATGATAGGGAGGACACCCATATCAAATACCCTTGTTCTAAGATGCTGGAGAATCTTCTTTTTTTTTTCAATATTTACTTTAGTTTTGTAAATGCTGCCCACCCCAAAAGTCTTCTTCTCTCTATTTCTATTAGTTTGTTTTCTTTAACCACTGATATTGTTTCTATACTAGATCTTCTTATTGTTATTTCTGATCCTTCGGGGCACATTATCTTTGTTTAGTTCAGATTGACTTTCAGGCCTACCGTTCTCGATTCTAATTCCAGTTCTGTTAACATTATTTTTAATCTTTTCCCAAGCCACCAAATATAATGTCATCCGCGAACTTTAGATGATTTAGACGTTCTCTGTTTATGTTGATTCTCTTTTTTTTGTCCAATCTAGTTGCCTAGAGACTTCTTCCAAGGCCAGCGTTAACAATCTCTGAGATATTGCATCTCCTTGTATTGATCAGAAATGCTCTACCACTGATGCCGCTTGCTTATATATAATAGTATATTTCAAGTGTATTTCAAGTTTTTTTTTATAGTCCAATATTTTATAAAGTCAAACGCCTTTTCGTAACCAACAAAGACTATGTATAGCTCTAGGTTGTACTTTTAGGAACGCTACGTCTTCAACTGAGTGATACTGTTCCAATTTTTGTGTAGCATTAACAAAGATCAGCTGGATTAAATTTACTAAAACCTTTAAGAGCTACCGTGAAGCTTTTTTTAATAAAAAAAAAACCATTTTGATATCATTTGCAGAAAATGTGTGAGGAGATGATGCTTAACAAAAGCACATCATCTTCATTCGAAACAAATTACCTAAATATGTAATTATAATTAAATTTTAAAGTATTTAAAAAATGTTAGTCAACACTTCTTTCTCTTTTCAATGACAAAATCAGTGTTAGAAGTATTGCAATAGAATTCATTCTTGAAAACTTATAAATTAAGAGAGCCGGTAGATAGCAAATAACGTATTGTTTGTCATACAAGAGGGTTGTGTCATTATGGAGGATACACATCATTAAAAGCCATTTGAAAGCAATGTAAAGGAATCACAAAGCTTATAAATTAAGCACTCCTGGTTTGGTAAATCAGAACAGTAGAGAAAAGATACTTAGCAGTGTGATTTATTCGTAGTTGTAGCACTTCTTTGTATTTTCTTCTTTAAATAAAGATATTATTATTCCAAATTTATAGTTTTTTTGTGCAGTTTTGTTTTTATTGCTTTGTTTATAATATTAAGAAAATCTTCTAAAACAATTTTTAGAAGATTTTTTTCTAAAGATGCCCACCGCAGTTGTGCGCGAAACGTCAGGAGTTTCCGAACTCCGACCCCGGCCTAGTATTCCGGGAATAAACCACACGATGCACCATAACACCGGTCGTGGAAGCCTTCGCATCTTCTTTATATCGATTCAATATTTTTTCTTCACGTATTAGAACTTCTTCTTGTTTGTCCTTTATATTTTTAATGTTTTTTTGATTTTTTTCTCGCAGTGGTTTCAGGGTTATCTAGTTATATTCTTTTGCTGCATAGATATTTTTGTGTTCGTTATTTTACAACTATCCTTAGATTTTTTTAATATTAAAACATTTTCAATGCGAAACTATATTATTGCTTTTTCCTTGCCTCTTGGATGCCTAAATATGACTTTATTCCTTTGTTATCTTCAGACACTCACTCATTTAGATCTTTTATTATTATAATATTGCTATAGCTTGAGTCTCAGTATCTAATACACCCATACCTCTTTACCATCAGTTTTAGATCTGCGCTTCTCTGCTTTAGTTTTTGTAGTTTGTAAAAAATGTAACTTTTGTCTTTTCATTTCCTGTATTAGTTTTTCTTCCTTTCTGTTTACACTTCAGATATTTCACTTTCCTATTTTTGTGTTCTAGTACTTTTTGTTAAAGAGTTAAAGAATCTGTTTACAGTCTATTGCTTTTCGGGACTTTTGGAAGTGTCTAATAACATAGTCGTTGTAGAGATCTACAAGCCTGTTTGTTGGCCTGAACCTGGTTTGTGTACCATTCTGTGTTGTTCTGACATCCCCCCATTTCTTCAAGAGGTCTTTAATAGCAAATGTAGGCATTAGCCCAATTTTGTCTTTTTTTCCTCAGAAATACACCTCACTGAGTTTCTTAGTGCTTTTCATTTAAGAATTCTTGGAGGTCTTCTGTCGTCAGATTATTTTTATGTTTTATTATGTGTTCTTCAATGTCATCTTCATTCACCTCTAATTCCAGATTTATACCAGGTGTCACAATTTTATCCATAATGTCCATTAATGTCAGATTTTTTTAAACTTTGTAAACCATCTAGTGGTAGCCTTGAATTTTACCTTCGCATATGACAAATGCGGAGTTCATTTGTTCAGTTCTCCAAAAAAATTCCGTAGCTTTATTTTGAATGATAGTCATACTTTTTTGTTTTTCTTTTTTTATTTAAATTATTTTTCCATTTCTTCATGGATGGCACATTTTTTCTCAGACGTGATTTTCGTTACTTCTTTATTATATCTTTCTTAGCTAACATTGTGACTATTGCAGACTTATTCAAGCCGCACTGTCTAGTAATATCAGACATCTGCTCGTTTTACATCTTGACTTTTTTAGGTTTGACATTATTAAATAGCCCAAAAAATCATTCGCAGATTGCAGAAAAATGCAATTCTATAAATGTATTATAAGATGATCTTTCGCGAAAGTGTTTGCTGTCCGATTTCGTCGTAGTTGAGGACAGCGTTGTTATGGTTAATCATAAAGATATTCCATGACGTAGAACAGTAGGTAAATAGGTAGAGAAGGAATATCAAGGAAACCTAACTGCATTATATTACTTCCACAGAGTTTTCGTTTAGTTTTTGAACGATCGAAACGTTTATTCTCGGAGCGTCTAGATTTTAACGGTATCGGCGGCCCTCGCGGAACGCAATAATATTCCTACAATGGAATTTTATTAGCACAGTAAACAACAAATGAGGTTATATTAATGTATTATTTCAAAAAAATTACAATTGTTCTCGAAACAAACAGCTGCTCTACATAGTAGGTAGATGAAAATTACATAACGAATTTACACAAACGGAAATTAATAAGAGCGACGACAACAACTCTGAATTAAAACGTGCTAACAAAGAATAGTTCCACATAAAAACAATAAAAAACATAAAATTGATACTTTCCTTATCTCCCCTAAATAATGAAATCACTCTAATATACTCTACCATAAAATTAAAAAAATTCCTTCTTTACCACCGATCGCAGAGGGTGGTATCGAACATTATGAAGCTTTTTATAATTGCTTAAGTAACTTGTTACGTATTGACAAATTCAGAACCAAGCTATTAAGTGGAGATAGCACGAAAGTAAAATGTAAGTGATGGTGAAGCCTACAGAGCAAATACAAAACTCTCATGAAAAGAAAATTATATCTGGAATTGATATAAAAACAAACAAGAAAGAAAGTTATGGTTCAAATTTGCATTATTCATGCAACCCTACAAGAATTGTAGATGAACTAAGAGCTACAGATTTTAAAGAAGTAGAACTTCTGAATAAATCAAACTAAAAAGCAAAGATCGTTGGATATGTTCATCTTGTCAGTTCAAAGATACTGCTAAAATATATGGTATTCAAAGTATATTAAACTGTAGAGTTGCGCTACAAGCTCTCAGTAAATCTAAACTAGTGTCCCATTGCAAAAATTATCAAGGTTTTAGGCACACACAGAAATATTGCAACAGAGGTTCGAGGTGCGTCAAGTGTACTGGAAAATAGTATACAAAGATTGCAAAAAAGTTCCTAACGTCAAACCGAAGTGTGTACACTACGGTGGTGAACATCTTGAGTATTACCATGGGTGTAACAAATTTGAACTACAAAGACTTAAAAACTAACATCAGAATGGGTTCATCTCAGCTAACCAAACAATACAGGGTAAAAAAATATACTTACAAAGAGTAAATAAAAACCCAAATATAAATACTGAGCATCAGAATATTGTATTAATTAAATACTACGGCTCATTTTTGCTAAGATTAAGGGGAGGTTTACTTGAGATTTACTTGAAATTGTTAGTAAATTATATGAAGAATATGTTCCCAATGTGATTTTGCTGAAAGTAGTTTAAAAAAAAAGTTATTGCACACTAACCGAATCTAGTTTTTCATAAAAAAAACCCAAAAAACGTTTCTCATGTGATAATGAGTATTACTTATAAAATTTTGAAAATACGCGCTTTTACATATAATTTGTGGTCAATGTAATTTTAAAAGTAGCCACCAGGTATCGCACTAGTCTCCCAGACCATGAAATGGGTGAAAGTAAATCCATCTATACACTTGCAATGCTTTGGTATAGCCAGTAGATCGTAGCGTCAGTAGAGCACGTGTTTCATATCGACTAACTTGTTTTGTTGTTAATTTACTGAAAAAATGCCTTCATTAGGCAAAAAAGGTTGGAAATATGTTCCAAAGAGAAATGATAGAAAATGCAAAAAAGATATCAAGGTAATCAGTTTAGTGCAGAGTGCGATACCGAATCCGTTAGTACATCTACAAAAAAACTTAAAACTTCAAATTACGATGAAATAAAAATTAAAAAATAGAATAGGCTAGCAAAATGATGGAGTACGAGATCGAGGAGGGTGTCATGTATGGACCTGGAATAGCTGATTAGTCGCAAGGTACTTAATTTCGTCATACTATTAAAAAAATTGTTAACTAAAACTTTAAACACATTTTTCAAATTGACGACCACCATTACAAAAAAACTACCCAATGGATCTTTTTTTTATTTTAAAGATAATTAAATTCTTTAGCACCTATACCTAAGTCGGATGCATTTTTGCGATTTTTTTTATTGTACTATAAAGAGCAAAAGTAGGGGCAAAAATCGTTACAAAAAGTTCAAACTATTTTTTTTATTTTCGGCATTTTATTGATATTGTAGGTATAGGTTCCAATACTATTCATATATTTTATGAATCTTTTTTGTTTTTTGATTTCAGTGTATTATTACAGGCGCCATGATGGTCGCCAACAAGACACTTTTTTTCGTATCGTCTCACTGCGCTGCCTATAAAATGGACAATTTTCTATCCATCAGCAGTTACGCCTGAAGAAGATTCTGAAATCCGGGAATATCTAGAGGCCCCCTTTCAAATGTCGCCAATGCCAAAACCGTTCACGGTAAAATAAGTTCGCGAAATCATCAACACAAATCTTCACCCAAATAAAGCTCCAGGCTTTGATTTAGTAACGGGGCAAATAATTAAAGAACTCCCCCGCAAAGGTTTCGTAATGTTAACCACTATTTACAACGCAATTTTGAGAATAGGTTACTTCCCGGCACAATGGAAAGTCTCCCAAGTAATTATGATTCTTAAGTCAGGGAAAACACCAAACCTAACTGATTCTTACAGACCAATCAGTCTCTTGCCGATTATAAGCAAACTCTTTGAAAAACTGCTTGCCAATAGACTAACACCTATCATAGAAGAGCTAAATCTTATACCTAATCATCAGTTTGGCTTCAGATAGGAGCATTCCACCATTCAGCAGGTTGATCGAGTTGTTGACTACATCAACCAATCATTCGAAGAGAAGCAATACTGCACGGCAGTGTTCCTGGATGACAGCAAAGCTTTTGATAAAGTGTGGCATGATGACCTCCTTTATAAATTGAAACATACATTGCCTCATCCATATTTTATTATATTGAAATCCTATCTAGAGGATAGACTCTTCCAGGTTAAATACGGACAACAACTAAGTGAACTGTATCCGGCACGTTCTGGAGTCCCACAAGGCAGTGTCTTAGGACCTATGTTATACCTGCTCTACACAGCTGATGTACCCATCAACACACAATCTCTAACAGCAACATTTGCGGATGATAAAGCCATCCTGATGAAATACAAAGATCCTGAAATAGCCGTTAAAATGCTACAAGCACATCTAAAGGAAGTAGTGACATGGACCAAGCGATGAAGGATTAGACTGAACGAAACCAAATCGCTACATATCACCTTTACAAAATGCAGGGGAAATACACCGCAAATCCATATCAACAATACACCATTACCGCAGGTTGAGGAGGTAAAATATCTCGGCATGCACCTCGACAAGGGGTTAACATGGAGGGCACACATCTGGCATAAAAGAAAACAATTGGGGATCAAGTTCAGCAAACATTACTGGATGCTCGGTAGAAGATCCAAGTTGTCACTTCAAAATAAACTCTTAGTTTATAAGGTTCCATTAAAACCAATATGGTCATATGGCATAGAGTTATGGGGGTCAGCAGCAAACACCAATATTTAAATCATCGAAAGATTTCAGACAAAAATGCTACGTGCAATGTGTGACGCACCCTACTTCTTAAGAAACATTGATATTTTGCGCGACTTAAAAGTGGACACAGTTAAAGAAACCATTACCAAACTCAGTGAGCGATACCTAAGTAAATTGGAGTCTCACAGCAATCCTCTTGCGCTGAATTTACTCGATAACAGTTTGGACACTCAAAGACTAAGCCGAGTTAAACCACTACAACTACCTTATAGATTTACTTAGCAATCAAGATCGCAGTTCTTACTGTAATAATTTAATCACATCTCCTCGGCTTCTAAGTTACTTATAGGTTTAAGTCACTGGACGTTAATCCTAACGCCTTTTTCATGTCATCTAATCACTTATGTATCAAATTTTCTTATTGTGTATACAGATCGCAAATAGTGAATAAATAAATTAAAAAAAATTTTTTTTCTATAATTTTCATAAAAATTTTTTTTGTATACTTCTATACTTAATAAATATGTGTACAAATTTTGAAATTGATATTCACTTCCGTTTTTGAAAAAAAAATTCCAGAAAAATGAGTGATTTTTGATGCATCTCAAGTAAACCTCCCCTTAATAAACAAGAAGCAACTATCACTAAATTTGGCAAACGGCTGAAGAAATTAGAATATAGCACCCAGAGAGAATAACCAACGACGAAGTGTTACGAAGAGTTGACAAAGGTAGAGCTAGTGAACAGCATCAACAGACGTAAAATAGCATTTTTTGGACATTTAATTCGACACGACAAATTCCTATTGCTATAATGCATACTTGAAGGTAAAGTTAAAGGTAAACGGGGAAGGGGAAGAAGAAGAGCATCGTGGATGTCCAACATTAAGAACTGGTTGCAGCTAGATAGAAACCGACTAATTCATACTGCTAGAGATCGATGGAAGTATGCCATGTTAATCGCCAACCCCGGTATTATCTGAGATGGGACCAGGAGAGAGAGATAGAGATAAATATTGTGATTTGTCATTTGATTTAAACAGTAGGCTTGATAAATGGAGAGAGTACAAACTAGAGTTGTTGAGTGATAAACGAGCTGAACAACCAAATATCAAAAATACTACACCGGTCTCGAAATCTAAGCTCAGGAAATAAGCCACGCTATAAACAAATCTAAAAATGGCAAGACAGTTATAAATGAAAAAGGAGTGCAACCACTATTAAAGCTATTTAATGTAGTATACATATTGCACGGGAATAATATCAGATGATTGGTTAAGATCAACTTTTGCTCCCATATTTAAAAAAGCAAAAGCAGCGATTACCGAATAATATGTCTAATTAGGCATTGAGTTAAAATATTTTGCGTATATATATATATATATATATATATATATATATATATATATATATATATATATATCATCGTCTCTAGCACACTGTACGAAAATATATAAAACATTTTTATATATTCTTGTGTGTGTTATATAAAAAATGTTTTATATATTTTCGTACAGTGTGCTTAGAGAGCGATGTAATGATATAAATAGAGAACTTTATGCATGCTTTATAGGTTATGTAAAAGCTTTTGACCGGGTACAACATGGTAAACTTATTGCTATATTAAAGAAGCGCCAAATTGATGATCGGGACATAAGAGTTATTGCTAATCTATAATGGCACCAAACGCCATCTGTACGAATGGACAATAAACAATTATTGGAAGCAGAAACACGGCGTGGCGTAAAATCCGTATTCTGAAGTCATATTTCATGAAGCTCTACAAGAAATTCCATTGGGAATTATAGTAAATGCGGATAGAAATACCTGCAAACAATGATAAACGTTTTGAATCGAATACGTAATGAATACGGACTTAATGTTAATGTAGATAAAACAAAGCTCATCATTAGCAAATTATCTATACAAGCCGAATTAAGAATAAACAATAATCTAGGACAAGTTGAAAGCCATAACTATCCAGTTAACAGACAGGAATTTTTTTCTAGAATAGGCTAAGCAAGAGCTATGTTTAGCAAAATTAAATCTCTACTAACATCTCGACATTTATCGCTAGAAAAGAATGAAGACAGTACGTTGTTATGAGTTTCCGGTATTAGTATATGGCTTGGAAAGGTGGACACTAAAACAAGAAACGATAAAAAAGCTAGAAGCGTTTAAAATGTGAATCTACAGACGCATGTTAAAAATATATTATATAAATTAAAAAAGGCAGAGACGTTGTGCTCACTATCAAAAGACGAAATTACAATACGGGAAGACACACTATTGCCTGCTTACGAAATTTAAGAGTGGCTCGGGGTGTTATTAATCGCACTTTTCCGTGTCTAGACAACAAAAGTTATAGTTTTCAACATGGTCGCAATCTTCGAAATTAGGAGACCCATCACAGTGACCAAAGATCTCAAATATTTGTCGGATACTTAGAAAATATATTTCACCCGAACGAAACACACGAAAATGAAAAATAGTATTTGAAGAAATCCAAGAAAGCGAAGAGATAATTCCCACAACGCTAAAGAGATTAAAAATGTAATTTAAAACAATGCAAATCCCAAAAAAGATCTAGGGTTCGACCTAATCACTAAAGAACATTTACAGCAATTACCTAAGAAAGTTTCAGTAAAAATCTCTAATTTGATAAATGCAGCATTCAGACTATGTTTTCAAGCTATGGAAAGTAACGGAGCTAACGTGAAGTCTCATCAGTGTTACCAACAATGTTAAAACCATTTGAGAAAGTGCTGCTTAAAAGACTTTTATCGATCATCGAAATTAAAAACTTCCCAAAAAATTAAATCACCAGTTTGGATTTAGAAGTAAACATGCAATAACAGATCAATCCCCCAGGGTAACTAGTATTAATGGAAGGGAAAAACCTTTATACCACAGTTTTTCTAGATGTAGAGTAAAACAGAAAATTTTTTTTCCCAAATTAAGGAAGTTAGAGGCAGAGTACCTCAAGGGAGCGTACTGGGACCGATTTTGTACGTATCGTACACTAGTGATACCCCTAAAGTGGGAAACAACATTATTAGTGCTATTTTAGCAGTAGGTGATAGTACTGAGGAAGCAATTAAAAAATTTAAAAGTTTTCTTGCTTAAACAGAATCCATGATTAAAAATCGGAGAATTAAATTAAATAAATATAAGTTAGTACACACCATTATAGCAACAGACGAGTAGGAAGTTTACCAATAATGGTAAACAATCAGATTTGTACTATACTATACGCTAATACAGCCAAATATTCTGGAACAACTCTAGACACCAATCTTAGATGGAAAACTCGTACTAAAAAGAAAAAACAAGGGTTGGATCTAATTTTTTTTATTTCCAGAAATTAGCAATCAGAATATGAACCTTCTATAAACTAAGGACGTTAATAATAAATGTCCTATGGGTGTTCCAAGTGAGTTGGTCATCGAGATGTAGTCCTAAATAGCAAACTGAAGAAGCAATCTTGTAGGTATGAAGATGCTATTTTAGGATTTTTATGGCTAGCAAGGGATTAGGGTAGTTGGTATACTAAGTATATCTACAGTGTACAAGAGATAAGACAAAGGGGTTCAATCATCTGAGGCTTTACCACTGACTTTGGTTCGCAACTGACGATTGCTTAAACAGGACTTAAACAAGTTGAAGTACGATGGCAGAAAAAGCTTGATCTTGTAGAGGAAGCCAGCGTGCTACACCTTGTCGAAAGCTTGGCCTGTATCCAGGTATTCAGTATCGAGGTACAGAATTTTTTGTTTTTCAGTGAAGTGTTTATTTTATGAGCAATACGGTGGCACTGTTGAGTTGTAGATTGGTGGTGTCGGAATTTGAATTGGTGATTAGGGATTTTATTCAGAGGTGGTCTAATTCTGTAGAGCAGGAGTTTTTCTAATAATTGGAAGACCTATGGGCCGATAAGATGAAACGTCATTTGGATCTTTACCAGGCCTGAGAATCATAATTATCTCCACCAACTTTATCTGCTGAACCCGGTACTGTAGTCGTAAGACAGACTATGTATGTGAGCATCACAAGTTCTTTCAACATTTTTGACGTAATTTTATCGGGACCAGAAGATTTCCTATTACTTAATCGAATGATTTCATGAGTTCCTTAGAGGTAACTGAGCTGATAGGATCTGTTGGATATAAAGTACTGTAGAGAAAGTCTTTCTGTGTGTAGTACGTTATCATTAGGTGTAAACACTTCAGTGGACGGATGGACAAAAAAAATCTGCCTTTTATTTATTACTTCGTGCCCATGGGCCAAACATGGGGTTGAGTTTACGAAGTGGGAGATTTGGCTGAAGTGGTTTACGTACATCTTTGACCGTTTGAGTTGTCGTAGCGATTGAGATTAGAAATGTATTCTTGAAATCATCTGCGGTGTGGTTTCTTTAATTTGTATTTAAGTTTGTTGGTGAGCTGGCTACATGTCGTTGTATCGGCTGCAGTGTGACTTCGATGCCATCTTGTTCGGGCTTTTCGTTTGTTCGTTTCTATATCTAATGGAAAATTTATGATTTCTGTTTGGGCTTCCAGATGAGTCGTAGATTGGTGGGCTGCACATGTGAGGACTGATGTTAAATTACTCACAGTTTCGTCCATTTCAGCATGAGTAGTGAGCATTACTTTGAGTTTTGTGGTTTTACTGATTGCGTTTGGATACTCATTCCAGACAGTTTTTGAGTTATGTTTATTACAGTGGTGCTTAGTGTTGATATTATTGGCGAGTGATCAGATGAGAGCCCAAAGTTTGGTTTTAATTCCAGATTGAAATTAGAGATGCCACTGGTAACAAAGAAATCAAAAAGATCTGTTCTTTTGCCGGTATCGGCCGGCCATTAAGTGGGGTTTTTCATTTAGAACTTTAACTAGTTTTCAGCCCTTGATTGTAGTAAGCCGAAAACCCCAGAGAATGTTCTTACAGTTGTAATCTTCTCGCTACCAAGAGTTACGATGAATTCTTCGAAGGTTTCTTGTTTCAGGTTATGTCGAGGTGGACAATAGACAGCTGATAAAGTTATGTAGTAGGGTAATGTTTTATGATTTGACGAAACCTTTTTAATTAGTCTAAATGTGTCAGTGCTGGTGTGATGCACAAGAAAAAAGTGCCTTTTAATGTGTTAGAAACTAAGGAACACCAATGGGCGAAGACTTAATTTAAATTTGTAATCATGAGGAAAAGATCCTCTTTTATAATGTAGCCTTCAAGTCCATGTGAACTTATAGTATACCACTGAGGGGGTACAGAAGCGAATACCAACTTTCAAATTATAAAACGCTTCCAATCTATGGTGTTGTCTTACTTTTTCAGAAAAGTAGGCATCTTAAGTGATCTATCCGAAAGTGAAAAATAGCTACAGAACTTAGAATTTTAACTCTGCAACTAGGAATCGAACCCACATTCGCGAAGCGCTAGCTAAGTAAGTTCGCCACCGGACTGCCTCGGCCGATCCCATTAAACTCGAATTTCAGGCTAAGCGTTCCTGAAAATTCCCTCCACCGCCGCGCAGATCGCCATGGCAACATAACCGCGCGGCTAACGGCAGTTTAAACGACTCAGCCCGCGCAGCCAACTGCGGTTTTTTGATAGCGGGGCATAACAGTAATCCCGGCACGAAACGCCGGCGGTAAGAGGCATTTCGCGCACGATTTACGTCCGGGACATTCAAAGCGGAACACCTTGCGCTGACAAGCCGCCGGCAAAGGACAAGGACGGGGCAAAAACGCGCGGGCGGCGCCTCGCAACCCCAACGGAACTTCATGTTCCTTTGTGCGCCGGCCGCTTTGTGAATTTCAGAAATTTACACCGGCTAGGGCCCTAAATATTTCACGTCGCCGGGCTTTGATTCTGCTCGGGAGTGGCCTCCCCTTGTAATTAGGCAATATTTAAGACCGGTGGGCATCCCAGAGGAGTGCCCAGATTGGGGCGAGGTGCTCCGGTTTTTCGCAAATAGAAGCGGAAAGCTGCGCGCCCTGAAATATTCATAAGCGCGCCTCGCTCTCTTCTTTGCGCGTCCGTCTTTATCTCCACATTAAAACACTCTAATGGAATCTCCGGATAAAAATTCTACAAAGCAACGACCTCGTTTCAGACGTCAATTAATAAAATGAATATTTTCCGCTGCAGTTGTCGGCTGGTGACAACCCCCCTTCCCCGTCCCACTTGCTTCCTCGATGAGTTTATATCAAAGCAGAGCTTTCGGGTGGAAAGGAGCATAATTGGTTTAATTACAAGGCGCTTGTATTTCTCATATGCATATAGAGTGGCATAGGGTTTGTTTTGGCGGAAGAAATGGCAGTCCGGTGCCGCGCGGCATGACGTTTCATTTAATTTAAATGGAACAGCTTTTCGAAACATGAGATTAAAAGAGAGGCAATTTGATGGATAAAAATGACCTTAGTGGCCTGTGCGCCGCTTCCGCTTTGATGTCGGCACAAGGCCGAGTAATTCTAAACATTTTCCTCTAAAGGAGAAAATCAACAGAGCGGTAATGAAAAAAGTGAGCGATTATTTTTATTTTTTGCGCCAAGGGATCGATTCTGAAAGTTCAGGCCATTTTTCTCTACTCGGGTGTTCCATAGAGGATGTCGAATTTGAAAGTTCAATAAATCAATCAAATTTTCTTGAAAGTGGTTATATTTATTATACTTCTAATCAGTAAAATTTCCTACGATGTTAGGCATATATATACACCCACACTTAGTTTGCATGCATTTATGTGTTCTTCATTTACCGACAACTCTCTTGCAAATGTCTGTTCCGATGCTTCCAATCACCCGTATGATTTTCGCCTTGAGTTTCATAATTGTGCGTAGTTTGTTACATGTGATTTTACAAACCCGTATAAGAAGAAATCATAAAACATAATAAAATATAAGGTCACGGCTATTCTTGGTCACCGTGTAAAGAAGTCACTGGTCTCGCGCAAAGTGTGACAGGTCGCTCCATTCTGCTGAAACCAGAGATTGCCAATCTCCATATCTTTGTAGGTAGATCATATGAGTATTAGGGTGGTGACTGTACGAACATATTTATTTTAATATACGCGATATTCGTGGCAGGTATACATATACAAACTTGGATTGGTAGAAGTGCGCGTAACCGCGACTAACTGCAATCTGATCAATTTTTGTTCTTAAATTAGTCGAAGATAAGAATTAACGCTTCCACTTTGGTGAATGTAAAGGAGCAAAAAACATTTTCTATAATCTAGCCAGGTAAAAGAAACCCAATTCCCAAATATTTTGCCACAGGATAATTACAGTCTGTGCACACTGACCATAAAGCCATTAAGAATATGGGTGTTATAGGAAGCTTTTGTTTCGCTACAGTCATAATTGATTGTTACGATAACGTTTTTCATTAACGGTAACTGTAGCCCCCTCATCATCTTCAATAAAGGCCCCATCACTTCATCTACCCAAAAGTCACACCACACGGTCGCTCTTAGTGAATACATTTCACGCTCCTGGATTATTTAAGAATTTTCGTTTCTCCAAATTCAGCAGTTCTGTTTTCTGATGAACTCGCTCAAGTGAAATTGGGCTTCGCCACTGAAAATTATTATTATTTTTTTTTTGAGAAATATTTGTCCGCTGTCAGTCTCCTCACAACGCATTCAGCGAATCGTCTTCGTTTTACATGATCAGCAGACTTAAGTTAGATTTTATACACATGCATATGGAGATCTTTATGCACAATTCGACGTAACGAAGCTGTCGGAATGTCTTGATGATGTGAATCGATTTTTCAGGGGTCACAGGGACACCGCCTTGCTCAACAGCGATTTGTCACTTTGTCTAACGAGACCGATGCCGGTCTAGCACTTTCACCGTTCCCACTAAACCGGTCGCCTCAAACTTCCTCATTAGTCTTCGAACTGTAGATTTGTTGGGTGCTTTATTTCTTCCGAGAATCGCATTGTCTGCGTGTCACTTTTACTGCTTTGCTAAAATGTTTCAACATAAGAACACGTTGCCCCCCATGTAAAGTATTCCAAAACAAAAAGGAAGTGCTAAAAAAATAACCAATTCTAAATTATCAAAGTGATAGTGATAACAAACATAGAAACAAAAGAACAGACATACCAACTTCAAACCAAAAAAATAACACCCTTTTTGGGCACACCCTTGACGTGTAACTATTTGGGCTTTATTTTCATCTACATAGAGCTACTGTTATATACATTTTTTAATTGTTAGTACTTTAACATTTTGCTTTTTTGATACACTCTGTAAACTAAACATTTTTCTATTTTACCATTATTTGAACTTCTACTATTGTTTTTCTTTTCTTTTCTAATGTCTTTTGGTCTCGGTCCATCTACCTCCCATTTCTGTTACTGCTCTAAGTTTGCCTTTTTCCATTATCCATAAGTGTCCTATTCATTTTAATTTCTCTTTTTCTGTTTTTGTTTTAGTCTTTCTCTTATTATTATATTCTCTATTTGACTCATTCGTATGTTACCAGTTACTCTTCTGGTGTCGTTTTTGTTGATCTATGCTTATTCATCATTATCAACTCTCTGAGCTGTACATTAGAATTGGGGAATACACCGTTTTGCATATTTTCAATTTTGTTTCATTACAAATTTTTCTTTTTCCAGTTAAGGTGTTGTTTATGATGCTATAGACTTGATTTGCTCTACCCATGTTTTGTATTTTTCTATCTTCTAAGACCTAGTTGTCAATTTTTAGTTCTTTTGTTTACGTTTTTACTTATGTTTTTTCTGGATATCTGTTGTAGTTTTCTTGAGTTTGTTTTACAGCTATGTTTTCCATTTTTGTGGTTTGAATTAAATTCCCCTTTCTATTTCTTCATTTGTTTTATTTTTGCTTTTATTTAGTCTTTTATTTCGATGCGTCTCTTTCGCCCTATGTATTAGTGCATATTTGTATATTGGTACAATATTTCTATTTGTTAGTCATCTGGTATCTTTTCTTCATTCCATATTTCTGTTATTTAGTCGTGTTCATATTTTTTATTATTTTCTAATTTCCGTCTGTGTTGGGGGTGTGTCTTTTTGTTTTGCTTTATATAGTTTAAATAATTCTTTTTCTCCATTTTTGTTTTTTTTAGTTCTTCTATATTCTTATTACTTCTTCTATTTCTGTTGTCTTTCTTCCTTTCCTATCCTTACAGATAATTTGTTCACATCTTTATAGAATTTTTTTGGTTTTTAAATATCCTGTTTATCTAGTTTTTCAATTTTCTTATTAATTAACTCTTTCTTTTTTGTCTTCATGTTTTGTTGGATTTATTTTTTTTATGTCATATTCTTCTTTGCCTTTATGCTCTCGAGTTTGAACAAATTGTAATCTTGCTTTGTCTACATTCCTCGTTGAACCATTATTCCCCCTTTTTTCTTGTTTAACATTGTTTTATTCTAGCATTTTGTTCTTTTATAACGTGTATCTATATTTTTATAACTTTATGTCTGCATATTTCTTTTTTCTACCTGCTTTAGTTTTGCTATTATTAGTTCTCTATATTTCTTCTGATTTTTTACGTTAGTCAGTTCGATCGTTTTACCACATCTTTTTCAGGTTTTCTACAAATAGTTTTTTCTATTATAAATTTATGGTTTGTATCCAACACTGCTTCTCTGTATACTTTTATGTATGTTATCTTCTCTATTTTATTCTTGCTGTAAGTTATATAGTCTATAACGTTTTTAATATTTCTTACGTCTTTGTGTGCAAATGTTGTCTTTTGTCACCAACTGTTTTTTTATTTAAAATTTTTCTTTCGTTTATTTTTATAACTTTCCTTTCACCATATTTTTCTGAGACCGTAATGTCATTTATTATTTCCATCTTTGCATTTCAGTTTTCCATTATTATTGCATATTTTGCTATCTCTTTACTTCTTTCCTCGGCCTTTCTAGAATTTTTTCTTTGCATCTTCTGAGCTATATGTTGTTGGTGGATAGATCTGTATCACATATACTATTTGCAGTGGCGCTAGATCCATCCTTATCATTTTCAGGTTTATTGCTTCATATTTTATAAGAAGCCTTTCTATGTCTTTGCTTAGTATCATTCCTACATCTTCTTCTACCCTGTTTGATATTCTTATTCTATAATAGTTTTTCACTTTTTCTTTTTTCCTTATTCGTATTATTTGTGTTATATCTTATTATTTATTCTACTATTTTATGTTCTTTGCTATTTTTAATTTCTTTTTATTACTTACTTCTCCTTTATTTTTTGGTAATTTGCCCTTAATTATTTGGTCCATTACTTTCGTTGCTATAATAGTTTCTGTAATTTTTTACTTATTTTTTTTTGTGTAGTGGAGCTGTCTGTCTTTACTATTTCTATTCCTTGTAGACTAACATTCCAATTATATATTTATGCCTTTTTCCCTTTTATCTTTTGGTACGCCAACTTCGCTTATTTTTTTCCCTCCCTTCTCCCCTTACACTATTTTTCATCGCCGCTTGAAATTTTCTATCGATAACTGTTTTTAATGTATTAATGTATTACCTCTCTTAGTTCTATCTTCTTGATCATTTTTTCTTTTTTGTTTCCCGTGTCTTCCTTTTATTTTGCAACTGTTCATCTCAATTCCCAGTTTATTACTGATAAATTGTTTTAATCTTTTAGAAAATGGGTTCTATTTTATTTTTAGACCAATTATATTTAGACAACTATTGTTTCTAAGTTTATCCCTCTCTTTTTATTTTTTATTCAAGTTCTTTTTATTTCTTATTTTTAATCCCTCTCTTGAAGTATCTTTTTGTCCTTTTAGTTTTATTATTTGATCTATGTCTCTCTTTGCACTGTGACTGGTAGAACGGTTTATTTTCAAATTAATCGCAGACTTGAAATTGAAGGTTGTTCGTGAGCGTTTGCCGCAGCGGGCGGGTTTATTATTCTTTTAAAACATCCGGGTACCTTTTTTATTTCCATATTTTTTCCAATAAATCATTTTAACTTTACCGGGTGACGAAGTGATTAAAATCCTTAATAAGTCTTTAAAGTAAATTGGAAATAACGTGGCAATGGAGATTCTCTATTGTACCGTGTTCCGTTTCGGCATTAGCCGAACACAACTCCCCAACTTTATACCCCTAGATAGCTGTGGAGCAGCTAATCGTTTAAAATGGCGTACTCCACTAAACTAACATTAGATCATGTTAACTGTAGTCGGCGCTTTAATGCACGATATTAACCCCGCGGTCTTAGCATTACACAACACAGTGTTCTGCTTCAAAGCAGCTTGTAGCAACTCGTAACGATAATTAAACATCATATGGATTCTTTCACCTGCTTTGTGTTCCCGCGCAGCCCGCTCATGGGGAATAACAGGCGCAAATTCTATCCGCAACACCGGCAAACGGTTGGGGGGTTGTTGACGCCATAGAAATGTTTATTTAATGAGAAAGATACAAATTTTTTATTTAAAAGAGGAAATGCAATGTCTGCAGCTAAATAGTATTATTGATAATCTGTAAACAGTTTAGTATTGCTTAAACTATGCCACATTTACGTGGATGCAACGGGCGTATCAAAGGTTAGGCATGTTGTGGTATCTCGTAATGAGAAATGAGTGCGTGATATCTATAGTAAGTAGGGTTATTACCCAATCTAAAAAAAGGCGATGTACAATTAGCACTTTGAATGCCTGTTTTTTTAAAATCCTTGCAACAAACAAAATAAGCACTAATAGGAGAAGCTGTTAAGGACGCTCGAAAAGCAGTAGCTTAAAGGGCGTAATAAAATATAACAATAAAGACAAATTAATGCCAGTGACGACAGAAGAATGACATAAAATATGCCCGAAAACGATAGACAATTTAATCAATATATTGTGTGACTGTAAAGGGAGTTCAACGGAGTATTAATTGTAAGTTTTAGATGAATAATAACATTTGTTGTTTAAATTTTCTATTCGAATTCGAATGTCTTTGTCGCCCTGCTGCGCGATATTTAAGCAGCTCGAAGGTACCAGAAGCATCGCGAAACATCTGGAGGCGCCGCACTAAAATTTTCTGGAATGTTCGCCGTACACGTGTGCGGCAGCTGGATTCCTAGAAGGCATTGTGTCGACTGCAGAACGTGATGGGGTGCGGATGTCTAGCGGTCGCGCTACGGGAGGCGTTCGGAAATTTGTTGTAATACATGTGTGGTGTTTAGTTATGGTAGCCTTCCTTATTCAAAAATGCCACATCCAGTTGTATTTTATTATAAAGTACACATCATCAGCAAATTATAGATCAATAAAATGTTGTTGTAATTTTGATGTTAGCCATTTTTTATTTGTAAGGGTTTCATAATCTAGTCCAGTACTATCAAAAACATAAGTGCCAAAAAAACACAACTTTGTTGAACTCCACTGTCAACTTTAATTTTTTCTTTATATCATTTGTAGTTATCATATAATAATATAATTGTTCATATTTTAAATTGTGGATTTGCTTTTATTAAATTGGATGAAAATTATCTTTGCTTGCTATTTTTCTTTTTTATTTTTCGTAGCTTCCGCGTTTAGGAGCATTTCCCAGTAATCTCCATTTTTGGGAAATACTCGAGTTAGCACTTCTTTCTGCTTGTGCATTTTCCTGTATATATAGTATGGGAATTTTGTTTTTAAAATTTTCTTGCTATTTGATATATTACTTTAATATGATTTTATTCTGCAGTAGTTCTATCAGTTGATTTTTTCCCTTCTGACACTTTTGTTCAGTTAATAATCTCAATTTGATTTTTATTCTTATATCAGTTAGACTGTATTTATTTCGACATCTACTCTTTTATTTGATCCTTTCTTATACCTACTGTTTTTATCATGATTGCATTTGGTATTTATCCTAAAGTTAGCTTTAATTTAATTCTTAGGAGGATGTGGTCGGATCTTGTCTAATCCCCACATTCCTTTACATGCAATAGACTCTTTTTTAATGATTTGTCTATAGCTATATGATTAATTTGGTTGTCAATGTTACCTCTCGGTGACTTCCATGTGACTTTATGTTTAATTATACTCCCACCAATCATCAGACTGCTTGCTGTGCAGCTTGTTGTCCCATTGTCATTCGTGTTTCCACTATTTTCTCCATATTTCCTTCTCTTCCTATATTGTGGCAGTCTATCTTACCATTATATATATATATATATATATATATATATATATATATATATATATATATATATATATATATATATATATGTTGACGTGGCTGTGCTTTCGTAATAGTATTAATATTCATAGGCCAATAGGATATTTTTGCAATTATTGTTTATTTAAAGCAACACCTTACATTCAAATTTCTAATTTATAGATAATAAAGCTTAATTTTAGGTTTGGACTGCTACGATATTATAAATAATAGGTGTATAAATAAGTTCTCAGCTTTAGATTTTACAGGACGCAAATCACCGTTTACATGTAACGTATTAGTCCGCCCTCTTGCGGTTTTAAAGCAATGACGTTTGGTCTTTCGAAACATCATGCGATTTGGCGTTTGATGCACATAACCTCAATAATCAGCTGTGTTCACGATGGCAATCACAAAAGAGCATATTCGATGACGCCGCTGAAGCCACCGAAATGATTTGTGCTGCATATGGTGAGAATGCTGTAAGTCATGCAACGTGCAAAAAGTGGTACCAAAGATTTCGGGGAGGAGAGTTTAGGCTTGAAGATCAACCACGCGCTGGACGCCCTCAAACATTTGACACGGATGAGCTGCAGACATTGATGGATCAAAACAATGCGCAAACTGAAAAAGAGCTTGCAGAACAGCTTGGCGTCTCTCGGCCAGTCATTTCCATACGTTTGCATGCAATGGGTAAGATACAAAAAGAGGGCAGATGGGTTCCGCATAAACTGTCCGAAGACAACAAAAATCGACGGCGTGACACCGCACTCCATTTGCTTTCAAGGAACCGAAAAAAGGATTTTCTGCATAAAATTATTACAAGCGATGAAAAATGGATCTTGTACGACAATCCCCAGCGCAAAAAATCATGGGTAGACCCTGGCAAACCTTCGACATCGACTCCAAAGCCCAATATCCACGCCAAAAAGAATTTGCTCTGTATCTGGTGGGATTGGAAAGGTGTGCTGTACTATGAACTCTTGAAACCAGGTGAAACAATTACGGCGGATCGCTACCAACAGCAACTCATCAATTTGAGCGACGCAATCGAAGAAAAGGGACCATTTACTGGACAAGGAAGTCGCAAAGTCATCCTGCTCCATGATAATGCCCGACCTTATGTTGCGAAGGCGACGCAAGAACACATCTTCGCGTTAGGTTGGGAAGTTCTCCCACATGCGGCGTATATCCCAGACAAGGCCCCTTCCGATTATCATTTATTCCGGTCGTTACAGCATCACTTGGCTGATACGCACTTCAAAACAGAAAAAGAAGTCCGAAAATGCATCGATAACTTTATTGTCTCGAAGCCGGTGAGCTTCTATCACCAGGGAATTCGCAAGCTACACGAAAGATGGCAAAATGTCATCGATGCCAACGGAGAATACTTTGATACTTTTTTTGTTTGTTTTTAAATAAAATTTTAATTTTGCAGAAAAAAGCTGAGAACTTATTTATACACCTATTAATATAGATGATGTATAATTAAATTATCATTTTTGGTTGCTACATTTTGTAACTTTTTTCGAAAACAATGTTTTCTTGTAATTGGTACTTATTTTATAGCAACTTATTCCATGATTTTTTCTTTTACTTTGCCTCATTATATTTGTATTCTAATTACGTGATAATATTTAAATTATTCAACTTAGATTCTCTAAAAATAAATTATAACAAAAAATCTTTTAGAGGTACTTGAACTGTTATGTTTTTTTTGGATTAAGTTAGCTTAGGATATCAGCAGTTGGCTGCAAAAATTTCAGACACTGGGACCCCTATGGATCTATTGTGCTTCTCTGATACATTGCCTACAATTTTTTCTTAACAGTTAGGCTGTTAATTAATACTCAAAAATTCCAAAAGAAGCTGTTTGGTGATGGTAGGTATAGGGATTTACTGGATCAAGCCTGCATAGTAACAAAGAATGGGTTTTGGTGGTAGTTCCATAATTACTTTATTTCGTCTGTTGTTAGTTTTGATAAAGGTTTTTCAATGAACATTTTTGATATGTTAACTCACTATAACAAAAGGGCACAGGGTCAACGGGTGCCCTTTAGAACCTGCCTTTTTATTTTCTCTTTGCTCCATACATCTTGGTATCCAAACAAGTAATAGTTATTAAGTGCCGAAATATCTGCTATAACTTTTATACAATTCCTTTACTATGTGTAAAGGAAATGTTTTGAATAGATTGTAACTACCTTTCTGTCACGTATGTTAAGCCTTATTGCATTTTTATTACTGTTTTTGCTTGAAACACCGTAGTACACTTATTTAGGTTTATCGACATTTTGTTATTGGCATCCCCTCTTATATACCAACCCTTAAGCCATGTCGGTCACGTCTTGCAGCTGCCTGTAAATTAAATTGAGTTTACCTTCTTTTTTTCGGACTCTGGTATTTTCATCTGACCTTTTTAAATCTATATTTGGGAGTCATTATTCTATTGCCATGCCTAGTTATTTTTGCATTTCTATGAGCCGTAAGTTGTGGTTTTAGTCTCGCCCTTAATGAAGACATATAATAGCGGAAGATGTAATAATAAACTTATTTTTCTAGTCACATTTAAGCAAGTAAGATTTTGTTCTAACTGAAGCGACTCTCAGCCTGCATCTGTAAGCTCTTTATTCGTCAAATTATAGACTTTTGAGTTACCATATATCTTAAAATCTCATTATGTAACTCTATAGCCATTTTTAAATATAACTTCTAGTTATTTTTAAAATTTCTTGCACATTTTCAATGAAATTATCGCTATTTGTGATACTTTGTTAAGGTGTCGCTTCGATGTAAGACTTTTGATAAAAATAATTCCGAAGTACTCCACTTTAGTGTTCTTTTATAACAAAATTGAAGAGTTGTGGTTTTTGGGGAGTTAATGATACTAATTATTTCATTAATTGTCTGTCATATTTGAGGTAAATCCGTTGGCATAGACGAGACGATAAAACGTCT
Source organism: Sinelater perroti (assembly GCA_036346155.1). Taxonomy (NCBI): domain Eukaryota; kingdom Metazoa; phylum Arthropoda; class Insecta; order Coleoptera; family Elateridae; genus Sinelater; species Sinelater perroti. Next base: position 289,894 of record JARFIY010000009.1, read on the forward strand.
CTTTTAAAATTTATTCAAGCGGCTATCTATAAGAATTGCCGAGAGAAGTGTCGATAAAATGCTTTGTGCTCTGCTTAAATGGTTATTTCAACCAGGATGAATTAAAACTTCCCTTAGTCCATTGTCATATAAAAACGAATGTTTATTTTATAGCAATTTTCTTACTTTGTACAGACTTGGGTAATAATCTGCTCAGATCATTCAGTGCCTATGTTTACTAAAGAGATTTACCTTAAGTGATATTTTCTAAAGTAATGTTTCTCCAGAGTTTTGTGCATAAACGAGGATGGATTGATTGGCTTATAATAATTATGTTTCTTTAGACAATCTGCCTACCTTAGCAACATGTCTTGGATATATAAGCCTATACGAAATAGTCGTAAAAAACCTTAACTAACTCTTGAAAAGGTACTGGGCAGATCTTACCTTTTTTGGCATTTTATAGAGGGAATACCTCAAGTGCCATTTTCTAGCCTCTTTCTAGAGTTTTCAACTTTGTAACCTATGCTGTGCGTTCAATAGTCGCCTTTCCTTATATGTTAATATCAACCCTAGAAAATGTTTTTAAGTATTTTGTGTATGGTATAATATTTCTAAACTTACAGTTTATTTATGTGCACCAAATCTTTTATATCAAATGATCCAGAAGCGGTAATGGGATCAGATAGATTAAGGAGAAGAAGATTTTATGGATTATGGTTTTAGAATAAAGAAAGAATATGTTATTGGCAAATATGGTAATAAGGTAATTCATATAGGGGCATGTTCATTTATAGTTTGTTGAATGAACTACCTCTGCGATAGATCCGATTTATCCGTTGTAGTATATTTTTCAATATCTATAATACAACATATTGATGCGTCTACAGTATTTTGCTTTAAACAATCTCGTTAGCCTTTATTTGTGAGGAATACCATAGAAAACGTAAGCAAGCGGAAGGTACATTTAGGCCCATTAAATTGTATAGCCTAACGGAGTTTATTTTTCTTTTCGCGTTCTTATAATTTATTTTCTAATCCAATTTCGAATTTTAGTTGACTTGGTACATGGGCGAACAAAATGTAAACCAGAATTTCGTTTTTTAATTTATTGAAGTATCATAAAAATACAAACACGTAAAGTTTTGTAATAATAATTTTGTGCCTTAGAAACATTTTTTCTAACGCTCCAACAAAAGATTGCCGTTATATTTTTTCTTTCATGATTTTTTAGTGCTCCCAATAAATGATAATCGCATTTGAAGTTTGGATTATAGGTTGGGAGAGTGTTCCAATGCAATTCAAAACAAATCCTCAATTTCTTGTTGAGTTTGGCTAATGAAGTAGGATGGCTCGGATTTTCTGAGTGCTTCTGTAGTTTATACCAACCTTAAAAGCAATTTCATCGACCATTACTCGGCGGTCATTCTTGAGAAGACAGCGAATTATTCGAATGTCCTCAGTCACGTTGGCTCCCAGGTGACGCCTGTCCTTCTAAATTTTGTTCATGCTACCCATACACTTAAGATTTTTTAAGGGTGTTGTCCGCAAAGTATGCTTTAAATTTTCTTAAAATGTTGGGACAGTTTTACGTCATTTCTCGTGAGATACTTCATAATAATCCGCTGCGCAATCGACGAGAGTATTACTTGCTCTAACTTTGTTATACTGACTAAAGAGGTATTTCTTAAACCTGTTGTATACTAGAAATGAAGAAGGATTTTATTGTATTATTTTTGATTAGCAATTTTCTGCAGCCCTTTCAGTTGTCGTACTAGTAGGGTGTTATTTTTATTTAATTAGGTAGCTCCTTTATTGAATTTTTTATAGTTTCAATGCAGTATTTTTGTAGGCAAGATCAAGTTCTTTTGTTAGATCAACATTTTAATAGAATTATTTTTGAATATGCTTTTTTATTGTTTAAATAATGAGATAAACGGTAACGTTCGAAATTACGACGACTGAAAATGGGACAATAATCCTACAAGCGAAATTAATGTTGCGGAAATTACTAAAACGGGCTGAAATGAAATGAAGGAAGACGACACGGCTAGAAAGTTAATTGGTTAGATGTATTGAAAATTTGCCGGACGAAGTTAGTGCAGGCCAAGTAAAAGTTGTACTTCCTAAACTTGAAGGGATTTTTTATTGAGACAATTAAACGAAGATTCACTCCTACTTCAGTAACATGATGGGGCAGCCAGATAATTACTTTAGTGTGTTTTGGAAAGAACATAGCTAAGAAGGTATAAGAAGAATTCCTTATTGTTTTATACGATGTAGAAGTGATAATGACCTTCTTATACTCTTAATGTTCCTACAAGAAATAGAACTTGACGTTTTCGATTGATAAAGGTGTCAGAAAGGATACTATTGCTGCTAAGCACTGCTTTAGGAACTTTGCAATCGATTCCTTGAGGGCAGCGAAATTTCTTCATTGTGCATTTAGAAAGAAAGAGAAAACGATGAGCATTTTCTTCGATTCAGATTAAGATGAATTTGGTGAAATGATTGATGATTACGTTTTTTTTTTTGGTACCTTCCATTGTAGGGTCTTACTTTCTTGTTAATTGTTTAGAAGTTGTTGTATGTTTCTTCCGAACATTGAAGTTCTTAATATATCAAATGCTAATTCCTTGTGTGACTGACTGACTTGACGTTACCTAGTCTAAGCTAGTTAATACAGAAACGTTAAAATTTGTAGATATGTTGCTTATATAACGTAGACTCCGTTAAGGCGAGAGTTCATTCTTAAAGTAGTAAAAAATAGTTTAATTTTAAAAACTTGAATTTTGGTATGAAGATTTTCCATTACAATGTATGAAGCACTGTTTCGCCGTTTTTCGATTTTCGACCCTCAAAAAGAGTTAAACTTGTGAAAAAAGCATTGCGAGAGCTAAGCTTTAATGTTTTTATCTTCACCCTCAAAAGTCGTGAAACATTAATATTTGATACTTTAACTCTTTTTAAATATGGGAGTTTTTTGGATTCTTAAAATCCACCCCTTTAAGAGGGAAATGGGAATGTGGTACTGGAACCCAAAAACACTAAGCATGCATCACTTTATGTGAAACAGAGCGAGTTGTTAGGGTGCTTGCAGCAAGGATAGGGGCTGAAAAAATCTCTGTCACTGGATAGGAAATGGTACGTTATTCATTTTTGTTGATCAAACTTTCCTCACTCTGTCTTTTAAGGAATGAAGTGCAGGTAAGATACTATAATCCAGAAAGTTATGGCTTGTCGTGTATTATTGTATAAGGAAAGAAACGTACCTTCTATCTGTAACTGACGATTGATTGATTGCATGGAGCGTCTGGTGTGCATAAAACCTCTTTGATCACATGAATACCAAATATTTCTTGTGGCAAAGCACCCAAGAGGTGGATCATCATCATCATCAAGCCGTGCAATCTTAAGATTATGGCTGACGCATAGTTGTGCCTTGAAATCCTATTTATGAGGGGGATTACTCCTCTTTCCTTTGGTTGATTACAAATCCTTGTGTGTCCTGGCTTCGCAAGTTATTGTCTTCCACTCCGTTCTTTCCTTGCATTTCAGTTTCCAGTCTGTTATTCCCAATGTACTTATGTCTTCTTCTACTTGTTTTAGCCATCCTTTTTTGGGTCTTCCCCTTTTCCTTGGACCTAGTGGGGTCCACAAGAGGTAGATAGATTTTGTAATATGTCTTCGTCTAGTAATAAATACATGCTTATTAAATTTATTCAGTATCTTTCTTAGCTACTCTCACATAAAGAAGTATTGTTTTAATTGATCTTCAAACCAATAAATATATGGACTTAAGTCTATTAGTATTTTTGCTACTGATTAATTATCTTCTTATTACAACACTAAGGTTTTGAAAATAAGATCAGTATTACGATTTGCATTATTTTGTAACGGCCAATCGATGTTGTTCTACTATGCTTAACTAATCTTATTTATAAGAGTTTCCAAGAATGTAAATGCATATTCAGCCTACAGTAGTCTCTGAAATTGGTCTGCTTAAGAACTTTAAGAACTTCTGATTTTTGCAACTTTTGTTTTGTTGAAAATTATCTTCCAGAGCCTAAACTTTTCTTTTTTTATTTTTTTTCCATTATTTAGAAACATTTTCTCCATATTTGTTTACAAGTGCATAACATTTTTCTCAGTCACGACCCATGCCTAGCATCTTTAGCACCATTTTAGTTTTCTTTTTATTTGTATGTATTTATTTGAAGACAGCTATGTTAGTATGTATTAGTTCTCCTAAGCGTGCGTACCTTTAGTCGATATCATATTCTGAGATTTAATCATACTTTAAATTTTTGCTTTCCCTCCCTCATTGTTAATACTTTTGTATAGTGGATCTCTGAAGTTCTACTAGTAATAAAGCTGTGACTTCTTACTGATGTTTGATTTTTTAAAGAAATCTAGTGGTATTTAGGGGGTTTGAGATTTTTCTATTGTCACTAAACTGCCAGTGATGAAAAGATGTCTATTCAGTTTTAACTCAAAGTTATGAATCTTTGGTTTATTCTCCTCTAGTAACAATAACAGTTTTCGGTCTATTAGTCTCCGATTTATGTTGATTGTAGTCCCTACAGGTTCAAAATTCTCCGGCGTTCTGCTCATTCTTAGTCTTTCAGAATGTAGATTCTCGGTTATCTCGGAATTAATTTCACCATGTCAAAAACCTTTTGAATCATCCGAATAATTTCTATAGACGGATGTTCCAGCTTTATATGACGTTTGATACAGATTTGCTACTCTACTCACTCAGTTATTATAAATACGATAATCAGTGGCGTCTAAATCCCAACTAACTCGGCCAGTGAGGTCGTTCTCAATTAGCACGTACGTATTATAGTCCACTCTCATCTGCTGCCAGGTGACATCGAGGCTACGAAAATTAATTTAATTAAATTCATTTTACTTCTGTATTGTCTGGACGGTCCTTTTATATTTAAAAACATTAATTAGATTTTTCTGCTTAAATTTACGTGCTCTAAAAATTACTAACACTAACCAAGACAACTTTGTATTTGTATGACAGACAGCACATGAGCGTTTAGAATTTAGTTCGCTCTAGGATTTCCAGAAATTCCTGTTCAGTTTAAAGGCAATTTTGAACATATTCCCCCGGGAGAATCTGGGATGATTGTTTTTTCTTAAATATTAGATATTGAATTTTTTGTTATTTTACGTTCCTCGGCGCTGTCGTCGTTCCGCTGATTCCGGGCGCCCGCATATCTATAAATAACGGGAGGGAAACCGCGCCGCACACAAGGGCAGTTAGCAGGCAAATCCTGCCGTCGTTGGGTCGGCGCCGGCTGTAATTCCGGCACGCGGTCAGGACGCGCGGGTCTCCCCGCCGGATCCGTTTCCCGGATCCGGATGCAGGAACAAGATGTAACCCGACCGCACCATGAGAACGGCGAACAATAATAACATCTTACATGCCGCCGGATAAATTGCGGCTCCGCTAGCCCAGCTTCCCGTGGCAGATAGCTTTCGAGGCTTGCAGGGAGCTTCGATAATAAACGATTTAAAATTGATGTAGCTTTCCAGATTGTTTTTGTGCAAAACGTTAACTAGACAAAAGGACTGAGATGTACACGTGTGCTTTTAGACTAACAATGTCTGAGATGTAATTTTTCTTTTGCTAAATTATCTTTTCTCTTGGTAACATAGCTGAAAACATTTAATTGGAATGACTTTATCCGGTTTGTCTCAAACTTTGTCTGTGATTAACAATTTTGAGATGTCACATGTTTAAGATATAATTGATTGTACGGGAACAGAAATTATATGGAGATAAGCACGGTATTCATGAAGTTTTTGTACGAACCGAAAGTTCTAGTTTGTCTGTGTGCAACACAGTTATAGAATAATATTTGACATTCAAAATTTCTTGGACAATCTCTACCCTAAAGTGGTCTACTAACTGTATAATGAATTCATTGACAGTTGTACTTGATAAATATGAGAGAAAACTTCTTCCTTTATTTCCAAATTTTGCCACTGTCGGTCATGAAATAATCGAATTTTGAAATTAGTTCTACAGAACCAAGAAAACTACAACATTTTTATGGAGTCCAATATTTCATTATCGTTATGAATTGGTAAGCCCGTGGGAAGCTAAAAACTTTACAGCTTCAATAACACTTAACGGAACGTTTCATAAACACAAAGCTTCTTCCTCCAGTGTCATACTGTCTTTCAAATCAAAATAGCTGAATTTTCTTACGCCATAAATGTGGACGCCATGTTAATTGTCGGTTCAAATTGATACCGAGGTATTTGGTTTGCTTGTGTTGTAAATGTCACCTGAACATATTTTTGCACATGAATTAACTGGATGCGCCATATTTGACCCATTCTTTCATTTTGCAAAGGTAATTTTGTAGGTATTGAGGCAACACGTGGACCGTGGTATGGAATCATTAATACCGTATTGTTGGTAAGGGCGGAAAGTATTTTTGGTTATTGATAAGTTGACTGTATATATATGGTATAACACCGGACCGAGTACAGCATAAATATGATAATGTCTCCAGATAGTGTGTATTAGTGAGATAATATTGAATTATTCTACGCGCCACATTCTTCTAAATGCCTGGGTTAAATCTGTTAATGCTGCCGTGCAATATCTTTTAAATGTCATGCATTATTTGAGTGGGTAATACATTGTTTTATTTGCTGTACAATAGAAAGTTGTCGTCGAAAGTCAAATTGGTTTTTTGGTATCGATTTACTTTTATCGGTGAATTCTCTAGGAAATACCAAACAACATTTTAGAGCAATATATCCTATTATCAGAGCATTTAAGAAGACTGGTATATATAAGAAATAACTGTTTTTCTAAATACAGTCCATCACTATCAAACATTTTTTTGCTAGCACTTTGCAATTTATTGAATCTCGATTTCGAAACAAAGAATTCTTGACATGCTTCTTCAACTTAATCATATAACTCAAAACGGCAACTCTACAGTGATTAGATGAAAAGTAGGATTAGGAAAGAATAAAAAAGAACACAAGTATCACTTTAAATAGAATCAAGAGAGATCGGTAATTGTAGAATTTACAGCTACTGCAAACACCCGAAAGCATAGAATCAGCAAGTGCTAAACTATGAAAAACCTCAAAGAGTATAAACCGACAAACTGAAATCATTGCAAGCCTAGTTACAACTCTAACCAAGAAAAACGCATTCTTTTCGATCACCTTCAGAAGACTTTCACACCGTCAATCTCAAACAATAACAGAACTTTCTTCCTTATAGAGAATAACTACACTGAAATACACTTACAGATTATAGATGATTTTAACAGGCCCACCATTCCAAGAAAATGGAAAATTGCACAAAATCTGATGTCTCATTAGCAAGGAAGAAAAAATGACCATACAAGCTGTCGCCTTATAAGTTTGCTGTTGAACACACAAATATATACACGCAAGAGTTCCTCAAGGTAGTGTCCTTGGACCAACACTGTTTAGCATATTCCATTCATGACCTCAGTTGAGCTAACACAGTACTTTCATATCAACAACAAACTGAACCTAGGCCATGCATGACTGAAGCTGTTATATCGCTTAATTAACCGAAATACGCTATTATGCCGAGACTGGTCTGTATTTTTATTGGGAGATTATGTAAGTTATTAATGGATTAGAGTATTTGGAGAACGAATTTGTCAAAAAATTGCCCCAATTATTTCTTTTTAAAATGATTTTTATAACAACATTTAAAATATATAAACATTTAGTTCAATACAGAAGTAAACTCGTAGACCACATTTGTTAATTATATCCAACGGTTTATGGTCGCATATTTATGTTTTATTTTTATTCTAGATGAACTCTTAGAGATAGAGCCCCCGCGCAATAAATATATTTGGCTTTGCGGATTAATATATTTTGTAGATAACGAGTCCTTTCTCCACAAAGCCGCCCTTGCTTAGAATTTTGCGGCTAACGAGCAAACAAACGCGACGTATCTAATACTTTGGAGAGCCCTTCGACGCCCAGAAGTTTTGAGGCCTTTGAAGGCGGCGACAAAAAGAATCACTCGTGCGAGCTGCCGATTGCCCGGCTGTTTGTCTTTCCCGCTATTGCAAAACCCGGCCAGGAGATACTTAAGAATTCGATTACTTATTTGCTGTGTTAGTGCCAGCTGTTTTTACAGCGACAACTTTAACGAACCCTGACGATTTAAGGAGTCCTGCAGCGAAGCATTGTAGGCCGTAATGAACTGGGATGGGCCCTTACCTGGAACGTTTTGTCGGGAACGGTGTTTATAAAGTCTTACGATATTTCTGTGCACTAGCGGGATTTGGAAGGCTAAAGGGGGCCTTTACGGCGTCAATTAGTTGGTAAGGGAGCGCTAGGACAGAAAATAAAAAAGGCATAACGGCTAAAGTTTAGTTTTGCCCCTTTTGTGGGGTCTTGGAAATTTAAAATTTTTATTATGTTATTGTGAAAACGTTTACTGCAAAATTATTAATAATTTACTTGTGGTTTATTCCAATTTTTTTTATTACATTTGTACTACAGTCAAATCTTTGTAAATGTGAACATATGGCTAGTTTAGTTCAGTTATGTTCACGTAATGATCAAATAAAATGAATTCTATGACCATTATTTTTACCAATTGTAAATAAAAGGTTACAGAGTTGCATGTGTTATGAGATAGATACGGACACAGGACCAGGTATAATAAGACAACATTTTTTGGGGTAACTACTAAGTATTATTTACAGTCTGTTTGAATAAACCTTTATAAAGTAAAGTGTGGGGATGTTCCTTTATTGAGGGGCTTTTGCTTAATTATACTTAATAGAACATAGAGCAGCATGGAGGTTAGGGTATTCATCATCATCATCATCATAGAAGAACGTCACTCCAGTTTTGGACATACGCCTCCTCAAGATTCTTTCACTTAATCTTGTGCCTTTCTTATCCATTGAGTTCCTGCCATTTTTGCGGTGTCATCCCTCCAAAGTGCTCTCTGATTTCCTCTGTTTAAGGTCTCATAAGGTTGTCTTTATTCTCCATCTTTCGTCGCTTTCGTTAGCTAGTCTCTCCTCTACATCGTCGATTTTCGTTATTAACTTTCTACAGCGGAACTTATAGTAGAAAGTTAATGAGATTATCATCTTGTGTCTGGAGACACTATAACTTCCGTTCTATTCAACGGATTCACTTCAAACTTGGCATACACACATCTTAGGTCAGTACCTTTCATGGGATTGATTTTCAGCCAAATCGGTTAACGGTAACCGGAAGCGACCGTTACGATTTTGCACCGCTGTAGAAAGTTTCCTTTGCAGTATTACACCGTTCTTGTTTTCCTTATCTATGCTCTGGGTTTTCTGCCTAGTAGCCTGATTCCTAACATCTCTTTCCACGTTGGTGTTTGTTAATATCCAAGTCTCAGAAGCATATATTAGAATAGATAGTACGCATTGGTTGAATATCTTTGTGTTTTGGATTTGCGTTAATGTTCCTTTAAGAAGATTTCTTAGTTTGCTAAAAGCCAACCTTGCAAGTTGAATTTTTCGATTCTTCTCCGCTGCTTGGATGGGTCCCTTAAATGTCAATTTTGCCCCAGCTATATGCATTATTCAGCTCTATTCGTTTTTCATTCAATAGTAGCTGCCTCCCATCATTCCTATTTGTCCTTAGTTTGTTTCTATATCCCTCCTTCGTGGCTTCTTGGTAGCTCTTTTACCATAGTTTCGATCTCCTCTATACTATTTACAGACATCAAAATATCTTAAGCGAAGCTCAGGTTACTGAAATACACGCGGTTTATGTTATCCCTTTTGTTGAAGTTTTTTGAAGGCATCTTCTAGTCTAGTTTAGGAGAGAGAGACAGGGTCACTTTATCTTACTCTTTGTATAGTCATGATAGGTTTTGTATCTTCGAACAGTTTGACAACGACATTTGTCTTATTTCTTTGTTTATGGGAATCAATTCTTCTCTTGTTAAATGTTAATTTCTTCTTTCTATTAGATCTCTTGTTTCCTTCTTCAGCTTATTTTGTTGCTGCATTTTTGTTTCTTTTTTAACTTTCCCAAAGGCGTTGTGTTTAATTAATTGTTTCCTTTCAATTGTAATGCTAATTTTCACTTGGATTTGTATCAAACGATGGTCATTATCATGCCTACACCATTTTTTGTATTGCTTTTCTCTTCCTTGTAGTAAAATAGCGTCCCTTGCTTGGTTTGATTGATGCTTCACCCCTCCTGCGCATTACTATTATATGTCATTTGATGTTTTAGTCCCTCTTTGAATTGTGTTAAACTTCTCGAGAGAAGTGAATTTGCCTTTGTAGTATTTCCAACTTTGACCTTTCTGCTTCTGCTTTTGGGTAACAGGTAATTAGTGTATCAGAATTAACAATGATAAACAGGCTAATTACATTTGATGTACTGCAGGATAACTAGTTTATCTCGCAGAATTTTGGGTGTCATTATTCATGAGGACTTGAAGGTTCAAATGCTTCAGCACAATAACTTTTCCATACTTTTACTGCTAAGAAAATTTATGTAATAGTTGCTGTAGTTGCAGCATGAATCCGCGAACCCTCTTTGTTTGACAAAATGGAAGAGACAGTACATGATAAGAAATTCTTTGTTAAACTATGAGCTTTGGTCGGTTTTCCAAAAGCGGTCTCGCTCTAAGCCAAAGAATGGTGTGCAGCAACTTTACAAAAAATTCAAGAGAGATAACGAAGGTGCTGAGGCATTGTAGGGCCATATCTCTTACGAAATATTAGTGAAGAGATTATTCGATTTTTTAAAAGTGGTGTGGGGGCAAACTTAACCATTATAAAATGGAGAATTATATATCAAAAAATAGGAAAATATGTATAGATTTGTACTACTTTTATTTATCCAATACTAAATGGAGTGCCCTAAAAACTGAAATTTAAATTATTCGAATTGTTGGTCATGACACTTCATTCTCTGAATTATTTGAATGCCAGCTCTAGTTTAAAATAAAAGTCAAGACAACTGTTACAAATTCACCCTTTAGGCGCAGCTGGTCCTCGATGTAAGACGACAATCCATTTGGCGGTCGATTAGAGCTTATTGGTGTAATTATAGCAAAATTCTCTAATGTAGGCAGCATGCACGCCGTAAATTTGGCTAATAAGAAGGCTTGCATTCACGATGTGGAATCGATATTCTTGAATTAGCGCAATTTAGAGGCAGAAATGTATACGCGCCCTGAGTAAAACGCCTCAAGCGCAAGAGATGATGAACATTATTAAATCTACTGAACATAAGGGATTGGTTTTAGTCTTTTTTTTTAAATAAATTATTCGAACATAATGGAAGTAACAACCTTGAACTTAAGGTTCCCTTAATTACGACAGCGTTTAGAGAGAACATTTACCCAAAGCTCTAGTTCGGGTATCCTGAAATAGCTAGTTCCTATGTTTACTAAAAGCTAGCCTCTAGGGAGATATTAACGAAACATCATATTTGAAGATGATTCTTCTCACTTGAAGTTCTCTATAATGTAACATTTATAATTTAGCCTGGATAAACTTGGCTTAGAACGTTCGAAATATAAAAATTGTATTTTTCATTAGACGACAAATTTAAATAAGTTCAAGGAAGAACAATATTTTATGAGAATCGCCACGTACAAGTTCGTCGATTGTATGTTACTGATTATTAATTATATGAGATTGTTCAAGTTCAATCCGCGAATTGATCAAATTTTCAATTTAAAAACACTACACCTGCTCGCCGTAGGACTAGGCAAAGCCAATAAGATGTCCTGCATATCTAGGCAACCCTCGTGTATCAGCTACGCGGATCAGCTTGATGCACACTACGCTTTGGGCAGGCTTCATTCTCTCTCCGGCAAGGATCATCGAAAAGAAGATTTTGAGTAGAGCGCGAACGAACCGCTGTTACCTTGCAAGAGTAAAAAATATTTTTTAAGGGCGTATGTACTCAATTTCGAGCCTGACGGAGCTAACGCAAACACTATGAAAAACGAGGGGAACTTGAGTTAGTGATAAACTTGTTGAAAACTGTAGCCCATATTGCCCTTGAGAACGATTAATCCTATCATGGTTATAATCATTAAGTGATTCAAGTTTTAAAAATGGAATATTGTACACCGAAAGCGTCGCATGCGCAAGAAATTTAGGAATTTTTTAAATTTCTGTTTAGTAATAAGGTTAGCATTTTCATGGTGTCATTAACATGCAGCATTAGTGATATTGGTCCCAAGGTGGCTGTAAATCTTAATACTCTCATCTTGTGTTATTGAGCTACCTTTTTTGAAGACCAGAATGCCAAGGCAATTACCATAATGTCGCGCTATAGGGTAATGCTGAACAATTTTTTTTGCCTAAAGATGGACATTTTCATTTGTTAAAACAGAGATTCTTAGTTCCAGTAGGATGACGTCACTACCCGTTTTGACATTTTATCATTGATTTGTTAAAGAAATTTTTTCCGGAACATTAACTCAAAATCTCAGATTTTTGTTGCGGAATATTATTGAAAAGGAAATGATTGTACCAGATTTGTATCATCCAGTTATAAATAATTTTTATTCTCGACTAGATGAGTTACATTAGTGCAATGGGATACACTTGAATAGCATGATCTTCCATATCTGAATTTTTCAAGTTTATGCTATGTTGGTTATAATTTTTGAATTTGGTTGCTTCTACGAACGTAAATTTAAGTGCAGGCAATAAATTACCAGAATATGGGCTTTATCCAACATTTACAGAAGTTTTTAGTTTTAAAAATATAACGAGCAAGCAATAATAAGAGGTTTAAAACAAAAAAAAACATTATTAATTTATTATATACAAATAGAAAATAAGTTAGTATTCAGAGAAGTGCAGATAGATCCGAGTTTTATCAGGCAAAATCGGCAGGTGAAGCAGGGACAACAATGTACGCTGCGATAGCGTCTATCGGATGACGAATAGCAAACAAACTTAAGTAATCAAATGAACCAAGGAAATAAAAGAGGCAGCAGAGAAGGGGAAGCTTTCATAAAAGTAGAAAAATAATTAAGTCTGTGGTTAATTAGGCAAGAACGACAGAAAACAAATGTGAGGGAAACGGAGACGTAAAGATAATACAAAATATGATGCTGGAAGAAATAAAGAAGACACGAGGAAGTCAGAAAGATGGGGGGAGAAATAAAGAAAAAGAGTGGAACAGCGAGAAAAGGCAGTAAGTAAGTAAAACAGAAAAATTAAAAGGCAGGCTTGAAATGATGGAAAAAGACAAAATGAGTTGGACGAATAAAATAAAGAACAACAAATAAATATCTAAAGAATAAACTGGAAGTAGAAGTAAGAAGTAAGAATAAACAACATGTGACAGCAAGATGGCACTTATTATCCTAGGAATGAAGGATTGGCCAACGAAACAACAAATAATGAACAACAAAGACTTATATTGAAGACGATACGTTTTTGAAAGATAGAAACATACAGATGGAAGTTATAAAAGTCCCCAAGGAAGGAAATCAAAGGGAAAAACTAGATATAATACAGAAAGACGAATTTAGCAAAGGAAAATGATGAAGAAGAAAATGACAATACAAATATGCATTTAGGAAATAATAAAATTGTACTAAAAATGGAATGACTATATGAAATGTGAAGAGCACAATAGAAAAAAATAGAAATGACAGAAAAGCTGAGAAAACAGCAATTGGAATATTTAGGTATCACGAAAACGAAAAATAATAAGAGTAATGAAAGAATATTTGTTGCTCTAGTTAGGAATATAATAAATAGGAAGAGGAAAAAATAGAAGATATAATAAAAGAAAAATTCGTATTGTCAAGTAGTAGTAGTCACAAAAGTAGAAACAACAGTATAGTAATTGCTACCAATTGCTAATCCTTTTTCTCTCTTACATCTTTTATTAAATGAATGTCTTTTTTACTTACTAAAAAATAAACTATGATTCATTTCTTTTATTCTGGTGAAAATTAACGTGTGTATTTATGAATTTATTTATACTCCAATTTAGAATTTGTTATTACTAAATTATTTTTTATTATTATCTATTTATATTATTCTGTTCCTATTGTTGTTACTTTTTTACATTTAAGTCTCTCATTAAAATAATATTTGATCAGCTTTCATTTATCTTTTTGTAAATTCTCCGGCTATATCATTATCTATTTATTTTTATTTTTTTCATATACTAACATAAATGTAATTATTTAAACCAAAACATACGAGAAGCATAAATTGATAATGGTATAAAGAAAACTGCTTGGTGGACAGAAGAAATAAAACAAAAAGTAAGTCAAAAGAAAAATAGATAGAAAATATACTTACAAACCAAAATCAGAGCAGACTACGAAGACTATAAAGACAAAAAAAAGTTAAATACGAATAAAAGAGAGCAAAACAGTAGGAATGGATGAATTTTAGAAACTTGATGTAAATTAGAGGCCATCTTACAGCTTACTAAAGGAACTGAGGAAGAAATGGACGAGTATCTTAAAAAATATGAGATGAACAAGAAGAACACTTAATGGAGAAAAAAGCAGCACTTCAAGAAGGTGAGAGAAGACAGTGACGAAAAAGAAGTAAAAGGAAGTGACAATGGAAATGAACAAAACATCACAGCGACGAAAGAAGATACACACATTTTTCGGCCGATATCAAAAATGGAATTAGAGAAAACGATACACTAAGAAAATACAAAGGTAGCTAGGAAATATGGAATAACGCTAGAAAGGTTAAAATATATAGAAGCGACAGAACGAGGAAATTAATAAGGTTAATAACCAACGTTGCGAAAAATACAAGATCTTTATTGGATAACATCAAAAGGTGACACAAGAGATTGAAACAATGTATGAACGAGGACATGGGATTCCAGATTAAAAGAAAAATAGTAAAACACTTCAGAAGACGATCAATGCGGTTTCAGAAGAGGAACAAGACAACAAATGTAGTAAGAACAGGAGATGAGCATGGAAACGATTGGGATGCGAGTTGAATCCGATACTAATTACGGACGCAGTAGTGAAATAAAGCAAAAAAGAAACAAGAAGCTGTAAAATAGGATGGTGGAAAATGGAAATGGTTGAAATGTCTGAATTACCATACGCAGATGATATTGTGATCTTAGCAGAAACAGAGAGAAATGTAGAACATAATTTAAATACATATGCAATAGAAAATTGGAAAAGCAAACATGCAAATTAATTCAGAGAAGGCAGAGATGATGGTTATAACAGCAGATTAAATAAGGAGCTACAAGCAAGTAAACGAATTTAAATATTTGGGAACACATACCAGTGGTAATGCGAAGTTATACGACTAAATATAGAAACACACAACCTTTTAGTTATATAAGAGAACGCTTTAGGAAAAGCGGAAATACCAAAATAAACGAAAATGAAAGTTGTGAAAAAAGTAATGTACCCGATGATGACTTAGCGAAGTAAATCGCGATCGCAGAGATAACAAGTACAGATATGAATTTTTAGAAAAAATAAAACAAGACAAGATTAGCAACATAACATATAAAAAGCAGTTATAAATATGTATACGTGTCGACCAGATGGTGAAATAGACAGTTGAAGCAAGATCAGAGTAGAGAGAGCAAAGAAGACATAGACGGAAGCGGTGAGATAAGCATTTCAGTAGAGGCGCAGAGTAGAATTTAGGCAGACAAAAACACAAGACAGAATGCTATATATTATCTTGTAATCTTACCTGTCTGTTAGACACATATTAGACTTATATTTTGATATGCCCCCGTACATATACACTGCATTTACATATTATACATTTTAACGATTTTACTAGGCTTAATAATTTTTATACTGAATATTTATGCACGACAAAATGCATTTTAACTTCAGCACAAACCAAAACAATGACCTCATGCCACACTCTCGCGGGGGAATCCCCCGAGGATGTGGCACAACAATATGGTTGATTTGAAACGGGTTTTATTATGGTAATTGGTTTTTGCTAGCGGAGTTACATTACATATTTTAGTACCAGACGAATGGGTTAGTCAGCCACCCCTAACGAACGGGATGGCTAATACTAGAGCTGTCCGGTCGAAATTATCTCAACTGATGCAAAAATTCGTTGGTGGGGAAGAACTAATAAACATAAATTTGAATATTTAGGAGGGCTTCTTTAATTAGAAACTGACACATTTTGATTGGAATAAAATGGAATAAACGCACAAACGTCTAATTTAACAACAAATTCAACCTTTGAAGAAGGATAAGTGCTCGAGCACTTATCCTTCTTACGAAGCTGTGGAGGAAGGAGATATTGAAGATGACATCAGTAGCTAACTTGAAGAACAAGAAATTTACAGGAGTTCTGTTTTACCGAGTGCAGTGAAACTTTTTTAAATAATTAGCCTAGAGAGAATGTTGTATAATTGGTAATTTTTGAGTGTTTACTTAGATTTCTTTGACCAAGAGGTGAATATGTGCGAACTAAAACATAAAAGGCAGTTTCTGAAATATAAAACGTTAACTAGCCGCGAACTCGATAATTGTTCCTCGAACTAACCAAAAACTGTGTCAGAACAGGTCTAATTGAACCTGAATAGCTTGATAAAAAACTTTAATTTTTTGTTCTACTAATAAAATGTTTTCCCCACTGGCGCTGTCTGTATAAATTTGCATACTTCAGTTTAAACAGAGCTAATTTTCTTTAGCTTTGTGTCAAGCAAATTTTAATTATGTTTATTTTGTCAACCTTTTATTTAATTAAAAAAACAATAAGATTTACATTGCACCGCCGATATGTGAAAGATAAAAATTTTTGGTAATTTTTCCGAAGTTTTTAAATATGTGAATAAGTCTGTTATTATTAAAGAATTGAATTGTACAGGGTTTGTCTTGAAAGTAACTGGATTGGTTTTGGCGTGTCGCGCATGGACGCTGGGTGAGAAGACTTGTGGTGTGGGAATATAGTGGGGGCTCCGAGTAGGTCGTGAATCTAGTAAACCTCTGTGCAGAATGTCGAAACCTTGATCTTCCACCAAGAGAATGCGTCGCACGGCGTTGATCCCTACAGTCCCAGTCTATCTCTCCGCGACTTTGTTTTGTTTCCCCAGCTGATTCGAGACAATTGAAGCTGTTCCTCAGCAGCATCTTGGAAAAGGAGTTTATGGAGGCGTACCAACAATGGAAATATCTCTGGGAGCGCTGTGTAGCTGCACAAGAGGCCTATTCCAAAAATTATTAAATAGGTTAGATAATATCTTCAACATATTGAGTTTCTCAGTGTCATTTCGGATACTTTCAGTACAAACCCTGTATAACAATCTACAATAGACTTGGTTATATACGAGGTATATTTAAGAAGTTCTAAGAGGTTTCCATTTTCCTAACTAAATTCTTGTGGCCGATGGTGCGTATTGTGTCTTTACCAATTCCCAATTCTTTTGCCATCATTCATAAAGTTAGTCGTCGATCTCGTGCTCAACTATAGCCGGAATTCTACTTGACAGCTAACCCAAACGTAGCTCATCCCCAGTGCTTCCACCGTTTTCCTCAATCTTCTCCTAAGTCTTCTCTGTTTATTTTTGTAGTTGTATTCCTTCTATGCCACTACCTTCATTATTCTTTCGCTTACTTACTTTGAATTATAAAAAGAATTTTATTTGTGAAATTATATATATATATATATATATATATATATATATATATTTGTTGCATGACGTGCAGTTATTTTGTTGTTTTGGTTATTTTTTTAGTAATCTAATTGTTTCGATTGCATCTTTTTGCATTACTTTCATTTCTGTGATCTTCTTATAGGTTACTTTTCTTCGTTCATGTATCGTCTCTGGGTGTTTTTGTTCATACTTATATTTTCAATTCTTTGATAGTATCTTCTATATTTTATTATTTGTCACTTTTTAAATTTCTAATTTTTTTAAAACTTGTTTCACTTTATCGTTCTACCATTTACTGTTCTTGCCAATTCTATTTATTCTCCTTATTTCACATGCTTCTCTTGCAGTTTTAATTATTATTTCTTTAAGGTTTCTCCATAACTCTTGCTGATACTAACCTACCATTTTGATTTTTTCCGAACCTTCTATTTCTTTGTCGTATCTCTGTGTCATATCCATATCTCTTAGCTTTCTTATATTTGTTTTGTATTTTATTATACTGTGCAAATACACGGTACATCAAATTAAAAACAACGCTATGACGAATTCTTTTTTCTTTTCTCTTTGTAAGCATTATTTTTGACACTGTTTACTCGACATCACTTTAGGTCACCTATGTATCTTTTGATTTATAATTATATTTACAGTCTTTTAACTGAGACGCACAACTTTGTCGTTTGAGAAAATATGACAGATTGTTGTTGCAGGATGTCGAGCTCTAAAATAAAATTAAAAATGTAAGTTCGACGAGAAAAGTTTATTAGTTTAGAGGTGTTGCATAACGGATGGTACAAAATAATGAGGGGTTTTCATATGACAGCTAAGCCTTGGATATTTTCTTTTATATTCAGGCATTGTGGCCATTATTTCATTTCAATTATTTTAGTAAAAATTCTGCTATTGTGGTGTTGATCCTTGGCTGACATTTTATTAATGGTCATAAGGATCATATGTATGTTTTGCTTCATTAATATAGGGCTTATTCTATAGCTAATGCGTTTAACGTAAAGCAAGAACGCTGTTTGATGCTCAGGAAAATTTGGAAGTTTGTGTTTTTATTAATATTTCTAATTATATAGGATAAGTATTTGCTAAAATATGTTTTTAGTGGCGCAGTGGTAATAGTTTCAGGTTCTATTTGTTGTTGGTTTTTTTATGTCGAGAGCTTTCGATTTCGCAACAGGGTATTTTGCAATTGGAATGGATTTGGGTAGGGTGGTGACGGAATTTGTCATTTTGGTAAAGATTAGTTTGGGTAGGACTTCTATGTATAGTGTAATGAAAGCTGTCATTTAAAATTTTTTTTATTATAAGAGTGTTTAGACGTGGGAGGTAATTGTTTCATCTTATTTCCATGGTAAATTTGAGCTTGGTTTGAAATTCACTTATAGTTTTTAATATTTCCAAGAAGTCGTAGGAATTTCGGACGTAGAAGGAGATGTGCTCTGAAAGAGGTTAAAGAATTTGGGTTCATTACTTAATGGGCGAGAGAGCTGAAAGCACTAACTAGAGAATATAGAGGAATGTCATTTTTGTGACTTTATGGGAGACCGTACAATTTTGGGAAATAAAGAGTTTGTTTTATTCGGCTAATGAGGATGTTGGTTTTCTCTTTAAGGTAGGTGGTAGGATTATTAGATATATAACGATAATCGATAGATTTTGGTAAGTTTTCTATCTAACAGATGTAGTTTGCTCTATTTAGGATCACTGTAGCATTGCCCTTGACTGCCTATAAAATTGTAGTATTACTATTTTGTTTGAGATATTTAAGGCACGTAATTCGGATGCTGTATATAGTAACTTTAGTTTCATTTGCCACATTTTCATACACATCACATCACATCACATCACTTTCGGTACAGAGACTTGAAAATAGGGGCTCACATAGTCAATAATGAGGAAGTGTTGAGAAGAACTTAGACCCGGCATGCGTATCTAAACAACTGAAAAGGGAAAAACTTTCAAATTAGGCACATTGTAAGCTACAAGCTAGTTGACATCACAGAAAGATCTTTGAAAGAAGAGAACTATAAAGAATGGTCTAAAGTAGATTATATTGGGGTGCAATTAAAAATGAAAAAAAAAAATGAAACAAAAGGTGAAAGTTTTCTGAATGTTATATAGTTCTTGCGTTTTAATATTTCTTTTATATTTTCTTTGCAGCTTTAGTATTTGTTGTTTCTGGTATTTTAAGGCATATTTATTGCGTTGGTTTTTCATAATCTTCTTATAACACCGCAGCTTTCGTCTGGCAATAACCTTGAAGAGCTTTGGCGTGAAAAAATGGAAATAGAAGCAGCAGCAGGCTCCTCGCAATTCTGCGAGAGTGTCGGCTGTTTCCAGTTTTCATTAGGTTATTCCCATTCTGCAACCTCAAAGCTTTTTAGGTCCGGCCGGAGCGCTCGCAAATATTTGCACCCGCGCTCGATATTTGCCGACACGGGCGCTGCGTCTTCCCGCCGAGATTCGCGCGTTTGAAGTTCGATGGTGTTTCGGACTGTTTTTATGATAATCGTGACTTGTAAGTGCTACATGCGCGACATACGAGATGCCGGGTCGATGCGGCCGTTGCGGGCGAGGCGCAGAGTGACTGCCGCGTTATCATTTAAAGTATCGTCTGCCCACGGAAAATCTGACGTTTTTCGGATTAAACAAACAGAATGCATTGGGGATAATCTCGGCTTATCTGGGGGAGGGCTAAGGGCGGCGAACCGTTCCGGAGCTTTTGCCTGGATGTTTTTTTAAATAATTTGGCGTGTTTTTTTTTATTTTAAGTAGAATTTATGTTGAACCGCCATCTTTTTTAAAATCTGTCTTTTGTTGATAATACATGGTTTGTTCCGAAAACATTGAGTCATAAAATATAAAAAATGCAGCTATATATTGTTTCCAGTGTCGTGACCACTACAAACACCTTTGAATATTTGCCTCGTTATATTAGTTAAAATTCTGTCAACAGCCTGGAATCTTTTTTCTTTCAAATCCAGAAGTTTTGGAGCAACAAAATTGGACCATAGCAATTTTGCTAGAAATGTAATAAACAGACAAGCGGATGATCCTCAATTTTTTAAAGATGCAGTTGCCTTTGTCATCTTGCTACTCGCAACCGGCAAAAAACACCAAGGTAGTGTTTCTTAGTAATTGCTTGTTCTGAAAGAGCATACTTTTGATAAATTCCGATCAAAAAACATGGTTAACATGGCCTTGATCTTGCTGAGATTTTATGCGAACTAAGTTTGAGTCTTCATTTTCGAATTATGACTTTTTATGACGGTTGTAGTTCTTTTAGATCACGTTACATAGCTTGTAACAATCTGATCTTGACTTGTCCTTACCTTCTATTTACTGCGGACTTTAACCTTAGTACTCTTTTTACTATCCAATTATTTTTCTTCTCATCTTTCTAAAGGAGTTTTATTAAAAGCTAATCCCTTTAATGTTCTAGCCACCTTAAACGTTACAACTGCGTAATTGTGGCTTCGCCATACATCAATCCCCCATCAGCTCGTTTATTTTGATTATCCACGTTACCTTCTCGTTTTTCTTCATATATCTTTCTTAATATTTTTTTCCCATATTCGCAAGTCTTGTATATTCGTAGTTTCCTTTTTCGAGATATATCTTTTTCTCCTTTCGACTATTCTTGTTGTTATTTTTGCTGTCATATCTACAACTTTGGTTAAGCGTATTCTGGAATACACAATACTACGAACTTCTTCTACTTTAAATTTTCTGCTATTTTCTAGTTCATTTTATTTTCTATTTAATCTTTCCATATATATGTATTTTGTTTTTTTTTTTCTATTTATTTGTAGGTCCACTTTTCTTACATTCGACTCTTAGTTATTTTTTCACTTTTTGTTATTGTCAGTATAACAATATCGTCAGAGTACGTTAAACATTGGTGGCTCTTTTTTAATTATTATTTCCGTACGATTTATTCTACTTTCTCTAATATATTTCTCCAGAATTATAATTAAAAATGTTGTGGATATGGGCCACCTTGCTTTAGTCCTGTTGTTTTAAATGGTTCAGAAATCAAGTTGTTAACTTTTACTTGCTTGTTGAGTTTTCTATTGTCGTTTTTATCAATATTGTTATTTTGATCATTTCCTTTCCATCGCTTTTATCGGTTGATATAATTTTTCTCTATTTATAGAACCGTAAGTTCTTTTAAAATCCAGGAAATAGCAAGTATATCTATATTATATTCTTCATATAACATTTGTAACTCTTTTCACGTAGAAATTTGGTCAATTACTAAATTATACTTTCTAATACCACATTGCTACTCTTAAATAGATTTTTCTGACTATGCTTGAAGTTTATTACGTACTGCTGCAGCTAGTATTTTATATATCGTATCTAATAAGACTATTTATAATTCTGGCTTATAAGCCTTCTTATGTAGCAGTATTATTATTGGTTTATTCCATAATTTTGATGTTTCTACGATATTTCGTTTCTTAGTTGTATGCGTCAATCTCAAAATTACCTTTAATTTTGAATTTTTAAATTAGGGCCGGCTGTATTTTGGTTATCTCTTGTACATATTTGAAGTTGAAGTATCGTCCGAATTTGTCCGAGCACGCGTTGCGATACATAGGCCGCGGTTGGGCCGCGAGTCGGCACTACGCCTTTGCCTTTGTTCTTTTGCACTTGGCCTTTTTCGTTCGCGCTTCGCCGTTGTTTTGCGTTTGGCTTTTTGGCTATGTTCTCGCAGGTGTCGTTCTTTGAATTCAGTTTGCGACAGAAATTTTCAGTAAGACGAGAGTATTTTTTTAACTGCGAGTTCGCCGGCGGCTTTAATTGGCAGCAGAAGTTTTAATTTTCTACGAGGCTTTTTGTTAAAGGCTAATTTTCGGGGTTAAAATTTTGCCGGCAAAAAACTCGGTCCATTTTCTTTGCTCTGACTCGGCAAGTAACGACGAAGGAACCTTTACACCAGGGAGGGCGCTGCCGTTCGGCTCCGCTGTGAAGATTGGGGTAACTTGTCCTATTGTTTATCCATACCTTATCCTTTTTTTCTGGAAGCCCCAGGACCAACAGCAGGGAACCTATATCTGCGGGAAAGCGCCGTTTCCACAGGTTAGTGTTTTAACTTTAGATTTGTTTCAAGTTCCTTTATTCAAAATTCAAAATTACTTATACAGTTCATTATTCCGGCCGCACCATTAGTCTTTATTTCTTATTAACTCTGTCGCCATTTTATGTTCCCGAGGTTTCCTCCTTTTTATTTGTGAGATAATTTCTTTTATTTATTGACTCGTTGGCGCTGGTAGCTCTACTTTATCTCCGCTGCTGTAACTTTTTTCGTTTCTCTCTCTTTATTTATGATTTGTTTTGGATTTACAATGTTTTAAAGTGATCTCTCTATAATTTTTGCTGCCTTTGTATCACCTCCAATTAGTTTTCCTTATTGATTATTACAAAACATAAAAAAACAAAAAAAACAGAGCTTTCAATGGTAGTGTTCTTCTAGATTCCGTAAATTGTTCTTACAATATGATTTTCCTACTTTTCTGTACACACTTTTTTCTTCTCTAATCTTTATAGGATTTTATAGTTTTAGGATTGTTAATTTGTAGCATTTTTAATCTTGTTGCTTGTGCTTCCTTACATTCATTATGAAACCAATCTCTCTTCTATCTTCTGTGTTTCTCATTGTCTCTTCTGCTACCTTTTTATACTCATTTTTATGTTTTCTCACTGCTCGTTTATAAGTTTTTGCTGTATATTCACTTGCAGTCTTTCTTTTATTTTCTTCTGATATTTATGATTTGATTTGTCTTGTAACAATTATTCCACGTTAAAAACTTTTTATATATTGTTTGTACCATCTTCCTTTCTATTATACTGAAATTTATGTTAATTTTTACAAGTATATGGTAGGATCCTATTTCAGACCCTTCACATGATCTTACGTCTTTAATAGCTCTATTAAATTTATAATCTTTTATTATGTCATATACTTGGTTCATCGTTTTACCATCAGGTGAAATCCAGGATTCCTTGTGTTAAAAATAGATACTCAAACTTTCAACCTGCGGTTAAACCAATCGGCTTCTACTCATTTTCATATTAATCTTATGTTTCGAGGGCTTATTGAAAAATTCTTCGAGCTTTTCATAAAATATACTCCTTTTTTTCTCTTTTTTTCTTCTATGGGTGCTAGCATGTAGACGTTATATTTCTTTTATTGGGCCCCTTCGTAGAAAGTCTTTCTCACATTCCATGTTGCTATGTACATATATCTGTTTCGTTTCTTTTAACTATATTTTTTAGCTTTTTTTTTGGTGTTTCCGCTTATCTTTTTTACAAGTGCTAGTGTGCCTTTATCTTTGCTCCATTTTCACTTTCTTCTATTAATTATTAGCTTCTGGAAACAAATTTCTGCCTCATTTCCCTGTTCTTTTTCTTTTCTAGCTCTTTCATGAAAACATGTTTGCGTTTTCCTTCTTAATCTCATAATTTTCTCTCTTTATGTTTTTATTTCCATCTTTTAACTTTTTCAACTCTTTCTGGGTTACGTTGGTAGCAAAAGCCGTCAACATTTCTGAGCTAGATACCCATATCTGGCGTTGAATCGCCAGCGTGGTACTGTGCTTGAGGCGCAGGCTACGATGCGGATGGACCCGGGTTTATTCTCGGAACTCTCTGATGCCTGGCGAGTGTCCTATTTAGTCACTAAAAATAATTGAGTACCTGCGTTCACTTTGAAAAAGATATAGCCTTGTGGTTGAGGCGCGGTGTTTGGAACATCGCCTCGCAGCAGAGATGGTGCGCGACGACCGGGCACAGTGACGACTTAATATCGTAATTATGATTCATAATGAAGAGAATACACATTTTCTTAAGTTTTCTCTTAACCAAAAATGAAAGTAAGATATGAAATACGAAAATAATAGCCGTTCTATGGTCGACAAGCATAATACTCCTGCTGATTATCCTACCCGTTTGGCACACTTAAGTTCAACTACAATTAAAGCCCCCGTTCAGTGAGCTGAAGTTCCCGTGACAAATTCAAAACTCAAATTAACTAGAGAGCGCTCTGTATTCGCAGTAATCATTTTCAGGCGCGACTGAAAGCCACCTCTTACGACCGTTAAAGCGGCCGTAAAAAATGTTTCGTATTTTCCTCGCTTTCTCCATTGCGGACGCTTTAAAGCGGGGACGCAAATCACGGACAGGAGCGGAAGGCAACCGCCGGGTTGCGTTACACGCGCCGCCGGGGGCCGTAAAGCCCGTCGCCCGCCGCTCGCGGAAGTGCGGAATACGTAATCCAACTTCGGGCCAGAACAATAACGAGGTCAGTAACGAGCCCAGATATGCGCGTTTCTGAGACTTGCCGACTTTTATCGCCGGATCGCTCGTGTGAAGTTTAATAAAGGCGCGGCTAAGAGCCCCTTTCCCTGCGCGCAGTTACACGGAAAATTGCACGCCGCTCGCCCACTTCGTTAGGTTTTTCAATTTATCGCGATTTGCGCGCGTACTCGCGGCTTTTTATTGCGCCGCCGTCTAATGTGGGCCCCATTATGGGGCCGCGGTCCGGGGCGCCCGCAGCCTAACGAGATTTTGATTATAAGTCCGCGCGCCATTCATCGATCAGAAAATTGGGCCGCGCTGCTTGTTGCATAAGTGCAGCAGGGAGGCCCGGCTCCCTCGCCGCCCCTTTCAGTGCTTTCACCGTAACCTCATTTCTTCCCTCCCAATGTTGGATTCGATATTCAAATATTGCATTTCCGACTCGCAATGCAGATCAACTTTGTTAGACATCGCAAGATAAGTAGGCTATGCCAAATCCATATTTTTCCAAACAAACTCGCACTTAAGTAGAAAAGTAAGACAAAATTATTAAAAGGCGAGAGATTTAAAGCTACAGTACATAAGGAGATTGGATTTATAGAAATAAGAAAAAGCACGAAACCTAAATATCAACTCTTATATAAAAGAATCTGAGAAATTTTATTGAGGGAAAGAATGTTCGTGTTAGTGTCAAATAAAATGTTTTACGTTCTCCTTGCTGGTGTAACGAGGTCTATATAGAGTCTTCTTCAAATTCATAAAAAATGGACGTCAATGAGTGTAATGAGCAGACTGTAAAGGGAGAAAAGTCAGATATACTAGGTGTTTCCACAATCGTATCAGAAAAATTTAAAAACTAACAAGATCTGATCTGTTCATTTCGCGCCTTTTAGATAAATTGATTTATCATCACTATAAATCCATTTATTTTAACTACTGACTTCTCTATCTTGAAGAGACTGTCGGTAACATTGAATTTTTTAGCTTTTTAGCACGGTTAGTATGGTATGTATAAATCTTTAAATAACATTTAAGATATGTGGAACTATATGTTGCAGACTTGCTAATTACTATTTTTGGTGTCTTACGTTTTAGCTTTTTAAAGTGGATTGTATAATAAAAAAGTACAATTATTTCTATATTGGAAGGGGATAATTTTTCATATAAAAGTAAACATTGTAACTGAGAATACTTAGAGCATTATTTGTTATAAGAATAAATAGCATATATACACTCATAGACGAGAATCAATAAAGAAGACAAGGGTAAACCATTATATTAGCAAGAATAGCCAAATAAATGGCAAGAAATTCGAAATTTAGAAGACGTACTGATCATAGATTTTGGAATCCAAAGTGTGCCAGGGAAAGAAATTACACGGCTTTCTAGGTCGTTAGCCGGCGAAATGTTGCTACAACGAAGGATAGAAGATCACCGAAATTATGCAAGGATGTCGTAAAAATATGTACATGGAATATAAAAACAACGTACCAAGCAGGAAAAATTCGCAATTTTGTTGAACAAATAACTATGTTTGTAACTGACAGAATGGACAAAAATTATCTCTTCAATGTTGAACAAAAGACTACGTGATTTGAGATTTCTCGAAGTTTCCTAGCTGGTTATAAAACGAAGGAGACGATTTTTTCCATCAGATATTAACGTATGATAGAACTTGGTTCTGTTACACACCACCGAGTCCATAGATTAAGATGGAGTGGCAAATGAAGGTTAACGGGCATCCACCAAATTAAAGGAAAGCTATCTGAGAGGAAATCTCTTGCAATTGTGCTTTGTGATCACATAATTTTACCGATTTCTTAATCAATACATCTGTCATTTATTGGTGAAGATGAAAGATATCTATTTCGCAAAGGACTCAATACTCCAATCAGGGAAGTATCTTCTTTATAACAGCACTTACCTCTCTTTTACCACCGTTGTAATGCAGCGGACGACGCTAGATCGCCATCCTTACAGCCATAACTTGAGTCCAGGCGCCTTGGCATGCGTTGGTCTGGTTCCATAAATTGCACAATTGGAGAGCATATGGCGTTGTGTCAGCAGATACAAAAACATGTCTGTCCGTCTTGGAAAGACTATTAGTTATTCATATTTCTAATAAATGAGACAAAGAAATTTAATAATTTTATAAATTACTAACAGAAATTTTAAAGCAATTTTACGAACACCATATAACAGTAATCATGGAAAACACTTAGAAGAAAATAATAATACAGAAAAATAACTCCAGAAAAAAATTTGACACTTAATAAAATTGATGACGGACACTTCTTCACTAAAAATAAAAATGAATATGTTGGATGACAGACAACATATCACAGTCTATGGAGGAAAGAAAGTGAAAAACACGATAAGAAACATCTAGATGTCAATAAGGCGGAAAATAAAGAACCGAAGAAAAACTGGCTCAAATTTTCAGTAATTAAAAGCATTAAAGCAAAAATGTAATATATTTAATATGCACAAAAACATCCCCAAAACATATATATGTGGCAAAGTGATTGTTTGCAATAAAAGACAAAAAGAAAATCTGAAAAGGTTATGTAGCTGACAAACCTGCAACTTTCTAGACCTCTCACCAATAACAACAAATAATATTATACAGGCAATATCTTAGCTTAAAAATGGCAAATCTTTTAGCCCAGACGCCACTTATACTAAATTTCTTAAATGGCTTGATATATAAGGGATTAGACAACTGAAATAAGTCTTTAATAATATAGATTTTCCTGGAGATATACCAAAATTGCAATTTATACTTCTGCCGATCAGTTTTATCGACGACTTATTAAAACTTCCCTAAAAAATAATCCATTACAGAATCTTTAGACCATGCACATTTAATATCTTTTTCAACGTTGTGGAGGTGTCAGCTGCAGTATTGTTGCACGTTTTATTGATTATCAGAAAGCATTTGGTAACATATAACACAACAGACTTTTTGAGACATGGAAGGAGGATGGGTTAGATGAGGCTTAAGCATTATCATCAATTGATACTGGAACCAAACATCATCCAAGTTTATTCAAAAAGAAGCAGAAGATATTCTAATGAAAGGAGGAGTCCAACAGGGTTTTGTCTTGTTGCCACTACTGTTTAATGTATCGGAACAAATTATTTAAGAGGATTTAGAGAAAGTCAGGGCGGAATA
The DNA here is from genome assembly GCA_036346155.1 of Sinelater perroti. Lineage (NCBI taxonomy): Eukaryota > Metazoa > Arthropoda > Insecta > Coleoptera > Elateridae > Sinelater > Sinelater perroti. Next base: position 318,011 of record JARFIY010000009.1, read on the forward strand.
AAGATTTATGGCGAACATAAATAACATAAGTTGTGGCCATGGTACCGTATTGTTTGCGGACAGCCTCAAGCGTCATTTGGAGATGATGGTTTGGACGGTGGAGATTATTTGATCTTCAAAACAACAACCATGTTGGCTAACTCATGATACACATCCATCAAATAGAAAAAGACTCATCTTGAAATAACAATTAATTAAATATGAGATCATGTACCAGAGATTAAATGTTGAATAAAGAAACACAGGGCCACATCTCTGAAGATATTGAAACTGTTTAAATACCATTAATTTATTTTGTCAGCTAAGATCAGACTGTTGAAATGTTATATCTTTCCAGAGTCTAAACTCTGTCTAAAAATGACGCATCTTGGGAATCCCAAAGATAGACCACATTACCAATCAGAGAGTAGAATCAGAACGTGTAGGGAAAAAGAGCTGCTCCCGTTAATAAAAGCACTTAAGCTGTAATATATGGGATATATTATGAGAAATAACCAACATTATACCTTATTACATCTAACTTTATAGAGCAAAATAAAATGAAGGAGAGAACCCGGAAGAAGAAGTATATTGTGAGTGAAAAACTTACGAGTATTGTTCAATACAACATCAGTAAGCATTCTTCGTGCTGTCAAAGATAAAATAAATATTAGCATAATGATCGCGAAAATCTGCACGAAATTTTCAAGAGGAAACTACTATAAGATGCCCCAAATATCGCAGTGCTTAGGAATGATTTCGTGTTTCAATTTCCATGTTATTGTATTGGCCTGTGCGATCTTGAAAAATAATTTGGAAGCATGGATAGTTTAAAAGAACACTTTGAAAATGGAGTTAATTTTGGGCTGCTTATTATTGAAAGAGGCGACATCCATTTTGCTCACCACCTTTTTTTCTTATGAATGCATATTTTTTGTCATTCTATAGAGAAATAATTGATACCATCCGTATGTTTTATAAGCAAGCATTCTATTTATGTCTCAGAGTTGCAACAATACAAAAAATGTTAAAATCACATTTAAGAATATACAAAGTAGAAATCGAAATAAACTATAGAGGAATGTGTACGCTACCACTCACCGTTTTTCTGGTCGGTGATAAAATGAATTTTTGGAATTTAAATTAAAGCTAATTTTGCACCATGTCATTGAGATTTAGATGTTTGGTTGAAAACGTATTTTGTTTCATTAACGAATATAAATATAGAACCGAACTGGTTAAGGGCGTTTTGAGTTGAACATCCGGAAATATCGTCTACATCTGAAGAAACTTCAGCTGCTTGTATAATGATCGTTTCAAGTACTAGGAAACATTTTAGAACACGAAGAGATTGGTGTTCACTGGAAATATAACGTATATAGACGAGAGTGGATTTCCAGCAGCTTAGAAGCCATAGTCTTTTCTACAGTTGCGAAAAATAGATTGAATTAATTGCCAGTAAGCAAAAAAGGTTACTATGTGGCAATGAGAGTGGCAGGTTTTGTTTTTCTGGAAATGACTTTATAAGAAGAAACTGAAAAAATGAAGTAATGAGCAGTGATTCCACCGAAGCTCCCAGGTTAGATGACCAAAATATTTGCGATCATCGTCCAAGAAAACCGTGCTCTTACTACTGTATGAGTAGTTTCTCGCACTGTACTCATAATTTTTTTGTGTCTCTTTTTGAAGCTTTTTAGCCGTAATTCTGTGTCGGTTATTTTATTTTTTCAAATCGTCAGAAATGAGTTTACGCCACTGGCATTTGACCTGCAAACTCAAAACATTTCTTCAAATGAGACATTCTTGGTCATCACTGTTATCAATTATTTGCGCCAAAATGCGCATCTAGTTGATATTTTGTAGCCCTGCATATAGTCAGCTGAAATAGATCTTACAGAAAGAACACTACTAGAAAGAACTCTCTAAGTGAAAGGAAAGTAGGTTAAAAAGATGTTTTAGCAGCAAAAAAGCTCTCTAGTGACTATGAACGATAACAAACCGGTCTGTCTTTTTTGCATGCCCAGCTAAAACTGGTCTTTTTCGAAGAGCATAAGATCAGGCTCACAGAAGGAGAAAAAGGATTTAGACCAGACATTTTCAAATGAATGTTTTTAAAAAATGTATACAACTAAAAGAGTTGGATTTGTCTCGTTTACATCTGTTGCAGAAATTAGTTTAGTATTAAAACGCATTCGCGTCCTACAGCTTAGAAATTAAACGTTATTTGTGGTCACTGTAGTGACCACACAAATAATAATTTAATTTTTTTTAAATAAATGGAAGTGGAAAATAATTACAGAACTATGAGAGAAGAGAAAGAAAAGCCTTTAAATGATGTTTCTCGGATAGTTAAATTATCTGTGTGATAAGTTTTTGAAGTCTTTTGAAACATTTTTCCTCAGATAGTAAGTTATCGTAAAATAAAGGTAATTATAACGCCAACCAATTTCAATGGTCTAGACAAATGATAATCGCAGGATGATAAAACCGCAATGTAAAGAGGGATTTTAGTATAGTCCAGAGCAATTCTTAAACGACGGTCAGTGGCGAACAATGAGAGTATTTTCTTCGATCATACTGACATTTGGGAGATAAAGGTATCTTTACTTTCAATTGCTTCTTGTCCTCTCAAAAATTGTTTATGCGACACGTATACTTGAGTTTTCTTAAGGGTGTCTTTAGACTTTTTAAAATATTGGAGGAGCAAATCGATATTAATTTATTGTGCAATACTAGTGTATCTCTTTGACATTGTGATACTGACCTAAGAAGAGATAATGCGAGATATTTTAATGGAGGGGAGGGGATCTTCCTTTATTCACCGTTCCCCACAACGACCAGAAACCGCAGCCCTTTTAGTTCACCTCTCAGTGCATAAGAAATAAATTTAGGTTTGTATTTTATTTACTTAGGGATGCAGAAATAATCGGCATCGTATTTTTTTCGATAGTATCCATGATGTCTGAAACTATAGGTTGCAATTTATAGCTTTACATCGCATTTGTCACCTTAACGTGACAATGAGTAAATTGTGGTTTTTGAGATATCGGAGAGTAAAAATCATAGTCCCAAAAAGCAATTTTTATCACGTTTCAAGGGAAGGTAAAAAATTTTTGACCTAATTATTGAGGGTTTAAGGAATTGACAATTGATTTCGTTGATAATTTGTTTTACTATTCCAAATTTTGAAGTTTGAATACAGTAGGTGTGGTAGAAGACGAAGGCGAAATTTTAGCCTTTTTTAACTTTTTTGAGCCTGTTTTAAGAAACGCTGAGCTTAAATGCTCATAATGCTACTTTAATCTCTACTAAGCCATCCCATAGTTTTTTTTTTGTTAACAATGAAATAATTATTGAGAAAGAAACGTTACCTTGTCAGAGTGAGAATACTTATACCATAGGATATTTATTAATATAGGAAGTTAAAATGTTGTGATAAAGTTGAAGACGCGTTACTGTTAAACGATTGGGGCAGTTTATTAATTAAATATGAATAGAATTGTTGCCATAGATTGATGGTGCTCTTTAGAGACATTAATACATCAATAAAAATTTGAAAAGCTCCGTCTTTTTCAGCAGCTTATTCAGTTATTCTCAAATTATCCGCACTTTACGAAGATGACTGAGTAAAGTCTGATTTAGTACCTTTTGTGAACGTACAGACTTTAACGTAGTATGAAACATGTACTGGAACGTTGATTCATCTAAAAGCAACTTTGATAACCATTAGATCTGCAGTGACAACAACAAAGATCATAAGTAAAACCGCGATACGCCAAAATTACTTCATTGGTTGATTTGTCATCGAAGCTTTAGGATTGAGGCATCAAAAATATTGTAGATTCTTTAAATCGTCAATTTTCAGTAATTACTGGAGAGCCCAAGTTTAAAATGTATTGTTCTTGACTCAGCATATCAATGATTTATATGAACATCGCCTTCTATGATTCCCATAGAGCAAATATACTTTCTGCTTTAAAATATTACTCCTATTAGTCTAATTCTGGGATTATGCTAGTTTATTGTAACATATTTTTGAATACTTAGTTATTCTTTTTTCACTATATTAGATATTTTGTAAAGAACTTTTTTAGCAATTAAAATATTTGAACTTTATGAGCTAATAGTAACTATGAATAGTATTTTAGCTTAAGATGTTATGTGAGGGGGGATATTTAGCAAAGTCAATTTTTGTTTAATTTGTCATATTTACGAACCATTTAATATGAAATCATCAGGGTGATATGGTATTTGATAGCATATTGATATATAACATATTTCACCTACGAAATGCGTCGACTAGTGTGTAGGGTGTGATCCGACACGAATCACGGTGTGTTAGACATGATTTTAAGAGTTTTAGATTGGAAACGATGGATGATGTCCAGGATGGAATTTTTGTTGGATCCTTATAGCTTCACATGTCGAGATTGGTTGGATTTAACATTTCTGTAGCGGGTAGGCCAATTTTCTTCTGACTAGTTACTACATCCTTTTCGTTGTGGTGTCACTGTATTTACGCTTTTCTCTAATATGAGTTTCCCACATTAAACTCTTATAAAGGTGAAATTCCCCAGGTACTTTACTTCGTTGGTTTGTGGAATGTGAGTATTGTTAAGGATAATGGACGAGAATGACAGGCATCTAATTTTAAATGTTATGTGTGAATGTTTATCTTTGTAGATCTTGATTTTCCACCGTTGTAGTCGCTGCTTGATTTGGTGGACTTTGGTTAGGTCGTCGTCGGAAGCAAGAATTACTGTATCATCAGCGAAAATACGAATTGGTATGTCAGATGTAAAGGGTAGATATAATATTGGCCTTGTGGCACAACTGCGTTCATTTGTTGCATTTAAGACATATCATTTTTGGTATGTATTAAGTAACAATTAAAACTCGAAGGAAGAAGATTTTTGATTTTGTAAAACAGCTCTTTATGTCATACTTTATCGAAAACTTGTCGAGCATGCGGTATAATAATATTGGGTAGTATAAAATTCATTATGCAGTAACAGTGATAAATCATCAAATTATTTCGTTGAAAACCAAAATGGCAATTGGGAAACTATTTATCTTGGAGTGAGTCATCAGATATTATTCTTAGAATATTGATGTCATTATGTGGATGTTTTCGGGTTTTGAAAATAAGTATAATCTGGGGAAATATGAATTCAAGTGGCCAGTGTGATTATTTTAATATGGTTGATGTTATTTCTTCTTTAATATCTGTAGTAGTGAATTTTCAAATGGATAATGACAAGGGTAGGGGCGTTTGAAGTTCCTTTTGATTTTTTGATCATACCTCTCAGAATTTGGTTTTGAAACTTTAGCTAGATAGTGTGCATATATTTCAGTTTTCTCTTTATTTGTTCTTAACCAACTACTTCCTTGTGAGTTGGTATATCAATCAGATGTTTGTGTTGTAATTCGTAGTTTTTATACTTATATTTGCATTTAAATTCTGAGGAATGACCAGACATAATATAACTTGGAAAAATATCTGTACAATTAGTGCCAAGGTCTTTGACAATAAAAAGGACTAGTAGGTCAAGGATTTTATATAATAAGTTGGACTTTCTATTGAAAGGCAGTTATAGTTGGCACTTGATATCAGTTTGTATGTTTTCCTACTTTTCATGGTAGTTGGGCGTAAGCCCCAATGCGTGTACTTAACATTAAAGTCTTTGCCTGTTATGAATGAAGCCTAAAGAATTAAAGAATAGTTACAACATTCGTTTTGTGATGTTAGGTCAAAGATGATGATAGATGGTTGACATATTTATTGAAGATGGAAGCTAATTTGATATACTAGTAGTTTGTGATGTACAACTGAACTTCGAATGACTATTGCAGAAGCCCCGAGTGTAGTTACATGTGGGGTACGGCAAGTATTATAGTTGGGAATCTTTATATAGGATTTATCGGTGAGATGCAATTTAGACAGGAGCAGGATAGCCATTCGTTAATTTGTCGGAAGTTAGCCATCACTGAATTAATTTATGAATAAGGAGGATTAATATGTCCAAAATAATGTTGTTTTGTTGAAGGAATTATGTAGGGTTTTAAATTCATAAAGGAATTGGTAGCGACATAGATCTTATTGTTGGGTGGAGTATTAATTTAATGAACGTGAGTAGGGTAGATTTAAAGGAAAATTTCATTGTGTAAGTGTTGACTATTTTGCTGAGTTGTTCTGCTAACTGAGGAGGTTTGCGAATCGGTAGCTGTTTACTTTAATTGATTTTTTTGTCTTGGTAAACCATGCACCCTGTACAGTTAACTGGGTAAGAACCCTCGCACACCGCCTGTAAGTAGCTCAGAGGATTCAGTTTTAGTAGCACAATGGGACGTAGATCATCGCATTTTGTCGTTGAACTATGTTTTAGAAATAAAAATTTAGTTGCTACTATTCAACGTATTTTCCGTCTACAGTTCAGTGTTGCGCGTGATGGGATGATCCCTGATCATAGCATAATACTCCGTGGGGTTGAATCGTTTCGCACAACTAAAAAAGAAAGTTGGCTCGTCAGCACTTTAGCGCGTGTTCCTACTTGGGTTTATGTTGTCGCTCGCTACAACGCATTTCATATGGCTGGTTAAAATTCCAACCGTGCAAAATTGTGGTTGTTTCAAAGCTGAAGCACATTTTTATTTTAATAGTTACAGGGTTGTATTCAGAAGTAGTAGGACTGTTTTTTTTCGCGCGCGCGGAGCGATGGAGGGGGGTTTGCAAGGCCGGATATTATGGAGGGGAGCCTTGGGAACAGGTTTCGACCTGCGGCAGTCGCCTGCGTGCGTTAGTTAAATGTGACCTCCTGTTGTGACGCCTCGTCGTCAATTGCATTGTCCATAAGGAGTTTGTAGCTCCTGGACAAACTGTAAATGCAAGATTTTACGTGGAAGTGCTCACACGGCTGCGAAATCGGATCACACGCGTGCGACCAGATCTGGTGGTGAAGTGGAAGCTCCACCATGACACGGCGCGTGGATTGTGAGGGATCTCCTGGCCAAATTCGGCATTTCCACGTTGCCTCACCCCCCCTACAGCCCTGATGTGGCACCGCCGGACTTCGTTTCGACTCGGTGGAAGCAGTCCAAGCGGCAACGACGAGGGCGCTGAACAGCATCCCGGAGAACGACTTCCAGAAGGCCTTCGCGACCTGGAAGGCTCGCTACCAGAAGTGTGTGGATGCCCAAGGGGCCTATTTTGAAGAGTATTAAGTCGATGTACCAAAATGTTCAATAAATTTTTGTAAAAAAAATCAGTCCTACTACTTTTGGATACCACCCTGTATTTCAATAAGCAAAACTCTCGATTTTGGGTAGCAGAAAACCCATCAAATATCTCTTTACAGTGCTAAGATTGCAGTTTAGTGTCGTGATTTGAAAGTAGGAATCATTAAACCATAGTTTGTGAAAAAGAAAGTGCTACAGTGTTGTATTTCCGATATAATCTTTTGTAATTAAATAATAAATGTACATAGTACACCCATAAATATTGTTACACACTGAATAGAATGACAAAATAAAATGATCAACTGTTCTTGCATAATATTTTCATGGATTATTAAAAAAGATTTTAGACGTTCTGGTCACTCTTCTATTGCAGTACATACTATATCCGTTGGAAAAGTATTGACTGCACCTGTCAGACCTCGATTCAAAAAATAAGCATTCGTGTATTTTTTGATACAACTGTGTTCTCTAAATTTGACTAGAATTTGTAAGCTAATAGAAAATCAGACACATTGCTTAGCCAAGTTTAAGTTGACCTTGCTTTGTGGGTGGGCGTGGGGTCTTGCTGAAAGATCCAAGGCTCACCTTCAAAAAGTGTGTGATTCAGAGGTTTCACTACATCTTCCAAAACATTCTGTTAGCATACAGCGCTCGAAGTTTTGATTTCCTTTTCACAAAAGGGAATGTCGGTTAAGCCATCGCAACACACTCCCCACTAAATCATTACAATTGCGGGATGATGGCCTCTCTGAACTCTGGGCATTAGCTGAGATGCTTCTTTAGACGACCTAGCATATACCCAGTCATTTTGTTTATTGAAAGATTCCTCCACTGTAAAATGTTTTTCATTAGTAAAGAAAATATTTTTGTGGCCATCATGCGCGTGATCAGCTGACAACCTCTTTGTTTTTTCTCTCCTACCTTTGTTTAAGGCAACTGTATATTTTTTATAAGCTCTTGTTTAAGAATACGAGATATCTAAATCTATCATTCATTTAATTAAAGCACTTACGGTTTTGATTGCTTGAATAGTCTGAACTGATTGTAGTCTTCCATATGGACGATCCTCGACAAATTCATTTTTATTAAACATACGGCTAATGCCAAGAAAATACAGGGTTTTAAAGGTTACACTTTTTCCAGTTTTACACTTACGTAATGCTACTACAGCAGTACGGTTTTCTTTGTTACCCTACTCCATTGGTAAATAATCAAACTTGACATGAAAAATAATATAACAGTTACTACCGTTTGTCAATGTCATAAAAACCTTGATACTGTGTAAAGTAAGGGTAGGTTTCATTTGGTAACAGTATTTATTGGAATATTAACTATATACTAAACTCTGAAACTAATATTAGCTAAATTAGATAAAAAGACTCGAATACACATTTTTTGGTGTTAATAAAAATGCTTATAGTGAAAATCAACGAAATTATACCTATTTTGCTCACCCTGTACGTTTAATTAATTATAAATTTAGATGTTACTATTATGAATAAATCTGAAACAAATTCGAATACAAATTGAAATTAAAATGTATATTTACATTTATTTTAGTATACTGCTATCAGCGTGAACACTTGATATATTATTATGCACAGCAGCCCAAAACCACGCCTTTTTACTTTAAAATTCAAGAGAGGCTATTGTATTAAATGAGTATTTGACTTAAATATATCTATTAATCACAATAATTTTTCATAATAACCTAATGTTTAACAATCTTTTGGCTTTCTACTTTATAGAAATTGACTTCCCAAAAAATATAATGTGTAGCCATTCTGTAGATACCAAAACAGATGAAAATTTAAAGGAATATTATCCGGAGAATGCGTTTAGTGCTGGAGGATTTTTTAATATCTTTGATAGGGCAAATTAAATTACAATAGAACCATCGAGAAATAGTAACGACATGTGGATGAATATATAACAACCTGTTACGAAGGATTAAATGAAGTACTGGGAAAAGACACCCAACAAATCAAAAAACCTCGGATAATCGAAGAAGTAATGTAGAGAGACGAAATTATAAAAACAACAACGCAGAAGAAGAACAAGGGCATAGACGATATACGAAAATGTTATATAAAAGATCTATATATAGATGAATCACCCGAAGAGCTAATAATGAACGAAACACCACTAAATGATGAAGACAAAAAACCGCTAATAAAAGCAGAAGTTGAAAAAGCTGTAAAGGAAGTAGAGCTGATAATGAAGCTCCTGGCACTGACAAAATACCTGAGAAAGTTATCAAATGCCTAAATGAAGAAACATTACTTTTAATAAATATTTGACTTCATTAATATGATTTATGAAACTGGGCACATCCCTGAAGTATCAAGAGTATAATTATAGCTATAGCAAAATGACTTGGAAGTCATAAATGTGAAGATCATCGAACGATACCACATGTTTTAAAAATACTAATGCAAATGATGGAAAAGGAGAAATACAGATGACAGATAGGGATCTGCTATATCCTCTCCCTTTTCAATTTGCACACGCAGAAGGCAATTGATAAAGTTGATTCATAAATGCGGAATATATTCTTAATTTTTAACAGTAAAGAGGAAATTGAACAGACACTCAATATAATGGTTAACTGAAACGGAATGTAACTTAAAATTTAATAGAAAAGAGACCAAATTATGATATGTGAAAGATTAACATACAAAACCAACACTGAAGTAAGAACTGAAATTTATATATAGACTTCATTACAAAAGATGGGAGAAGAAAGAGGGAAAACCCACCTTTTGTTTGAAATGTCGCTTTATATGGCTGTGAATCGTGGACCATTGGTCTACAAGAATAAAGGAAAATTGAAGCTTTTGAACAATGGTGTTATAGAAGAATGGTGAAAATTAATTGGATACAGATACAGAAAATACGAGACCGGCTAAATGGGCATATTCTCCGCCAGAAAGGAATTATGGACGGCATGGACATGAGCAATTATTAAGACTGAAGACATAGAGAGAGGGGGAGCACGAACTTTTACACTTATCTAATGTGTCTGAAGGAGATTATAATTTAATTAGGGTATATTATTTATTTCATAAAAAGGGTTAATTATAGATAATGTTGGTTCAACGACTTAAAGTTCTTATTACCAACAACTAAAAGGAAATTCTGCAAACTTAATATGCCATACGTTGTTATGTATGAAGTTAGCCAACTTCGTGTGACAGCGTTCCTCCCCAAAAATAAAGCAAAACGCCGGTCTTCATTAAAAATGGCCGCAATTAGATCAGAGCTGCTGCCCGCTGCGGCGTCCGGCCCGCAAATTATTTAAAAAGCACCGCGCGCTGTGAAATTTAATTACGGCCCTCGACAAAGCTTCTGCCGGACTTAATAAGTAGTTCGCGCTCGGCGGGCTTGGCGGCGCGAGCCGCCCCTGCAGCGGGCTTTCAGGAGCACGTCCTGTATGAACGATAACGGCGCCCCGGAGCCACCTACTCGCTTCATCAGCTCCGGCTTGGTGGAGAGGGAAGAAGTGGCGCCTGCAGTGCTCGGAAGTGGACTGCACCCTCCGGCCGCGGCCTCTCGCCGTGCTCGACTAATTTCAGCCGCTCGCGTGTATTTCAGCGCGCACTGGCCCGGCGTTTATTTCAATTAATTTGGCAGTAGTTGCCGGAAAAATGGTCGCAGCAGAGTTTCGGTCACGTCCGCTGCTGATTGTTAAGTTTGCTCGGATGAAGTTTCATTTTGCTTTTATTTTGTTACAGCTTTTCGGGACAAAGCAAGTAAAATGAAAGCCACTTTGAAACTTTTACATATTTTATGTTGAAAGCGCGACTACGATTTTTTTATATAGAGGATTGTCTCTAACATATAAAGCATGGTCATAACTCGTTAAATCGTTATGGTTGTCACGTCTAACCATAAATGCAGTGGAAAAGGGGGACGTATACAATATGGCCAAAGAAAAATTGGGAGAAGAGAGCAAAGAAGTAATACGAATTTTATTTTAAAACTCTTAACACTGTAAACTCGAAAGTTTAGAAAGCTTAGAATGTGATTTACATATGTAGAAGACGGGCAGACTTTTAATGGTTAACAAGAAGAAAAGAGTTAGCCAGTGCCACCGTTGCCAGCGTTTCGGGCACGCGTAGCTTTGCTGTTGCTCCGGGTCGAAATGTATGAAGTGGAATGAGAACTACTATTCCGGGGAGTGCAAAAGCCCGCGACTTGTTCCATCTGCCAGGGTTCCTATCTAGCCAGCTTTTGGGGATGTCCTGTTTTTCCCAAGTCAGCACCCCGCCAGACAAGGACCGTACGTGGCCAAAGTTATAAAGCAGCGACCAGAGGGGATGCTCTTACAGTCACAGCCAAAATACTAAGACTGGGCCACCATCACGGGACTCTTCCAAGACGTGGACCTTTATTTTTAGAAGCACGAGTGCTTTATTACCCGCTCTCAAACGAAAATTTTCTATCGCTTGCGGTTCCGGAAATATAATACCTCGGCCGCGCCTGCCGCCAAGCCAGAATTTGTCATTCGGAGGCGTTCGGGTCGGCACGGAAAGGCACGAACAATTGACAGCAATAGTTGAACTTTGACTTGTGTGACAGCAGCACTCATAATTTTATATATATATATATATATATATATATATATATATATATATATATATAATTCGTTAACATTGTGATGGCTACCAATAATTCCACGAACTACTTCGAAGTTGATGCCCTGCAAGGACGACATCACGGTCATTCTTGGCATATTTAGGACACCCTGAACCTCTAGGGCACCTAAGCGTTTATCACTACATGGAAGCGCCTGAAAAGGTATACCAACATCCAACCCAGGTATCTTGGATGCCAGAGGTGATGAGATAAGAGAGAGAGAGAGAGAGAGAGAGAGAGAGAGAGAGAGAGAGAGAGAGAGAGAGAGAGAGAGAGAGAGAGGAGATTTTTTATGTATAACGAATAATATTAGAATAAAGTAAAGAAAGCAATGACTAACTATTATAATCACTATCTGATCACACGTACTTAAAACTGTTAATTTTAATTATATATATAAAAAAAATTATGAGTGCTGCTGTCACACAGGTCAAAGGTCAAAGGTCAAAGTTCAACTCTAACTGGGTATACGTAAATGCGTTGTCATGGCAACGGCGTACGCCAATTATGTCAAACAGAGCTTTTTAATCGTGTTTTTATTTTTAAAAACTACTATGCGAAGGGGCTCAAGCATGTCGGAGTTGGACAAGCTCTTCGGGCGGCCGCTGCCAGACCTCGTTAATTTTAAAGATGTTCTTTGTGCTTCAATCTAGTTCTGTTATCACCCGCTTCATAATAGGAAGTATTATTATGCTGGTACAGATCACCGTCACCATGAAACTGTGCTATCACGGACAAGACAAAAGTAATTAAATTATCTTTGTACTATTCTGCATTGAGATGACTATTCAGTTATGAAAAGTTTCAATCCAGCATACAAAAAATAACTTCTTTCAAATTTTACTGTTGGCCTCACACGTTCTGGAAGATATTCTCTAAATATTCTTCATGTTCATTGCCGTCAAGTTATCTTTGGTTATTCCAATTACACTTTTCAGTCTCTCACACTTCATTAGTGCAATTCTTTACAACACTGTAGGCGACGTTAAGTATTTGAGCAACAATTTTTGGTTTATTAATAGCGCCTTGACTATGCAGCCTCAATTATGGTATTAGCTAGGCATCCAGTAACATTGCGGAACTCCTGGGCTTTTTCACAGGATGATCGGTGCTCGTTTGCAGTCACGTTCTTCAGTGCACTATTTTTTTCTTATCATTGGATTGGCCTACTACACCGTGGTTGTGTCTCTACATTTCTATTTCACACTCACTTCACTAACAGTCAGCTGGGACAAATTGAGAAGGACTGAGATATTTTTGATCGATTTCTTATTCTGTGTTCCTTTTGTACCTGTTGGTTAGCTCTTAGCGATTTCTACACCTTATTTTATGAGTTATAGAAAAAAAATTCCGATATTTTAGTTAAATAGTGTACATATGTAAGTAGAGAATAATAAAAAAAAATAAAAAAGTTTAAAAGGTGCAATGTGCACATATAAGGATGAAAAAAAAGTTAAACTGAAACGAGAGTGATTACAGAAGTAATTTAAGGTTAGACATGGTAGTTTATGCAAATAATCTGAGTGAAAGAACACAACAATTAAGAAAATAGAAATAATAAAGATGACATTGCAAAAGAAAAGCTTAAATTTAGGAAAAGTATCATTACAAATATCTACTTATACATATTATTGAAAACCCATTTAAAAAAGTTGATTACCCAAAAAATACCTATGAGAATATGAAGCAACAGTTTAAAAATTGAAAAGAAGTAGACCAATACTGCGGTTCACGTAAGTAATTCTTTAATATCCAGACTAAATAATATAGTAGAAAGTACAAAAAATTCAAAAATATTTGAATAGCAGGAAAAGATTTCTTTAAAAATTATTTAAAATATATGGATTTGATATGAAAACTAATAATAGAAGGGATAGTATGGAAGTGGAATATAAACAAGGAGTCGCTCGAAGAAAATGATTAAAAACCCTAGAACTGAATACAAATAAACGAACAGGCAACGATAATAGATATGAATATATTTATAATAGGTATGTGGATCGTAAGGGACGTGAACGAAGTAGCAGCAATAAAAAATTTAATAATTATTATGCGGAAGACACTAAGGGACGCGGGAATTCTGAATGTTGATGATTATCATATTTTAAACAGAAGTGCAAAGGAAGGGCACCATGGCGTAGGTTTAATAGTGAGCAAAATATAAAAAATTTAGGATTAAATGTTTTAGTAGTTACAGACGGGGAGGTAAAGTGAAAATAAGGGGAAAATACAAGAAAATAAGTATATTGAATGTACACGGACACAATATGAAAATAACATTTACATATGATATTAAAATGCTAATAAAGTTTCTGAATGTACAAACAAAATGTGTAGCGGAGGGAAAAGTGTACATTTAGAAAGCAGTGCCTATGGAAAAAAGACTATTGGACTTGGCTATGGAAACGAACATAAAGATTATGAGCGCTACTTTTCATCACAAAAATATCCTAACATGAATGTCACCTCACGGCGGGACAGCGTACCGATTATTTATATAATTGTGGAGAGAAATTATGCACGAGCTGTAAAGGATAGAAGTTGCGAAGGTTCATATGCTCTTAATAACAAAAATAAAATAAGAAATTATGCAGAAGCGAGCTAGGGAAAAGGAAGACGTTTAATCCCAATACATGTTACAGTAAAAATATGGCGAATATTGAAGAAAAGCATTGGATATTAATTTGCAATCGCAAAGCATGCAGGAAGAATGTAATATATGTGAAATAATCATTAGGAGAAAAGCTAAAAAATATTTATGGGAAAAAGATAAAAAGAAATAAAAACAAAGTGATTCGACGAAAAATGCAAACATGCTTTAAGCAGAAGAATAAAACAAAGATAAAGATAGTACAGATATGCATAATAGGAAATTAATTTAACTATGACAGAACAAAAATCAACAAAACAAATGTGTTAGAAGAAAAAGGTATGTATTGAGAAAAAATTATCTATATGGGGACTATACAACATGCGAAAATAAAAAATAGAGCTGTTGATAAGTGAGAGGGAAGAAAAATTAAGTACAAAGAGAAGCTAAAAGAAGAAATAGAAGAAGAACAAGACAAGGAAGATGAAGGTGAAAAAGAAAAATAATACAAACTGCAGTTGAAAAACTATCTGAAGAAGAAAAATGTAATCGCTGGAGAATCTTTGAAAAAAAGTGAGACAAGTGATAAAAAATGATTACTCAGATGGCAAAAACAATGTGACAAGAGAAAACATGCCTAACCAAAAGAAGATCGCGGTTACGTGTTCTACACATAAGATAGTTTAGAGTTTGTGACTATTGTGGGGAGATAGCAGTAAATGATCTGGTTCATAAGCAACAATAAGTAATAGATTATATAAAATACAATAAGAAGAATTAAGCGAATATTAAAGAAATACAACGGCGTATAAGTCTAAAATTTGTGACAAAATGGTGAAATTTTAAGTAGAAAGGTTTAAATGCAGGAGGTTTTTAAAATTTAAATAATATTAATAATTTTAAAAACTTTATGTTATCGAAGAAATACAAAATTCGATTTGACCAAGCTACAATGGCATAGCTAAATAGTACTGTAAGAGATAATTACGAAAGAGAGGCCATAACTAAAATACATGTTTGCACAAATAAATAGTAAATTCGCAAATGCTTGGAAATTAAAAATGCTGAGAGAAGAAAACAAGCAATTGAAGAAAGTAATAGTACGACAAGTTGAAAGGAACAACTGGATAAAACAGTGAAAGAAGAAACAAGGAAGAAGGGGTTAATTTCAGATCAGATACGAATAGAGAGGAATAAAAATTTAATTTTTAAACATACAAAAGACCTAAAAGTATTATAAATAAGGATTAACGATGATTGTACAAATAAAGTCCAATAAGGCAGATTAACTTATTTAATTTAAAAGAAGCGAAACAAAAAGGATACAAAGCATTCTCGGAATATAAAACCTGATGATGAATGGCACTTTGCGGAGCGGAAGATTTGAAACAAAACGAGATGGAAGAACACGAATGGTAATAAAAACGCACAGTTAAAAAAAGTTTCCTAGAAAGTGATGACTTCAACCAACAACTGAGAGAAATGAAAATAACTGGGCGAAAAACTAGTATAAAGAAAGAAAGGTAAAAAATGAGCAGTCATGGAATAAGGAATGAAATGTGTAAACGGAAGAGATCAAAAAGAAAGTAAAAGAAGAGAAATAACAATAGCTACTCGGAATATAACCAAACTAAAAGAAGTAGAAGGATAACAAGTCTAACAGGAGAAATTACAAAATATAGGACAAATATATTGGCGACGTAGGTATATAATAATAAGATGAGAAGGAAATGATATTATGGATTATGAAAAAAGAATGATCGATTACAGTGGAACTGCAGAATAATGAGAAATGTAAAGATTTGATATTAGATATGAAACCAATTAATGAAAGGATAGTAATTTTAAAATTAAAACCAAAACGTTTCAGTATAGTAATATTTCACATCCATGCATCAACTGAAGACAAAAAGAACAACAAAATTTGATCCAGAAAGAAGCAGACAAAAAACATGAATGCGAAAGTTGAAAAGGAACATATTTACTATAGGACAATAGGGAGAGATAGCTTATATGAAGAAGAGAGTGTAATTGGTTCAACAACTGGGGGGAAATGGTAATAAGCAGCACACAATTTTATAATAAAACAGTTTACAAAGAAATATAGGTGTCACAAAAAAAGTCGAGAAATAGGATTGATCATGTGATAATACATGCAAAGCATGCGACAGATATATTAGATGTCAGAAATTTTAGAAGAGGAGACGCCAAAATCGACCACTTTTCAGTAAGATTTAGTAAGAGAAGAAAGGAATACGAAAAATAAAGTATAATACTAAAGAATTAGTAGTAAATGGTGGAAAAAAGCATATGAGGCAAGAATCAAAGAGAGTTTAGAAGAATCCAGTGAAGAAAAGAAAAATTTTAGAAACATAATTGTGGAAACGGTAAAAGAAATGTTAGTGGTTCAACCGGATTAAGTGGACTGTATAGGTAATTTTGAATGTTCAATAGAGAACTTCAAACAACTCTAAAATTAAAAACACTAACCTGAGGAAACGGCGCTTCTCGCAGATATCGGTTCCCCTGCTGTTGGTCCTGGGGCTTCCAGAAGAAAAGGGGAAGGATATCGATAAAAATTAGGACAAGTTACCCCAATCCTCACAGCAGACGAAACGGGGGCGTTTTCCTGGTATAAAGGTTCCCTCGTCAAGCTGATAATATGTAGGCGCGAGCACAGCGAAAAAATGCCAAATGCAAAAGCGCGAACAAAGGCAAATGCGTAATTCCGCGAACAAAAATTCAAAATGCAGGTTTTAATAAAGCGAAAGTATAAAGTCGCATGAACTTAACGTAATTGAAATGGCCAGTTTAAAATGAATAAAGCAAAGGCTTAATGTCGCGCGAACTAAACGAAATCAACATGCCAAAGCAAGTGCTAAAAGCCAATTGCACGAGCGCGGCTCGCGGCCTACATCGCGGCTTTAATCGCCACGCGCGCTTGCAGTTAATTGGGCCGATAAAACAAATTTCACATATATGAGAGGGAATCAAATTATAGCCGGCCCTAATTTAAAATTTCAAAAAATAAATATAATTAGGAGATTGGTGCGAACAGTTAGGTATAAAATAAATAAAGAAATAGGAAAATTTGTTTCTTGAACAAAAAAGGAAAAGCAATACAAATTTTATTAAAAAATAACACAGTAGAATTGAACGAATAATGTAATATCCAAAAGATAGTAGCAAAATATCTATTGAATGAAGAAAAGATAATATGAACAAAAAAATAGAATAAATGGAAAGGGATGAACAAGGCATAAACGTAAAATTACTTTATTGAAAAGAGGACTACCAGAAGAAAGAATATTAGCCAAGAACAGTGATATGTAAAGATGCGGGTGAAAACTTGATTGACAATAAATAGGGTTTTTTTCAAAAATAGAAAGAGTACTTTAAGAAGTTACTAAATATACAAAACAATATTAATAATGACAAGACACAAGACATGAGAAGGCAAAATTTTAGAATTAACATAAACATTACAAAACTTAAAATGACCCCCCCCCCCATAACAAACCACTACATGGAAAAATTATCTAAAAATTGTAAAATGGGGAAACTACAAAGGGATAGCGCTGAGAAAAATATAAAATATTTATCAAATTATTAGAAAGAAAGTTGATTGTATACATGGAAGAAATGGTGGGAGAGTACCAATGTGGATTCAGAAGAGAAAGATCAGATTTGTACGGTTAGGCAAATCGAGGAAAAAATTTATTGACATTATACAGGCCTATGTTACTTATTCATAGACTTCCACCAATTATACGACAATAAAAAAATATTTAGAGCTTTGCAAGAATTAGGAACACCAGCAAATCTGATTAGATTAGTCAAAGTGTGTCTGTTCGAAGCAAAGGCTAAAATAAGAATACGGAATCAATGTCCAGAAGTATTTATGATTGAAAAAAGGGTTAAGAAGGAAACTTAACTTCTACAACACTTTTTAATTTAGAATTAAGAAATGTGATACGAAGCTCTCCCATTAGTCTAACAGGGAATATTTTTGATAAATAATACCAAATCTTAGCTTATACTGACGAAATATACCTAATTATTAAAGCAAAAGAACCTTGAAGATGTATAGAAATACTTCGAAAAAGCTGCAACAACAGATGGAACGAGAGTGAAGAAGACAAGTCTAGGTATATGAAGAAATAGAGAGAGATTTTGACATATTAAGAAACTAAAATTCAACAATGGGGATTTTAAAACAGTGGAAAATTTAAGTACTTGGAGACAGCAGTAATAGGGAAAAATATAAGATAATGTTAAAATCAAAAGTGTTGTCGATGTATTTCAAGTTAAAGATATATAAAATAGTTATCAAATCGGTAGTGATATACACGCAGCAGAAACGTGGTGCCTTGTAAGTAAAGAAGATAAACGAGAATGGATTGTGGAGAATAAGAGTCGACCAGGAACTACCACAAATCTGTAAGAGTCAAAGTATGACCAGCGACGTTAGAAGCAGAATAATAGATTGGTCAGGACACCTAAGCCGCATAGAAGAATGTACTAGTATGGAAAGATAAAACAGCAAGAAGCAGGTCTAAGAAAAGGTGGATGGAGGAAGTTGGAAAAGATCTGAGAGAGTTAGAAGTTGAGAATTAGAACTAAATGGTGAAAAATTTGAAAGACTGAAAGAAACAATAGAGAATTCTGCGTGGAAGGCTACGTCTTTTTATGGGTTGCTAACGCAAAGAGTAAGTAGTAAGTAGTCTTCTCCAATGAGACTGGTAAGCTTTTCAAGGTTGTACATATCTTATAGCGCAAAGGAGAGTGCTCTAAATTACTCATTTGTCTTTCACACTAAATCACGAAAGTGATTTGGGATATCATCTAAAACGAGACTTGTCACATAACGTGCTATGGTAGAAATTGTCAGAGATTGTGATTCAATTATAAAGGTCAGTCATCAGAAGACATTGTGAATTGTTTAACTCAAGCACTTAGTTGATTACATTCTACAAATATTTGTTCCAAAACATCCGTCTAAGGCTTGATTTTTGTATTCCAATTTTATGTTTATCCATGTCAGCAAACGTTTTCATCTGTATGGTCAGCCATATTATCAGACAAATTTTTAATCTGACTGCTTTTAATTAAAACATCTTTGTCTTGATTAACAAGATCATAGATATTCTGTGGTCTGGTCTCTTAGTCTTCCTTAGACTTTTAAGGATTTTTCAGAGAGGTATCGCTCTTGTGTCATCCAGATTCTTTCGGGTCAAGGCCGCCAGTGCAGAGTAATTAGCGTAATGCGCAATGCAACTGCTGAAACGAGCACATTCGGAAATGATTAAAGGGCGGAGAGACTCGACAGTGCTTCTGCTAACAACTCAATGAAATTAGCTGAAGTGGAGCGCATCTAAAACGGCGTGCGTGTTCGTGGTGTGCTACAGATCCCCTCTCGGAATTAATTCGCGCATTAGCTGCGCTTTTGAGCTGCTAATTAGCCCGACAAACGATAGAAAATTCGGGGCTGCGGCGCCGAATTCGGCGGCGCCTAACGTCGTTTCTTGGCAGACCGAGGCCTGCACAAATGGCCGTCTAGCGGGGCTAAGTTGATAAGCTCGGCCGACCGTGAACGCTCGCCGCGCTGAGGGCTGCTGATGGAAGCTTGCTGCTAGTTGGCGTCGTGATTTATTTAATCTTCGGCATCTGCCGCTATTAATTTTTAATTCGTGTCCGCCGGATTGGGCCATTTTTGGTTTCGTTGTATGTAATCCGGTGTACGCAAAATTTTATTGTAGCGGATGGGGAATTTGTGATGCTGCACACAAGCTTTTTTGCAAATAAAACCTTTTTGTATGCAGGCGCTGTATGTTAAATTTATTATTAGTTTTATCCACATATTTATTTTTAATGAGCAAAACTAAAGTTTGGTGTTTAGTCAAATCATAGTAATGCCTTCAATGTGCGGCCAGCTACTGTTGAGACCCCCGCGATGCTTGTGTGCATGCCAATACTCCAGAAAATTTTGGTACTATGAGAAGGCCCTGGATCAGGTGCTAAAGGTATAGAAAACACGCAGCTAAGCAGCACGGGGAAGCGAAGTGAACTGTTCTAATCTGCAATAAATTGTGTTGTGCGTACAGATAACACCAATCTTTATTTCTCTTACTTGCGAGGTTTCGTTGCCTATCTTGGCCTAACATATAGTATCGTAGCAGTAGGTAACAAGTATGTGGTAAGAGCACTTTTACTTTGAAGAAGAAATTTTTGCACCATACTTTAATACATTTATTTCTTATGTCTAGGATCACTACACTATAATAGAGCCTGGATTCAAGTGCTTTGCATACTACATTTGTCAGGCGACGACGTTATATTGTCAAGTGTCGTTAAAGGAAGTAAAGTGAAGTGAACTCTCTTTTATAACTATGTTGTATCAAAAGTTTCCGTCATTTTTTTTATTACAGAAAACTAAAAAAATATTTATTCTTCAAAGTGAATACCAACATATTTTAGCAAGTTTTCAGATTTGGTCATAATACCATTCTTTTGACTTGGACAGAAAGAACGTCCGATATGCCACTTCAACTATTTTAACACTACAAAATCGCTAACCATGTGAATTATGTTCCACTGACCGGGCCAAATCATAATTGGAAAGAATGTTGTCAGGGCTATACGCTGAATGTGGTAAAACTTTTGCCGAGTCAAACGTGATCTATGTGCAGACAGATTATCGTGTTGCAATAATACTATTCTTCTGTTTACTAATGACAGGTATTCTGATCCAATTGTTGGCAGTACAGATCGGCATCCTCCATCTGGAACTCATTCAAAATGCACCATTCCTTCAAAATTCCACCACACGCTTAATATAATCTTTTTTCAAAGCTATATTGTCTTCTTTTATTAGGGTTGATAAAAAACATTTGCTTCTCATTCAAAGACACATCAAATTCGAGCCAATATACCTACATAAGTCGTACTATTCCATTAAAGAGAATTTATAAGAATTTATTTTTTGTTCAAGTAGATGTTTATAACTGCCGTTATATGGTTCTTTAGATGGCCATTTAGGTTGTTCTAGTGAATAGTGAAACTACATATTGAAGGAGATAATTACAATGGAATTTCTATGTAGTGTTCGACGTCCTGATCTCAGTATCGTTAGATTTTAGTTCGAAAAATATTTATAAAATCCTTGTCTGTTTTAGTCCAAAGTTATTTATTATTTTTTAGGGGTGGCACGTATACTTTAGCTTATCTAATTCTTTTAGTCGTTTTCTAGAGTGAATTATCACGTGCTAAAGTATGAGTATAAGTGAAAGGTTTCGTTACCTATTTTTTGTAGTCTACTTCTGAATTTGTTGTTTAATGGGTTAAATATATAGTAGTTTAATATACTTTGTCATTTTGTCCATATTTCCCCTCGTTCTCTATGTCTTATTATCTTAAAGGAAAATTGTGATGCTGTGTTGTAGTATTCCATGCAGTTGAAATGTGGTTATCGAATTATGTCTTGTCTGTTCTAATTCATCAATGGGCTTTAAATTTAGATTTATCTTTAATGGCGGTTAACAGGAGCTACAAACGTTTCTCCATTCGTAATTGAGCGTTATATCCGTGTGACTTGAAGAAATTCCTTTAATACCAAATTTGGTACTTCATTTGGATCTGACGTTCAATAAGTTGAGTTTTCAATTGAAAGTTATAAGCAACCTTGTTAGAGTAAAACAAACCTAACTCATTATATGTTAAACATCTATTATCATTTGAATCTTATCGAGAACAGACCTCTGTCATGGACTAGAAATTATAGTTAAAGAAAAAGGCGATTCTGAGTATAATTATCCAAGTTATTGTAAAAGACACGTAGAGCATTTTCACAAATTTTTAACGCTCTCGGGTGGGTACTTACCAGTTTAGTGCCAGTCAGTTGATTGGAATTAGCACAATTTTCTCTTTTCATCAAATTTGTGGAAGAAGAAGAATCTGAAATTTTGTAATTCAGGGTCCGAGGCCGCCGAGCTAAATGAAGCAGCAGTTTGATCCGGGAGATGCAAAAAGAAACAAAAAAAGATGGATCATCCCACAAAATATGGAAATCGCCCTGGAACAATTAACGAGCGACGATCAAAGATTGATTGAAGAATAGAGAGAAGACCAAGATTTCGACACTTATGTTAGACGTGAAAAAAGTGCTAAACATGTCTTATCCATAGCTACGGTTTGTTGGTATATAAAAGTAAGAAGTTTAATGGGTAAGTTTAATACAAGATGTGGTTATTGCAGTGGTCGCAATCCGTCAGAAAAACTTCAGCGTTGGAACTTGGAACCAGAACGTGTGCTAATATTAGCTAATAATGTAACAATAGATGATGATTACCATGATGTAATTAAACTCCTGTAGATAAGATTTGGTAACAAAATAGTACTAGTCGAAATTTACTTGAGAGATATAACTGATCGTGAATGAAGAGTTACCATAGGGAAAAAATTTAATCAGTTGAATGATGAATTGGAATAACATATTCGGACGTTAAGGACTTTGGGAATTATTATTATTATTATATATATATATATATATATATATATATATATATATATATATATATATATATTATATATATATATTCATTAGTTGAATTTAGTTTTCTGGGGATATTATTTAAGTTTGATAACAGAACCAGTCTGCGTTTCTTGAAGACCTTGATAATGAGCAATGGTTAAAGACACGTCTTTTTGGAGAAAGAAGGTTTCGGTATCTAGAATTTGTTAGAAATGGAATGAATGGAACTGTTTAGAGGAAGAAAATTACTGAAAGTTTAGTTAATAAAAATGATGAGTATTTAGGCCAAGGGATTAAAGACAAGCCTAACTCTGCAACCTGTATGTTCTGTAATAGAAAGCACTGGAGCCAAGATTGAGAACCCTAAAAAATTACACTGCTCGTAACTGTAGGTTCTCCATTAAGTGTACGTGGGCTACTCGAACGACGAGTATTTTCGAAATTTCTGAGCTATGATCCCTGCATCTCGAGCTGCCTCGCGACCCTTCTGTACTACGTCCGTTCTACATGCCGCGCACAAAAGCCGGGCAATTTCTGAATTCCTAACACCGGCGTATGAGGGATAAAAACAGGACAATGGGCGTGCTGGCTTCGCATTAATTTGTGCTTGCGAACTCAAGTTTTGTGTCTCTTGTGTCCACGGTTGTGTTTGGCTCGCACCATTATTCTTATTATTTGTTTAAACTTGCAATTTTGCAAATTGTAAAGAGGCCTGTCTGTTGCTTCCACCCAAAAATTTTTGGAGTACTTCAAATTATGAACGTAGATGTGTAATAACGATAGGCACATAATGATATCACCTTAAAGATTAAGGAAATAAACGCTAATATTATCTTTATGGTAACTTTTCTACGCCACACCGGCTCCACAATTATTTTGCCATTTGAAATAGCTGGTAAATGCTAGAGTGGTAAAAGCTTTGATACAGTCGTCAGGAGATTTGGTAGTACTTGTTCCACAACTTTCTCTAAGATTTTTAATGATTAGTAGTCCAAACATCTTTAAATTTGAATATGAGGATGATAGTTATTTTCCAAGAATGTGAAAATTAGCGGAAACACAAAATAACCTTGGTGTTGGTGATGAGGTAAACCACTAATTGCTTAGGTTAACTGGAAGGCTTAAATGCTCTCGGTGTTTTTGTGACCATAAGCTTCCAACTTTGTGGACAACATGATAAGTTAAGTGGTTAAAGTCGATACTAATGAACTGAGGTTGTCCTAATGTTTCAAATTATCTGTAAAGACTTTTATGTGGGTGCTTTATGATCTCCAGGGAAAATTGTTCTCTACGTTAAAAGTCTTTAATTTGTCTTTGATAGTAGTCTTCTTCTGCATAATTTCTTCGGTCGCGGTGGAGAAGTTATATATTGTCTAGTTTATATTTCACTAGGAGAAATTACGGAGTGTTTTCAAGTGAACTCAAGTAGTGACGAGATCGTCAATTTGGGCAAACGACCAAAATAATGCAAATGTAATTTTTGCAAGTGGAAGCTACGTTTTAACGTACATCCTTCACAACATGCTTTCGGCAATAAGCATAAAACTTCTGAAAATTGTCAGCAAAGGCCTCTTTAGGATTATCACCACGTCCGCAAAAAATGCATCTTTCATGGTGCTCTTCAGGCGAGGAAACAGAAGAAAGTACGCAGGAGTCAGATTAGGGGGAAAGGGCGAATCCTGATTAGACTTGTTAATAACATCTCTAAAGCTTTTCGATCATATGTAAGTACAAACCAGGAACAAATTTCTTGTCAATCTAAATCTTCACAGACGATTCAATTTTAGTTAGTCACTGACTTTGTGTCAGGATTTGTTGCACTTGCTCGTTCGTGTATGGAGTTCTGCTTGTCGACGCCCCTTAGTTGTTTCTTTCCTGTCGTTATAGCATTCACACAACCAGTCATAAACGCATTTTTTCTCATGGCTTTGGTCCTGTATACTTGCATTGCATTGCATTGTGACCTTACCTCTCACACTGACCACATTCGACTGCTCGCAGCCGGTTTACCCTGACGCTTACGTGTATTCTACTCTAAATGGCCATGCGCATGAGCGAACATCTAGATCATATAACCATTGAGATATCGGACTACTTGCCGCACTTTTAGGCACAACTGGTTGATATAAAAGTTTACACAGATAGGATAAAAACAAAAGGCATAATATAGAATAAGTTTCAAAGACGATAAGATAAATGCTTTACTCAATGGATAAGGTGGTCACGAAATTGGTGGTTTTGATGGCTTTTGGGTGGTTAGATAATATTTTATATATATTTTTTTAGATGATACTTTAAACTATAAGACAAACAGTACTCCAAAGAATATATTGAACAATACTGTAGAGGACATTTAAAAAAATACGTTAGACAGATTAAAGCAAAGATTAAACCTTAGATGATACCGAAAATGATACATTGGTATTATTAGGAAATATCTTACGTGGTAGCATAAACCAAATTTTAAACGATACTACAGATAATATATCAAACGACTCGGTAAAGAGTTCATACTTTAGTTGATACTATAAACAATACTATAAACTTTGGATAATACATTAAGATCTAACTAGTGAAAAAATACTTAACTACTTAGACAGTGTGAATTTAAAGTTGTTTGAACAAATTTCAACCTAGAAATTAAACAAAGTTGGTAGCGAGGGAGCTTTAAGGAGGAAGAACCATCTAGAGTGTGGAGAACATTAAACTTCTGACGACAAGAATGATAGGAACGTTAAAAAGTTTCTATTACTAAATAAAATATAATTGTTCTGAAAAATGATCCTCAAATCTGGCTTTGAAGACTCAAGATTTAATGGTTGCATTGTTAGATAGGAATGTATTTTAAAGAACAAAGCAGCAAATATTTTGTCCATGCCTTTCTTTTGGTAAAACCATCGTTTCTATTGTATTCACATTCAATTTAATTGTTTATAATTTATGGTAATTCACCCCGCATGTCATCATGTTTGTCTTACATATTTTTGCTATATTATCTGTTGCTAATATGATTAATAATAGACTAAGGTTGTGTCCTTTCCTTGCTCATTCCTTTGTTTTATGTCTTATATTAACTAGACAATTACTTTACTATTTTTATATGAAATCTTTATTGATTCTACAATCTCTTGGTTTACTTTTCTGTACTTTAACCTCTCCCATATTTATTCTTATCTTATGTTATCGAACTTTCTCTCCAAGTTAATATATATATATATATATATATATATATATATATATATATATATATATATATATATATATATATATATATATATATATATATTTTATTGTAGTTTCTTGTTTTTTCACCAAGTCATTTCATTACGTGTTGCGTTCCTTTCTACTTCTGAAATCATACTATGCTTCGTCTACAGTTTGATCATCTTTAGGTATTTATTTATTTATTTCTAACTATTGTAGTTACGCCTGCTCTTTTTTTTATAGTTTGGTATGTCTATCTACCAATACTTAGGTACTTTATTTTCTTTCATTGTCATAATGCCTCTAATCCCACTTTTCTTGCGTGTTTTACCATTTGTGTATGGGTATGATCTACCTCTGATAGTTTTCCTTTTTTTAGCTGTTTCATCACTTTCTCAACTTCCTCTATTCCAATATTATTTCATATATCTCTTGTGAAATTCAATTCTTTTTCATAATTTTTCAGATACTTTGTCAATAGTTCTTGGAAGTATCGTTTCCACCTCTGCATAATATTCTCTATTTCAGTTAATATTCTAGCGTCTTTATCACGTCTTGGTAAACAAGATTTCGCTTGTAATTTCTATTTTTTATTATGTTATAAAATTGCTTATTGTTTTTTATCTTTTGGATGTGGGTGTTGTTTTTCCTCACTCCATATGAGCCAATAATTTCATGAATTTGTTTTGACAATTTCCATGTCATTTTGTTCATCTCCTCAACTAAATCCTCTTCTTTGTTGTTCAAACCTTTAACATTTATGTGGAAATCTTTACTGCTTTTGATAAATTAGTTTCTTTATAATGATTTTGTATATATTTTTTAATTTGCCTTGATTCTCATTACCTGTTACCTCATTTTTACTACTTTTGGCATTAAGTCTTTTTTATTAATCTAATCTCTATAGTCCCTATAATTTAACCTTATACACTTCATCTCCATCTATTACTGTGTTGGAAATTAAGTCAGTCAGTTTCTTTTTATAGATTAGAAGTTTTTTGGCATTCTTGTTTTATATATTATTTCCGTATCAGTTTTTACGCTTACCCCTTTCATTTCATTCTATTTTTAAAGCTCTTCATTAGTTATTAATTATTGGTACCCAATCTTGACATTTTTGTTAACCCTTTTTTCCTCAGCTGCTTTCCTTTTTCTTTCTTCTTCACTGTAAAATTGTTATTTATAATTCCTTTAGTCTACTATTTGTTTTAACTTCTATTTTGGTTTTATAATAAATAGATTTTTGTAATTAAACAATGCTACTAATTTAAATAACTTTTCTCTTAAAAAGGATTCCATATTAGTTTATCTTCTCATTCAATAGTTTTTATATTTAATCTCGTTAGAAGTAAGTTCTTTTTTGTTTTTCTCTTTGTATACACGTATTGTTGTGTTCAACGGTGATAAATATTTTCAACTTTTATATTAGGCATGTACTTTTTTATGTTAATCCTGTTGTTTATTTTTCATTTTTGTTAACGTTTTTATTTTTCTTTTTTTTTGTATTATTTTTGGTCTCTACACAAATCTGTTATATTTACCATAATTTTTCCAATTATACTTTTTAATTCGTCGTTACCAATAGCTTTCTCGCCCTCTTCAGTTACATTAGCTTTGTTTGATATCCTTATAGTTCTTTTGCTTTTAGAAAAACTTTTAATTCCTCTTTCGCTTTTATTTTTACATTTTTACTTGAAGACCTCTTTCCGTATTAGGGTTTTTGAAAAGCATTATGTTTCCGTTAGACATGTATTTTTATTCTTACGGTTGCTTGTTATGTATTTTATATTAGGGTCTTATTATATTTATGTAAATGCAGTTTAAGTTTAAGATCAGCTTTATTCTTTTTACTTCTTTTTTCTTTTGCTTATGCTCTAACGAACTTTGATTTTCTTCACGCATGTATTTGCATAATTTAAAATGACTCACAATGATCCAAATATGGATTTGTCTTAGGAACTATAATTCAAATGCCTTATTTTATATAGACGTAGCATAGCTTAACACTTATATAATAATAATAATAATAAGTCCTATTATACTCTAATGGGTCATATGGTTTTGATGTAATTATTCCACTTCGTCCTATCCGTAGCTATTTGTGAGCACTCTGGAAATGACTTTTTTGTTTCCACCTCTATAGAATTTCTCCATGTATTTTTTGGATGCCCTTTTTTTTCTTTTTCCTACTGGATTCCATTTTAATATCCTCTTACTAATTTCACCACCACTTCTTCGCAAGGTATGCCCCAAACATCCATATTTCCTCTTTTTTATCTCCGTATTTATGTCCACCTGATTTGTTGTCCTTCTCCACAACTCATCATTACTAATGGTCTCTGGCCATCACAATTTCAGTATACCCCTCAGGCGTCTGTTTACGAACACCCGCAGCTTTTGTTTTATCACTCCCGTAACCGCCCCCCGCTTGCTTTATTTATTCTACTTTTTACGCCCTTGAGCCCTCCGTCCAGCGTCGCCACTACACTCCCTAGGTAGACGAATTCCTCAACTCTTTCTATTTCTTCACCATTTATTAATAGGTTTTTTAGTCGATCTACATTTAGACACATACACTTTGTCTTGTTGATATTTACTTTTAGCCCAACTTTTGCTGACTCTTCCACTAGACTGTTTAACTTTTCTTGTATATGTTTACCGTTATTAGCAATGAGGCAGATGTCATCCGCAAAATCTAGGTCATTCAGTGTTTCTGTTAAGTTCCATCTTATTCCTCCCTGCTGTCCTATCATAGCCTTTGTCAACACCTCATCTAAAACCAGCACAAAAAGAATAAGGGAAAGGGTACACCCCTGTCTTACACCGTACTTTGTTTGGAAGGCTGTCGACAGCGTTCCATTTTGTTCAACTCTGCATTCGTATTCGTTATATCCTTCTTTTATTAAATTTATTATATTGGGTGGTATTCCCTTAGTTCGCAGGGTGTTCCATATGCACTCTCTATTTAGTGAATCGAAAGCACGCTGGTAATCAACAAAAACTATGTATAGCGGTGCATTATACTCCACAGACTGCTCTACCACAATTCGTAAGGTTATTATGTGATCAATACGAAATCGGTTTGCCCTAAATTCACACTGCTCCTTTCTTAGCTCACCATCCAGTACTGCTACTAATCTTTCCTGTATGATTTTGTAGAATATCTTGTTAACTATACTGAGCAGGGTGATACCCCTCCAATTTTCACATTTTTTAAAATCTCCTTTCTTTGGTACTTTTATGATCACTCCTTCTCTCCAATCTTTTGGGAATTTTTCTTTTTTCCATATTTTTTCATCGGTGGTTTTAATATTTTTACTGTTATTTCTACATCTATCTTTAATATCTCTGCTGTAATCTAGTCAATCCCCGGAGCTTTATGACTTTTAATCTGACTAATTGCTCTTCGAATTTCCTCTTCTGTAACACTTACATAGTTCTTCCTTATGTATTTTTACTGACAAATGTACATTTTGCTTGTTTTACGAAAAGACCAGTAGTATGATATTAGGTTTGTAATGATTTTGCGATATATCTATCAAATATATATTGAACGCAGCTTCGTATCTTGACCAAATCACAAATACAGAATATTTATCTTTAGCTGTATATTTTGTAGACTCCATTGAAATTATACATACCACTGTTTCACAACTTAGTTAAACAGCTCTACATAATCACCATAGTAGGCAACTTTTGGAATAATAAGAGGTAAATGTTGCCAGAAAAGCTTTTGTTAAGGAACAAAGAAGTTGGAAGCTCAGGATTTTGCTTTCCCAAAGTTAAAACTCTAGCATCTTAAAATCCTAGAACATATCAGAACGTACCATGAAGAAAAGAGCATTTTCAAAAATTTTGGGACACATGAAATCATATTTACAGTCAAATTAAAGGTGTAGAGCACACATTTCACTAAGTGTGATTGTAATTTCTATTTTGCAGAAAGTTAGGTGGTGGCTACTATACATATTTTATATTATCCTCAATCGATGCCTACATAACTATGAAAAAGGGCAAATAGCGAAGAACAGAAACACATTTATGATGAAATTTCATGAAGGTTTTATAGAACCATGGTTACAACAAAGAAAAATGACTTCAACTTATACTGCTCGATCCTTGAAGTTATTGTAAACAATTTAGAAGCATCTTTAAAAGAGTAGGGACCAGCACCAACCTTTATCAAGAAACAACGAAAAAAAGAATGACAACCAACTTTTGCTTAGAACATCGTTTTGAAGTTTTTATGTCTGAGAATTAAAAAAAAAATGTTTCGTTATCATAATTTGTACAAGTTTGTTTACTTTAGCTTCCTCTGTTGTAATAATATTTTCCTCTTATTAATGAATTAATCATACTTTAGTATGCATGATACATTTAATTTGCTGTGTTTACGGGATACTTTAAGCTAGCGACATTGGGATGTTTTTTCAATTGTTGGGTGGTCAATTAACTGCAGTTGATTTGGTTAGGTTTGAGGCCCGTCCTTCAAAACTGTTTCTTGGTATTTAAGTACAGAGTGTGTGACAAATATGACGACAAGGCAAAAACCTTAATAATCTCAATGAAAAAGACAAAATAGAAGATTATAGAAGCAGTACATTGATTGATATCAATCTCCCCATCTCGGCTTTTGATGACATTTTTCAGATGCTCGGATTTTACTGCACGTTTTGCGAAAGACAAAGTGAGGGTTTCAGTGTTGTTAGCTGTACAATCAATTGACCATGGTTGTTGGATAGATTAGCTTTAGACTCATCTTTGACCAGACACTTACAGATTATGATACGTTAGATTATCCATGAAAAAATAAAAACACGAACTTTATGAGGTATGACACTATTTTTGTTCATCTACTAATATTTTCAAATGGGTTTTTAATATGTTACGTAGATGGGTGAGAGGATGATTTTGGAAAAACTTGATTGAGTGGCCAAAAGTATGTATTTCTGCCTCCTCTTATCCCCAAATCGTTTTTGGTTGCCCAATGAGGTTTTTCCAAATTTATTTTTTCATCCATATACGTAGCATATAACCTATGTCTTAGTTGAAAGAGATTATTCTTTTGCAAATATCTATCCTTCGAAATTTTTGAACAAAATTGTAGTGTTTTGGAAATTGAGAGAGAGTTTTGTCTGTGAAGAGCGTCTTTAAGTGTCCATGTGCAACCCTTCTAAACACGCCGCCACACTTTTCCTTTCTCGCTTGTTTCTGCTCGTTTATTGATCCATGTTTCTCTTGGAGCTTGTAGGAGTAATATTTTAAAACAGCGTGGCCCATTTTTCTAATAGTCTAATTTAGTTCTAATTGATATCGTACGACCAGAGCACTGTCTAATATGATAATTCATCTAATCTCAGAAGAGCGTTTAACAATTAGAAGAACAGGGTGACTTATCGTTGCTTAAAAATGGAATTTAGCGTTTGTAATTGACAAGTGCAACGCTCTTTTTGGAGTTTTGGAATTTTGTAAGCACTTCATCTTTCTCACTCTAATTCTACTGTGAAGATACGATCTTTACGTTGTTGGAAAATTTTTAGTTCCGAGTCAATTTTTAATATGTGCGTGTCCTTCGTTAAAATTGTAGATTTTAATTTTTGAACTCTACCATAAAAGTATTTGACTATGTTTTAACTCTAAATTGTTTATCAATATAACGACAATTTATTGCGTTCCGTTTCAGCTATAACATATCTCTCTGTTAAACCTCATACATAACCGTGTCCTTGCAAAAAGGTTAGGGCTTGTATTACAAAATATTAGCTCTGAAACTGCGCTCGCGGAGCGGTTTATTCTCCGACTGCATTCTAGTTTCGCCTCCAATATGCAGCCGTAAATTATTGCCGGTGCACTTATAAGAGCGGTGATATATTTCTGCAGCTTATACATATTCCGCGCTCCTCTTCCAATGTTTTAGGGAGAACACTCGCAGCTCTTTTCGAGCTTTTGCTGCGCGCTCGCTGTTCGTACGGCAGTTCCTGGTTAACCTACATCCTTCATAGTTCCCCAAAGTAAGAGAACTGCGATATCAACTTTTTATCTCTGTAGTTGTTCGAGCTCTTCTGGGAGGGTAATAAGTTGCAGTACATGTTTTGCGCTCATAGGCCATGATTTGGCGTTACGTAATTTGAAAATTTTTGTGTTTTACAACTAAAACTCAAAACAAACGTTTCTTAGGAGTTAATTTATATTAGCTGTTTTTCTTGATACTAAATCTTGTTGCGGTATAGTAGATTGTTGTTTTGGGGAATAAATGAAAGTTGCGGAAAGTCAGATCTAGAAGAGTAGTTTTGTAGGAACCCAAAATTTGTTTAAAGTTTTCACGTCCTGGAAGATCAATTAAACTGTAATCTAGATTTATTGACTTGTGACTTTTGTTGTTCCCTAAACTTAAATGATTTTTAAAAGATTAAAAGGTGCTTACTTTGGAGGGTATTGAGGCTACCTAACTTACTCGATATAGCCTGCCAAATTTTAGCAGTTAATAAACTGAACGAGGCAACAGAAAAATCCACTGTGGATTTCGGAGGAAGATCTAAAATTATGCGTAGTATTCATTGACTTTAAATAAGCTTACCCCTCAGTAATTTAGGAAAGTAAAGAATATCTAAATAGATTACTTTAACAAAAATGGCATTTAAAGGTCCTAAATGTAAGGTTACAATAAATAAAAATTATATTTGAAACTGAGTTTAAATCAAGGTGGCCCAATCCCCCTATTCGATTTAAGCTATTTGTACAGAACAACCCTCAGTTTTGCTGCAAATAAGCTATCTAATTTGATAATTATTCACAGCCATTATTATTCTAGACTAACATTTCCTCGTTCGCCATATATTAACAGAATTAAGCGATTAAACCAAAACACGTGTGGCTCACCTTAAGTTGCTTCAAATAACTAAAGGCTATTTTCTCATTTTTCTGTTTATGGTTTGTGCAAGAAAACTGGTTCACAGCAATTTTCTCAAACGCCATACGTCTCTTAGTGTTTTTGGTGTCTCTGTTCTCTCTGCTGTCCTTGTTGTCTCTGATGCCCCTAGTGTCTTTAGTGTCTCTAGCATCACTAGCGACTTTTATTATCTCTAGCTCTTCTAGCATCTCTAACGTCTCTAGTGTCTCTAATGTCTCTAGTGTCTTTAATATCTCTTGGTGTCTCTTAATAGCTTTGTTGTCTCTGCTGCTTCTGCTGTCTCTGTTTTCTTTGTTGTCTCTAGTGTCTTTAATGTCTTTTAGTGGCTTCGGTGTCTCTGTTGTCTATGCTGTCTCTGTTGTTTTTATTATCTCTGGTGTCTCTAGTGTCTTTAGTGTTTCTTAGTGACTTTGATATCTCTGTTGTTTCTGCCGCCCCTTGTCTCTATTGTCTCTGGTGTCTCTTGTGTCTTTAGCGTCGCTAGTGTCTCTAGCGCCTCTAGTATCTCTAGCGTCTCTAGTGTCTCTAATGTCTTTAATGTTTCTAGTGTTTTTAGTGCTCTATGTTGTATGGTGTTTCTACTGTCTCTAGTGTCTCTTAGTGGCTTTGGTGTCTCTGTTGTTTCTAATCTCTTTATTTTCTCTAGTCTCTGTAGTGCCTTTAATGTCTCTATTGTTTCTAGTGTCACTAGTGTTTTTATGGATTCTTGTGATCTAGTGTCTCTAATGCCTTTGATGTTTTTGTTTTCTCTAGTGTTTTTAGTGTTTCTAGTACGTTAATGTCTTTAATATGTTTAGAGTTTCTACTGACTATAGTGTCACTGCTGTCTCTTGTTGTCTAGTGTCTCTACCATCTCTAGTACCATTAGTATCTCTAGTGTCTTTGGTGTTTCTGTTATCTCTAGTCTCTTTATTTTCTGTAGTCTGTCTAGTGTCTTTAGTGTCTCCAGTATCTCTAGTGTTTTTATTTCCTAGTGACACTAGTGTTTTTATTGCCTCTTGTGGTCTAGAGTTTCTGGAATTTCTCGTATATCTAGTGTGTTTAGTGTTTTTGTTGTCCCTAGTGTTTCTAGCACCTTAAATGTACTTAATGGTCTTTAGAGTTTCTACTGTCTCTAGTGTAACCAGTGTCTTTGTTGCCTCTTGTGGTTTAGTGTCTGGTGTTTCTGTTATCTCTAGTATTTCTAGTATCTCTAATATCTAGTATCTTTAATGTATATACTGTCTCTAATATCTCTAGTGTCTGTAGTTTCTTCATTGCTTCTAATGCATCTACCGTCTAAAGTCCCTGTAATGTCTCTAATGTCTTTAGTGTCTCTAATGTCTTTAGTGTCGCTAATACCTATAAAGTCTCTAGTATCTTTAGTTTTCCTGGTAGAGCAATAGCGATTTTAGGACTGCACGAGTCAGGAGTTGTCAAAAGTGAAGATAATCTTCAATTATTTTCAACAAAAATTATGTACATAGTAAATGATGCTTACTGTAATCTAAACGAACTCAAAAAGAACAAAGCCGGATAAAAGCGAGCGCTATTTTTGCACAGCCGGCTACTCGAGATTTACACTGCGGCACAGGAAGCAATAATTAAGCCCCGGGGCCAAACTATAAACAACCATGCACAAAGAAAGCGGAAACCGAAAAGCTGGCCGCGCACCACTCCCACCCTTTGAGACGGCTCGATTGGAAAACATTATTCCCCGAGACAAAGCCGGCGGGCGTTTTCTTCGCTGCACGAATGCATTCGGGCGGAAGCGCGGAGAACACTCACATTAAAGAGATACTGTGTCGCCTCGGGTATTGTGACGAAAGACAATGAAACTAATTTAGCGGACTTGCCGGAGCGCGGAGTTATGTAGGTACGCGCCGCAAAGCTACAAAGGCGGCGCGAGCGCGCCGTGAAACGCAAACTCCGCGAAATCGGCAGACTAAACAACTACCCTGCCTAACCTCACAACGGCTCTAATTAGGTGGCTCGGTAGCGATTCGATAGCAACATTCCGGATTTGCCTACAGCCGGCCTGCCCACACACAAGACCTAATTTCCCGCGAACATCCAGGCTGTATCTTTTAATTGCCTCCGCGAACGCAGGAACAGGCGAGCTAAGTCTGTACACGTTATCTGCTCCTTTATTACCTTGCGAATAGAATACCCACGCTTCCCGTTATACCTAAATATTGCATAAGGAATTAGCAAGCGGAAATGTGAAAATTGCAACCACCTGCCGCAATTTTTCGTACCAGTAAGTAACTCTCTTTGACGCAAATTGAAATGGGCTAGCCATTTAAATGTAAAGAGGTATTAGGCTTCACGCTCCGGTAATTAGGACATTCTAGATAAAGTACAACGGGACTACAAAATTGCTACTAAAAGGTTCATCACAGAAATAGAGTATTAGGATCTTAAATAATTTGAATCCAAATTATCTATTTAAGCCAGAGCATATGAAAACTAGAGGGAATATCTGTGTTTCTGAGCTGGATAAAAACTCGGTCATGTACTTCAACTTGATCAAACAATTCAAAACGCGCCATAGATCGAAATAGGCTGTAACCAGTGTCTCTAGTTGTCTTGTTGAAGAAGAGTTTACTTGAGCTTGATCAAAGTCGGATATTTTCGTTTTAAGACTTTGCAAACACGCCCTAGTGGCTTTTCTATTTGGAACCAAATGAAATACCATCACCATTTCTCTAAACATAGATCGTGAACGATTTTTTGTCAGGTTTTGACTCTGAGAAACTTGGAAACATACAAAGATCACTATTAGCAAGGTAAACTCATTTTTCGTCACTAGTGACTTGCTTGTCAGCTTGTGCTTCATTCAATTTGTCAGGATCGTGTCTTGGTTTCTCGTGCACAAAGTAGAGTTGCAACAAATTATTCTAGACAGTCATGTGCTTGATGAAAATAAGACATCCAAAGCAATTCTTCATCTAAAGCAGATAATTCGTTAGAATGTCATTGATCTTCAGGGGTAAAATTATTAGAATCAAATCGCTTTATCATTTAAAATACTCTCCTAACTCATAGTTTCCAGTCCTTCAGCATTGCAAATCTTCTTTACAGTATCTCTACTTGACCATTTCCCTTTTCGGCAATAGCGAATCAAAACTCAGTTTTGTCAACTGCCATCTGGCATCCAAAAATAAAGATTGTTAATACGCCATTTTTAGTGTTCACAAGTTTAAAAAAAACTTTTTTTTGTTGGCGTCTTACATGTAGTAGGCTATATCAACTGATTGAATTTTTTTGAAAAGATCACAATTTTTGCGACTGAAGGATCCTCAAAATCAGATGCTAACCTTGGTTTGGATATATTATCTGAACAGGGAGTAATTGAAGGATCTAAGCCAAGAGGTTTACAAGTATTTTGTATCTTATAGATGTGAAGGCTTTCACGGTCCGTGTTATGGCGCATCGTGTGGTTGGTTCTCGAGTTATAGGGCCGTGGTCGGAGTTCGGAAACTCTTGACGTTTCGTCCACAACTGCGGTGGACATCATCAGAAGAAAATCTTCTGAAAATTGAAGATTTTCTATTAGTTCACTCCACGTATGGTCTTCATTTGGTATCATCCAATTGTCATCTGTTAGGATCACTGATTTTCTTCTCGATCAAACACCAGTTGGTCAAATTTCAGGAAGTAGAAGAAGGATGTTGCCAGATCTTCGATTCTAAACTACAACAGTGATACCAAAAAGGCAAAGAAAACTTGGCTTGCAGAAGAATAAATCCTATGCAATATAATGGCATGTATTTTGACTTTTAATTTTGCATCTCTTTTAAAATATTAAATAATTAACTTTGATATTAAAATCCGAAAAAAATTGCACCACTTCGATACAAACTTTCTTCTTTTTTGAGTTTCCTTAGAATTTTCCTTGTAATTTTAATATTTTGAGTTTCTACGCATGCAGTAATGTTCGCAAATAATAATATTATTTACTGAAACAAGTTAAATTTTCTCCATAATTAGGCCTGGAAGATTTTTGTGTCGCAAAGTGCACTTTCAATTTTTAATGTACTAAGCTGCGCCATTTCCATTTTTTCCTAGGCGATCGATGACGTTTCTGCAGTGTTAGGTGTTTCACTCCGTGCTTTTTATGCGACTAAAACGGATCCCATGTAATAGGTGCTATATAGGGCATTTTTAAACTTTCATTCGGGAATCCGGCATTAATTGCCAATGATGTCAGCTATTAAAGTGGGTAAAAGTGGAAGCATAATTCATAAGCAGTCAAAAGCGGTTTTATTGCTTTCATCCGCGAGGTGTGAGCTACCCGAGTCCACCCCTACAATTTTATCTCGAAGGTGAGCTAGGGTGGAGTTTTATCAGTAGTAAATGTTGTTGAATCTTAATTTAGTTTGTTTAGGATCGTATTTATTACAATTGTGATGTGTTGAAATTATTTATTTGCAACTGCATACTAGTGCCGTGGTGAAAATTGTGATGCTACTTTCAAGACTATTGACCAAGCAATTATTTTTGATAAAAAGTCATTGCCGCCTTCTCAAGATATGTAACTATCTATTATTAATTATCACGATAACAGCTGAAGCTTTTTTTTATTTTTTTATTGTTAAGTTAATTGTCAATTAGAAAACATAAGATCCTATAAGCTAATATTATATAAATGTACTACTGAAGTTGTGAAGGCTCGTCCAGTGAAGGGTCCTCTTTATGGGAAGCATTGCTAACGTTATGATGGCCCATCTAGGCAGGGGTCTTCTTCAGTGGAGGTCGGTGGGTCAACGGTTCTTGAGTCTTCTGATGATGCGGAAGTTTATGCAGAAGAGGATTGTCATTGATGGAGAGTTTGTCGAGATGTTTCGTAGTCATGTCGTGTAATATTGTGTTGAGGAGCAGGATGTCAAGGTCGTCGTGTATCATCTGGTTGGTGATGTAATATAATGCATCAGTGTTGATTTTAGATTGACAGTGTTGCATAATAGCGAGGTTTGATTTGCTAGCACAGCCCCAAAGTTCAATTCCATAGGAGCAGATGGGTTTGATGACGGCCTTATAGATCAGAAGTTTGTTATTTAAGGGTAATGGGGAATGGTGACCTAGTAACCGATGAAGGTTTTTTTTTCAATAATGTGTTCCCTCCAGGTGAGCTTGTTGTTGAGAAGACCCAAGTACTACTTTATTGTTGGAAATTGCGGTATCTCAATGTTGATCAAGTGAAGTGAAGGGTATAGCCATTTACATAAAGTGAAAGTTACCTGGGTTGTTTTAGACTCGTTAACCTTTATTTTCCAGTTCTTTAGCTATTCTTCAAGTTGATTGAGGTGGGTTTGGACGTATTTGAATGCGGTGTTTAAGTCTGTATGTCTGGAAAGGATGATTTTGTTGTTAGCGTATGCGCCTACAGTTATGGTTGGGGTGGTTGGAAGGTCGGAGGGAAATAACGTATAGAGGAACCCCAGATTGAATTGGATACACTGCTGAGACTTCATCGTTAACTCATATTTGAAATTGTCTGTCTGTTAGGTAGAATTCTTGGAGATTGTGAAATTGAAGGGGTAAGATTTGCTGTATTTTATGTTTGAGTCCTTTGTGCCAAACTTTGTCGAATGCCTGGCGAATATCTAGAAGGACGGCTATGCAGTAGGCTGATTGCTCGAATGCTGCATTAATCTCATGTGTGATTGGTGGCACTGTTGTATATGTGAGTAAATCAACGGAAGCCAAATTGGTAATCCGGGATCTAGTTAGTCGCCGTAAATTTAGGGTCAATGATCCGTATCACTGGTAGTAATTATAGGGCGGTAGGATGTTGCATAGCTGGGATCTTTGCCGGGCTTAGGGATGAGTATTATCTCTGCTTTCTTGAATTTTTTTGATCAATACTGAAGTCGGAGTATAGCGTTAAATATGTATGTTAGAAGCACTATTCCTTTTCTTCAGAGCTTCTCGGAGCAGTTTAGGTGTAATTTGGTCCGACCTCGGTACTTTCTATAGACTTAATCATTGGATCTCAGATTTAATTTTCTTCGATGTCAGTAGTGGTATGGGAGGAGGGGGTATTTCAGGTGATGGTTGAAGGTCAGAGAGTTCAACATCGGGTAGATCATCGTGTGGTTGAAATACTAGTGGACCGCGAACAATTATGCCTTTTCTTTATCACTCTTGGCCCACTCAAGTGCTAGATGGAGTTTCCGTATTGGTGGGGATGGAGTTTGGGGTTTATGGGAAGATTTGATAGGTCTCCATATTGAATTGTCGTATATTAAATCCCTCAGGGTTTTGAGTTTTGACGTCAGCTGATTACCGAGGTTGTTGAGTTTTATCTGATGGATGATGGCTCTTTTGCCATTTAGCTCTGGCTTTCCTCTTTTGAGCAACTAGGAGTTTAACTTCTAGGAGATATTCGTGGATGTTCTGAGTTTTCTCTGTATCTTGGAGAGGGTAGCTAGCTGTGCCGCTAATGTTAGTAGAATATTAAAGTTGTTTACGGTAACTTCAAGTTCGAGTGGATATTTTAGGCTAACTTTCAGGTCGATGCTTTTATGGAGAATTTGGCAGTATTTATCCCAGTCTGTTGTGGAATTGTGAATTCGTTTGGGGGAGTCTTTGAATAGGACACTTGCGCTGATAGTTCCTATAATTGGGGTGTGATTAGATGATAAGTCGTAGCTTGCAGAGATGTTTGTGTAGTTTGGTGATATGCCGTTAGGAGGTCTAGGGTTTGGTTGGGGTCCGATGGCCAATATGTCAGAGTCTCCGTTGATAGGTAGACATATTTGCTGTCTTATATAACTTTGTATAGCTCTCTGCCTTTTGTGGTGATTAAGCGGGAGCCCTACGTCATGTGCTTGCTGTTGTAGTCGCCACCTGAAATGAATTTGGGACACAGGATACGAAAGAATTGTTCAAAGTCTTCTTTTTTGATGTTATGCTTCGGGGAGCACTAGACAGCCGCAAGAGTTAGTTTATAAGGAAAGATGATCACCTTGATGGAGGTGGCCTAAATTGATTTCTCCTCATATTTGAGGAGAGCGTAGTATGTTATGCTCTGTTTTATTAATATAGCGGTCCCTGCATGTCTAGTTTTATCTGCATGGTTAGTGTTGTATAGTTGGTAGTTTGGAATTTCGAAGTACGATTTTTTGGTGAAATGTGTTTCGCTAATTAGTAGTATATAGATAAATTTGTGTTTTAGGAATAGAATTACTTCATCACGATGGTTTAACAGGCCATTGGCGTTCCACTGTGCGAGGCGGAGAAATGTATCCATTGTTTTGTTTACTAATTGGCATCGTTAGCATGTTTAGAACTATGCTGTTTTGTTGGATGAGTTGAGAGAACATGGATTTGAATTCTTCAAGGAATTTGTTAAGAGTAAGGCTAAAGGACTGTTCAGAGGGGTGTTCGGGGAGGGGTTTGCGGTGCCGTGTAATACTACCGTAGGTAGGTGAATGCGGAAGATTGGATATGTGAGTGTGTCTGTTTACGGGTGGGGAGTGGAGAGTAAATGGTCTGGTGGTGGTGTTTCTGATTTTGTATAAGTTGTGGTAGTGTGTGCATCTTCGATAATTGGCCGAGTGGTTACCTCCACATAGTGCACACGTTGCTGGCATGTCTTTTCTCTTTGTGCAGCTGGCTGTGCTGTGAGCGTCGCTCCATTTCGCGCACACAAATGAGCAGGAACAATATGCCTTGCTTGACCATACATTTGGCAGCACATGTACTGTACTTTATTTTTACTTGTTCTTGGCGGCTCTATTCTTACGCTATTGAGGAGTATGTCTTGAGTGGTATATATGTTTTTATTGTTATCAGATCGTTTCAGATCTGCGAAGAAGAAATTTATTGGCTCCTTTGTGGTTCTCTTTTTTGCATTGATGATGTTTCTAGTTTTGTGTCCGTGTTTGGTGACTTTTGTTGTTATGTCCTCGAGTGGAATCGAGTAGTGGAGATTTTTAATGACCACCCTAAATGCCCTTTCATCTTTTGGTGTGATGAATAATGCTGTTATCGCGCATAAAAAGCGTTAGTTTCCTATACCTATCTGGAGTATTAGTTATGATTTTAATTGTGTTGTTTACCAAACTTTTGGTGACATACTGCTTTTCTTCTGCTACTTCGGCGAATTTTTTCTTCATTTTTGGTAGGTTCCGGACTTCGTAAACAAATATTGGAGGAAGTTTGGGCGATTTATCAGGTTATGATGTTTTGTTGTTGGAGGTTTGATTTTGGAAATTATTTAGTACGGTGTATTTGTTGGAAAATGGTAAGGTATCTGAGGATTTATTGTCTTGTGTTTTTTAATTAGAACAGCGAATTGCGAGACGGGTGGATTCTTGAAAATTGCATAGCCTTGAATTGTTTCTGATTTGGTGGACAGTAATTGCTTGGTTTTGATAGAGGTTGACTTGTTTGTGTGGTGTAAATTAATTGTATTTGGCTATTTATAAAGGGTTGGTTTTGTAAGAGATTTGGAAATTGGGTAAGTTGTGACATTTGTTTGAGGTTGGTTCTGTATGTTATGATATATGGGCTGGCTTCAAGAATAGGTCCATTTTCTGATGGAAACATTGTAGTAATTTTAAAGTAAAATTACTTGTTGTAAAGAGGGTTTCTTTCTTGATTTAAATTCTTCTTTAAATTTTTTTATATTGAACATAATTATACAATATGTCAGTATTTGACATTCAGTAAGTAGTTTAAGTAACTTTAAATAGACCGTAGTTCGCATTACGAG
This sequence comes from Sinelater perroti, assembly GCA_036346155.1. Taxonomy (NCBI): domain Eukaryota; kingdom Metazoa; phylum Arthropoda; class Insecta; order Coleoptera; family Elateridae; genus Sinelater; species Sinelater perroti. Next base: position 359,802 of record JARFIY010000009.1, read on the forward strand.
ATAAAGCGGCTGCAGCCGGGCTATCGAACAATGCACTTAATTTGAACTCGCAGCGCATGTATCGTTGATGTTTACGTTGCAGAATTCAAACGCGTACTATGAACAGCTGAAGTTTACTCTATCAAAATAAAAAATGTTGTAAAGTTTAATCGTGTAACTGCATTTTTTGCGTTCTGTAGCAATTTTGTGGAGCGTCATCATTATCTCTCATACCATAAAGAACTAGATAAATCGCGTTCATTATAGAAAGTTTTGAAGAAGTTTTTTGTGATTTTTCATCTAACGTCTAAACTTTGGTTATTTTACCATAGTTGGATTATTAGAATGGCAGTTTGTAATTCGCTAGCGTTACCCTATAAGATAACGTTGTGGAGGGCGTATGTGTCTTTCTATAATTTTCTACAGTTGATGAGTAATGGATCGGGGGAGCCAAATACGGTGCTGGTTGTGGTTCTTAAGAAGGTAAAACAGAGTTATGGTTTTTGGCTTACTTCTTTACATTTTTGTTTTAAGAATGATATTTATAACTGGTAGTGGGGTTATACTGTACCAAATGCGAATGATTTACTTTTCAGATCCGTTGCAATTATTAAAAATATTGTGTAGTCAGGACTTTTTCGCCTTTTCTATTATTTAATAACAATTTATCCTGTAAGGTAGTTTTTTTAATACCTTTTTTTTCATATTAGATCTAAACAGGTCTTATAGATCCGAGGATTGCCGGATTATTCATTTCTAATTCTCTTTATTCGTAGCTTCTTGCTCCCAGTTCTCCAAATGTAGTATTTTAAAGTCTGCTTTCATCTGCCTTTTTGCTTCTTTTCTTGTATTTTACGTATTAGGATTTTCTTTGTGGCCTTATCCTCTTCCAGCCTCGTAGTAACTCCCAGCCGTCGAATATCCTGGGTTTTGATTTCTAGGCTTAGCATAAGTTTTCCGTATAGTTCATATATAGTACATCATTATTTGTTCTTCTTCTTATGTTGATCTTCATGCCTTTGAAAATTCTGTATTTTCTGCTCCCATTTATCTAGTTTTTTTATCTCATAATTCAACTCCATACGTTACTATTGGTCGTATTTAGGAGTTCTAGATATACAGTTGGCCTTATGTAGTCTTAAAAAGTACTTCGTACTTTTACTTTCTTTGACAAGACGAGGAATTTTTTAGACTATCTCTGGGTTTACTAATAAAAACATCGAAATAATTTAATTCGAACACTCTCTTGAAACCATATTCTTTATCTTTGTCTTTAGTCGGCCTCATTTTGTTGCACTGCGTCTTTCTATATTATATTCTTTTGTGGTTTTTCCTACACTTCTTAAAACATCTTTCAACTTTCCCCTGTTCAAGAAATTGAAGTTGAATCGTTGAGGTATGTAATACATTGGTATCTGTGATGTGAAATTTTACCTCTAGTATATAATTTTAATCTTCCACACGATTTTCTGAAAGATTAGGTTGAACATGATAGACATCAAAGGATTGATTTGTTTGAGCTCTACTTTTAGAACTCATTTGTATCAATCTTATTAGCTTGACCGAAGTACCTAAATATCCTATAGCTTCGTAGAGTTCACCTTTTTTGACTTTGTCATATGCCTGTTTAACATCAATTTATATCAAATTTAAGGGCGTGTTGTGGTTATCACCTGCTCTGCTACAAAGATCTGATCATTCACTTACATATTTTTGCGAAAGCTGCATTGATAGCTGCCCGTTGCTGATTCTGTTATATTGTTTAATGAGGTTTTCAGACATTACTTCTGTAATTATCGCATATCGTTTTGTTATAATGCTTTAGTTATAATTTTATGAAGACGGCCAGTTTTGGTAGTTCTGCATTTCCTACGAAAAATTGCTATTTTTTTAATTTGGAATTATTGCTTTTGTTTTTTCGTTTAGATTTTCTATTCTTTGGTGTCGATCACTTCCATCATCACGTAATTTTTGAGGTGTTTCATCATTCTCTTATTCCCGTTTAAAACTTTCTTGAAATAATAATGGTTTGGACATCTTAGCAGAATGCCGAATGAAAGAATACCCAGGAAAGTAATGGATGCCAAAAATAGCAGAAAAAGAAAGAGAGGACGACCCCGGCAAACGTGGCTAGAACAAATTACCAAAATAGGAAAAAGCAGGGGCAAAACACTATTTGAAATGAAAGAGGACGCGAGAGACCGGAAAAATGGAAATTATGGATAAGAAACTAACCGAAGGACAACCCGGCACCCGTCTAGGGTAAAAGGGTTAAAAAGAAGAAGAAGAAGAAATAATCTCCTCATCTTTTGACTTTTTAGGGGTTTCCAAATCTTTGCAATAACCATGTTTCCATTTTCTTCTTTTCCTTGTCTTTTGCCTTCTAATAAAACAAATCTTCTCTATTTTGCTTCTTGTTTCTTCCGTGTTACTTGTGATCACGCATATTCTTGCTTGATCGGATTGATGTTATCTTCCAATAATGTTTTGGCTGCATATAAAATTGCTTTATCCCTGCTTTTCCTCCATACCCAATGATTCTTATATTTTGTGGAATATTACGTCTAAGATATTCTTGTACTCTTGTACAATTATTACATCGCGCTTACTGATTTTTGTATCGTTTATTTTTGGGATTCCTTTCTAGTGTTTTTCTTGATCTGTAATGGTTGAATGGTAGTCTACTTCTTTAAAGCTGTATGATTTATATGTCTACAGGTCTGGTAATCTCAATATAGCCTTATGTACCTTATGATTATTACGTTTTACTTACTTGTAAATTTAATTAACCCTAACCCGTTTCTATTACTCTCTACATATTTGTGGTAGTGTGTAGTTTTATATACTTTTTTTCTATTCATCATTGCATTGAAGTTTTCAAGCAGATTTTTAATGTCATGGTTAATGAATTTCTGATATTGTTTTCTAATTTTTTATAATATTTGTTTTTCCCTCTTTATTTTTACCAGAGTAGAAACATATATATTTGTAATGCTGACGTTCTTTATAAAACCTGATCCGAAGATTCTTTGATCGTTTCCGCTTTTAAGAAAGATGTAATCCTCTAGTTCCACTATGCCTTTTATTTTCTGCTTAGTTTCTTGTAAATAAATAACGCTTATGCTATATATTTTTAAAAATCGTTTCTAAATTTTCAAGGCGCCTTCTTCAAACTTGCCTCTACATTCAATGTACTACAAATCATATAATCATTTCATTTTTATAGCCAATTTCGTAAAATTGTTGTCTTCGAAGGTCTTTCTTGTAACTTTTAGTTAGTGGATTATTCAGCAAATCGTCCGTTTTTGCATCCCAAATTCACACCTGTCTGTCTTTCGTCGCTAGTTTTTTGCTTATCTTGGGATATTTTCTAATTCTTCTCGGTTAGATCGTGATATATGAAAACTTTAGTTTATTTTAGTTTTGCTTTGTTTTTTATTACTGTGATATTTTCACCCCATTTGTTTATTTTATTGATTACAAAAGTTTCGTTAGTATTAATTTTCACTTCTTGGACTTCACCTATTATTGTAATGATATTCAGCTTTTTGGCTAAGATTTCTTCCACATATTTTTCTTGTTATTTTAATATTGTTCTTCCGTTTACTCTTATCTGCAATTTTTGCCCTTCTTTCTAATGCACATACTAGTTCAGAAAATTTATTATTTTTACTTCTCAATAATTGAATTTCTTGTTTATACTCATACTGGTTTGCATAACGCTTTGTGGGATTCCTTTCAGTGTCTATATGTCTGTAGAGTTTTCTGTTCATGTTATTAATAGGTGTTCTTACTGTTTCTGGTTAATACCGTTTTTACTATCTCATTTACATCTATTTTCGTCTTGTTCAAATAGCACTATCATACTGATATTACATGATGTTAACCATAGCAGTTTAGTTCGCTACATTTTCGACTTCGCGCTATATAGTACGTATGCAGTAGTGCCCAATAATTAACTCTATTTAAATATTAGCGGCTTTTGCGTTTTTTAGCAGTGGTTCTAGCACTTGAAAATTGTACTCAATTCAACAGTAATATGTAAGAACTTACTGGACACTATCTAAAATTGGGTTTTATTTATTAGCGCCCGAATTCACTCATTTGTAATTCCTCTTTACTAACAGAAATTATACATTCGGTAATCTAATTTGATGTAGCATACAATAGAAAATGATATCAAGCAAGACAATCACTTGAGGAGGGAGTTTATCTAGCGATTTTGATTCTTACTTACTTACAGGAGGTCCTATGATCAGTTTTTGAGTTTGATCTCTATTGGTTAGGAAATGTCTTAGTACTTGATTCAGATGGGCTTTAAGTTTTTGGTGATATTTGATGTCTCTTTATGTATATCTGTGTTTAAATATATCATGCGTGGTTGGTAACATACCAAGTTGCAAATACAATTGTGCGAACGGTTTTGGATTAACCACATTGAATTACGGTTATATTAGACTTTATATCAGAATTCTGGTGTTTTGATTCATAAGTTCGTATAAATTTGATGGCGGTTTTTTAGATAAGTATTTTTTTGTCGGTGGATTGAATATTTTACGGTCTATTAGGCAGTTTTCTCTTAAATATTTAACTATTTTTGTTGTAATATATTGATTAAAGTTCACGTTTAATCAACTACCTTTCCTGAGGCAAAAAGGCGTGATGATCCTTAACTTTTATTTTACACATACATTTGTTTAGTCACTTTTTTAATAAATTCTTGTCCTGTTGAAGGTTGGATGCAGTTTAGATTGTTGTCGGTTGCGAATGTTGGAGTATCATCTGTAAAAGTGCCTAGTGTTGTATTTCGGGAAGGCAGTAGGTCAACTGTGCAAATTATATAGAGGAGGGAACCGAGAATACTGCCTTGAGGTATTCCTGAAGAATTCAATATCGGCTGGAGCTTTACCATTAATTTTTCTTTTGGCGCTTTATTGACGTAAATACTATTGTAGAATTTTTTATTCTGTAAATAGACTCCTGTATAGTACTGTTAATTTTTCATGGACAGGATGATTAAATTCACTAAACGATGAAATCGGTGATTTGAAATGAGAAACAAGTTTTTGTTCGATTTTTTAAGTATAAGCTTCTTGAGGAGTTTTTGTAACATTGCCTAGTAAGTTAATAGCGTGGTAGGATTCTTATAGGGTTTTGATATTATTACTTTGAATGGTTTGGACTAATACGAAATATTAGAAATTATAAGATGGATCACTGAAAAAGGAAGCTCAAAAGAGACCACTGTCATTTAAAGGGACAAGATCGGAAACAGATGAAAACGTTCGTGTTTTTTTGTTAATAAACAATGAGAATTCCAATAAGATTGCAGCTTGTACCCGCATACACATGAGATTCGTTTATTCCTCTGTAGTGATCCTAACAGTGTTGGATTACAGTTTATTGTGTTCACTGCTAACAATAACTCACCACAGGCGCGCCATTTCCACTCAGATTTAAAGGGACAAACACTTCAAGGTCAACAAAGCGATATGCCAAAGAACAAAGGATTCGACGTGAGTGATTCATCTTAATAGTTTCTAATATTTGCTAATACTTAGTCATAATATACACATTATTTTTACTAGACCTTTCTGTGAAAGTTCTTTAACCATTTTGGCTGTGGCTAAATCCAAGATTGGTATCCTTTTTTTCGTTTAATTTAATAATTTCGTTTGTCACTTTTGGTTCATTGACCTGGTAGAGTGAAGTTTTACGTATGGTAGTCGATGTTGATTTAGGTTTATTTCTATTTTTAGAGGTTTCTTTAATAGACTTGTTCTGTTTGGACATTGGACATGATCGTTTTGTTTGTTAGTATACTTTGGTTACTTAGGTTTCTTCTTTATCTTCGCTTATGGATGTCATTTTTTATAATTAATAGTTTGAAACTACAATTTATTTTTACTGCAAAATTTTAGTTGAAAAGTGCAAAAAATAAACCACAAGCGCAAAAAAATAAGCTCTGCAAAAGTGTGATTTTAGATGACATACGAAATGTGTTTAAAACATTTATCGGTACAGTGCTCTTCATCGTCTAGTGCTTTTCTGCAAAATTTTTTAGGTAACAAATGCTCTATCTTGAAAATTAACGAAGTATCTTGCTTGCTATTTATTATTTTCTTAAGTAAAAGAAATGAAAAACTGGAAAACTTGTATCATCAACTGTATGAAACTAATGGAAAATCTCAAACAATAGAAATTTTAGTTAAGTGTCGAATGTCGGTTCTAATCACAAGAATCGAAGTTTCATAACTTAGTTGCTAGGAAACATAGAGAATTTGTGCTTCTATTAAGGCGGTCCGATCAAAAGTTAAGTGTTTTGACGGATTTATTGTCGACCCTTTCACGATTAATTTTTTCAAATCAATCACGCTTTATTATGCAATTGGTCCAATCAAAATCCGTTCCGTCCTCATGTAAAACGCTTTTGTTGTCATTTTTAAATTTTATGCCTTATTTCCCGTAGAACGATTCTCTTTTTTTAGTGCTGTATTACTAATTGGTAATGCAAAAGTAATAATTCTTTAATTTTGTAAATTTGGTTGTCATTCAAGTTTTTAAGTGAAACTAGATATGTGGCGAAATGTTTAGATATTTTTAATAATACAAGTTTTCAGGCTGTCAGTTTCTGATCTTTGTTGATAGTAGCTCGTACATTTGCGGAATTCTATTTTTTAAGAACGTGGATTACTTCCAAGAGATTCTGGGAAAATTTTAAATTTTTCAACCATTTCTTTGTTCATTGCATTGTTTCCAAGAATTGTCTGAATTGCACATACGATGATTACACACTATATGTGCTCATTCACTGACGTCAACTCCCAACTTACTTGACCAACGAAGGCATCTTTCTTTGCGCATGCGTCATATAGTTCACTCTCATTGGCTGCCAGATGTCAACGTGACTGTGCAAACGTTTTTTATTATATCAGCGAGCTCTTTGGGGCTTACCTCATGTATATCACGTCTATTCGTTTTATAAAACGATTTTTGAAAGACATAAATATTAATTTTTTTCTAGGTCGTCTAAAATGTTCGCTGAAAAAACTCTTCAGAGTTTGTTCACAGTTGAACTAAAAATCAGTTACCTTAATGCGCTGAGAACCTGCGTTCTTCAGTTTCGGCTAGGGAGCCCCGTAAAGGAGCGCCTCCTCGGGGCTGAAATTTCAGGTGTCGCTGTCTTCCTTAATTGGATAAACAACACCAATTAGGGAAGCACCTGGCAACTAGAGAGGCGTTCGCGCCGAGCGTACCCGCGGCGTTCCTACGATTCGGAAGGAGGCAGTCCTTTGCTTTAATCACGTCCTCGCAAAAAGTCGCAGCCGCTTATCCTGCCTGACAGCCTGAGCGGCTTTCGCGGTAAATCCGCCGGCTCGCACGCAGCTCCAAAGCCCATATGTTGTGAGAACTTCTGACAAGTCGCAGAAAGGAGGCGGAATCAATTAGGCCGGAGCGGGCCGAGACAGCTGGAAATAAATCAATGTAATTCGAGGCGATGAGCAATAAAAATATAAATCAATAGGGGCGGCGCGACGCGGCTGCTTTCCGCCGGCCGGCAGCGAGCTCGTCAAGCATCTCTGCAGGATAAATTATACAAATGAAATTAATTCGCCTCCAGCCCGCACGGCTCTTTCGGAATTCTTGTTGAACTTTCTTCGCCGCCTCATTATTCATTATTCATTAACCGACTTAGCACAGTTTGCATTGAAGTCCCTACAAAGATATCTATGTCAACTTACATCCAAAATACTGGCCTTGCTCTTGTTTATTTTCATTCGGAGAAAAAACGTTAACTACTGATCATTTTGTTATCCCTGGAAAATTGACTTTGCATCTCTATTTATTTTCTTCTGTTAGCATTTAATATCGCAGCTTAATTAAGCTGTGAATAATGCGAATATTCTCCTCAGTAATGCTGGTGCTTGGGCGACGTTGATAACCTTCAGTTTCTACTGCCCCCGTGATGTTTATGCCTAGCGTGCGCTTGAGTTTTCTTAAGAGTGATGTCGCCTCAAGACTTTTCAAACTTAACTATATATTTACACTCTCAGTCATGAGAAACTTGATAATCCGTTGTGATACTAACTGACGGAGCGGTAGTGTAACGTATTATACAGGGAAAATTATTTTCGATCAAAGTTGTCACATCTGAGGTAGTAAAAATTTACGTGCTATTTACGGAAAACCGATACACTGTTTGGTATGCATCGTGGGCTGAAGGAATCGTTGATCCGTATTTTTTGAGGACGAATCTGACAACGCCGTTATTGTCAATGGTGTACCATATTAGAAAATGTTTTTTTTTTACTGACATAAACGATCTGAACTTGAATGACATGTGGTTTCAACAAGATGGAGCCACATGTCGCACAGCACGTGAAACACCCACTTCAAGCTAAATTTGTTGATCGTGTTATCTCGCAGAGGGGTGACACTTCATTAAACTTTTTTCTCTGGAGCTATTTGAACGAAACAGTTTATACCAACAAACCTGCTATGATTATATGGCTAAAAGAGAACATTAGAAGTGTCATTGCTGCAATAAAGCCGTATTTATGGAAAAACATTATGGAAAACTTTGTTGGCAGTGTTGTGGGGAGGGGGGGGGGTCATTTGGTCGAAATCATATTTTATACGTAACTGCCAAATTTATAGATAATAATAAAATTGAAATTGCTCTGATATTTTGTGTTTTGTTCAGGTAAAACTTTTTAAAATTTGATTACTCTATATAAACAAAAGGGGAAAATTTAAAAGAGCAAATAAGCCATAGAGCAAATAAAATTAGCTTGAAGAAGGGCCTAGGGGTAGACCAAAGGAGAAGTTAGAGAGGGAAAAGGAGCCGAGAAGTACGAGTACTGGTTAAAAACAAGCCAAATTGGAAGAAGAGTGCAAGTCATTGCACTTTAACTCTGATCTTGTATTCAGGATATTTTTTAAATCTTTGTAAGACGTGTGCTAGCCAATCAATCGTACATCAGGTTTCTAATTTCAATATTGTATTCCTCTTACGGGTTTGACAATTGGGGATTCATAAATTTTTCATACTCAGTTTATTTTTGTGAACTTCCATTTTACTACTGCATTTTTCTGAGAGTCTGCAGTTTAAACATGGGAGGTACCCATTTTTATTCTAACATATAGCATGTGATGTTATGTACTACTTGGTTTGTGATGGCAACCTTCAGATACTTTGAGTAAGAGTCCATCGCATCTCGTAGCGCTTCTTATGAGATTTTGGCCTACGTTTTCTTTGGTGCTTAATACACAGCTTTTAATAATAGACTATCATGTTAAAATCCGGCGAGTTAGCTGGTCATTCGTTGTCAGAGAAGAAGTTGTGGGTTCGTAGCTTTTTGAGCTTAGAAAATTATTTTTAAAATTGTCCCTATGTAGATCTCGGTATTGGTTTTCACGTTTTTATCCACAAAATCAACGAACGACTGGTTGTACTAACCCCGTCGAAGACTATTATAGAACCTAGATGGGAGTTTTGTGAGACAAACATTTCATTGTTGTCTTTTGGCATTTTTGACCAAAATTATGATGTCTTGGAAATCGAAATTTTTGGCCTTTCCAAGTATTCCGAAGCTTTGTCTTTTTACTATTTTTTTTTCATGGTGCATTTTGAATTGCTCTCGATTCTCTTTTTGAAGATTTTTGTGGGATAAGAAGTTGTAACTAAAACCAAATAGTTAAAATAATGTCTGTTCTTTGTTTTGAGTTTAAAAATATGATGTATTATTTAAGTAGGAACTACGAGGAAACAATCTCCATCTTTGGTAACTATAATTTCGTTGTTTTTGAAATTGGAAAATTGTTCAATAGCGAAGAAAGTTGTACCTCATTTATTCAGATATTTTCTATTTGATATACTGTTTCTAATAATTTGGCTGTTTAGGGAGAAGACTTTTAATCAGCCAACTTTTCCTGAAAAGCTGTATTGAATATTTTGCAATGCGGGTCGTTAAATTCTATAGAAAAGCCGGGGTTCTAATTCATTCTAAGTGTATGAATTTGGGTTTTAGCCAAGGTTCTGGATCGGCCAGTTTATTCTTGTAATGTTTCTATATGCACCATTTTCCCACAGAATTTGTTGTATGACAGAGAGCTTTATTTTGCTGATGGGGGTAATCGTTATCACTGAATTGTTCTTCAGTTGTAGGCTGGGCCACCAGAGGGCCATTTCACTCCATGAAAAACGTTTCCACACTCTAACGGTATCTCCCCTAAATGTGATTGTTAACATTGCACATTCAGGTATTTGCTACATTGAAACTCTTGCATCAGACTGCCACATGCTAATGAGCCGTTCTTTACATAATTGTGGGCGACATTTATCATTTACAGTAGACATTTTTGGGTTGCAAACAGTTGTTTGAGCATTAAATTCCATTTTATTTAATTACATTCGTGCTGTTGATTAAACATTCAGTAGTACCACCGAAATTTTAAATGATTTTTCAACACAATAGTTGACCATTTTCGCAAATTACGTTCTTCAACACACCGAGGATTCTTTCAGTCATTACACGTGGCCTACCTGACTGTGGTATTGTTGTGTTTGTGTCTTTGTATCTGCAATTTACAATATTGCTACTAACTATTGATTCATCCCAATTTTAAGGGGCGGTAATTTCCTGCTCGTGTGATAACCGATAACTAGGCCATGTTCAAAGTCACTAAATTCTTTTGTATTACCAATTATGTTTGTACTAGTTTACTCGAAAAAACAAATAAAAAAGTGTTTCGATATTTTTCATTGGCACTAAAACTAGCCTTTTCTCATCAATCTTTTACTAAGAATAAATGAATACGCATTTTATTAGAGGTATTTTTCTGGAATGTCTATGAACTTTTTTATTTCTTTCTGCAGTTTCCGTAAAGCTGCTCAAGGCACCGCTGAGGTGTTTGGGATGGCTATAGAAGCGTTTGTGAAATTCCTCCTAGAACCCATCTCATTGAGCTGGGCGGAGACAATCATGAAGATTTGCTGCTCCTCCTCACTTATTAGTTGACAGCTTCGCAAGTGCGTTGAAGTTAACGTTGACTTAGTTGGCGACATTGGTAAATCTTTGAGTCCAATTTTAACCTCATTCTTCTTCGATGACCTGAATGGTTTAGGCGCTCTTGTACAGCCCTACGGGATACCACTGACGATGGGTATCCCTGTCTAGCTCGTAGTTGTAGAAGCCAACGATGATGGGGATACCGTGACTTTCAACGCTGGAGAACAGCCGTTAAGCGATTGAGGACACAAATTGTGAGGTTGACGTTGACTTTATTGACGTTATTGGGGGTTCTTGAGTCCAAACTATAACTCCTTTCTTCTTTAGTGACCTGGCGTATGTTTGGTTGCCTCTGCACCATCTTACGGGAAAACCTGAATCTTTGAGCACTATCCTTACTTACTTCGTAATTGTAAAGGCCACAGATGATAGGATTGCCGTGACCTTCAACGCTGGTAAACAGGGATAATTGGTAAAGAGTTATGTTTCTAACTAACCTAATTATTACAGTACCCCTACACAAACCAGGCATATGATGGTTGTATATAGTGTCAATTTGTTGCAAAAAGATAGCTGGCTTCCGTTACACTGCCTTTACCTTTGCAACTGCCTGTTACAGGCGAGCTTTTCTGGAGGACATACTAATGCTTTACTGCATAGTATCATAGCCAGCTGACACAAGTACCGACTGGGAAATACAGGAAGTTTTGCAGACTTAAGCAACCCATACGACACCTCTGTTCGCATGCACTGCCATAGTACCAGAACCATGATTTGTCTGCTATAACCAGATATTTAAAAAAGATTTGCGAATCCAAGCTGTTTAACTGCGGCAATTAGTGGCATGCCATATGATTTTACTTCTGCTGAACGGTGAGAGTATGGGGAACCCATTGTCTACAAACCTTTGTTATCTTCAAGTTCTTATGGATGATATTATGCAAAGGTTCATGAAACAGATGTGTCCTTTCCGCCAGTACATTGAATGTAGCTCGCCTATTGGTCATTGTCAAATGGGACAAATACTAGATTACGTGTGGCTTGCGCGTATTTGCCTGGCGCCCGTTATTTTTGCCTCTTTCAGTACAGTCCTTGTGTTTGAACTTCGATACACCTCTCTTTCCTTTTTCCTCTCTCCCTCTCTCCTTCTCTCTCTCTCTCTTCCTCTCTCCCCTCCCTGCCCTCTCTCTGTCTGTCTCTAATTGTGTATGTCTATAGTTTTTTGTTTACAACTGTACTTGTAGCACAACACTTTTGTACGTTCTAGCAACGTCGTCTGTGCCGCATTTCAATTTGCAATGCAAACGGAGTTTAGAGAGGAAGTGTCGCTCAATCGTTTAAACATGATTGCGAGTAGAGTACTTTTTTCAGTTTCTCTAGACTATAAATACAATGGTAAATTACATTATATCATTAACGCTATATTTTTTGTGTGTCGACTGTACTGGTAATTACAACAAAAAACGAAAAACTTGCCAAAATAAGGAAAAATGTCGCATCATCTTTGCCTTTCATAGGTAGGCTGCGTTGCATGTTACTCGATATATAAAATTTTCCCGGAGGTAACTTTTCCTTTGTAATTGAAGCAAACAAAATCAACTTTCATGAAGCTTACAATTTGCTCTTTTCACTTTTTTAATTTCCTAGTCGCGTTTGACGTCCAAATTTCCCAAAATGATTGATGGCCTTCAGAACGAATAAAATTCCTCCACATAATTTTAATTCTTAGTTTTATATATCGAAGTACCGCTTTTCAGCCGAAAGTTCCGCAGCGAACCGCGCGCAACTAGTATTAAAGCAGAGTAATCGAATCTGAATAGAAGTGGACAAGCGGTTCTAATTTTAATTACGTACAGGTGGTAGGGCAACGCAAGGCGCGACTTAAATTTAAAACTGTGTCGCGGGGCAGAGATAAGTCGTGCTATACCAAGCAACCCCCAGGATCCTGCCCCCTTTGACCAGCGGCGCAGAAATGCAGATGAGAGCTGCATGCAACTTCCTGTCCAACTCTTCGTTTTGCGGGCCGAACCGGGGGCGAATTCGAGTGAAGACAAAGTCGGAGTTCCCGTTTGTCAGTTCAGCAAAGCTCATAGGGGCGGCCAGCAGCAACAACTAACTCCTTGCCGTTGTTTACGAACATTAGCCGGCAAAGCCGGGTATTGGTATGCAGCAGACGGGCATTTCAATCCCAAAGCCTACAGCATTGCAGATCTTTAGCAGGATCAGCAGCAGGCCGGCAACTCCTGCGCGTGGCAGCTAATGGCTCCTCGGGGCCGCGGCCCATTGTCCCTCCGACGGCCCTGCCCCTCGAGGCGCCTTAATCTCGCACCGCTCGCGTATTCCGAAAGTATGAATCCTTATAAAGGATAATCTGGATGTATTGCCGCCGCGCGGGGGCCTGCAGGTAAACATTATCTGCATGTAGGTGTTTCGAACTTCGGTCCGAAGTCCGCAGGGAGTAGGGCTTGCCTAAATTTACTGCGGACAGGTGGTGTAATGATGATTTAGCAAGTTTTCGAATGGAACGAAAAAGAAAATTAAATTATTGCCGATTTCTTATAGTCGGTAAGCATGAAACAGAAGGGAGGGGTTGTAACATATTTTAACATTTGAAAATTAATATGATCAATGAGACATGAAAGGAGAAAAGAAATTTAAAATGTATCAAAAATGCCTACAGACACGAGTGAGAGTTTACAATAAAAGAACTATCTGTCTGTATATAAAATACAGTTGATATTGTGGTGGAACTTCTGTAACTTTTGCCATGGTAATCCAAATATCTTGGTGGGCACAACCTCTCTAGATTTGTCAACTTATTAAATTTGGTTTAAAGGGACGCATGCAATTTCCAAAAATCATACACTCATTTGGACAAACCGAAACTTAAAGTTTTGAATATAATTAGTCTCATTAAAAGGTAGGATGAAGGTGAGGTCTTATATAGAAGGAAAAAGCGTTTAAAGTCATACACATTTGTAAAATGGATTATGTATTTGATATAACAGTGCTTCAAAATGATACAGCAGAAAAATTTAAAGCACAGAACTGAATAAAGGTTTTATGAGATTAACATTAAGCTAGACTCGATTTATTTCTTACGAGAAAAAGTGAATAGAACAATGTTACAACGGAAAGAAACCCTACTTTTTGATGATGGGTGACTAATGAAATTCTAAATTTAATAGAAGAAAAAAAAATACAAACGACAAATTACAGACGCTGAAGAAAAATTTATAATGGTGCAGTGGGGAGGTACATTTTGAAATAATTGCTTTAAGAAGTTAATTAATAGATAAAATAAAGTGCTGACAATGATAAAACAACGAAAGAAAAATGGACTCGTACATAACCGACCTGTTTTCAGGCCATTAACTACATTAGAATGAACAATAACGAAAAAACAGCTGGTCTGGATGACATAAGGACTTGATTTATAAATTATTTAGGCGACCAAGGAATAAAAAACATTTCAGGAAAATTGCAAAAAAAAACTAAATAGGACAGAAATAAAAACGATAAAATGAAGATATATATAAGAACGAATAGTAGAAAAAACACAACAGGCGATTAAAGTGATATGGCTATATGGTTAGAATGGAACCAGACAGAATTATAAGAAAAATAATTGTAAATAACAAAAAGGACACCAAAAAGAAAGTGAATGAATTGAATAATAGAAATAGACGTATAAAAAGTGAAAACGACAGAGAAAATGAATACCCTACCAAGAACCAAAAAGGCATGGAAAAGATGGATACAAGACACGGATTATTCTTTAGACGTCTGAAAAGGCAAACAGGTTTTGCAAAGAAGAAAAAGAAAAGACCTTTGATAAAGTCTAGCAACATGAAATGATTAACATAATGAAAACAACATGAAATAAGTTTAGATGTAAAGATATATGCATTATTCATAATTTATATTGGGAACAAGATTTGATGTTGATAACGAAATAACAGAAAGTAATGATATGCCGTAGAGTTTGGTGGTATTCAGAGATAATTGTAGAAGATGTATTTTCAGAAAAGACTGGAAATGTAGAGTTGAAAATCAACGTGCAAAAGATAAGACATAATAATAAATAAGAAGAATCATGGCAACATAAGCATTTCTTCTGCACTATTCCTTGAGTTAGGAACTGAATATGCACAAAAATCTAGTATAGAAATACAAGGCGTTTCTGGAGAACCATTGCAGCCAGCTTTTTGATGAACCAGTAGAGTGTGACTTTACAAGAAGTGGTGCAGCTGTTAGCCAATCTCAACTTCTTCGTCGTCAAAGACACGGATGAAGAGAACAACCACGGAGATAACCTACAACCGGAAAATTAACCCAAAAAGGGTGCAAGTTGTTTTCAAAAATTTCCACCGACTTCTCTGAGATCGATCGGTTTCTTAGACAAAACCAGTAAATAGACCACGCAAATGGACAGGCGTTCCTTCTTCTGACGATGAAACACGTCGAAAAATGCAAAGTTCCTAGAAGCCTTGAAAAGGCCCATCCAGAATCTGCTACGTACTGTGTCAATAGACAGCTACAGTATGATGAACCAAACAACAATTTAAACGTCGTTATTGTACCACAAAGTTATCAGCAAGGTCGTTGATGCTATTAGCTAGAAGGAAAGTTAGAGTTCGGAATAAGAAATTATTGAGGAACAGTTGGTGCAACTGCTGTCTCAACTTCGGGAAATCAGATCGCTTTATTCGAAGAAGTATAGCAGTACCACTGAATTGGAGAATCAAGTGTCTGCGATTGTTTAGGAGAAGCAGGTGCCTGAAAAGTATCTGCAAGAACTGAAGAGCATGCACAAAGAACTTATCTACTTAGAAGAAAGGCGACGTTGTGAGAAATGGCCACTAAAGAAGGTTATGATAAAACATTTAAACATTTCAGTTTTGGACATGCAAAAGAACGTTGCTGATTTTATGAACACAGAGAGTTACTAATAAAGAAATATTTTAATAGTTAAGAAAAGAGTGCGAATTCGAAACCATAATTAAAACCCAAAAATTTAGGCCCTGTTATGAGGCATGTTACATTGTAGTGCAGTGTGTTATTGAAGGAAAAGTGAACGGAAAGCGTAGTTGGGGAAAAAGTTACACATCGTGGATAGTCGACCTAAGAAACAGGAAAATGTTAATCTATACAAAAAAAGATCGGTGGGGATTTGCCAAGATGATAGCTAATCTCAGGAACTGAGATCACACCAGCAAAGAAAGATTGGAATGAGAAACTGAAAATTGAAAGAAATAAAAGACAGTGCAACGTGTTACAAGTAAAGCTCAAAAACTCAGTAGTAGCCGATTTTTCTACATAATAGCGTAATCTTAGGCTCAGAGCTGATGCTTAAGAATCTTTTTAATGAGATGAATATTGATTTTGCCCCCCCTAAAATATTGCTAGCGGTCTTCATTCCTTTTATAAACGAATGGGGTTGAAGAAAAATTGTTTATTAATACTTAGACTAGTCTCTAAATGAAACAGACACGTAGAGAACTTTTAATTTACTTTCTAATATTCTACAGGCCGCAGTTTCGATTTGCTCAAACACTACTTTGCACTTTTGCTGGTCATTGGGGTGCAAAAATCGTTGCACGCACTAATATTTTCTTTTAACTCTAATGGTAGAACGTCTCTTAGGTTTTAGTATCAGATTTTCATCAAATTGGGAGTCTTCTAAACGGTCTTATAAAGTTGTTGAAAAATGATGAGAGCTTACATGGCATGTAACACATAGAATACTTCTTTACCAGTCGCATTAAAATTGCTGAAGGCACTGGTACTTTTTTATCACTGTTCAGAAGGGTTTATTTGAGAATAATGGATATATGCAAAAGAGAATATTGCCCGTTTCCATCTGCGGCGTGATCGTTTACATATTAGTAACTACACCAAGATGGATGCTCATGATGTTCATGAGAAATTTTGTTTTTGTAGAATTCAGATGAATATTCCTGACCTTCGCCAGATTTTTTGGTTAATTTCTCATGTTTTAGAAGTTGTTACTAACTGATCATATATCATTGTTCTTCTTTTTCTGGTTATAAAAAGTGGTTGTTTAGGAGGACCTGAATGAGTTGCACGTGAATAATCCATATCAGTCTCGCTGGCACCTCGAGAATTCGGTTTTGTAAGAAATATGATTCTTACTAATAAGAGCAGGGCCCAGTCTCTACAGTTTATTAACCAACAATAACAGTAACGCTCTGATCTTTGGTAAGTGGGGGTAGGCAAGAGTGACACAGTTTTCACAGTGCAGACATATTTGTTAGTGTGTTCTAATGAATGTTCTACACATTCTTAACAGTCACGGTTATCCTTTTTGATGGCATGTAGTTTCTATATTTGACTTTGTGGTAACCTAAAAGTTCAGAGTAAAAGGTGTACAACTTTACTTCCGCCGTTTTCCAATAGATGGCTTTAGGTGGTAAGTGTCAGTGGAAATAAACATATGTAGACGTCACATAATAAGCTTGGAAATTCGTCAACATAACCCTATCGAAATATTAGTCGATTTGTGTCCGTATCGTAAAGTAATTCTCGATTGAAAATGTCAGTTTACGAGCCAAATTCTCGTCATTTGGGGAAGGTTCTAATTTTCTGCTTTAATATGAAGAAATCTACGACTGAGGCTTATTAAATGCTCTCAAATACTTATGGCGAAATCGCTATTACTGAAAGAACGTGTCGTGAGTGATTTCAACGCTTCAAGAACGGTGATTTTGACATCGAAGACCGGCATAGCGGTAGAAGATGTAGAATTGAAGGCATTACTTCATAAAAACTCGTGTCAAACACAAGAACAATTGGCAGGATCATTAGGAGTGATTCAGAAAGCCACTTCAAAACTCCTCAAAGTCACGGGAATGATTGAAAAACAAGGAAATTGGGTACCACATGAATAGCTGGTTGAAAGGCAAAGAAGGCAGGGATTTCTGCATCGCATTGTGACTGGGGACGAAAATGGGTTAATTACGATAATCCCAAGCGCAGAAAATCAAGGGGACTTCCCGGCCTTGCTTTCACGTCGATAGCCAAACCGAATATTTGCAGCTCCAAGATCATGCTCTGTATTTGGTGGGACCAGCTCAGCGTAGTGTATTATGAGCTGCTAAAACCATCTGAAACAATCACAGGCGATCTGTATCGAAAGAAATCAATACGTTTAAGCCGAGCATTGAAAGACAAGCGACTGCAAAACAACGAGAGACACGATAAAGTGATGTTGCAGCATGACAATACTCGACTCCATGTCGCAAAGTCGATCAAAACATACATGGAAACGTTGAAATGGCAAGTCCTACTCCACCCGCCTCTCTGACTACCACTTACGTTCTTATGAAGAAGTCAAAAATTGGATCGATATGTGGATCGCCTCAAAAGATGAGCAGTTTTTTCGATGCGGGATTTGTACGGTGGCCAAAAGATGGGAGAAAGTAGTGGCCAGCGATGGACAATATTTTGAATCGTAAATGTTACTTTACCAACTAAAATAGGCTGTGTTTTTGCAATAAGAACAAAACCCCCGAATTCTTAAATAGACACAGACTGATCGGCAGAATTATAAGCAAACTGGATCAAAGTAAATGTAGTTAATAGTTTATTTACACTTAGCGGTGTTAGTAAGAGACAAATGAAGTATGGAAATTAATAGAAGAAGAAAACATGGGGCCGGCGAAGAGATTGCTCTGTAAGCAATCCCAGAACGAACTTAAAAAAACCTTTCGATTTCGATTTCGAATTTCGGGAAAATTCGAAATCGAATATCTCGAAAATTATTCGACATAGAATTTTTTCGACTTCATTTTCGAATTCAGCGTAAAATTTCCTATAAGAATCACATTTAAAATCGTAATGTCGAAAATTTTCCCGAAATTCGAAGTCGAATATCTCGAAAACTATTCGACATAGAATTTTTCGATTTCATTATTGAAATCAGCGTAAAATTTTCTTTAAGAATTACTCATAAAATCGCAATGTCGAAATTTTCCCGAAATTCGAAGTCGAATATCTCGAAAACTATTCGAGATAGAAACTTTTTGATTTCGATTTTCAAATCAGCGTAAAATTTCCTATAAGAATCCATTTTAAAATTTTAAAAAATCCATAATTTTGTGACAGCGACAGACAGACCGACAGACATATAGAATTCAGTAACGAATTTTTTAAGTTCGTTGAAAATAAGAGGAATGATATATGAGAACGTATAAAATATTCTATTGGGAACAGCTGTACAGATCAAATGGTAAGTGATATCGTAAATATTCTTTCAATTATGAATTTGGAATAATCCCAAGACCCTCAAGAGGGTTGACTTAGAGGATCCATCGCTATTTTATCATTTGTTTTATCATTGATTCCAATATACGACAAAAAGTCTTTTTCTTTCTTACCTTCCATAATATCTCAATAATGTTAACCAATAAACGTTTTACAGTGTACTCAATCCAGTAGCGTTTTATCTTTTTTTTTGTTACTAAGTCTATATCTAAGAGATCTTTAACAACCTTTACTGGGAGTATATTATAAACACATTCTTTCTTCATTGAGCGTTTAGATTTTGCTCCATGGAGGAAACTGTTTATCGGCTGCTTCCTCAGTTTCAGTGTTGCATGTGAAGAATTTTTTTTCTATTTCAATTTGGTTCATCTTACATATTCCTGATTTATAAATTAAGACGTCACACTTTATTTTAAAGGTGGATTTCTTAATAGTAGTCGGGTATAGCTTGACACATGGTTCAGAGAAATTTTTAGTTATATGGAGTTAACCTTCTATCCAGATAACTATTAAAATTTTACAGCCCTATCTTTTACTTTGCACTGTATCGCGATGTTGTTTATTACTATATCAGGCGGATCTGGTAGTCGCCGTAAGGCAAAAGTCGTTTCACACTTAGCTGTATTTATTTTGATGCACCATTTGGTGAACTACTGTTGGACCTGATCGGTATTTTCCTGACAGTACGGATGTAGTAATTATTATTGTGTCGTCTACATACATGTCTAAGTCTGTTCTTGGAAGTGTGGGTATGTCATTCATGAATATATTAAACAAGAGAGGACCTAATATCGAGCCTTGAGGAACACTTGTTCGTATACGACGAGTTGTGGAAGTATAAGAGTTAATTCTTACCTTGGAAGTTCTTTCTGTTCAAAAGGAGGCAATTATTTGCAGTAGGTAGGAAGGGGCCTTCATTTTCATCATTATGTGCATAAGTCCTTGGATCCATTGAAGGCAATGAGTGTATGCTTCCGGTTACCAAAACCTTCTTTGATCTTTTCTGGGAGTTTTAGCAGTTGATGTTGAGTAGTTGGTTTTAAAGCCAAATTGGTGTTGTTGAAGTATATTGTTGTATTGTTTTTGTTATTACTACTGCAATTTTGTCTGTGAACCAGTGAATAAATTCCTCCCATGTATTTATCTATTTCAATTTCTCTGTAAATTACTTCGATACAATGATTCTCATAGAGGTCTGAAGATGTGACTAGATGGAGCTGTTATAATCCATTATGTTATCAGAAGTATTAGGAGATGGTAAACTAATATCAGTTAGTTATATTACTTCACATTTCCAATTCGGTATGTCTAAGATTGCTCTTGATAAGACTTTAAGTGCTAGTGTGTGCTTTACAGGTAGGTCTTTGTATTTTGATAAAAGCAAATTAGTATAATTTGTCACTACATAAACATTTTGCCTGGATAACTTCAACCAACGAGGTGGTATATCCCGGGACTGTTCCTTGATAAAGCACTCCAACGCCGCTCGAGGCCTCTCACGCTCCGCTGAAAATCGAGCTCATATTTCAGGGCGACCGTGCGTTTGACCCACCTGGAACGAAATCAAATTGCTCAGAAGGCCCGCGCTTTAAAATACAATGAATTATTTCAAGGCCGCAAATCTGCACATAAATACGAATAAAACATTGGGATCGCGCGGAGGGCCGTAAAAGTGTCCGCTCGTAAATATCCCCGTGAAGGATTTCGATGGCGACGCGGCAAAAACGGAGGCGCACGTAGCGCCGCAACAAAGTTGATAATGAGCAAAAAACGGCGGGCGAGCGCCCCGGTAAGAAAATTGCTGGGAATATCAGGGCGATGCCGTCATAAGGAAACGACGTTAAAGGCGGACTAGCCGTGACGGCCGGAGTTAGTCGGAGGGGATTATAAAACAGGTAACTCTATTTTAAAGCGTCCGACGAAAGCTCCTTCCGCTTATTGTAGTTCGCTCTTCCCTTACTTTTAAGTACAGAAAATGCCTGGGACTCCTCCATAATCCAATTTATTACATCCTTCACGGTCCTGCTACAAGCACCATCCACAATAATTCATCTCCATCCCCCGGGACGAGCTTCTCCTCCAGCTCCTTTATCGGCAGTGGCGTAACCGGGAATTTAGAAAAGGTCATTACTTTTTATTGGCTTTTTCAATTTCGGGCAGAGCTTCCGGACTCATTATCGGCTTTGGGAACTTTAAATTTGATTTTCCCGTTGCTCTAAATTAATGTTGATTTCTCCCGAATTTTCGCCCATCAAACGAGTTTGGGGAGTTTAATATTTAAAAACCGTTTTATTGCACTCTCCCGAAAATATCGGATTAGAAGCTATCAAGTCGCGGTAGTTAACGAGGGCTAAGTTTTGCACTGGAGCTTTAGATCTTATTGTGTAATCCAAGTTTGGATATGAGAGGCCTTGCCACCTAGCGAGTTTATGCAGAAACACTTTCAAAGTCATATCTATTTAGAATACATATTAACTGACTGAATGACATCCATTTCGTTTGGAATTTTTCGTTACTGGAATTTTTCTGACAAGGATTGTATTTTAAAGTCTTTGCTATATAATCTGCAATAGTTATTACAATCAAGCAAAATTTGTGTTTTCCCAGAACCGACTTCTTGGTCAGGATTCTTTAGGACATGTTGAGTTACGGCTAATTTTTCAGGTTGCCTAAAGCTCAGATGTTGTTGAGGTTCTTTTCTTATGATGGTAATTGCTCGATTCGTGGACATAAGTGTTTTGGTGTATCTTACGAGTTTTTCTGACTGGTCATAACAAATTACATACTTTTATTGCAGTAGTGTATGTGATTTCATGCTTGCTGTTCCATGACCTGTTCAAGTCATCCTTTACATGCTTGTAAGGTCCATTTTAGGCTCTTAACTCCGCAAGAAAGAGTCCAGGTTCATATATTCGTGGTTAATTTACTAATATTCTCGTTAACATTTTTTTATGTTAGTGGTAATTCTATTGTTTGACCTATGCATATAAATTTTCTCTATGTGATGCGGATGTCCATCTTTCGATCTTAGTACCTGCATGTGTAGGAAAGCAATCCTGTTGTGCGATCCCAATTTTATCATAAATTGAATATTTGGCCATCGAGTTTTGAAGCTTAGAACATGTATTGAGGTAAAGTTTTCCTGTCTTTACTTCACATCACAAACGTCATTAAATCACAAACGTAGTAATTGATGATCTCGACATATAAAATCGAAACTACAGTTACATCACTGAAGTCCAATCCACGTATTAAGAAAGATTTACAGCCAATCACCTTCTAAGGGCGATAACTCTACTAAATAAATAAATGAATGATTGGATTTGCCGGCACACCTTGTTAATTACCTTCGAGATACTCCCTAAAGTTCTAGACCACTTTAAGTAGGTGAGCAATAACATTGAATTTTGTTGACCATTCTCTTTTCTTTTATCAATCACATACTAACCTGTAATCATCAATTACTACATAAAAGAAGCTGAGAAAACCTCATCGCGCGTCATTTAATGGTGCGATTAACCGTCATGTCCAAGTTTCTAATACCGATTGTTTTAATGTCTTCTCACATTCTGTTTCTAACTTAAACGAGACCTTCTCCAAACTCATTGGACGTAAGGGTTTAATGTGGTAATTATTTTGGTAACCCTGCCATTTTCCTGTCTTTTGGGGGTGAATCCACCACCTTAAGTTTTGTGTCTCGATAAATCTTCAAAATTTATTCGCTTTGAGAACTCTTAGTCCTATTCTAATTTATCTTCAGACCAAACTTTTTGGCTATAGCTTCCACCTCCCTAAAATTTATATTTTTGGCATTGAACTATCTATTTAATAATTTTTTTGCTACGATATTAAACAGCGGGGAAAGAACATCCTCTTCTATCTTTACCTTTACCCCTTGATGACCCGTCTTGCGTTTTCACTATAACACTGGCCAAACTTAAAGTTTCTTTGATCAAATTTATAAATTTAACCGGTGTTACTAATATTTTTATTGCATCAAATTTTAATTAAAATTAAATTAATAAACGTCGAACTTTTTTCTGTTAACCTCGCATAAGGTTTATTGCATCTATTGCCCCACAGTTTTTTCTAAATTTGTGTTGATAGTTTTCTGCGTATGGCCACTTCTTTTAGTGTTTTAATTAATATACAGTTATGTACTTTATAATTAACCTTTAAGAAAGTTATCTTTCTGCAGTTTGAACAGATTCTTTTATCCATACGTTCATCTTTATGTATGAATATAATAATTCCCCTCTTCAAGTCTATAATTATTTTCTCTTTTTGCCATAGCTTTTTCTACAATAATGCCTTCTGTTACCCTTTAATTTTTTTATTGTTTTCTCCATCTTCTAATTATCTGCTTCTTTGATTATTTTTGACTAAAATTTCTGTAGTTTCTTGATAAGTTCAGTACTAAGCAAGACTGATGTCTAAGTAGCGCCTACTATCGTACTGATAATAAGACAAAGGAAGAGTCCCATTGTTTTTTAACTAGTTTATAAATATTTCAGTGTAGTGCCTTGTCCAGGGGCGAACTTTTATTATAGTTTAACGCAATGTTTGTTTTGTGAGACAAAAATTAAAAATGATTAGGTATTTTGTTTAATTAAACATTTTCAATATTTGTATATATAATAATATTGTTTTCCTGTGACAATGATTGAGATCCAAAAAAGTCTTCAATACTGCACTGGGTAGTTGTTTTTGCCAATATATATGATAGACGTGTTGGGTTCGAAATAATTCGGATGTATTTGTGATCTTGGCTTAACAGCCCAAGAACAGTCAATATATTATAGATCAGCACCTCAAAAAAACGTACAAACTGTTACTTGCATGACACAAGCACAGGTCACAATAAGTTTGTATTACAAGGATAAATACAAGCTTTGGTAGAAAAACAATGAAATCTACCCCCGCTTTACAACATCAGTTAAAATTACCCCATACCGTAGATCCAATACAAGTTACAGTTACTATGCGATTGTTACGAATGACTAAAGTGAAGTTGTGTTTGCGAGCTGCGTTACGAAAATAAATCGGCAACAGTTTGAATTGTGCTATCAAATTTTGTGCAAGATGGCAAATACGCACAAGCTGTTTTTAGAGAGCTGAGAAAAAGTACGAAACGAATTTGGTGTGGTAGTTCCAATCTCAAAAATGGACGACAATATGGAAAGAGTGAGGATTCTTGTGATACCAAGCTGTCGATTAACGATGTGAATGATCAGCAGTGCGTTAAATTTGAGCTGGTGCACACCTCAAGATTTTAATACAGGATTTTGGACATGAGGAAAGTTTCTTAGTCTCCTATAACTCCTGTAACTTTTTTATTTCTGAGGTTGAAAAAATATTTGAAAGGGCACTATTTTGTGCTTTGGTTAATATCCAGAAGAGCTTGACTGATTGGTTGAAAGATATTTCAACAGAAACCTTCCAGAACTACTCTGAATAATGACAAAAATATCTAAGGGATCTAATCATCAAGGTTATACCATGGTAATTCTCTGCTACAACACTCTGGCAAAAGTTATTTCTTTCTTTCTTTAATCATAACCCTTTGTGCCTTATGGTGTTGGTTTTTGTAGCCATTTCTTGTATTCTGGTCTGTTGGTGGCCAATTTCCTTAATTCTTGCTCCGTCTTTCCTCTATTTTTTCCAAGTTTATAGATATAATCCATCCATTGCATACGTGGTCGTCCCCTTCCTTTTTTCCCTTCTGGTCTTGCCTCCATAACTTGTTTTGTTATTCTGGTTTCGTCTATCTTGTAGACATGTCCAAACCATTGCAGCTGTTTTTGCTCTATTAGTTTTTCTAGTGGTGTGATATCCAGTGTATCTCTAATTCTTGTGTTTCTGATCCGGTCTATCCTTGTTTTTCCTGCTACTTTTCTAAGGTACCTCATTTCTGTTGCTTGGATCTTGCTCTTGTTTCTTTCATTGGTTGTCCACCTTTCTGATGCATATGTTAAGGTAGATATAAAATAAAGACTTGTTTATATATATTTATTTTGGTCTTCTTTTCAATTTCTCTTTTCCCTACTATTGTTTCATTTATTTGGTAATATACGTTATTTGCTTTCGTGATTCTATTATTTATTTCATTATCTGTCTTACCATCTTGACTTACTATTGTACCCAGGTATTCAATTTATTTACTTTTTCTAGTATTTTTCCGTTACATTTGTATATCTTCTTGGGTGTCTTCTTGGTCATCTTTACTTATATACATTGTCTTACTCTTCTCTTCGTTTATTGTCATACCCTGTTTCTTTATGAGATTGTTTTACTTATTGATTGATTCTTGTCGTTTTCGTTTCTCGTCTGCGATTAGGACAATATCATCTGCATAGATCAGAGAATGGACTTTCACAGGTCTCATTTTCCAGTTTCCGATTTTAGTTGTTTTTGTTCTTCTTTTACTCTCTTTTATTACTGTATTCATTACTACGTTGAAAAGTAGAGGACTGAGGCCATCCCTTTGTTTTATTCTTCTTTCTATGAGGAAAGTGTCCGATGTTTTCCCATTTAGTCTTACTTCTGCTTTCACTTTCTTAAAGACTCCTTTAATGGCTTCTATAAGTTCTCTGGGTGTGTTTAATTTTTCTAGTGCTTTCAATATACTTTGTCTCGGGACCGTGTCGAAAGCCTATCTTAAGTCGAGGAAGGCTAGATATATCGGTTTGTTCACTTCTAAGAGTTTATCTATTATTATTCTTAGTATGAATATTTGATCTTGTGTTTGTCTGTTCTTCCTAAAAGCCGCTTGTTCCTCTTCTAGTTTGTCATCTATTAGATCTCTTAGTTTATTTGTAATCCAGTATTTTTGTATATGCTTTTAGAACTACTGATACTAGACATATGGCTCTGTAATTATTAGGATCTGTTGTACTTCCATTTTTGTGGACCGAGACAATTATATTTTGCTGCCATTCATCTGGGATAGTCTTTACTTTCTATGCCTGGTTGTATATTTTTAATAGCCAATTTCCTAATACTTCTCCACCGTATTTAATTAATTCAGGAGCTATTTCATCTTTTCCAGCTGCCTTTCCTATTTTTATCCTTCGTATAGTATTTTTCATTTCTATCTCTGTTGTTAAGTTTATTTTTTCTTCTTCCTCTTCCTCTTGGTATCTATTTATTTCTATTTCTTCATCTTCTTGTTCTTCTTTTCTAAATTTTCTTTCATAGAAGTATTTCCAAGTCCTTAGTATATTTCCTGTATCTGTTTGTAGCTTATTATTTCCATCTTTGATGTTCCAGACTGGTTTGCTATATTTCCCTCTTAGACCTTTGATGGTTTGCCATAATTTCCTGTTGTTATTTCTATAATTCTCTTGTAGTTGTGCTCCAAATACCTCCCATGTTCTTCTTTTGGCCTCCTTTACAATCTGTTTTGCTTCATCTCTTTTTCTATTATATTCTTGTTTGTTTTCTTCAATTTTTTGATTGCTGTATCTTCGCCAGGCATCTTTCTTTTTAGACCACACACTTTCTTGTCTGTATTAAGAATTATTTCCTTCAAAACTTTCCATCTCTTATTTAGGTCCCATAATTCGGTTTCTAATTCTTCTTGTTTATTTGTAAGTTTTTGAGCTATCTTTTCTTCATATAGTTGTCTAATTTGTCTATTTTTTAGTTTTTCAGTATGTATTCTTTTATAGGTTTTGTTTTTAGTTCTATTAAACGGTTTCCATCTCCAGTCCGATACTACCAGTCGGTGTTTACTGTTTAATTCAGCCCCTCTTATTGCTTTTACATCCATCACGTTCAATCTTATTTTCTTGGAGTATGTTATGTAATTTATCGTACTCTTTGCGTTTCTTTCATCCGCTTCAAACGTTATTTGATGTATTGTTTTGTGTTTAAAGAAGGTATTTCCTATTACTAGTTGATTATTACTACAGATAGTTATCATTCTCTCTCTATTATCATTTCTTGTTCTTTCGCTACCAAACATGCCCATTGTGCCTAGTCCTTTTGTTGGATCGTTACCTATTCTTGCGTTCCAATCACCTATTATTATTATTATCTGTTTTGTTTTCCTCATAACTCTGTCGACTGTGCTTTGTAGCATTCTGTAGAAATCTTTTTTGTCTTCTGCATGTGCATCTTCTGTAGATGCGTATATTTGTATAATTCTTGTCGTTCTATCTATTTTTAGGATTATATACATTATTCTTGAGTTCATACCCATTGTGTTACTCTTTGGTTTATTTCTGGTGTTACTATGATTTCCACTCCTTCGTTAGCTCTCTTCTTTTCATGTACTCCTGCACATCTTAAAAGGTAGTTATCTTCTAGCATTTTCTCTCCCGTACCTTTCCTTTTCACTTCACTCAGGCCTATTATGTCTACTTTGTATTTCTTTATTTCATCTATGATTTCTATTTCCTTTCCTGTTAAGGTTGTAACGTTCCACGTTGCAATTCTTATCCGTTTCCGTTTGCCAAGTTGTCGTCTTCTGTTCCCATCCTTTCCGAAGCTATCTTATTCTTATGAATCAAGTTAATCCATGTGGGTGATTGGCCCAACGATGGATGCCCCGTTACCTCGGGGCCACTGGTATTAGGTTATACCCTCCGATGCTGGGTCGTGCCCCGTTAGTTATCTAGCAGAGTGTACCGAGCTTTAATGCTTCACGTGCAGGTGGGGTTGACTTTTGGGTCCTTAAGATGTTGGCGGACCCCTTACACTCCACCAAAAGTTATTTCTTTTTTAAATTAGTTCACTTAGTTGTAGAGCTTAGATCTAGGCTTTATTACATTTTGAATTTGACTTTAGTGTTTTTGTTGAGAATGATGCACTTGCATCTGTCGTAAAGGATCAAGTAAAAATATTGATTTTCTTCTGTATTGTCAACTCGTTAGAATTCTAAGAGATTTTTAAAAACGCTCGCCTCTTACATGATTCGTCTAAGTTATTGAATATCAAGACACTCAATAGGGTATCGTAGTCACAAAAATGACAAGTTATATGTACAGTTACTTGACCGGCTGAGGGTTGAGAATTACTGGCATCCATCGATTAATGGGCGCTGTCTACAGTAACGTCTATGTGGATTTTTGTAGTGCGAGGCAGTAGGCAAGAAGTGCGAAAAAAACTCTACTCACAACGAATCTGCTTGATCGGGCTCGATGTGGTCGGCCCTCGATAGCTAGGACGAACAGCATCGAGCGCGTCCAGATGAACGAGCTTGAAGCAGAAGGATATCGTTCGAGCTGCTGAGATTTTTCTTGAACGAATTCACCACAACATCCTATTGGTGGCTGCAGAAAAGTGTGTGCAAGATGATTGTCCCGTGCATGTTTCCTAAAACGAAGCACAATCGAAAGGAGAGGGTGGGTGGTGGTTTTCTCCGTCGGGTTGTGACACAACGCGGAGAGTAATCAGTGTAGTACGAGCTAAAGGTTCTCCTAACCTGAATGAAAAGTATTGATTACTGTCTTTTAGGACTAGAACAGCCAATATGTCAATACTTTGAAAAGACTCCGAGTTTATATACTACAAGTTACTTTGCAACAAAGGAATTCTTAAACATGATAATATTTATTTTCACTGTAGTCAGCAAAGGCAGAAAGTATTACAGCCTCTGAAATCTCCTAACATTTTACGGCACCCGGCCTAGAGGCAAAATCTAGCTATTTATAAGAAAGCACAACTACTAAACATGAGAAGATAGCTTTTTTCAAATGGGATGAAGAAACTTGTTCAGCGTTAGTGTGCGTCTGTGTACAGGCATGGTAATTTTATAGAAAAGTAATGACATTTCTTGATAGAGAAGTCGATAAGAAAGATATATCTTATATATTAATTTTTTTAAGTTTTGGCTCAGACAACTGTTTAAAATAATTTTTTACATGAAGGGTTTTCCAATAAGAATGATATGATTATGAAATGAAATGTTAACCATGCATAACTGTCACTAGTTATCAGTTATGTTTAGTGTACTCTGACATTTGGTTATTGTCCAAACATTTTATGAAGATAGACGTTCTTTTGAACACTCAACGTACCACATAATCGCCCTTCTGTGCTTGTTACTCGTCGAATAGTTGAAAAAATTTGAAAGAGATTTTACTATTCACAATACGAAAATACCAACAAGACGCCAAAATGCAAGAAATGTAGAAAACGTTACCGCTGTAAGAGGCTCCAAATTTATCAATTCGTCGATGTGTTCAAGAATTAGGGCTTCAAGGAACGACAACTTGGCGTTTTTTTACGAAAAGATTCGGTTAGTATAAGGTTGTGTTGACCCAAAAACTGAAGCCACTGGACCATCGTAAGCGCCGTGACTTTGCTGCTGGGACTTTACAGCAACTTGAAACGGATCATAAATTACCTTCTCAGAGGAAGCTCTTTTCTGGTTAGGTGGATATGTTAACAAACTAAATTGTCGTTTTTGGTGTGAAAATAATCCACAAGAGATTTACGTGGAGCTCTTACATCCGCAAAAGGTCACTGTGTGGTGTGGGTTATGGCATGGTGGTATCATCGGACTATTCTTTTTTCAAAACGAGGTAGAAGATGCAGTTAAAGTGACTGGTGAGTGATACCGATTAATGTTAACAGACTTTTGTGGCTAAATTGAGAAAAAATGATTGAAAAACATGTGGTTCCAACAAGACGGTGCCAAATGTGACACTGCTAATGCCAATATATTGCAATGTATTGCAAGAAAAACTCCTTTAAATTACTTTTTGTGGGGTTATTTGAAATCTATAGTCTATGTAATTATTCGTTCTTTTTGGAAAATTCTTTACATTTACACTATCAGTATATTTAATCAATTAATAAATGTAGAACACATTTATTCTTACATGACTCAATACAAACGCTGTCTAGTATGATTCTTAATTAGCAATGTAGAACAAAATATTTATTATTCAACATTGTTGGGGCGATGCGTTGATGAGCTGAAACTATAACCTGAAAGTCTTGGTTAATTGAAACTGTGGCAAAAAATTTTCTTGGTGGTCTGGCTAGGTCTAGTAATAGGAGGGTGCGAATAGAGATTTTACAAAAATATAATTATCTGTTGAGATTTTTAATTATGAAACAATCCAGATTAACGTTTAAATTACTGGCTTCCTTAGTGTAAGCCTTGCTACCCATTTTATTTAAAATTGTAACATACTTGTATGTAATTTAAAGAGTATAAGTTAATTGGAGATAGATATGTTAACATTCTTGATGAAACGAGTATTATTTAACTTAAAATAATATGCAATAGACAATTAACAGTCATATGATTTGAATATAAGAAGGAACATTCTAAAATATAGGAGCACACAATGGAGCATAGCGGAAGAAATTGCCCCACTTGGGGTTTTTTCCTTAACACTCTTGGGAGGTGCTGTTGCCTATATGCTGTCTATGGTAATATCTGGCTGATCTCATGTTTTGCACATGCCTCAACTGTCGCAAACAATTGGAATTCCATTAGGGTTATTAAGGTTATTACACATTGCAGTGCTGGCAATTAGCGCACCCCGCGCGGCGCCTCCGCCATAATTCCGCAGCGCCGGTCCGGGAGCGGAGGACGTGAGCGGGCCACTCTTGCCAAATTTATCGCGTTATTGCAGGATCCGCAGCTTCTGCTCGGGCCGTTTCGCGGAGATATGATCATCCGCCGCGGGCTGCGCCGCAACTTCCGGCGAGTTAATTTCGAACAAAGGGGCGACACGTCTCGCGGCGCAATCAATATAAAACGGCGGATGGCTTATTCGAAGGCAGGTCCAGATTGAAACTAACAGCCCCCGGAGCGGGGCTCATTTGAGCTCGTCTCGCGCAATGGAAATAAATGATTCAGGAAATAGTTCGTCCCGGCCCTTCCGGAGGCGCCGCTCGCTGATGGCCCATTCTGCGATAAAAATGCGCACTTTTGGCACAAAGGGCCGCGAAGAACGCATTAATTTAGAGAGAATCCCAGCCGGAAAATGAAAGGCGCGCGCTGAGCACTTTCACACGTCTGCATGCCGAGCTGAAGCTGCTACAACTGAAAACTGGAGCTGAAAAGCTCGGTCCGCGGAGCGGCGCGGCTCTTCCGTTACATTTAATCAGCGTTTCCGGTTATTAACTGTCGGATAAGCAGACTGCGGAATTAATCAGGATCGGCGCCTTATTTCGGCCGCGCGCTGAATTCAAAAAGGCTGCGGATCAAATTTTCCTGCGTTTAGCGCCGCGTCGGCGGAGGATCGGCGTACAATGACAACAATTAAATTAACGCCCGCTGTAGCAACATGAAGGGAGCAGATAAGGGAACAAAAAGATACTTTAATTAAACTTGAAGGATTTTGCATATTTCAGCAGAAGTTTTTGCCGTTCTACACAAGTGATGGCCGTGGAGCGGGCCACGCTGTGCGATTCAGAAACTTTATTAATATAAACTGGATCCGACGCATCAGGGATCATTACACGTCGGGTAAAATTAGTTTCGTTATGATTTATGTTAAAATGCTGGTAAAAGTTAATGTCGCTTGTAGCAGCACGGAGACGAAGAGACATTTCATTTTGTGGAACTGCGGTGGGATAATCTTTTTCCATTAGGAAAATATTAATTTTTTGATTCTATGATTATTGCTACCTATTTGCTTGACAGACAGTCGATTTAATGTGCAAAGAAACGTTGTTTTATTGAGAACAATCTACTCTTTGATATCAAATCATTCAAATCCTCGTAGATTTTGCTCACTTGCCAAATTTTTCAGAATGCTTGAGGGTAGTCCGTAGTAGAGGTAGAAGAGTAAGATGAATAAGAGAACAGATCCCATCTCTATGTAGAAGTAAAAGACGATGTGATTGTTTAGTGTGGTTTTTTGACTCTAATGGCAATATAAATTATATCCAATGTATTTGTAAGACGCGCACTAATTCTAGTCCAGTAGCCACATGTTTAAACTAATTTTGTCTGTGCTTTTTTTGATATAGTTCAAAGTCAGTGATAATTAAAATACATATGATGGTGATGACTAAAAGAGAAGTAAAACGAATTCAAAGTCAGGGATGGCTGATAAGAAAGATCACCAAAGAATTGAAAGTTTCAAGACGTATGGAGGGAAAGTGGTCAAAGAGGAACAGTTATCGCCATCAATACAATACAAAAGTTAATTCAAAATTATTGTCGACTACCTAAAAACTGATTACGAAGCAAAAGAGGGACAAAATTGGTACTTCATCAGTTGATGCGCTAAAACACCACTTGAACCAAGAATCTAAGAATCAGTCGAAAACAATATCGAAGTCTATGATAATTGATTTCTGTGCTATTACCGTACAAAAGCGAGAAAATAAAAACAAAAATTGTGTGTTATAATAGTCACCAGGTACAACTACAAATAATAATTTCTAAATTAGATAACCACAGGAATGATAAAATTTAAGTAAAAATAAGTCTAGATAACATAAAGATCATTTTTCGCTAACAAGTCTAGCCTTCTTCTTCTTTCATGGTTCCTTCTGCTCTTTTAGGCATCGGATTGCCGCACCTAAATCGCAAATAAAATTAAAGGTACTTAGGCAACCAACTGTACAGGCTAAACTGTAGGTAGTATAAAATAATACGAAAGATTTTAAATTTTACCTATAAAAATAAATTGAAAGTAGATAAAACAATAGTAATTAAAATTACAAAAGGAATAAATAAACAAAATAATAACTTACAGTAAAGAATTTTATTATTTAAATAAATAATTAAATAATAAGATGTCTAGTGCACAAACGACTGAAATGTTATGGAATAAATTGTTAATGAAAGTTAAATAAAATAGTTAATAATTAAAGCTATATTGAAACCAAACCAAAAGAGCAAGAAAAAAGTATGTAAAACACTGAAAAAATGAATGGGAAGAAAAATTGTAATTTATGGGGTGCAATGTGAAAGTTCTAGATATTTTCATCTAGAACCCCAGATATTGATTCTAACTAAGTACAATTTGTAAGTAGAGTGTACTGAAAAATATGTAGAATTTATAAAGAAAATTATCCCACGCAGCAAAAATATTATTGGGTTTAACAAAACCGCAAATATTAATAAAGAGGAAGAACTTAAAAGGCACTAAGAAAAGTTTACTATACAAAGGGACACTTAAAGAGAGAAAACATGCAATTATGAAACAAGATAAAATAATAGTGGAAGGCAAAATTATGAATGAAGAAGAGACACGGAAAGTCAGAGATGAAATAAAAAGGAAGAGAATGCGGAACGTCACAAGCAGTGAATCTCCGACCAAGGTAAATAGCAATTACGGACAGATAAATACAACATAAGAACAAAGGCGATTCGCGAAATGGACAAACGAGAGGAAGAAATAAAAACAAGGGAAAAAACTTCAAAAGAAATTAAACGTAGGTATAGCATACTTGCTCTGTGAAAACAATAGAGCTGAGAGTACTTCAACAATCATACAAAGAGGAAGAAACAAATGGAAAACAAAACATAACATAAAGGATAACTTAATATTGGAAATAGCAGCATGGATCATTTAGATTTTATTACAACCAAGCAAAATGAACGAATTCACGAATCAACAAGAACAAATAGGAATAAAAGTAATCGCGCTCCAAGGGATAAGGTGGAAAGGGGTAGGATGAATAGATAAAAATGACTACTCAATGTGATTTAAAGGAACGGGATTTACAGTAGAAAGAGCATTAGTGAATAACGTATTAGGTATTGAACCAGTAAGCGATAAGAATATTTGGGAATATAACTCTTATAATTGAATATGCACTAACAGAATCAGCTGACGAGGAAGAAAAAGATTAGTTTTATAATGGATTAAATGAAGCGACACAAAGAACACCAAAACATAACATGTTAATAACCTTAGGTGACTTTAACGCACAGATGGTTAATTTACACTACATGAGAAACCAACAATCTGCAGAAGATAAAAAAAATAATATATGTATATATAATAATAATGATGAAACAATTGGGGACGTGGAAAATTCCAGGAACAAATGATGCTAATTGTAAATTGACCACATATTTATATCTGAGAAATGGAAAACCCTAATACAAGATGCAAAGTGATTAAGAGCATTAAACATTGACTCCAACCATTATCTTGTAAAACCGACAGTAAAATTCAGAATGACTGCAGTAAAAAAACACATAAAGACCAAAGCAGAGGAAAGTGGCATATAGAAGCATTTGAAGAAAGCCATAAAAAGGCTGAATAGATTAACAAAATTGAAGGCTAAAAAAGCTAGAATGCGATAAAGATAACATCCAAGAAAAATGGGACTCACTAATGGAAACAGCACATCAAATGATAGGATACAAGGAAAAAGGGGGAAGAATGGTTTAACGAGGAATGTACACAAAGCAAAATTACAATTTCTACGAACTCGAAAGCAGGAAGGCAAAGAAGACTATGACATGAAAAGGAAGAAGAGGCAATTAATAAGGAAATTGAGAAACTAGAAAAAAACAGCAGTTTGAAAAACCAAAAAAAATTCTGTAAATATTTAAACAAATTAAGTAGTATCTGTAAGGATAGGAAAGGAAGAAATACAACAGAAATAGAAGAAGTATTAAGATTATAGAAGAGTACAGTAGAACTCAAAAAAATGAAAATGGAGAAAAAGAATCATTTAAACTATATAAAGCAGAACCAGAAAACGCACCCCCAACACAGACGGAAATTACGGAATAATAAAAAATATGAAAAATGGAAAAGCACCCAGTTCAGATAACATAACCAACGAATTAATAAAAAATAGACAATTATTATGGAGTACAAGAACGTCTCATCATACTAGAGAAAAAAATAGCACATCTCTTGTATGGCTGACGTATCAAGCACATTATTACCTCTTGTTCGAAATGAACACAGGTACTCAAGTGGGCTAACCACACGGCATCCGGAGGCTAGAACGAAAGTGTTTAAAGGATTTTCATCATAGTGAAGTGAACCGGCCATCATATAACACCTCTGGTGGTCGTAAAATACATTTCCTCCTTTTTCTAAATTAAACCACCTGCCCAAGGTACACTGTGCGATTAGAAATAGGCTAGTAGTCTGCATAAAAGAAGAAGACATGAATAAATAGACTTTGAAACTGACAATTGCAAATATCCTTCTTTGTGGTGACACTCTCATGTAATTCTGCAACGCCTAAAATCTCTCTGGTCCTATCTAAGCTTCTTCTGTTGCAAGTAGACACTTTTCCCAGAAATTTAATCAGGACTACGGTAGTAACTGGTCCTGCCCAAGAAAAGTCGGTGTTAATACTATAGATACTGCTTAGACCGTCAGAATATCAATTTAACCTATGTTTTGACGTCATGGTAAACAAGTCAGAGGAAAAAATATGAGGGAGGTGTACTTATTATACGAGTAGTTTAATGTAGTCTATATTAGAGTGAACTTATTTTAACAAATATGGGAAGAATTACTAATATATTCTACAAAGCATTTGAATAGATTCAAAGAACTATGAATCTATAATGCAGTTTGGGCTCACAAAAATTCTTTATTTTTTAGTTGTTTTGTTTATTTTACATTCTTTTATTCGAGTGTTTGAAAATTCGCGCCTTGTAAGAAGTACTAGCCCTACCTTCTCCCCCATGTAGCCAATATTGCAAAAAGACGGCAACCTCCAAAGGGATTCAACCTGCAAATCTCGCGTCTCGAAGCAAACCCGCTAGCAACTCAACCAATTTGGCACTACGGGAAAGCGCGCTTCGTGCGGTAGTTTGTTCGGTCCGTTTTTCTGTCATTTCTGACATATGTCAAGCCCTATAATTTTTAAATGGGCTATGTTTTAGGCCACTTGCATTAAATGTTGAAGTATAAATATTGTGGCAGTATATCTAGCACTCACTTGAAGAAGCTATTTACAACTAAGATGCTTAATGAGGCTATAACAGCAGCAAGTTTGAAAGATTTTGTTATAGAAGTAAAACGCGTTCCCTAAAAGCTCTATTGCAAAAGACAATATCTGAAGATAAACGAGTCGATTAAATTATATTTATTAGTAAATTATTTTTATAACCTCTGATTACATAAAGCTAATGTGCCTAGTAGGGAATGATATTAAATATAAAGCAATATATTTAGATTATTTTAAGGAACTACTATATTCAACTCAGAAATGGAAAGAATTATTAATCGGTAAAGATCTAAATGAAGTTCTGGTAGATAAACCCATACAACAAGAGACACAAGAAATTATAAAGAGCGGCCGCAATGTGAATATGTCCAGGAAAAATGGGATAAACATATAATTAACAAAATATAGAGGTGAACTGTTATAAGAACGTATATTATCAATACAAAAGAGAAAATTAGTATACAAAAAAAATGCTTTTATTGTTCTTGAAAGCAAACAGGAATCTACCCAGCTCGACCGAGCAAGAAAATAGAGATTGATAATTAATACGTAACTTGGGCTTACCTTTCGATGGCTTCGTCTCGTTCTTTCCCGTCACTGATGGGGAGGAACTAAATAGAGAAATAAAAAGCAAGTTAGGGATGAATTCCTCTTTACTTTTGAGAACTGTACGGAAAGTCGTCGAGGTACGTTTCGCTGGAATGGGCTTTCCTCGGGGTTTATGAATTCAAATCCGTATAGAAACAAGCTACACACCGCTCAAGCTATCGAAGAACAAGTTAAACGAAACTGATATTATCGCCATATAAACACTAGATCATCCACCAAAAGTAACTGCTGACATTAATAACGAACAAATGGGCTCGAACCAATAGGTAATTCTCCCGTCCAATCACGAACGCGTGCATTTCAGAATTTATCTTAGGAACTGAGATCTATTCTGTCAGAAAAACGCCTAATTACTGAAGGATTATTTTATTAATTTTTACGTTATTATAAAACGAGTTAAGAGATGCGGTAGGAGATGTAATAAGGAAGTATCAAACAAATAAGCAACATACAAAAATTTAAATTATAAATTAGAGCTACTAACCGTTGATTCTGGACAAGCCTTTGCCTCTACTAATAGAGCAAAACATCTCAACCATGAAAGAATTATGAATACAGGTTAAACAAGGAGATCTAAAAAAATGACACGAATCAGAAACAGAGGAGTTTTAAGTAGATAAAAAGTTGCGCTTTGGTCTCAACATTTTACAACTTAAAAGGAAATAAAAATATAAGAACAAGGGAGAAGGGAGCACTTACTAGTACATGCAGGTGACCTGATACTAATAACAAAGAGACAAGATTTGAATTACTAGAGGAAATGACAGCGGGAAAACAAGGGGCTAAAGAAATAAAGACAAAACAAAAATTATTGAAAGTGTGGTAAAAAATTAGGGGCAGATAAAATTAAAGTTTTATTATATTTAGTGAGAGGGGCGAGAGGATTTGAAATAAAGGATAAGATAATAGAAGTTAGTAGAGAACAAAATTATTTTCAAGAAAATTCAATCGCTTTAATAAGGCATGATAATAAAATTTGCAGAGGTTTTCATCGATGTGCGCAGCACAAATCGGAAATAGATCTTTCGCTTACTTAAGTTTTTACAGGCGATGCTTTGTCAATGTCGCTACCATCAATCGTAGAGTGAGCTGCCCATCTCTATTACGCTTGGGTTCTGCTTGTCGACGCCTACCAAAATATAGTGATAAAAACGTTTGTGACACCACCTCTCACACTGACTACATTCGACTGCCCGTAGATGATTTACCCTAACGATTACGTGTACTCCACGTTAAGATGGCGCTTCTCGAAGTAACTCTGTATAATCATGTACATGTCCTCGCACTTAACGTAGTTGAGAGATATTGGACCATCTAGAAACAATCTGTTGCCTAAATGGCACGTATACGTTTATTTGTCAACCAAATTTTAAAATTGATTAAGACAATATTTGTATGAAACGCGTAAACTTTTGTAGTTCTTAGGTCAGTTTTTGCAAACTCTTTTTATTTCTTTAATTTTATTTTGCTATAATGAGAGCTGAATTTCATCCCCATTTTTTATTTTGTTCGTGTCTGACTACTTCTATTTTATTCATCGAGGGATTATGTTCCCCCCGCATTTTGTTTCGAGGATTCCCGATGCACTTATGTAATGATGGGGAAAAGATAAGTCGGCCTACAAAGAGAGGCTTGTGCCTTTGGATTGCAGAAAGCAAAGCGCCCGCTTGTTGCTTTTGTAGCTCTTTGTGCCGCGAAAAAGGTTGAAATTCGAGGAAACTTGGATTATTTGTTAACAGAAGCCGGCTTCCCTTGAACTTTGCAGATAAGTGGGTCGGAAGCGAGATTACCATTTATATTACAATATCAAACAGTTAAATATCCGGTTTGCGTTTTATCTTGGTTTACATAGAAGTCCCAGATCTGGCGCTTACGGTGTTTATGCGAAATAATGGTTTTAGCTGAAATTAGCGCATTTTGCTGCTTTAAGTTGTCTTAAATCGTTCACGCGGAAAATCAAACGACGGAAAATACGCGGGCATTCGGTCAAACATAAACTTGCAATTTGGATTTTAATTGTTATAAAAGAATATCGCCATATCGATATAAATTAAGTAAAATGGTTTGGTGGTCATTTTTTTCAAATAACAATTTGTTATTAAATAAACCCAAAAGCTTTCATAAAATAAATGAATTTTGTTATTAATGTTTGTTCCTTGTATATGGTTGACAGTAAATTATTGTCTAAATTATATATATAAAAAAAATTATGAGTGCTGCTGCTGCTGCTGTCACACAGGTCAAAGGTCAAATCGTTCGTGCCTTTCCGTGCCGACCCGAGCACCTCCGAAGGACAAATTTCGGTCCGGCGACAGGCGCGACCGAGGTAATATATTTCCGGAACCGCAAGCGATGGAAAATTTTCGTTTGAGAGGAGGTAATATAGCACTTATATATATAAAAAAAATTATGAGTGCTGTCACACAGGTCAAAGGTCAAGGGTCAAAGTTCGACTCTAACTGGGTTTACGTAAATGCGTTGTCATGGCAACGGCGTACGTCAATTATGTCAAACAGAGCTTTTTAATCATGTTTTTATTTATTTTTAAAAACTACTATGCGAAGGGGCTCAAGCATGTCGGAGATGGACAAGCTCTCCGGGGGGCCGCTGCCAGACCTCGTTATATATATAAAAAAAATTATGAGTGCTGCTGCTGCTGTCACACAGGTCAAAGGTCAAATCGTTCGTGCCTTTCCGTGCCGACCCGAGCGCCTCCGAAGGACAAATTTCGATCCGGCGGCAGGCGCGACCGAGGTAATATATTTCCGGAACCGCAAGCGATGGAAAATTTTTGTTTGAGAGCGGGTAATAAAGCACTTATACATAAAAAAAATTATGAGTGCTGTCACACAGGTCAAAGGTCAAAGTTCAACTCTAACTGGGTTTACGTAAATGCGTTGTCATGGCAACGGCATACGTCAATTATGTCAAACAGAGCTTTTTAATCGTGTTTTTATTTATTTTTAAAAACTACTATGCGAAGGGGCTCAAGCATGTCGGAGTTGGACAAGCTCTCCGGGGGGCCGCTGCCAGACCTCGTTAAATAGAAAGAATTTCTTTAGGTGTTTTTACTGATTTAAACGTTAATATTAAGCACATATCAAATGGTCAAAATCAAAAACTTCTGGTAGATAGCAACAGCTGAGTCGCGTTACTTTCTAAAAGTGAAGGGATATTTTTGTCACCAGCCACCCCAGGATGTATGTTACAAATAATAGTAGGTAACAGAAGTCACCTGAAAGAGACCTAGTGTCCAAAAGCGATTAAGACAGTAAAACTATACTTCTGCTAGAGGGAGATAAAATTATTAGTCAGAATTTGCTAGAAGGAAATTCTGGAGATTGTGGTTAGTCTGATCATTAGTTCGCTATTAGTTCGCTAGATTTTATTTCTCTTTTCATCTGTTAACCTGAACCCCGTGCACTGTACTTGTTATCTTGGCTTCAGGATGTGACCTGAAGAAAAGTCACACTGAAGTTACGCCATCTTCAAATGTTCTTGTTAAAGGAATTTACAAAGTTTTTATTGACATGAAAAATAATACGAAGAATGCAAACCAAATGTTACATAATTCAGAAAGTCAGCAGCAGCTATCGGTTTTGAAGAAGGAAGGAAGGGAAAGAAAGGAAAGAAAGAGCGTGTTTTTGGCCGAACATTTTTGTTCTTATTTCGTTTTCTACAAAAGCGGCAGGGTTTAAATAGCCGACGACGATTTTGCGAAACGGACTCTGAGGTCGTTAAATGACTCCTCAATTGTCCCGTAGTTTTACTCTTTAAGTATTGGCAAGTACGGCAGAGTAATCTTTGGAACTGCGACGGTTTAAACATACACAATGCGTCAACGGTGCAATGAGCAGGCGGCGACCAATTTCAAATTTAGAATAATTGGTTCATAATGCGTTCTGCCATTGTTTACCCTTATTACCACGCCGTAACAACGGTTTTTTAATCGCAATACGACCATGAAGATTACCTTCCCGAAGACGCCGCTTTATTGTGCCGACTGATATTGTTTTACTAAGTCCCCGGTTAAAGTCAGTTAAGCTTCTATTTCGCTTACTCATCATTCTGATGAATTAATCCTCTGCATCTCATGCTACTCTTGTTGGCTCAGGGCAACGGTGATTCCTAAAACTCCCTGTCTCTCTGTAACGTTGTAATGTAAGATTTATAGTCGAAGCACAAAACCTTAACGTTTTCGCAATGTTATGCACTAATAGCCTTTCTCGAAGTAAAGTGAGAATGGCTGATCGAGTTTCTATGAAGAGAGACTTACCATGGGTTATTGAATGCAAAAATTCAAAACGAAACTTAAAAAAACCCTAAGTAGGCGGCACAAGGTGTGGTGAAAAACTGGTGAGCTTGCAATTCGGAGCTCCAGACGGCACATAGTTTTTTTTTAATGTAAAAGAACATCTCAAGC
Source organism: Sinelater perroti (assembly GCA_036346155.1). Lineage (NCBI taxonomy): Eukaryota > Metazoa > Arthropoda > Insecta > Coleoptera > Elateridae > Sinelater > Sinelater perroti. The sequence goes on from JARFIY010000009.1 coordinate 400,962, forward strand.
AAGGGGTAGGGACAGAAAGGAAGATTCGAAGTATTGAGTGACAGTCAAGGATGTAAAAGCATTAAAATTTTTTTGTTCTAATTTTTGATCCAACAAATGCTTATAAAAAAAATCTACAAATGACTAATTATTTTCATTCAAAACAATATTGTTTAAGGAGATGATAAAGGGTTGAATAAAACAAATTTTGTGTGCTTAACGAAATTAATTTTAAATATTTGCTGCTAAAATTTATACGTAAAAACAATTATCCATATGCGTCACTGCGATTTTAATGTTTATTTACATAAAAACAAACACTTTAATTTCATATTATTTATAGCAGATACTATATATTGAATACAAATCATAACTTTGCTATAAAAAACAAAGTAGGAGAAATAATATGTATTTAATATTTCCTTCAAACTCAACATCAGTGACATGTAGGTGTGCCAAACAACATCGTTAATATTCCGTGGTACCCAAAAATATATAAAAAAAAGTTACTTCTCGGTTCACATTTTTATTTAAAGCGAATTACTTGGCATGCTTGTATTACAATTAACTTTATTGGGGAGGTTGAAAAAAAATCGCCCTTCTGACAATCAACGGATCGGCTTCGGCAAGTGCAGCACCTACGAATAAAATTATAATTTTTTAGCGTTTACCACTCTATGCTATAATTTTAAATTAAGATAAAGTTTTTTTTCAAATCTGCAACAAAAGTTGAAACAATAAACTATAAATTATAAATAAAGTTATGAAGGAATCTTACCGAAAAGAGCAAGTACAATTGCGACCACCTTGGCTACCATTGTGAGAAGCGCACTGTTGCTGTATTTCATACAGCTACTTACTTAAATATTAGCGATGATTTGTATCGGGCCATTTTAGATTGAGCACGCCTGTAACTTCCTCGGAATGCATTCGGGATTCGTTTTGTTTACGTTTTTATAGTTTCTGGTTCTAGTAGCGAGTAATTTTTCTATGGGTACTAAAACAGGTCTGTTTACTTCGGCAATATCAAAACAATTGTGAGAGATAGTAAAGTTGTTTATTTGTACGCTAAAAGTTGTTGTTTTACAATGACTGAAACGTCATACAGATTCCATTTTATTGCCTTTTGTGTTTTGTGTTTCCAATTGAATATTATGTTTACTAAAGCACAAAATTCTCTGATATAATTTCAACTGCCAATTAAACAAGTTGTTTAAAATTAAGCTTATTAAAAAACTGTCATAAATTTGATATTATTTTACAAATCCAAGCCTTTGGATACCCGCTATGGGTTAGAAAACAATGTTTTTGACCATCTTAAACTGTAATTGAATCACTTTATTAAGTTGTGCTACCAAACAAATGAAATATTTTTATATATGCTCATTACAACCCTTTGTGAACAGATGCAGAAAATATTTTGTAAGATATTTTCTTTAGATAATTTCAAAGAATATGTGAATTTTTTAACTGAGAATTACGAGTTGAAGAAAGAGTTGTTATTATAATATTTAGGTAAATAATAATGAAAATTGTATTAAAAATGTTATTGAAAGATATGAAAAATCTGCTAAATGATGTGTCTAGTTATATCTAGATCATCCGATAACTTCTGTAGTGAACAAGATTCTAATTCACTGTATTATTGTACTAAAGAATCCTCTGTTAACTGTAAAATCCGAAGAAACACGTAATAAACACTACTGTATATTCTATGTCTATATTAAAGTCATTAACGGAACCGGAGGTTCTTAACTACATTTCTCTTAATGCAACCTGGTATTATTGGTGGTTAGTCGTACACGCTGTCTCCGTGTCGCTTCATGAAACTGTCAAGATTTTCTAGTGTTCATAATGGGCGTTTCTGTCGACCTCAAACTTATAGAGGTCACGGATAACCTGACGTATACTTTGATGGAAGTGCTGACCCATGGAAAGGATAAACATTTGGATTGTGGAAATCTTACCGTCACGAAAGAGGTCTTCCTCACGAATCACTACATTGAGGTGGAGGAAGAGATGGATCTTATTGCAGATTCTGGATGCTGGAGCTTTGCGACTTAGCCTCAAACTGGAGTCGCATACCTCATACTTGCAGATGACGGTTCGCTTGTAATTTATTAGGTCTTTTCGGCTACACATGCGACTGAAGAAGCCGTCGTGTTAGCAGCCACCTTATTAGTATGTCCTCTACAATTTATTTTTTAGGAATTATTTTGAAATAGTTGATATCCTTTTTCAAGCGTGTCGCTCTTTCGAGGATCTTGAGGATCTTGAGGTTTAACAAATTGTCCTGTCAGTGAAGTGGTCTTTTGGTGAACAGAGCCGCTGAGTTCTTCTCTGTACCGATGACCATTCTTCTCCCCTCACGTGTGTCCTGCGAGAGATCCAGTTCCCTTTTGAACCGTTTTGTAGTCAGGATTGGTATTAGTAACCTAGACAGCACCGCCGTGTGGTTGGCCTATTAAACCAGTTTAATGGAGGGCGTCCTAGGAATGTCTTTGACGTAGATGTTGCAAAGCATCGGGGATAGGACGGAATCTTACAAAGCGCAGTTTAAAGGTCGCCTTTTCTGTAACTCGAAGTGTATTAGACAAGCTAGACTATTGACAGCGGCATTACAGTAGAGGTTATCTTGTGCAGTGCTGTAACGGTTTTCTTCTTATTATGGTCCTCGGTGATGTCTACTACTAGCCTGAAAACTCGGAAAGTAGTACAGTAATCGGAACGAAATTCAAACCTTTTCTTTGAAATCCGTTAGAAGTTTCCCATAGCTGTCCTCAAACGCCTATCCACAAGCTTCCCCGAGCTCAACAGGAGACTTATTTCTTCATATTGTATACACCACCGATATTGTGCAAAAATATTCTGTAAGATACTATATAATTTAGACACATTTAACAGATTATTGATAAGATAAGATCTTCTTTTACTGGTACGGGACCACCAACTAGAAAAAGTACAAACCCGTTTTCGAAAAACAATGATGAATTGATCCTCTGCGCAGTATGTTATTCGTGATGGCCCAGCGCGATAGCGATCTCTAACACTTTCTGCCTCTCTGTAACGATATAATGTAAGATACACCGTCGAAGCACATACCCTTAATGTTCTCGCAATGTTACGCACTGATAGCCTTTCTCGATGTAAAGTGAGAATGGCTGAACGACCTTCTATGAACAGAGGCTTACCACAGGCCATCGAATACAAAAATTCAAAACGAAACGTGAAAAAACCCAAGCAAGCGGCTCCCAAGTCGGAGCTCCGGACGGCACACAGTTTATTTTAATGTAAACAAACATCTAAAGCAAGGTTAGAAAGAAAGATTCGAAGTATTGAGTGTCAGTTCAACGACGTAAAAGTGTTATGAATTTTTTCATTCTAGTTTTTGAACAACAAATTCTTATAAAAAATCGATAATTGACTAATTATTTTTATTCAAAACAATATTATCTAAGGAAACGATAAACGGTTAAACAAAACAAAATTTATTATGAAAATTATAGTTATTCACTCTATAAATGAATTTTAATAAGCTCTCCATACTTCCATGAGCGGTAGTGTACATCGCCTCCATACATTAAGCGGAATTTATTGATGGTTTCGATATCAACTACTAGAGCTAGTTAAATTGATGTATTATAGGACATAATAGTTTAATATGTACATTAAGGTGTCCCAAAAATATAAAAGTTCTTTTTTTTAACGCTTACTCTCTAATTTTGTTTGAATGATGTCAAAACAATTGTAAATAAAGTTTCATGTACTTAGAACCACGGCAACCCGTGCCGACTTGCATCAAAACATGTCAGTACTTACATACTAAGGCGCGCCGGCAGCTAACGTATCGATGTGATAATTATTGCTTGTTCGTTTTATTAGTAAACGCGCTGATTTCGTTCAATCAACATGTCAGTGGAGTTACGCAATTCTAAAAAGGAAATATTTTTAATAGGTGACGTAAAACATCAAATTACCGGTTCAAAACTTCCATCTAATGAACAAGGTACTGGCAGTTCTGTTCTATAATATTCGTGAAGTAGATTTAAGAGCCAATGAAATCACAAATCTTACTATTCGTGAGTGCATTATTTATTGGGAAGAGGCCCGTATACCAACTAAATCTTTGCTTAATTATGTTAAGAAACTAGTTACCTTATACCAAATTTGGAGAGATTTGCAAAAAATGCAAACAAAGCACAAGACGTGTTTGAGCAGCGTCGACGGAGTTTGTTACAAACTTAGACAATTTGTTTGACATTGCGCATGCCGATGCGCTTCAATTAATAAAGATAAATGAAGATATGATCTTCTTGCAACGGCAGAGAGAGTCAGGTCGACCTGGTCACTTAGCTGGAGTGGACAAAAAACTGACCGAAAAAATGTTGAAAAGACGCGCCTTAGAAAAATTGAGGAGCAAAATATTTTTGATCCTTATCTCTTTCTACATCATCTTATGAGCCACTACAACAAAATTCGTCGTCTGATTCTGAAATAATGGATTTACAAGAAAATTTGCCCATCCCAACTGAGACCAACTGAGAGATACTAATAAAACTTCCATGAGGAAAATTTTCATCACTCTAAAATTAGTGGCAGCATTAGATAGGTGTCAATTAAGTATCAGGAATTCTGTGTTTATTATTGAGGTACTTGGACATAATATTGACGAATTTCCTATAAGCAAGTCCTCCATTCAAAGAATTTGTACGGAAAAGCGAAAAGAGCGCGCAGAAGCTATAAAAGTTGATTTCCAAAATGAGGTGTCGGATACTGTAACTGTCCACTGGGATGGCAAACTATTGCCGGCTTTAGATGCACGCAAATCTAAAGAAGAACGTCTACCGATAATTATTTCTTATGATAATAAAGAACAACTTATCGCTGTGCCAAAATTGGGCAACTCTTCGAGAAGCGAACAGGCACAGGCAGTTTGGAACGCTATCATTGACTGTAATCTTGAAGATAAAGGCATATTCTCTGTTGTGATACTACTGCTTCAAATACAATTCGTATTAATGGTGCCTGTGTGCACGGGTTATCGTTGTCCGATCCCAATAATTTTTATTATTTCAGTTATTAGGGTCAAATGGAAAAAAATAGAGAATATGCGTGTCTCAATTAAAAAAAAAATGTTTGACCTTATAGCCTGGGACACCCTAATGTACGTGTAGCGAACATGTATGAAGGTCATGAGTCACAGAGATGTTAAATGTGGCCTTGATCTACATCTAATTGTGCCACCATCTTCTTCATTTGCTCCTCTGGGTTTCAAAACGCCGATAATACTAATTTTAAGCGAAAATTTGTGCATTTGTGAAAATAGTACAATCGCATGGGCCATTTTATGAGCATATGAGCTCCGGGCCAAACCACGCGAGGCGATGATGCACAGCGCGCGTCGTCATTCGCTGAAATATGCTCCCGCGCGTCGTAAAGGAAACGGCATAAAAAATTCCCAGGCTGATCCTCTCCGCGGCGAATTGGTTTAAGGCGGCGAAAACAGACATAAAAACGCCCGCGTCGCAAATCCGCAGAAGTGCGAGAGCCGCCGGTCACGTCCCGAAACGTGCGTTTTCCCGCATTTTCTCGGAGGAGCGCGCCCGCCGCAGCTAGGGCAACACACCCGGCGGCGGCTGTCAAAGCGCGAAGACGCGCTAATGTATTCATGGGCATTAGGGCGCGCGCGTCCTTTATGGGGAGAACCTTGTTTGTCGAGCTGAGCAGTCGATAATCCCCAACTAGGCCGACGCGGGCCTATGGGGATGGTGCCGGAAAACAATTCAAGCAGAGCCCCCGGTGAAGCAATAAAAAAGTCGTTAGAGGAGGAGGCTCCGGGCGCGGAAGGGAATGGCACGAGGCAAGAGCTTCAGCTTTAGGAACTGTCTCATTCATATGCAAACTTCATGAAACTTGAGTTACCTAGCATTATTTGATCTTGCTTTATCTTAGGCAAGTAAAGAAAAAAATTAGTACAAAGTCAAAAAGAGAATTTCATTTAAGAGAAGTACACTGCAATTTAATGTTCATGTCCTTACCAACCATCAGTATTCTCCATTCTCAGCTCTCTCACTCCTTCCTACCTCTCTTTCTCTTTAATTTTTCTCTATTAATTCTCACTCCCCCTCTTCTCATTTTCTACTTCTCTTCTTCCTTCTCATCATCTTTCTCTTCTAACTTCCTCTTTCATCTCTCTGCTTTATTAACCGCTTTTCATCTATTTTAGAGTTCTGCCATTTATTCCAGTTCTAGGCTATTACCTATGTTATATCTGCTACTTTTCGAATGTTGCCATATCACCTTAATATAGGACCGAAACCACAAGGAGATAAAAGAAAACCTGCTTTTGTACATCGAGTGGATTTTTTCTAATATCATTAAGATAAAGTGTATCAAAGGAATAAAATGAAGGGTTTTGTTCTGGCGATATTTTTAACAATCGCTATCTAATGGTAAAGGGCTAATGTTTGTGCTAGACTCAAGAACGCAAGCGTGCATCTAAATCGAGGACTTAAATTTCTACTACGAAAAGCGACATGGAAGACTAAATTTGTAAAGACAGTCAACGTTAGACTGCTCAATTTGGTTACGCCAGATTAATTCCAAATTATTTTCGGTCTCAATGGTCAACGTTATCATTAAAATTAACACATTAAAGGCGAAGTCATCGTATACAACTCTTATCAGCTGATCAACTATACAAGATACTCATTCGAAATATTTATAATTCTACACGAACCGACAACATTAACATTGAGCGTGTCAAAATGGGACATACAGTCAAAAATATCCTAAACGTACGACGCAGGATAACCAAACAGCTCAAAAGATATAGAATAATAAAGGAATACGTAATGTTATTTACTTAGGCAACCAACGGGTTTCGATCAAGACTCTTAGATACAGACACATGAAAAAATATTGTAACAGGTCTTTCACTTGCGTCAAATATGGTGGGGGACATAACACTACCCAATGTAAAAACACCAGATACTCCTGCTTCTAGAATTTAAACCAATGTTTTCGCAACTTTTGAACCAGAACAGCGTTATTCTTAATTTGCTTTCTACTGCCATTAAATTGGTTTAAAACGGCGTCATTACTGCAAATTGAATTGTGGAACACTAACGATTTTTCCAGAGATAATGAGATTCCTACAACTACTACATCAAGAACGTCAATAAAAATACCTTATTATCCTGTGTACTTTGCTAATCATCCAGATGACACAGCTCGAGTCGGAGCTACTGTCATCGTAAAAAATTTAGTTGCACACTACGCTTTGCCAAACAGATAAAATTCAAAGTTTCAGAATAAAAGTACAAAGTCAGGTTTGTCCGTTCGTAATTACAGCGGTAAAAGCGGAAGACTTCTTTCAATTTCTACGGAAGAAGTTTATATAAGGTGAGGATCGGAACGCCTAACATATGGTGTGGTGATCAAGATTAATTAATACCAAAGGACAAAATGTAAGGAGCACAATGTTTTTTATTTTCTTTAGTGGTGGGGCAACTTATTGGCGGAGCGAATCAAACAAACTACTGAATTTGCAGTTGTCAGTAGCATTACAGGTATATACCTACAAGCAAAACTTAGTTATGATTTGTCTTCCGACAACTCACCAATAATCACCGCCATAAGCACAGCTATTATTCATAAAGATGTTCTAAATTTACTAATTGGAATTGCTTTCGAAATCAACTAGAACACACGATTATGTTGCTATAAGAATTAAAAATACGCATGACTTGCATGAGTCGGCTCAGTACCTTACAACTTTGTTACAGGATATTGCATAGAAAGCTACGCCAATCATAGCAACAGATTTACCTAAAATTGACAATAAACTGTTGTACGTTGAAAAACTAGAAACATACAAGACAAGATTGCATAATCGGCTTACTCATCGGTTGCATGCAACATTAAGAGACGCATGAAACACAATATGCCAAACTTTCGCCTGATAACCATTCTGCATGAAAAGCCACGAAAAAAAACTAAAAGACCAGCCGCAGCAATCCACAAAATTAAAAAATCGGAGGGTAGTTCAACTAGATCGTTCAAGAAAAAAAGCAGATACATTTGCTGTTTACTTCTAAAAGTTTTTACGGCATTATCAACTCAACTTAATGATGATATTTTTGATATTGAAGCTTTTCTCGATACTACCTGCCAACTTTCACTTCCTTTGAAAGCGTTTTTTCCAACCGAAACCTCTCAAAACCCCTCATTATGACCCAATAGTAGGAGGCATATTTCAAAACCTTTCTAGAAGAGCTATGGTTCTACCAATTACCATATATAACAGTATCTTAAAATTATGTTACGTTTCCATACTAGGGAAGTTTGGTCAAGCTATTATGCTTGCTAGGCCTGGTAAACTACCTTACAGAACTCACTTTCTATAGACCGATGAGCCTCCTCCCACTTATGTCTAAAGTTTTTGAGAAATGGCTCCTTAAGCAAGTTCATTAAACTGCAGACCAAAATAATATAATACTACCTTCTCATTTTGGTTTTTGCAAATGCCATTCGACAATCCAACAGAGTTATCGCATAGTTACCAAGATAATATAAAGTTTTAAGACATGAAGAGTTTGTGCAGTGGTGTCTTTAGACATACAACAGACCTTTGACAAAGTCTGGTTCTCTAGTCAACTTTAGCTAGTATTAAAATCATATCTCAGCGAACGGATGTTCCAAGTCAAGTTAAACAATTCTATGTCGAGCTATTACGAAGTTACTTTCGGAATGCTACAGGGCAGTGTACTGTGACTTTCTCTGTACTTAATTTACACAGCAGATGCTTCAACTAGAATGATAGCTATCTTGGCAATCAATGAGCACACAGAATCAACACCACAACTACAACGGTATTTCGACTTCGTAAGTGATTGGTTTATAAAGTTGAGAATTATTGTTAATCACAACAGATATGCTTAGATAGCTTTCACTAACAAACGCACCATATGTTAGCAAACAACAATTAACAACGCTCCGATATCAATGAAAACTGAAGTTAAATATCTTGGGTTGTGCTTAGATCATAAATTCACCTTAATTCACGTTAAGGCAACGTAAACAACTGGATATTAAGACAAAACACATGAATTGGTTAATTGGCAGGCGTTCTCAGCTTTCTATATCTTACAAGTTACTCTAAAGTGGTACTGAAACCGGTACACTTTACCGTTTTTGTGTGTAATATCAACTTTCTGCTCTTGATACTGGTAGCATTACATAATTGAATTTCTATATCCAAGAGTTATACATTTGGATTGCAAACTTTGGTGCCTTCAGCAGCATAAATTTCAATTTTTTTGTACCTATTATATTTCAAATTATATTGGATTCATGTCATTGGAACAGGTAAAAACCTTAAGCCTTTAAGTGGTTATGAATTTAGTCGGAGACAATTCGCCATCCTAGATATATGTTAATGAAACTCAATAAACTTATGTAATTCAATGAAGAGTTAAAGAATGTCATAGAATGAGAGAAAGCTAAATAGGTTTTTCGTATTCTATCCGGACGTCTTTAGGGTTGCACATGTAAAAATTACAGAAATTTCAGTCGAAGACCCTACATTCCATAACAAACGCTCCCTAGTACCAATAAAATAATCTACACAGATTTACGCATACCTTAGGTAGTCGAAGAAATACAGGGACTGTACCGTGTACATCACGGAATATTAGCAGACCACCAAAATGAGCTACTGCAGCAATTCTCTAACAATCCAACAACTGGAAAACTGAATCGACAATGGCCACAAGATCTAGTTTAGTGTAATCTATCAGTGAATCAGAATTGTCTGGACGCCACTCATGTTATGAATACTACGCCGTTCGCTAATTACTCTAATGTCGAATGATAAACAAAAATATTTGCCGCCCTTTTGTATAGTCCAAGGATTGTAATCGTTATTTTCTTAATACAGGTAAATCAGATTAAAAGATTAGCGAGGAAAAAAATTTTCCAAAGAAATTGGATATTGAAAAATTAATTGTTAAAAAATCAAGTGAGAGAAGTAAAGGAAATATAAATTGAAGAAAAATGGAACAACACTAGAAAGGTAGCTGAACAAGTAATAGGGTAGCAGTGCAGACATCAAAGGAGGTTTAAAAAACAAAGCTGGTGAAGATAAAAGGAAAGCAAGGCTAGACTGGATAAAATTAAAGAGCATTGAATATAAGGCAAGATATGAATACAAAAGAAAAGAGTGTAGGAAAATGGCGAGAAAAAGTAAAAGAGATTGCACAGAAGAGAAATTACAGGAAATAGAAAACCAAGCGATATATAAGCGATCAAAAAATATCCATAACCATACATTAGAAGGGGGATTAAAAATAATTCAAAAATTGCAAGGGAATTACGCTATTAAGCATAACCCATAACATAAATATTGTCAGAGATAATTCAAAAAGGACTCGGAGGAAATACAAATACGTTGGTAGGGAAATACCAATTTGGTTTAAGGAAGGGGAAGTCAACAATAGACGCGAAATATGTAAAGAAACAAATAGAAAAGCCGCAGGAGTAAGATATAAACATTAAGCTCATGTTTATTGATTTTCAATTAATCAATTGTCAAAAGACGTGAAGGAGAAACAAGAGAATTTTTAACAAAAAAAGTAGTTAAACAAAATGACTCGTTCTTTACAACGATGTTCATATTAGCACTAAAATATATTACACGATAAATAAACAAGGGAACGATAAGAACAAAAGAAGGGCAAATGATCGCTTATGTAATATCACAAATGTTAGGATAAGTAAATAGGGAAGGGGAAATATAGAATTGAAAATAAATATGAAGAAAACAAAAGTAATGAGTGATAAAGGTGGGCAAATTAGAATTCGAAGAAATGAGCCAGTTTAAATATCTATGGGTGACGATAACTAACGAAGGAGGGAGACCTGAAGAATTAAACGAAAAAATCATCGCAGGAGAATTTATAAGGCTCTATTTAGATCAGTAATAATGCATGCGTCGGAAACAATTTCAATAACAAAGAAATATGAGGATAGACTAAAAATAGTCGAGAGAAGAATACTGAAAAGAATACCGGGATCAACTAAATGTAATGTAAATGAATACAGATGGAGGAATAACAAGAAGGAAGAAATATTGCAAGTCTTAGATGGGGAAAGAAAATTAAGCAGTAAATGGTTAAATGGCTAAGGGCACGTATGATGGGCAGGTCCAGAAGAAATAATACACACAATAGCAGCATGGAAACCAGCGACAAGAAGAAGAAAGGGAAGATCAAAATCAAAATGAATTATGGAGGTGGAGAACGATTTAGGCAGGGTAGAAATAGCTAACGGAGAGATGATATCAAGAGATAGGAAGAAGTGGCACAAAGTGTGCAAAGAAGTAGGATAGATGAAGACATACAAAGCTTCAGAAAGAAACTGCTCTACCCCTACGAGAGTTGCTAAGTTACACACACACACACACACACACATCTTCAAAATATAATAGGCCTTGTGATGATTAATAACAATTATATATCGTTTATAAGTCAAAGTAACTGGATCACCACTTGTTGAATGCTCTTCTAAATATACTTCTGAATGATGAAAACACTAAAGAAGAAATGTCGTATAATACTTTTGAAGAAACTTGTATTGCAGTAAATTCTAACAGGAAGATGGGAGTCAATTATGGATAGTAACATTTAATGCACATTGCTTGAATTTGCTTGTTAGATATATACAAGGGATGCTCAATTGAAATCCAGTTGTTTACATTTATTGTAACACCCTAAGTATGTACGGGAATTGGAAACAATTGTAAAATCTACAGAAATAAAATCAACTGTAAGTGCTTTATGTGGTGTCATAATGAATTCTAAATCTATGATCGAATGAAAACAGCGTTGGAAAATTAACACTCAACAAGTCTTTAAATTAAGAAGTAATCAGAATCAAATAAATGCCATTAAAACCAGAAGAAGCGAATTGTGAAAGACGGGTTTATCGTTAAGATATAGTTCACTGTAGTTTTCATAATTTTTGCAGATAGTTTAGAACTACTAATTAAACATCCCTGATGCATGCGGGCCGCGTACTGTAATTGTCAATGTCGCGTTGCATCGCACACGCTCCCCTAATATGTATTCTGTGTGATTATCCAAGCTCAATTCCCAAGCCGATGCCGCCTAATGGTTACAAATGAATTGATTCATTGCCATAATAGAACTTGGCTGTCGATTTCCACGGATTAAGTTATTTATCCCAGTGGAGCGTGAGCACACTCGGAGTTAGTGCTCGGGCAATGTATTTAGGGGTTCATTAAATAAGCCTTCTGTGTACCAGATGGAAATTTTTGGGTTGCTACTTAACATGAAGTTAAAAAAACTCGCCTCCTTTAAAAAATTTGAAGTTTAGATATGGAACCTTTGCTTCTTCAAGTTTGGATAAGCCCGAAAATTAAAAAAATTTAATTAATTATTCTTATGCGAAACAAATTTGTTACTGATTTATTTTGTTACATATATTTTCTTTGTTGGGTTGTATTATTAGAAATTAAATTTTGGTAGCCATAAATTGCAGCTTTCATTTTATTTTGATATGATTTTCATATTTAACATTTTATTAATTTTTTGAATTTGTTGATTTTATTAAATTTTTATTTTTCGATTAGTAATGTTGTGATTTGCATATTTTTGTTATCTTTTTTGTCTATCTCGGAGATGCAGCAGACTGTTAAGTGAATGTGAATGTATGAAAACGAAACACATGATGAAAATTTTCAAAAAAGAAGAATCGCTGACAAAAACGATGTAATAAAAATGTATAACAGGGCAGTATCCCTCTTCCGTAGTCGTCGATAATACTTGGAGTTTGCTAATTGACCAATCTCCGACGACTGACTCAGGCAATAGGTGAGACAGCAGATAATAAGGTCGAAATGCAAATGGGTTTTAGGGTCTACGATATTGATCGAAGTATCATTACAAACTGGAGACTATTTTGCAGAGAAGTTAAAATAGCTTTCGTTTAATTATATCTTTCGTTTAGATAAATCCTAATAAGTCAAAATATAGAAAATAATTCAGCTTTTGTGAAACATCACTGTACATCTCCATGTATTGCAGTTTATTGTATTTTTCTTTACATTGTTCTTTTACCCTCTAATTCGTCTTTTCTCTTTAAGTTATCGCAGGGGTGGCGTTAACGACTATTTCAAATGAGTTTTACCAAAAAATATATAGAACACAAGTTATTTAAAGTATTATCTATCGTTAGCTACAACTTTTTTTATCTTCCTGAAAGAATTCCTCGTCTTTTGATGCAATCCATGAATCGACTCATTTTTTGATATCGTAAAAAGAGTTCGATCAAAACAAACGGTAATCAGAAGAAGAAAATGTCTGGAGAATACGACGGGTCAGGTAGGATATCCCACCTGTCGGTATACTCCCGTCGTTTTTCTTTCAACGCTCGGTTCAGTTTGATGAGTTGTTGTCGATAACGATCCTCTATGATAGAATCGCCTTGTTTCAACAGCTAATAAAATATTGCGGGTTTCTGATCCAAATACAGAGATGTTTCGCTTTGGCTGGGTATACAACTGACTTTTCTGAGCTTGGAGTTTTCCTAATGAATCAATTTTTCATCACTAGTCACGATGAAAAAAAAACCTTTCTTTTGTGAATTTGAAGCAGCTGTTTGCAGCAATGTCTTTCGACATCTTTTGACTTCAACTTGTATAGCACCTAATTTTCTTGCATATGAATCATTCCCATTGTCTTCAACTTTTACCGACGGTCGATAAATCAATATTCCAGAAATCTACCAATTCTTCATGAGTTTGACATGAATCTTCATCGAGTAACGCATCCAATTCTGCATCTTCAAACTTTTTCTTCTGGCCCGGGCGCCCCTTGTCTTTCGTGTCAAAATCACCACTTTTGAGTCATCGAAAACAATACTCGCAAGTTGCTAGCGATCGAGCATGTCCACTATAAGCTTCAGAAAGAAAACGAAGACTTTCAAACAAAAACTATGGTTTCCGAAAATTGCGTTTTTTTGGCACGAAACTCGACATATTCAAAGTTCAAAAAAATTATATGATTTAGATTTGACAAAATTACACAGAAAATTCAAGGCTAATGATGGTGCTTTGCCATGAAGTTGATTGCAGTATGTACTGATGGTAAAAGAAAATACCAGTAACGCCATCTGTTGTGCATTTTTTAACATTAATTCTAAGCCCTAACATTACAAGGGAACCACAGAAATGCTGAGTTTTAAGTTTGAACTGCGAATGACAGGATAATGTTGCTCCAAAAGTAATTATAAATGTGTATGCTAATTGTTTTGCTTTTAATACGTATTTTTGCAGGATTCAAATAACTCTGATAAGACTATCAGAAATTGAAACAGACACATATAATTTAACGTACTCCTTGGTATACTTCTTTCATTTATTCCTTTAATACATTATTATTCACAAATCTCCCAAGAAATTTACAAAAAATTGCTATTTCTTTTACCACAGACACAAGTTATATCATCAGGTGTCTATTAAAAGTCTTTCTTCTTGTGGCTATTATTGCAATGTTTATTGCTCAACTCCAATCTTTCGTTAAAACTACAGAAGCAAGAATTTTGATGAAAATTATTAGATTGTATTGCGTTTCTAATGCTCGTGACTTATTATGTCACAATAAATCTGACTCACATGGGCAAAAAGCAAAGACATGTTATTAGCTTGGAGTACACAAACATAAAGAGGACTGGCTTGAACCGTCATAGTAGCTATACCCTCACAATCTATAAAAAGAAGTATAAACTGCACCCCATCAGCGTATTTTTTTCAAATGAAACGAGTTAAACTTTTAATCGGGATTTCTCATAAAACTCTTGAGGAGTGTATTAGGTACTTGTCGTGATCTGAAGCGTTTGTGCTTTTCTTGTTAGATGGAGCTCCCAAAAAGTGCAACTCTATCAGTACTTTAACTAATTTTAGTTCTTTTAACTAAAAAATTTATTTTAGTATTTTTCTAAGACTTTAGCAATTAAGTTATATAGCGGATGCGAAGTTATACGTAAATCTGTTAAATAAGTGGATTGGCTTAATTGTACAAAAATAATCTGAAAGCTTTCACGGCTGGTGTTATGGTGCATTGTGTGGTTGGAGTTTTGAAACTCTTGACGTTTCGTCTATAAGTGCTGCGGACATCTTTAGAAGAAAATCTTCTAAAAATCAAGTAGCTGTCCCGTGCGTTTTCGCTTTTATACTCGTGTGGTAAGAATTCTGTTGGGAGGGGGGTTGTTGACGTTACCGAATGGTAGATAACCTAACAGGGCTAGCTGCTGACGTCAATCAGGTCGTTGAAGGTAATATTTTGGCATTTTCTGACGTCACGCTCTCGTTCACCGTATTGCGGTCTGTTTTTTGCCCCTTAAGAGCGATAAACCAAGATTTAGGTAGATTGAATCCGTAGTTCCTGTTAAAATTATATATCCAGCAACAGCGTAGGTGAAGTTTGTGTTTCTTTATCCTGGTGGTAATCGTTCGGCCTGTGATCTCAATGTAGACTTGCTCACATGAACAAAGTATGCTGTGGGTTTCTTTTGCATCTGGCTGGTTAAAGTAAGACCCGTATTTTTGTGGTAGTAGTGTAGATGATGTCTACGTTATGTTTAGCCAGAATTTTTTTTATTTGGTTGTGACTCTGTTGGTAAAAGGTAAAAAAAGCTTTTTTTGCGTGGTCATCTGTTAAGTTTCATTGCTCTATTCATCTCTGTCCTCGAGTAGCCATTCCCTTGTAAGGCTTGTTCCAAATGTTTTGATTCCTTATCTGAAAACTATGGTTGAGATAAACGTCTTGCTCGATCTGCCAATGTTTTCATAACAATTCTTTTTTTGACATGGATGGTGATTCAACTTATTGTGAAGGTATCGTTCCGTATGCGTGGGTATACAGTGTGCTGTGGATGCTTATTCTTTGATCTCAATACCTGTACAGCTAAGAAAGCAATCCTTTTGTTCAATTCCAGGTCCATCGTAAACTGTGTACTTTGGTGTATCGAATTCAGGTGTTTGATAAACTACGGTGGTGTCTCCTTATCGTGTCTTTAGATCACAAATATGTCATTGATCGCGGATTTTAATGGTGCTGCATTGATGGCGATCAAATTTCTCCATATAATAGTTGGCTATTAGAGCACTGACTGGGCTACCCATTGTTACCCCGTATTTTTGTTCGTAATATACGCCCTGCCAAATTGAGTAACTGAATACAAGGCACAATCGAAATAGCTGCAAGGTATCGTTAGGGAAACTGGACGTCTTGAAAGTGGTTGATAAAATGTGTGGAGTCCTTGATGTAGCTGCTGGCATATCAAATGCATCATAAAAGGACTACACAAAGAAAACTATCGAACTGCGCCTTGCAAACACTTACACCGTGCTCAAACGTGATCCTACAGCACGAATACTACGTAACATGAACAAACTGATAAAAGGTTCTTCTTCGGATGACATCATTAAGAAATGAATAATAATATCAGAGATGCTGCTCCCACAAATAGACGGGGTTTCCAAAATACATAAACAAGACCTACCACTGTGATCTATTTTAGTACAAGTTGGCTAAATACTTATTCAGTCTGTTATAACCAAACTTTGCTTTATGTTGCTATATACATTTACAATTTGTTTCAACAATGTTATGTTAGAAATACGGGTTTCATTGCTAATTCTTAATAACTAGTTACTTTTTGTCCACCTTGTAGATAATTCCATATTTATACAGCCACTATATTCTCTTATTGCTAATTTTCCAAAACACGAATTATTTTCAACATACGCCTTTATTTGTACTGCACTCTATGCAAATTCTCTGCTCTATTCGCTCCGTCGTTGCTAATGCGACAATTATACATTATATGTGCTCACTTACCGATGCCTCCCAATTAACCCGGATAGTTGTTCTCATTCACACATGCGCATTACAGTTTACTTTAATCGGTAATCATTGGCGCGATATTTTCAAACAGCATCCGATTAAAGTTTTTAGCGTACTAGGCTAACAATTTTTTACCCGTCTTTCCTCAATTTTGTTTGTTTTCTAGCCTTCAAAATTCATCTTTGTTTCGAAAAGTATATACAAACTTTTCTTTTTGTATCTGTACTTTCTCCTTGAAACTTACTACTACTTACTACTCGAGGATTTATAAGAACATTGTTCCAGAAACATACCATTAATGCTTTTTCAAGACCATTAAATTTTTTCAATATCACCTTTTCTTCATATTGTGGGTTCTTAGTCTGATAGCCATTATGGATAATGTGTGTCAGAGAATCAAAAACCCAACTTTCTGGTACGAGTTGTATAATGTTTGACTGATATCAGCACGAGCACTCCATCAAGTTGTCAACAAAGTTTTTAAAGATCAGAAGCCCTTTTTAAGGTGAAACTGCAAGATATCCCATCTTTTGATTGTAGCCAAAAAAAGTTGTAGATTCGTTGTTCTAAAGAAATAAATTCAACAGAGTACTTGTTGCTGTCCACAATTACAGAGTCACTTTGTTTTAAAGAGTGGCCTCCGCAAGGCTTTTTAATTTTAGCTTGAAAATTAGCATGCAGACATGTTTGCTGGCGTTATTGTAGCTTCGTTCTCTACAGCTATTTAGATGAATACCGACAAAATCTACAGTCGACATTATAGCATTTGGCATCTTTTCACCTTCATGGTCACAGGAATAAACATCAAAAATAGTTCAGCGGGAGTTCCCGTAGGTAGCACATAAAGCTCGTTTATGTGCCTCACATCTGACGTTGGAATTCACAATTATAAAATAATACTTGGAATTTATAATTTCTTGAACAATATTTGTCTTGATTTGATACGATAACTATATAATTAATTCATTAACAGTGTGAGGGAGGGAGAATTTCTTCCTTTATTTCTAAATTATGTTGTATGCCCGGCCATAAAAGAATCAAATTTTAAAATTGGTTATACTCAGTCAAAAGAGATAATTTTTTACAGAGCCTAATATTTCATTATTCTCCATAAATTAGCAAATTTAATAACGCTTTCGATGATACAAAGCTTCTTTCTTGTACTGTATTTTACAATCCACTTTATGTGAAACTCGACTTTTACTAATAAACTTTGAAATACTCTCTATGTTCAGAGTTATTGTTTATTATATGGTTATTTTTCTTAACCTCAAATCTTTTGGTGCCTAGGACCGTCGTTTCTTTACAGAACTTGCACTGCGCACAAAATACTTGTCTGGTTAGTTTGAATAAACTAATCAATTTTGCTTGATGCGCTCTCCAGTTACTAACTTTTTATAAAACAACTGATGAGCACAAAATCTGTTTTGAGTGGCGTACTGTCTTTCAGATTTTTAAGTCAGAATCATCGTTTTGCTGAATGTCATTGTAGATCTCTAACTCAGTTAATCGTTTACACACCACAATGTCGCGTCATCGAGTGATATAATTGAAAATACTTTCAGAGCTTCGTGAGCTAGAAGTCTCTTGCACCTGCACTACAATTTGGCCAAGAAGTAATTCAAGTTGATGGTGTCAATTGTGATTGCTTCCCACTAAGTGAGAAGAGAGTATCTAGTTTTGGCATTTTCTTGATTACAGTATCCTGCCGTTTAAGACATTCTTTGGAAAATTTTCTGAATTCTGCTCCACTTGTTTTTTTAACAAATGTTGACCATCTTTACCACTTGTTGTACAGCCTTTATGACGAATGAAATGAACGACTTAATTCAAAACGACTTTACTTAAAAGGGTGACTTCACAATAATTATAAATTATAGTATAATTAACGTCAACACTTGCTATAACAATACTAATTTATTTGCACATATTCTATCCGACTGCCCCGAATGCCTTATATTTAAACGGGCGGTTCTAGAGCGAATCAGAAAGTTCTGGAATTTTAATTTAATTCTGGAAAGTTTTTGAACAATTTCTTTGTGATGTTATTTCTGTTACAATATAAATTATTTTAAATCTGTTCAAAGCTCACTTTTTTTTACTTAACTGAAATTTCTGTGCCCTTCAAATCCTGGTGTCCTGGGCTGCAACTTATTCAAGCTATCGGTTAATTGGGCTCTCTTTTTAAAACGTATCACGTTTTTTCGCTGTATATGTACAATAGGTAAACGTTAGCCTTGCTGATTGACTATAGAAATATTCAAATTTTTTGTATATGCTTTTTGTTCGGTAAAATTCGATTGTGTGCTCCAGATATCGATATTAACGGCAAACGATTTCTTGAGATTTAAGTTGTGCTGCCGGTGTTGGATAATTACGTTAGTAACGCAATTCTTGTTTTAGCCTCCGAATTCTGCCATTTCCAGTTTAATCTAATTAAACTTGATCTCCTTATGCTTTCCATCTGGTTGAGTTACCTATAACACTGTTACTTCTAGAATTACATTTTACCCTACTTTCTCTCTTAATGTTGTGTGTAGAGTTCGGATACGTCATATCATTTATATGTATCGGACCATGTTCTTCTCGTCGTAATTAAAGTAATATGAACCGACTTAAATTTTTATATTTGGTTTTTCAATATTGACTTGCGGTTTTTTTTTGTAGCAAGGGTCGATTTACTAACAGAAGTAAAACTTGTTGGCTGAAGTTTCTCTTGAAACTTTTGGCAAGTTTGGAAATTTTTATTCTAACAGACACAAGTAGCCCAAGGGTACTCCCTTGAGGTACCCTCGCTTTAATTGTGAGCAGTTTTCCATGTTTAACTTCAAATTTAATTAGAAACTGCTTGTAGAAAGACTAGAAGGGTGTGTAAATTATATATGTGGTAAGCCGTTATACTGTACTTTACCAAAGGTGCAGAATAACACTGCTTAGTATTGAAATTATTGAAATTATTTTTGCACAACTCTGTGAATCTATGATTAAGCGTATCTTCTTGAAGCCATATTTGTAGCTAAGGTGGGACAAACTTCGTAAATATAGATTTTTTACTGTATGATAAGACCATATTTCACTGAGCTGAGGTTGGATCCTTGGGATTTAAGTTTCTGGGATCTACTATTTCTTTTCCTATAAGTCTTGGTGTTGGAAGTTGGCTTGCTATTGAGGCATTTTTAGCATGGTAGAAACTTGGGCATAGCTAAGGATGGCTCTGATATTTTCTGCGCAGGATATAAGCACTGCAACGATCTCCGGGAAATTGATGGCGTATTGTGTGCCCACGACGATATTTTGGACGGATTCTAAGGAGAGTTTCTCATTCTGAAACCATAAAGCACACGCTCTAAAGAGTTAGCTAGAGAGGTTGTGGTGTCTGACGGGCTAATTTACTGGTGAGCCGAAAAATGCCTTGCACGACTAAATTAATACACGGTGTTTTCTTATAGTTTAAAATGATGATGGCTTGGACTTCCTTGCATTAGGTGGTCTATAAACTATTTTTTTAAGTTTCTTGCGGAATTACATTAGCTAACTTGTCTTATTTTTCTTGTTGCCCTCCAAAGAGAATAATCAGTGGCCTCAAATGAGGGAGGCTCTTCAGAAGTGTTATAACGCATTTATTGTTATTGCTATTTGAGAACTTTCACTAATCCTTTTTTTGTTGAGCGTTGATTGATCTATGTCTTCGGTAGCACCATAGCCTCACAGACATATTATGCTTCTTTTATTTTATTTACGGCACTTTTTCCAGCTTCCTTGTTTTTTGTATCAATCTGTGTAAGCCCCTTATTGAATAGTTTAAGTATTCATTATTGATTTTCCATAATTAGCTTACTTCCCGTGAACTAAAGTCTAATATTCGCATAAAATATGGACGTCTGTATCTGTTTTCCTGTTACATTATCTGCAACTCTGGATTTCGTTACACAGACTTATTTTGTTGAGATGTTCTCTTAATAAACAATATCATGTGAAGAGACTTGTAGCAGTTCGTAGTTAATTTCTGGTTTGTGTTAACAGTTTTTCAGTTCTTGCGAAATGTTTCTTATATTGTTAAATTATTAATTTGTGCGTGCGGTAGCGCCATCTTGTTGGAACCACAGTGATGCATATTCATATTTGTTGAGTCTAGGCACCAGGAAATTGCGTAACATCGCAACATAGCGAGTAGATGTGATAGTTGCCGCACATTCTGCTTTATAATGCCAAATTACACCAGGACACCAAACAGTTACACGCTAACTGTGAAGAAGGTACTCATAGAGTTATCGAGGATTTTATGAAATTCGATAACGAAAATTCTACTTATTGATACAGCCCCATAAATGAAAATGAGCTTTGTCATTATTGAGCACAATAGCATCAGCTAGAACATGTGCTGTTCGTGGACCACCATCGGTTTGTATAGATAGAACATGGGATTCCAGTATAGAATTCTCTTTTGGTCAGATATTCTCACGGCGAGATAACGCTGTGGAGATGCGGCATAGTCTACCAAGCGATTGCTGTTTAAATGCTGAACCAATCTATGGAAAGTTGTGTAGCCACAACATGGTTCTCACCATTTTAAAAATAAGTCTCCACCGCAAACGCACGGTGTTTACCACTACGACATAATTTCGTCATTTTTTGTGGTTGTCAGTTTAAAAAGGGGAAATTATTCTGCCGAACCCTGTAGAACATTAATGAAGTGCTTAATAGTCTTCCCCGGTATTCAGAAGTTGGGAAAATGTGTGCCAGATTTCTATAGTTAGCGAAAACATAGTCGCATGGCGGTATTGGTGTTTGTTTTATGACAATGTTGTATATCCAAAGTCAGGTAGTAGCATTACAAGTCGGTTTAGTGGTGGATGTCATTGTGGTAATTTTATTGGTGTTTGAGAGAAACTTTTCACAATGGTGAAGGAAAAGTTATGTTTATACTTTTGTATAAAATACGAATTTTTGGAAAGGAATGAGTATTGAAATCACAATAAATAAATTTGCAACCTTTGCTTAGACCATACTTTTGCTGTAAAAATAATAAAAAAGATATGTTGAATGGCTTTTGGCACTGTTGAAGATATAGTTCAGTGGATGTAACTTAATGGTAGTAACCGAATAGCTCTATGAGAGTCTGAATGCTTACAACGCGCTTAAATTTCGAAAATATAAATGTTTATTATTCAAGAATCATATTCTTTGAAAGATAACAATAAATTGGACCAAAAAGTACCTTTTTGAATGAAAAGTGTCTTTTATAGAACAACTATAAATGAAAATAAGCAGGTGAACCTTTAGCAAAAGCTGGCTTATTTTCACATTCATAAAAAAATCATAAGAGCTTAAGCTTGTTGGCCGTTCTTACGTCGACAGTTCGTCAACAGGTTTTTAGAACATCATGAAGTAGATTCAGTTTAGTTGAAAAATCAGCTTTAGCGACAAGTCGTATTCATTATTTGACTTGACGGGTTCATAAATAAACAGAATTGTCATATTTGGGGTTCGGAATATCCTTACGTAACTTATGAGAGCAAATGCAGCCTCAAAGTGTCTCTGTTTGGCGTGGATTATGGATCTTGTGTTTTAATACCATGTGACTCATTTTTGTGGTGTTATCTGAAATCTAAGGTCTACTCCAGCAGTGAACAAATAGTCCGACGTGTTAGCACTGAAATTGATTAGAAGATATACGAAATTGTATTCGAAAATTTTGTGGAACGAGCTAAGCTGAGGTGGGCCTTTGTCAGACGTAAATTTTTATGTTTAATCGGAGATTGCGTATTTTAGTATTCAATAAAAATCCAATCATAAAACCAATTCAAGGGTCCTTTTATTTTAAATTTAAATCTGACGTTCAATTTGGGCCACCTTTTAGTAGTTCCATCTCCAGCAGTTCCACTTAGATAATTTGTATGACGTAGTCTATACGTACGTCTTTAAGCGATTTTTTCAGCGTTTTGTAAACGCTAAGTTCAAAATTAAATTTTTCCTTTCTTCTTTATCGCCTAAGAATACCATAACTTATGCTGAATATTTTTTGTATAGCATAGCTTTTCTTATATTGTCAAAATGGTTTCAGTTAACATTAATTTACATTTCTTCTTAAGCGATATAAATTTTATTTTGTACTTTTTTATATGTTTATATATTCAATCTGCTATGTATTATAATTATCAGTGAGAGCTTTAAGGTTATAATGCTGCGTGATTTTTCGTCTAGGACTTGTATAAGAGATAAGATATTTGCAACGCCGGCAATAAATACAGGAGGAATGTTCAATGTTTTTTTAGGACCTGCGGCGTGCTATTGATCAGCAGGCTCTTCCACTGATAAGGCTGAATAACGATTAAAGGTGAAAGGTGGGTTAAGCCACTATTAGTTTTCTATTGAATGTTTAGCTTTTCGTTCAGTATCGTCTTAAGGGGTCTTGGGTTTTTATGCAATTTGCGTCTAATGCTTCCATTAAGGTGTCGGATTTGCTTATATAGTTATCAATAAAATATTTGTTGCGGCCATGCTAGAATGTTAACTGGCGCTTGGTGAAGCTGCGCATGTTGCATTAAAGTTTGTTTGAATGCTGGCATTAAGGCCTGTAAAATTGTTGGCATGGCAGTAATTTTCAACTAGAATGAAAGGGCTCTACGCATGAAACTGGTGTTACGGAGCGCAGGAATAGCTAGCTAAACGTAAAATTTGACTATTACAGTGTTCTTTGAACTTCCGTAATGTAACGTTGTGTATTCAGTTTTAGTCCTAGATTCTATTATATACAGGGCCTTCAATGTGCCACGCAAAATAGTTTTTTATTACCGCGGTCAAATTTTTTATCCAATTTTATGTTTGACATTAGTTATAGCTAGGTTAATGTTTGGAGTTTTGTTTACACTGTCTTTCGCTACAGCAGCAGATAAAATTTACTCTATACTTAAATTGCTTATTTTACGATGTTATAAAAGGCTGATTGAAAAATTTGAGAAGGCAGGAAGTGTACTTGGTGACAGTTTGTCAAGAACGGGCAGAACAGTCACTGTAACCACTCCCGAAAGCTCGAGAGCTTTATGAGCAAGAGCCCACAACTTTAGTCTCTAAAGACGCAACTCAACCCTGTGTTAGTGTGAGCTCTATGCATACTATCCTCACTAAGAAATTGAATCTTTTTTTGTATAAGGTTTAATTGCAAACGACTCTGACCGAGGTCAATATTGGCAAAAGATTCACTTTTGCAGAAGTGATCATGAAGATGGTTCAAACCAAAAAGCTGAACATAAAGCACGTCTATTTTACGGATAAGGCCTATTATCGACCAGATGGCTATGTCAATAAACAAATTACTGACATTGGGGCATCGAAAACCTACATTTGATCGAAGTTCGTCAATTACACCTAGTGTATGGTGTGTAATTTTTTACTACGGAATTGTCGGCTCACTATTTCTTATAAAATATGTAAATGAAGAAGTTTATCCCGTTGAAGTTATTCATTCCAATTATGAGAGACAAAAGACAAGTTAACCAATACTAGTTTTAGCAAGATGGGGGCCACCGCCCATCAGACTCAAGGCATCTTTAACATCCTTACAGAAGTCTTTGGAAAGAGGATCATAAGTCTGGATGATTCTTCCGATTTAAACCCATACGACTTCTTTTTATGGGATTATCTTGAGGCACAAACCTCAGCCCATCGACGACTTCAAAAATTGCATTACGGAAGAGATTTTGGCCATTTATGCGAACACAAAAAAGCCACAATTGAAAGTTTTGGGAAAAGGGTTTAAATGACAATCTCTAATGAAGGCAGTCATTTTGAAAACATAATGCACTAGACTCCATGTATTCATCATCACAAAAAAAAGAATTGGAGTTCTATTTTGTGTAGTTTGTATATAATGAATTTTTTATCTCGCATCAGGTAATAAAGGCCCTGTACAACTAAGATATTAATAAACACAAAATGTTGAGAAAATATTATGTTAGGCCAGAATTCATTTTTTAATTATTAGCAGATTTCTGGTATAGAAAACAAAATACTTTTTGTTGAAGGTCGAATACTGATTGATTTTCCAAGTTAGAGTTTCTTTTAATTTAATCGAAATACTCTTGAAATCAAAGATTTTATGGTCTAATTTGATGATGCAGCTGGTTGCTTTGAAAAGGTTGGTAACCAACGGCGTTATATTTTCTCCATCTATCAGTAACTCTGGAGGATTTTTATTCATCTCCAAGTCCAAAGGCTAGTTCCGCTTTAAACGCCGATAGTTTGGTTGCTGAATTTACTAGTCTATTTCATTCTAGTGGCCCGCTAATCGCTCAGAGTATTAGAATCTATGATTCATCATATACCATGGAATATCTCTAAGAATTCTGAAGGATTTGGATTGGAATCTTTAAATAATATTTGTATTGGAATAGCTAGACCAACCGCATAGCTTGCAATTTCAAAATTTTTTATGTAATATTTTATGTTGTTATAGATGATTTCCGGCCTTCTTCAGTACACTTTGTTTGTATATATCGTTTCTAAGTCAGATTTTTGTCTTAATATAGTCTTAGATATTTCACTTCTTATTGTGGGTTATCACCGGAAGGCATATTTCTCTTTGCGTTGTAAATATTATATCTATGAACCTTGTTTCGTTCACCTAGACCTTCTACTTGTCCAGCCATTTTTCTAGTAAATGCATGCGCTTTTGTAATAATTTTGTTGCAACTTGAAGATCTTTTGTATTAGTCAGGCAGTATTGTTGGCGATATGACTGACATATCAGCATTGAACCACAAGAAGAGGACTGAGCCCAAAGCGCTGTCTTGGGAAATCCCTGCTGTAGTTGGCTGTAGGTTTGGGGTTTTGTTTCAGAATTTTATTTGACAATAACCGTTAGAGAGATAGTACTGGTGTGAACTTGCAAACAATCTTCTGTATCATACATCAAATACTTGTCTAATGTCCAAAAACTCTGCCTCCCAGTACTTTTTACTTTCAACAGATTTTTTAGGCATCAAGTTGCCAGCCTCTACTACTCTAGGCGGTGAGTTTCGAATTTTGTTGAGTTTGTAAATATTTTTTGGCGTATTCTGAGCGTAATTTTATAGATAGCAATGAAAAACCACGGAAACCATGGAAGCTGTTGGCACAACTACCAGGCGCAGTAAAATTTTTGTAAGAATTTAGATATACCAAGTTTTAATATTACGATAACTTGCATCGTATTTAGGAGTAGGAGCCAGTATGTAAAACGCCGAATTGTATCAAATAATGTTAGTTTGCCTTTCTCTTGCCATGTTGTGATCCTCGTGCTTTCTTATTACTCAGTTCTATATCCTGTCGTACTATTTCAACATCAAGTACGCATTTGTCGAGGATGGGGGTCGAGAAAGTTATAGTGCAGCTTTAAGGAACGTGTCTACGCCTGTATTCGCTGCTCCAAACGTAATTTCAAATAGTTCTGCGCAAAGATAGCTTTCCTTTTTTTGTATGACCTTGAGCCATTTGAACTACCTATTGATCGAATCGGTATTTCCAAGTACTATAGCCACTTCTGAAAAGGAAACTTTCGTCTTCTGAATCACTCAGTTTTTGCTTAAATCTATTGGTAAATTGGTTTTACTTTATTTTGTCATTCATATTATGTATATGTTGCCAGCTTGCTTTAGATTTCCTTTATGCTTTGGCCAGTTTTGGGGATTTTTGAATGTTATATAGTTGGGTTAGCCTGTTGACAGAGTTAAGATAATGCTAAATTTTTATTTGATCTTACTACAGAGAATGTTGAAAAGTTTTAATAGATAGTTTGACATCCTTAAGATTCTCCACATTTAATATACCATATGAACAGTTGAACTATAATTTAAATTATAATTTTAAAATTTTGTATACTGTACCAGGTGGGCGGTTTTAGAAGGAGTATTATGTTTTGTAACACATTTTAGGTTGTAGACTAGACGCCTTTATTATTATCAGATGGTTCCAGAGCTGTAATAAAAATGGTAGAGTGTCTTTAGATTGCTTGTATTTTAAGTTAGTAATGTTTCTAAATGTATGATCATGATCAACTGTGATTTTATTTGTCAAAATTATGTAAGGTACGAGATTTCACAGAAAAATAATTAAACTGGCCACACTGTGCACGTACCGACAACGCTACTGCATTCCTGTTCATACGTCAGTTATATAAATACCTATTGTAGACTCAATATAAGTTTGAACTGGTTGCAACTGACAGCATTGCCCCGACACAAGTTTGAGCATTGTTGTTGGCGAATCCGCTACTGTAGCTTATGAAAAGTTACAAAAGAGTTATTAAGATGTTTAAATTTCATAAGGCTTTTTAGAGGGCTGAGAAGAAGTAGGAGACCAACTTTGTGAGGGAAGACCTTCAACCTCAAAGGTTGAGTGAGAACTCTTGTGATGTTAAGAAGTCGACTGATATTGAGAATAATTAGTAATAGTTATATTTGTACTATCAGATTTTAACATGAGATTTGGACATGAGTGCGCCAAAGTGTGAACCTCACGATTGAACAGAAGATCAATAGAAGAGATATAATCTTTTGTATCGCCTTTAAAGAGAGCCAAAAATTCTCAGTTACTTGATCACAGGTGACGAATATTAATTTTGAGTGCCACCCCGAGAAAATGCCGTAGTTGAGAGTAACTGACCAGTTGAAAGGCCTTCGAAGAGACTACTACGAAAAATAGATAAAACACCTCCATTGATGTGCAGTTGCTTAAGGAAAATACTAAAAAAAAATAAATAAAGTTTATAGTCAAAAGAAAATCAATTTCGTTATTTTTCTGTCAAATCGTATTTGGGTCGTAAGACTATTCTGTATGCACTCTACTGTTTTTTATTAATTTTTTTTTTTTTAGAAAAGAAATAAGTAAATGTCTTTTTCTTCGTCTTGTTCATTTACCGATTTTTTCGTTATTCTTCTTTTTTTTTAATTACGTTGTCTTTCCATCTCTTTTTTGGACGCTATATGGTTCTTCTTCCCGTTGGTTTATCTCTTGCTTCTCTTACTAGCACAATCTGATACATTTTAATGTGTAGTTATTCCATTTTGATATATTTGTTGCTTTGCAGCTTTCTCTTATGTTCATATCGGGTCTTTTCTTGTTTTAATTTTATTCTTCATAAAACCCATATTTCTGTTACCTTACTTTGTTGCCCTGTTTTCGTGGTTTCTTGTTTTGTTTCAGAGAGGTAGGTTATCATTGGACGAACAACGCTTTTATATATTTTACATTTTACGTCTTGTTGTAAGTAATTGTTGTTCCATATAGTATTATCCAAACAGTCGATAATTCTGTTAGTTTTTGACATTTGTTCATTTACTTCTTTTTCTATTTTTCCATTACTGATTAACAATATGCCTAAGTACTTAAATTCCATCAGTTGATCGATAATGATTTAACATTTATTTGCACTGCCTCGATTCTTTGTAGATTGTCATTGCTTTGACAATACAATGACAATCTTTAAAGAATCATTTTTTCTATCCGATTTGTCCCTGTTTCTTCCTCCTCCAGCAAATATGTAAAGTATACTTTCCAGATACTTTAGTTTGTGCTGAAAATAGTTCTCTCATTTCTTTCTTTTGGTTTTTGATCAGCGTCCATAGAAGTCATGCTCAAGGTTTTTTGAGAAACCTTTTCAATAGTCCTGTTTTATCCTTGCTGGTGTTAACTTTGTTTTTAATTTGCTTGCATTCATCATAAACTCCCACCGTTTGATTTGATATGTATTTTAGATAGGCTGTACGTTTTTGTTTTGCTAGAGCTTTTACTTGATCGTTAAATCAAGTATCTTCTTATGCTTCTTTTTGTCTTCCTTCACTTTTCTTGTTTTTTTGTCTCTTCTATTATATTTTCTTTAATTTTTGTCTACCTTTTTTCTAAATCATTCTCCATATATATAGAATTTAGTTTTCAGATAACATTAACTTCTATTACCTAATTTTACCATAAAAGCTACAAAGTTGTGTAGTAGTATTATTGTGTATTTTAAAGCTATCCAAGACTTCCTAGATTTATTTATAATAATTCTGAATGTTTGTTTAGAAACGTCAGCGAGTTTTCTGAGTATCCCGCACAATATTGCGTTCATGCTGATACGACAATTTGGTTGTAGCTACACTTAAAATAAACAGAACAACTACCAACAAGATACAGGCGAGCAACTTGCAATATAGATAACAGCCCCGACTAAGTTCTATTTCTAATATATAAAGCTCTAGACCCGGGTTCCGAGCAAATGCGCCCGCCCGCTTCAAACATTTGCGGTATTACATCCCCGGGTAACTTACAGTTTAATAAATGCTGCCGCGATGCATTTTCCAGGGAACGTGCGCTCTCTCGTTTTCATTAGTGATAACAAACTCCAGCGCGCCTCCAAATTAATGCGCGGGGCCGAGGCCCCTTTCGCGCGCAATTCGAAAAACCTGCACTGCGCCACGCCGTTCGGGTGGCGTAGCCTTGCAGAATTAGCCGGCCCGATCCGTTCGGGGCAATCCCCCCCGGTTAATTTAAAATGCGTTTTCGGGAGAATAACCCGTTTTATATTCTGATTGAATTATTTCACGTCTGCTGAATCCCGCGGCTCTTGTTTGGAGGGCTGTATGCAAATGGCACCGCCTTTGAAATGACCTGAAACCGGACGTCGCAGCCGTCCTTCTCTGCCTTTCAGGTGCTTCGGGACGGCTTCGAGCAGTCGCAAGGGTTTATCGAATGAGGCGCCGTCTGCCCTGCGAAATGAGATTAAGGGAATCTTTTTGGGGGTGCTATTGTCGACTTACATATAAATAAATGTGTTGTGGCAACACATGGCGTTGACATCTCACAAATCAAACTTATAGTTTCAGGAAGAAAATTTTTAATGGATAATTATTTTATATACAAAAATTAAACGCTAGAAGTTGAATAAACAGAGATCTATAGGAGCAGTACGGCATTTATCGCCAATTGTAACTCAGTATATTTGTATCTGTAATATTGACATTTGAACATAAGAAGTTTACATTTGGTATCTACATACTTGGCAAAGTCTACCAAAGACCACCAGAAACTCCATATATTTGAACTAGAATTTGGGGAACACAGTAGTTGATCCTCATTTTTGCAAAATTGAAATGGCTTGTGAATCGCCAAAATTGTCGCGTCTAGGGTAGTGAAACTATAAGTGCTATTCACGAAAAACCAATGGCGAGCATTGTAGGATAGAGGAACGATTCGCTCGTACATTTTGGACGGTGAAACTGGCAACGCTGTTATTGTCAATAATGTATGCTATCGTAAGATTCTAAACGACTTCTTTTGCAATGAAACCAACGATTTGAACTTTAATTACACGAGTTTCAACAAGTTGGAGCCATATGTCACACAGCACGTGAGACACTCACTTTATTTTAAACCATATTTTCTGCTCGTGTTATCTCGCAGATCATTGATTGGCCATTGCGGTCTTGCGATCTCACCCAATTAGGCTTTTTCCTCTAGGGCTATTTAAACTAAAGGATTTATGCTATGATTTTAGGGCTGAAAGAGAAAATTATGAGTACAATTGCTAAAGTAGAGCCGAATTTACGGGAAAGCATTAGGAAAACCTTCGTTAAACGAATGGTCCTATGTTAGAGGAGTCTTGAAGGAAATTCGACCAACATCGTATTTCATATGTAACAGCGAAGTCTATATTTTATTCTAATAGCTATAAAATTCTGGTCGTTCTATATAGTTTGTGTTTTCTTCAGGAAATATGCCCTGAAGTCCGAATTTGATTACCCAGTATATGAGAATGATTTGATAATTATGGTGAAAAGCAAGTTGAATATTATTTTTTGAGGAAAAATCATTAAGATTTACACACACAGTTCAATGAGCTTTTAGTTTTTAAGTCGCCAGAAAAATACTTTTCTCAGAAGTTACACAATACTCATTGATAGTAGCGATGGCATCCTTATTGGACAAAAATTGTTTTTTTTAATAAACCAAGTGCTTAAATTTGGAAACAAAAGTAATTTATTGAGAAAGAATTAATTCGTTTTATTGTGCTATTCTGACGGTAGACTTGCGAGGTCAGGCGGAACAATGATGAGACTAATTTTCTTTTGCCAATTTTATTATTTTTATATATATATAGTTTTTTTCTTTGAAGTAGTTTCCCAGGAAACCTACAGAGGTATTTTTTCATTATTTGTAACAGTCTTGGAAGGTTGTTGCTGAAATAACTTTTAACTCGTTGGTTACGCTCTTGTGAATGCTATCCAAAGTGCCAAAAATGCCCTGTATTAAAAGATTTTTCATCCGAGGGACTGGGATCTGTCGGATAGGAAACTGGAGGGTTGTCGTCCGTTTTTAAGGTTTCTTCATAACCCTTTGAAAAGACCTTGCGCTGTCTGAAAACATGTATCCTGGAGAAGAAATGTTCTCCATTAAATCAATATGAGATCCGATGTTACTGAAAAAACACAGCATTTTTGATATCGGGAAGAATCTGTTCGAAAACTTTTCCATAAAAATAGAGATTTGAAACTTATATAGACATTATGAAACAGCACCAAATACTGTCGCTTATTTCACAAGTTAATTGCAGACTTATTTTAACTTAAAGTAAAACTCTCTCCGGGTTGCGTACATGTGTAGTGATTAGAAAAATAAATCTCTTCATTAGTTGCCAGTTTAATGTATTCTTATCAGATATTTCAGAAACAAAAGTAAGGAAATCTGATAAACATTGAACGTGCTAGAAACCATACAGCACAATGGTGAAAAAATCCCTAGTGTAGAAGCCTTTAAGGATGCCTAAATGTAGTAGACATTTCTCGTTCAGGCCCAATAGGACTACACGATTTATGAGCTAGCACAAAAGACAAGATTAGAAGGTATGATTGTGCTTTAGTTGATAGAGCCTTCGTTCTAACCATCAGCTTCATAAACTGGAATTATTTTTACGCGTTGTAAGGGGCGTGATTTTTGGGCATCGTGTGCAAGGGTGCTCTGAAATTGATATGAGGTCGTAATAAGTTATCCGATACGACTGTTTAAACTCAATAACAAATTAAGAATTTGTTCTGGACTACACATAAACACCTTTCCTATAAGACTGACTTATTTTCTTATGATTTGTTTGGACCACTAAAGGAGTACTTGGATGGCAGATTTGACGACGATGGACTGGTATTACAATCATTACTTTACAGTAGCGGGATCAATAAATGATCTATCCTTTGGGAAAAATGGATTCGCAAGTCAGGAGGTAATGTAGAAAAATAACTTGATACTTTTTGTTTATGTTGGGTTCACTTACAAATAGTATATATAATATAATAACAAACCTTTATTAAATGGCGATTAAGGGAAATCCGTTAGATTTGCTATTCTAGATTTTAGTATGGTGATTTTTTATTAAATTTTTTTATACAAATTATTATCGAAATCAAAAATACCAAACATTTCAATTTTATATCCACAATCCACAGTTCAAAAATCCCTTCATAGAGATTAGTATTAAAAATGAAAATTGTTTGATAACGAATGTATGTAATAACTTTGAATGAAGCTTTGTAGCAACATCCAGGATTTTTTAATTTGAAAATAGCCTAATCTAGGTCTGTCTGTGCAATATCTTCAATTAACAACGCTCCATAGTGGTAACGCTTGTTTGTTACTAATTCTATGATTCAGCACTAAAAATTCTAGGTTTCAACTTTTTTTCGCTTCTTTTTCTGCAAAGTAAGAGAACTATAAATGCAACCTTCCAAATACACAATCTGATGAAAAGGTATTTTGGTCAGTTTTGTTCTGCCTACGGCAGAAGAAACGGTCAGTGATAACGATTGCCTGTATTAACATAACAACGATCTTTGTTGAAAGTCAGGATCTACTTAGAACTCATTGATTAATTTTGAGATAATTTAAAATACTAGGTTTGGTCTAGACTTTAACGACTGAAAAATGCTTTGAACTGTACTCTTCAAGAACAATGGGCTGCTATTTTTCTGGACATGTTTCGACACATCATTGAAAGTTTTCCTCGCATAGTTAGGACCATCGTTGTTGCATGTAATGGGTATGCTTTGTATTAATTTCAGTTACTGAAATTTGTAGCATAACACAAATTTTGGCTAGGTGTTTGTATACTTTCGAGTAGAGAGTGCATCCGGAAATATTTATTCTTCAAAAACAGCATACACAGACGACTACAAATTATTCAATTTATTTTTTGGCAGGCTTTTGGCGCCCAGTGTTGAGCATAGGCCTCCCTTTTTGGGGGGGGGGGGATTTGGCAATTAAACGCCACGCTTGCCGGGCGGGTTGGCGAGTGGATAGGGCAGAATGTACTTTTTACGACCGTCAAAGGTGTTTGTATGACGGCCGGAGAGCATTAGATGTTTGTTACTGCCGGGATTCGAACCCGGGTCGCTACGCGCTAGTTTGGCAGGTCGAGGCCTTTACCTCGCGTCTGTCGTGCTCTCATTATTCAAATTAATGAGGGCAAAACGTAAAAGAAAACTAATAGAAGATAACAATAATGATAAATTATGTTAGACTCTTAAGAAATGATCAAAAGTGGAACAGAAGAGAACACGTAAGTAAGAAGAAGTAGAAAATGATATTAAACTAATAAGAGAACAATATTGTTACATAACTGAAAACAAAAAGAAGGACAAGACTCCAGAACGTGGAAATATTTGCAACAAATTGATGTGAAGCAGCAGAAAAATATTAAAAGATATGATTTTTGAAAGGATTGTACAAATATGAGAAGAAGAAGAAATGGGTAATAATTGAAAGACAAAATCTAGAAAAAAGAAATTTAATGTGCAGCAGTTGCAGATTAATTAGCTAGAGTTTTCTGAAGACATCCCGGTTTTGATTTGTCCAAAAGTCGAC
Organism: Sinelater perroti; assembly: GCA_036346155.1. Classification (NCBI taxonomy): domain Eukaryota; kingdom Metazoa; phylum Arthropoda; class Insecta; order Coleoptera; family Elateridae; genus Sinelater; species Sinelater perroti. Next base: position 434,738 of record JARFIY010000009.1, read on the forward strand.
AGTACGACGTTTGTGGATAAAATCGATACGCATAGCTCCCTTGAAAAATGCGGTTGTAAGAATTTTTTCAACTCAGAACTGAGTTTCTTTCGCCACTTTATTTTAGTGTGCTTGGATTCCGGGGTGTAATTATATATCTATACTTAATCGCAGGTAACAAACCGATGTAAAAACACCTCTCTATTAGTGTGAATAGTATGTCAATAGTCGTTTGTACATCTCAACATGTTTTTGATTTTCAGGGCGAAGAGCTCATCTTGCAGACTCTTTTCAAAATCTGAGATTGTCGGTAATGATTGTAGGAGTACTGCTGTAGCTTACTACAAGCTCAGAAGTAATTTTAGCAACCGCCATCTTTGAGAAGGCGACGAATAATGCGAATATTCTTTTCAATCGCGCTGAATCTAGGGCGACGTCAACGGCCTTCAGTTTCAATTGCGTCCCTCCTCTAGAAAATTGTTTATGCCACGTGGGCACTTGAGAATTCTGAAGGAGATTGTTCTCACACTGTATGAGACGTTTTCCAAAACATCGATGGTTTTACGCTCTTTTCTGTAGAAAACTTGACAATAATCGGTATTTCAGAGTACCTGTTGGTCTTATATTGTCATACTTACCAAAGAAGGGGTAGTGCCAGTTACTCAATGGGGAATATCTCTATTTGCAAGAAGCTGCATCTCTCTTCGTTTACCGGAGGAAATCTGTTCTATAAGTGATTCGCCTTTGTGAAATAAATACGGGATTAGATAAATAATTGAAATGAGACAAAACAGTAACGCTGAAATAACAAAAATTATCAAAAATTATTTGTTTAATTTAGCTGACTATGGAAAGACCAAAAGATAGAGTAAGACAAGGCCCATCGGCACTATTTTTTTATATAATACTAAAGAGAGTTATAAGAACGTGTAACATTAAAAACGTGTGCTAATGTAGCCGCGCAGTTAAGGTGCTTGTCTGTGGCGTGAACGGGCCCAGGTTCAATTCTGGGCTAAGCTTTGCATGTAGCCTATTCAATCACTAAAAATAATTGAGTATCTGCATTTATTTTGAAAAAAGATTAATAACGTGGTCGTCCAAAGCAAAGTACCGCATCAGAGTTGGTGCGCGAAGAAATTGAGGGCGAACAATAAAAAACTTAACCTATTAGTGTATAGGTCTTGTCCCTATTATTATTATAACATTAAAAATAGTACATATAATTTAAGAATCCATACACGTAATAGCTTACTAAGATATAATATTGACAGATGCAAAAAATCTTGAAGATACTGTGCTAAAAATTGAAGAAGAAGGTCAAAAAAAGGAACTGGGAATAAACTAAAAGAAAACAAAAACAGGGGGCAACTGGAAAGCAGACCAATTTAAATAAAAGAAAAAAATGAAAAATTAAATTTCAAGACTTTAAATATTTGGGTAAATAATAAGCATCAATTAGGGGACGCGGTGGCTCAGAAGGTTCAACCAGTTGGCTCTGTCCTCTAGCCGGCGCGCGCGAGTTCGAGTCTCGCTCAACCCATGGGTGTGTGATGTCCTAATATCAAAAGTGCATGCTAGTAGGCACAATAAGCCCTTGAGGCTGCGGTGTCTGTAAGTGCGCCAAAAAAAGCATCAATTAAATTAAAAATAACACAACATATGAAAAATATAAAAAATATTTATCCAAAATAATTGAACGAGTAAAAACTATAATATTTAACTTTTATAATGTATGCAGCGGTGACCGCGCATTTATCAAAGAGAAATCAATAAAAGCTAAGGATATTTAAAAAGGGATTATAAACGAAATATTTGGATTGAAGCAAATTGATAGACCTTCGAAAAGGGAAAATATAATAAAATCAAAACTTGAAGGATACCATAATATAGACATATTAATATGAAGAAGGAAATTTTTTTATTACAGAGGATATCAAAATGCAAATAACAAAAAGTGAGTATAAGATGTAGACCAAAAATTAAGTGAGAAGATTAAAGACGGTACCACACATGTAAACCATATTACACCGTCTTCTTCTTTTAATCCTGTTGACAGGGGAGTTGTGCAAGCTTCTGTTACTTTCTTTACAATGTGTCTCCATATTTTTCCCTTTCTAGAGAAATGTGTCGCCTGGTATGGTGAGGTGTTACGTTTTTCCTTTATTTGGCCAATCCTTTGTTTAGGTGACCTTCCTCTTACTCTGCTGTTTTCCATTTTGCCTCAGACTACCGGGTTTTCTAGATTGCCTTCGTCCCTTCTCGATGCATGAACAAAATGTTTGAGGATGCTTCTATTTGGAATAATTTTTGAGGTTCTGCGATTTCTCTTAAAACTGACGCATTCGTTTTTCTGGCAATCCAGGGAATTCACAATATTCTCTTCTCCACATCTCTTGTGCATCGATTCTCTTTCTATCTTAGAGTTCTGTATCCAAGATTACACTATAGATACACCAAAGTGTCAGCTACTTATGATTGCGATTAACTTTTCAAACGTAGCGCAGAGAAGCTGATATTGCTAATGCGTATGTACTGCGGACAGGAAACTTGAACTGTTTTTTACGCTTGAACTGTTGTTTCTTGGAGCAACCGTCCTTGACTTGTCGTATGACTTGGTTGTGTTTTTTTTTATAAATATCAAAGTTTTGCCATTATAGAATTAAAATATATGCTTTACCTACTATGATATGCGTGGTGTGTATGAAAAATTTGCTGAATGATATTAAAAGATAGAAAAGAAGGAGTTAATGCAGAATAAGAAGAAAAATATTTATTTAGGATGCTTACCCTGACGATTACGTGTACTCCACAGTAGGTGACGATTCTAGAAATATCTCATTTGATGCCTTAAAAATCATTTAATTTTCTTTACTTGATTTCGGTTTAACAATTTTAGTTTCGATGTAATATTTGGAAAAGTAATTAATTTAATTTTTTAATTTTGTGTTTTCTTGGTTTTTCCTTTTGTTTTTATTATTTCCGAATTATAACTTTGCACTTATTTAGTCTGCTTATATTGTTCAGCCTGTGAGTTATTCCGCAGCACTTCTGCAAAGCCTTTTTGGTTTCGAGTGTATAAAGGACTCCGCGCTCAAGGACTATTACTCGCAACTGCGGCGAAAGCAAGGGGTGGATTATAAAAAATGGCCGAGGTGCGACGCGAAGTTATTGCTGCGCCAGGAAAATTGAATGTTGCGCTGTCGGGGTGGGGTGGGGGTGGTTCTCTTAATGCCCTGTGAGACAAAAGTGGCGCAAATGCTTATGTATTATATGTTGTCTTCGGCTCCGCCGCGCATGGGCGATATCTCTCGCAGCGGGCTGCCATTTTGCGAACTGCGAGAACTTTTCATGGCTGCGCGTCACGGAGCCGGAAAGCGTAGCATTTTTGCTACGCGGGCACATTTTCTTGGCTATCGATTCGGTAGATGACGTCTGACTTGATTGTGGCTTTAGTTACTATAAAGTTTTGCAAAAGTTTCTTTCGCTTTATTAGTAAGTAATACAGGCACAATAATTTATACTATTGAAATATGTACAATGTATTTCGCTCTAATACTTTCCTGCACTTTCTCATAGCCGCATAATGCCACATTTCTAAGAAGTTTATGGTTTACTAGCAAAATACTGTTCCAAGTGTATTTCTATGTTATTATTTGACCACAATATAGCTTTTACAGCACTGATATGGGCTACACTGACTTCCGCTCTTCTCATGCTATTCTCTTTTGCTTTAGTTCATCTAGCATTCTTTGGCTTTGTTAATATTATGAACTTACTAGAAATGAAGTAATAAATTTTATTTTGTGTTGTCCCTCTGTAGCTAACCACGTTCATTTCCTTTTTTAAATAGTTCATAGTAGATAGTTGATGTTCTGTTGCAGATTATAGGAGCACAGTCCTATATCGTTTCTTCTACCAAAGCTATGTTTTTAATGTATTCTTCGATATTTTCTCTTTTCTTTCCTAACTTTGTATTGAAATCTCCGGGTATATCTGGATATTTCTCTGTCAATCGCTTCTTTCAAGTTGTCGTTTAATAATTTTACTTGTTGGTCTCCATAACTTTTTAAAGATAAGAAATCAATAATTCATTTGCTGTCGGTATGAAATTGGGAAAATGTGGAAAAGCTGATCAAATTGCTGTGGTGAGTTTGCCGCCTTATTAATTTTACTTTCCGGAATCTATAATACAAATAAAGGTTTGGAATTCTTTTCATGAGGCCGCTTTAGAAAAACAAATCGTTTATCCCATACAATTCGGTGTCCCTCAGGGTAGTGTACTCAGTTCTGTTCTTTGCTTATATACACAGCTGATATACCCGAATCGCCAAACATTTTAATAGCTACCTTTCTTGATGATGCTGCCTTAATATTTATTCATCAAAGTCCAAATATTGCCAGCGAGCACCTTCAAGAAAACTTTATTAGTGAATGGTTTTGAGGGCAAGGTGTTACTTTATAAAGCCGCGATAAAACTTATTTGGACTTATGGACTCCAATTATGGGGATGTGAAAAACCATCAAACATAAGTATTAAGTTTACAATCAAAATTACTACAAGCAGTATTAGATGCGTTTTGGTATGTTAGAAATCAGACCATCCACGAAGACTTAGGTGTACCATTCGTTCAAGAAAAAATACAAAGACTTGCTAAACAGTATTGTGCAAAACTTCATGGACACTCCAATCAACTTGATAAACTCACAAATGACATAACTTTACGAAGATTAAACAAAATATGAACTAATGATTTGAAGTTTGTAAGAAATAGTGTAATGTATTTGGGACATTCACTACTGCATCAATCCTCATTTGATGTCATGTAGTTGTTAACACCTTCACTGCATACTTAGTAATGATTGTAAGAATCGATAAACATTCATAAAAATTCAATTGGTTAAGAATATCCCACCGTTATCTGCTTTAGAATCTGTTTTAACCTTAGAACGTTTGGTCTACTGATAATTCAGTCTCTTATTTATTCTAGGAAAACGCATACACCAAGAGATTTCACAGTGCCTAACGACAGTAATCAAAACTTTTAACACTCTATCATCTTCTATTTTTCTAGATATGGAAATAATAATAAAGCTTTGGTATAGTCAACGTCTTCCTTTTGTAAGAATAGAATTGTCTTCAAGATGACTGTAACGTTAATTTGGTCGTTTAAAGTACAATACTTTTAATCCAGTTTGAGGGTGCGTGTGAAGTCATTAAAGAAATATGACCAACTTTTTATAATCATTCTGCGACATTTGATATTTCCCTTTATGATATAGAATATTTTCGATCTCTAGCTAGTTTATTCTTGAAGAGCAGCATTCTAGGAAGAAGTAAATGATTGTGCATAATTCAGAACAAGAGGAGATAAAAGAACTTTCTATGAGAGACGGCCTGAAAGTGACATTTAGAACAAGCTGCTGTTTAAAAGCTAGTTAATTTTGTATACTACACTTATCCTAATTTGAATATGATGTAAGAGGCATACCAGTTAAGAGGCGACTAATAAATCTTCTGGTGGCAGATAACAGGATAATTATTTTGCTGTGTTAATGCTTAATGTGTTCATCAAAAGTGCTACTACAAACTAACTCATAAAGTGTTATGGTACAGTTAGTGAACTGTACTTCCCAAAACGATGCAACTATCTTTGAAAGTCTTGACAAATTTTTTAGCTAGTCAAGTGCTGGTTCTGCTGCTCATCTCGATCAATTTTATAAAACATATTTTATATTTTTTAAAACATGTATTAATCTCCAGGTAAACACCCACATTGAAGACTTTTGATTTTGATTCTCCTAGGCTTTCTTGGTAGTTTTTTGTATTTCTAATAGTGATCAGAGTACAAAAATCGCGTTTCTCTTAGATCTGCTTTTGAGGTTGAAAGTCTCTTACTTCTCCAGGCAGGATCGGTAGCAAAATGAATGTAGCTTCTACCAGAGGTTCCTAAGCTTGGATAGCAATGATAAATAAAATATACTTATACAGCTTATCCAAATTGCATTTAAGCGTACTCATATTTTTTACACCGGTAACACTTTCCAACTCTCTTCTTCTCATGAAATTATTGCATGAAAAATTTGCATAACGTAACATGTTTTTCCAGCCCATTTAGCTCCAGAGATGTAAAGGTTACCTCGAGCATTTGTGCGAGGAAATTACTGGCTTTGGCGTGCTAAAAAAGTTTTCATTAACCTGAAAATTTCATATCACTGCTGGGAGGGTCTTCTCTTATGGTAGTGGATAGGTGTGAATATCAGGTCTTTCAGTTACCGTACAATTTTTCGGAAATTAGCAATCAGGCAGACGTAAATGCTTGTGAAGACCATGAATGCCTTACTCTTGTGGAGGTTAGGTGCAAAGTGATTAGTAGAAGGACCCTGCGGCTGGTGATACCTTCATTTTCGTTGTTCAGTAATACTAAAGTTTTCTTCCAAATTGCAAGAGGCTTTACTACATTCTCTTGAATTACCTTTCTCTCAAGGAGCGCAACCAATTGGTATATCCCCACATCGCTTCTTTAGAAACTCATGATTTTTAACAAAAGAAATTTTTTTGATCCATCTACGAAGACTTAGGTGTGCCATTCGTTCAAGAAGACATATAAAGAGTATCTGAAAGATATCGTGCAAAACTTCCTGGACACCACAATCAAATTGCTGATTAATTCACAGATCATCCAACTCCACGAAGACTAAACAGAATATGAACTAATGATTTGTGACTTGGAACAAATAGTACCATGTATTTAGGAGATTCATTACTGGATGAATCCTTCTTCAATGCCGTGTATTCATTAAAAAAGTTTGTATTTGAAAATACAAAAAAAATTGCATCTGAACGTCATATAAGAGTTTTATGCCACGTAAATATAGAGAACATTTTACTGCATGTCGAAAGACCCCGTCCAAAGGCAGTTGTACACCTCCAACTATGCTTTCAGGTTGCGGCGCATTCCGCGGAGATAAAGGGGCAATTCTATTACATTTCGACAGACAGGAGCAGGCTCGCGATACCCTCATCGGGAATTTCGCCCGAAATTGTTTAAGATGTCCGCAGAGCCGAGAGTATAAAAAGCGCGATAAGGCGGCGGGCGCGCCGCCGTCGATCGAGCCCCTGCAGAAGGGGTGGATCCCCGGATAGCGCAGTTTCTTTATGTTTAACTCGCAAAGCCCCGAGCGCGATGAAAGCAAAATGCGAAATCATATAGATGAAAAAGGGAGTTTCGCGCGAGATAGCGGCGGCGCGCGGCGTCGTTTGGGCAGATAGCGGCCGATGGTTTATGGCGGCGGAGATGAAAGAGCCGCGCATTACTGCAATATCTCCGACGCACGATTTAACTTCGCGCCGTTCGCAGGCTTACCGCGCGCCCCGCTCGCCGAATTAGGGCCGCCCTAATTGAATAAGCGGCTCCGCGCCGCGGCTCGCGGTTATTAATTTTTCAGAACCTGTTGATCCTTCTCTTCCGTTAATTATCCGGTGCGGGCCTAAAAAATTAACGCGACGTCGCTCGCGCGTTAATTTTTTAGGGAAGTGATTTCAGCCACTCTGCTCGCATAAGGGAGGAGGGCGCGCTCATCTGGACGCAGGAACCGCCATTCCTCATCTCCCCTGGCAAATCTCCAAAGGCTTACGATAATGTAGAGAGTCAGAAGTTTTTGTAATGGCCGAATTTAAATTTAAAATTAAATAACGGTATAAATATTAATGGTATTTTCCCTGGGCCCAGACATCTGAGGACTTTTGTACGCATCGCAATCCGCGGAACAAAGAGTGATTACTGCCGGCAATAATTAAAAAAGGAAGGAGACAACCTTCACGGACTCAGCTGAAAAATGACTTTTAGCAGCGGCGACCTCATTTCGCGCAATTTCGTGAATTATGTATTTCAGAATTGCTTTTAGTCGTATGCTGAAGCGGACAATTTACCTCCATTGTTAAAAAGAGACTAGTAGCTCTGCGTTAAGATTTGCTCTGCAGAATATTTCAGATGGAGATGTTTAATCCAGAAAAGAATTATAAATCACAAAATCTTGTTTTGAATTAAAAGTAGAACAAAATCAACAATTCCTCATTAAAACACACTGATATTTTTTTTTACAATAAAATATTGTAGTATTTGCAAAGAGTATTAGCCTACAAGAACACAGAAAGTAATCTCAATATATAAATCTCATTGTCTTAGCTCACTGACTCGACATCGCCTAAGTGAAATAAATCACTGCAAAAGTATAAAAAGAAGGACGAACCTTTTACAAAGAAGAAGGATTTAGTGACATAACAATGAGCAATAAAGAGTAGGAGTAGGAGGAGGAAATCGGGAAAGAAGGGACAGAAAAGGACATGAAAGAAGAAGGAACGGGGAGAGAAAGAAGAAAGGAAAAAAAGATGAAATAGCAAGATGTTAATTAGGACTTGGAAAAAAGAAGAAAAAAGGGGTAAAATAAAAGGAGGAGACGAAAAGTTGGAGACCGAAGAAGGAGGACAATAGAGGAAAGAAAGAAAAAAGAGAAAAGGAAAAGTAAAAAGGACAGGAGGAAGAATAAGTTAAAGATTAAAAAGCTATTTTGGTGAACAAAAAAGAAATAGACGAGACAAAAAAAAGAAAAAAATGTATGAAATTTAACATTACAGGAAGTTTGCAGAGGGGTTATTAGAACCCTTAGTTTAGATGTTGTTTAAGCTTCACAAAACAAGTAAGTGAGAGTGTCCGTAGAACGTTCAAAACCTGGATATATTGCAATACAATTTTGCAAGAAATAGTTCCACATTATGACTAGTTATGTTATGACTAGTAATTTGTAACACGACTGCCACCACAACCTCTAAACAGTGAAAAAAGCTTGAAATGTTGTCTTAGTGAAAAAGACATTTTGAGTTCAAACTTTGCACAGTTTTGGTGTTAATTTTTACAGGAAATGCCTGTTGTGCTGAATGATATTCATGATCGGATGATATTGGGAAATCCAAAGACTCGTCTCTCACGGAGGAGAACATCGCTGCTCTCAAGATGTTTGAGTTTGACAGGCATATGATCTATTTCCAGATAAAAGAGGGTTTTGCTATTTCTGCTCTATAATTCATACCACTATGTATGACTATGTATGTTTTTAATTCAGAAGAGTTTGATTTGAAGGTGGGGACACCCCATGCTTTTACTGACATATGTCTGACAAGCATGGAACACTGAACATATACCAGAATATTGGAAACTAAACACAATAGTGTCCAATTTACATAAAGGGAACAACGACGAATTGCAGCAGTGGTCCTAAAATGTATTCTAGAATAAAAATAAAACAGGGAAGGCAGATAGAAGATTGAAAACGAATAAGTAGCACTCCGCCGGAAATACTAAACACAAAATTTTAATGCAGCCTTTGATCAAGTACCCACAGACATATGAAGAACTGCACTCAAGCCAAAAACTAATAAGAGTAATAGAAAGTATAAACAACAGAGTGGATAAATGAAAAAAATCTAAAGAATTTAACATAGAGAAAGAAGTAAAATGGTGACAGTTTTATATCACTATCGCATGCAGCCTACACACGTAGTGTAATACAAAAAACTAACAATAAAGTAACAAGTATAGCGTATTGTAACATTAATTCCGTAATGACCCAGGACTTGACAAATACAGAACAACCACAAAACAATATAAACCTGACAGAAAAAAATTTAGGAGAAAAAATAAAGACTGACATAGAAAAAAGCAAGACAATGTATGTCGACAAAAACAATAGAGTAGGAAGAGACATGCTGTTAGAAGAAACACCATTTGAATACTTAGAAAAATAAAAGTAGTATTTGGAAACAATCTTAAACAATAAAGAAATAAAAAATTGAATTAGCGAAGTTCTCATGAGTAAATCAGAGCTCAACATCTATGTATACAAAATTATGGGTCAGAGATATAGACAGTAGTAGACAAACACCGCTCAAAAAAAACAGTGAAGATAAAGTACCTGTGAAGAGTACTGGGTAAAATTGAAAGAGATATAATTAGAAATAGCAATATAAGAGTTGAACTGGATCAGTAACTATCAATAGAAGATCTAAAGATTTTATAATCAATCTTTTTTTTATCACATCCATTCAATTTTTTGCATATTTTCCTACTAATCTTTTTAGGGTTGATGTTACCTTTGGTATTCCTTTTTGATTATTTCACATGTTGCTTGTCTTCTATGGTTAACTTTTTATATTCAATTTTTTCCTTTTTCCCTTCATTCTTTAATTGTTGTGCCATTAATCTAATATGCTTTCCAATTTCCTGTTTGTCTTGTCACATAATTATTTATGATCATTGGTTTTCCAGATTTTTTAAATGAACTTTGTTTTGCATGATTTCTTCCTTAGCGTGCATGTTTTTCATTTTTAGTAAACATAATTCCTACATAAGTCCAAGTTTATGGGCTGCTTTTAACTGTACATCTACTTTCAAATCTTGTTTTATAATTTTTTTTTATTTTTTCTTCTCTTTTCCTTTTCAAGTTGCCCTATCTTGCTTATACATCTTGTAGCTTCTTCCTTATAGTTTTATTTTGTTTATCGTTGTTTTTACTCTTTATTGCACCGCTTCTTGTTTTAGTATGATTAATTCCTGGTTTTGCTCTGCTAGATGTTTTCTTATTTGTGTTACTTTACCAGTTAGGTGCTGGAGCACTTGCAATTTTTGTCTTGTAGGGAGTTTGGGTTATTTCCCTCTTTCTTGCCTTTGCGTTTTCGTTTCTACTCATCGGTTGTGTGCTCTTCGCCATTTGCCTCTTACTGCTTTCCTCGTCGTTCATTTTGTGTTATGCTTTGCCGCGTAGTATTGTAGTTTTAATTTTTTTGAATCGCATTTCAAATTTATTTCGTGGAATTGCGTTTTTATTTATATAAAACGTATTTTACTTATTCTGGTCTTATTTATGGCCCATATCGTTACCTCGAAGGTTGCAAGTACGTATTTAGTAAAATATGCAGAACTCATCGTATCCTTTCTGGAAAAGATGTTCTTCGCCGCGCGTAACCTGCTACTTTTGTTAATTCGTCAGAAACTCTGGATTCTTGTGTGCCAATGCTGGACATTGCTTAATTTTGGGTAAAAGCATCGAAACGCTTGCACACACACACGTCTTCGCTCGACGACCGCAAATTAAAAATCAATATTTATATAATGTTAGTAATAAAATGATTCTTATATTTATAAATGTATATACAACAATGAGGTTTGTTCCGAAAATATCTATCCAAATTTAATTTGATGAAGACAGTGTGCGCAGTATTGGATTTTTTATTTGAAACTTTGTAACAAGCAAAGAGCAAAAGAGAGCCGTTAAAATTTAAATAGTAATTTTATAAAAAAATTATAGAACAAATAACGAGACATTTAGGTGTCTCAGTATAGAGGTGACAAGTGATTGAGTCTTGTAATAAAAGACAGCAGTAAATGAATGAACGTTATAAAATTAAAATCTCTAAGACTATACTTCAACCAATATTCTCACCCAACAGAAACTCATGCTAAAAATGGAGGCTCTAAATTAATATCCTGAATTTAATCAAGTGAGACACAAACAGGGGAAGTAATAAAATAAACATGTAGAGCACAAGACTCAGAAGATCGAAAAAAAACACCAGTGGAGTCAACTGCATACAGCCGTATAGTGGAGATATTTATGTGGACGAATAAAATATAAAAAAATTACGTTTTGAATTTATTTGAACGTCGTACTATTACAATACGCAATTTTACTTTTAGATAAAATCTGCACACTTTTATCAACGAATGCGTAAGTTTTTGATCTCTATATCGCATGGTGATTTCTGAAGTGATTAAGACACTAGCAAATCGTACAAGGACACTTTGATAGCAACATCATCAGCAAATCTCTGCCCTCTAAGTGTTTCTTCTAATAATCTAAATAAATGATAATTTCAGGGCGATAAATCCAAACTGTAGGAATGGTAATTTATTATAGCCCAAAACAAATCTTCAAATTTCAATCACATAAGCGAACATTGTGAATATTCTCCTCAGTCACGCTGGTTCTTGGCGACGTTAGTCACTTTTATCTTTAACTGCTTCTCGTTTCTCCAAAAATTAATTACGGCAAGCATACATTCTAGTCTTTTAGATGGCATTGTACTCGAATTGTACTTTTAGTTTTTTCAAAATTGCGGACAATTTTACATACACTGTCTTACAAAAATGATGATAATCTACTGCGCAACAGACGAGAATTTTATTTACTTTGACATGATAATGACATTACGGGGAAATCCCGTGCAGGTATTTCTATTTGAAACACTTAGAAGCCGAATCCCTTTCCGTTCATCATATGGCGTGTAAAAAAATTCCTGTTTATATTTGATTGGTCCTCTTATGTTTAATAGAAGAAGATGTAGATATTTGAGAATATCATCATGATTACTGTCAAAATGCGACCTGCTTGCCAATTTAAATACAAATTGGACTGAATTATTATTTAAATATTTGTCTTCCACTTCAAATTCTAATATGTTACTAACGCATCTCTGGGCACTAAAAGACCAAAATTGATGTACTCCTATTATTCTGACGTATCTTGATTTTTATGAGAACTATTTGGAAAAGCAACGCGCTGTATTTGTCCATTGCTCGTTCAAATTTGCGACATCTTTATGGAAAATGGTACCACCTCTTCATTTAATACAAATCGTTGAGTTTCGGGGACAGGTGTGAAACACTTCCAAACCTTAGTTGAATCAGTTTTTACTAGCTTGTATATTTTCTCGGCGATTGCTGTCAATTTTTTTCAAAAATGTTGTATAGCGTCTTCAAGTGAGAAGTTCTGTCACATTTTGTTCGATTGAAATATTCATGACTTTTGCTAAGTTGCGTTGGTCAAACCATATCATGGACTTTGCCGATGCTTTATAACGTAATGTGTTTTTTATAACGACTTTTGCCTTCTACAAGCGTGTGAATCGAGTTACTCTTTAAACCACCTATCCATTCATTGGATACAAATATATGAACAAATAATTCCCCACGGCAGAGTTGAAATTCCATTCTCCTTGAATTTCCGATTTTTTAATTTATTGAAAATGTTTATCGCCCCTTTTTCCAAACTTACGTTTGCAATCCGACTTAATCTAGTAATTAAAAACGTGAACATCAACAAACAAGGGATTTACCGGCACACCATAGCACGCCGCAAGAATCGATGTTTCCATGACGAATTCGCCGGCGAGACAAAAAATATTCCAGCGGGGCTGACCGCCCATTAGGCGCAAACATGTGCAGCCTTGGGAAATAATGGTTACACAATTAATTAGACTGCCGGCTCCCGCGACATAGCGAAAAACGGAAATGTATAAACAAAAGCGCACGAAACGCAGGGATTATTATGTGCGCCGTGTAAATTCCGGCAAAAAGCTCCAGCGGTGTGGCATTCGCTAAATTTCGACGATTTGCAGAGTTTACCAGAATGCATGTAATAATTTGGCCGCTTTTGGGCGATCCGTCTGTTCGATAATTTGTTGTTAGGGTTCTTGGTATGTACATAATACACGTGTGAAAAGATAGGTTGTCCGGTTAAAATAAAAATAAAGAATACGTAAAACACAAATAACAAGATAGAAATATGGAGAAGGTATGAAGCAAGTAAAGAAACACCCAAGACAAGACTATGTGAGTTGAAATATAACTATTAAGTTAGGGTTTAATCAATCTAAAGAATAAAAGTAATGCCACAATATGAACAGAACAAAAATAAACAGAGAAAAATAAAAGTGAGTCTCGGGAGTGATAAATAAGGGTAGTAAATGTAATAAAAGTACTAAAAAAGTAAAAATTATGAATCTCTAGGACCGGATAATGTTAGAATAGAACTAATAAAATGTAGAAGAAACAAACTGCTGGAATGATGAAGAAGATAAAAGAAGATAGAACTATACCAAAAGGATTGAGACAGTCATTTATTGTGCCTGTACATAAAAAAGAAAGTAAAACCGTATGTCCGAATTATCGAGGAATAAATATACCAACTATAATTAGACTTTTAGAACGAGTTATAACAGCAAAAATGGATGCAGAAATGAAAGATGATAATGAGAAAAAAGTAGATTTAGATCAGAAAAAAAATCGAGCGAAAAGTATGAACACCAATCCAATATTAGTAGACCTAGATATACAAGAATGTTTCAAAGTGTGAACTGTGGAAGGCGATTGTAAGAATGAGAACTAGAAAAAAATGATCAACATAGTTAAAGCTTTATGTCAAAGCACAAAAGCGGAAAATTAAGTTTTTATCGGGTTTAGACAAAGCTGTACGCTGTTACCAGCATTGTTCAATATAAAAGCATTGAAACAATGGTATAGAAAATATAAAGCAATCAAAGTGTATAAGGCTTAGAGGCTTGGTTACTAAAGCAAACACATCTAAATAAACTGGCTGCCTTTAAGCTTTGGTGCTTTAGGAGAATCCTAAGAATACCGTGGAGTGTCACATATAGAAGTCATTGGATTGGTAGAAAATTAAATAGAAGTCCTGATAACTAGCAAAAAGAGAAAACGAATGTTTGGAACAGAAGTACGCAGTGCTACAATTAATAATACAAGATAGAATCCCTGACTTTGAAATCTAAGAGAGTGGTTTGTCTGCAGTAGTGCAAAATTGTTTGTAGCCGCGTCCAAGTAGCTATGATGGTTTCCAATCTTTGATAGGAGAGGAACCATAAGAAGAAGAGACAAAAATTTATATTTATTTATATTTTTCGATAACCAATTAATTGTGACTCAGAATGAGGATGTGACATACGTGCTACGAAATCTGAAAGAGGAATGTGGCAATTGGGGACTTGATATTTTAATAAAACTGCATACATATGTATTGAAGGAGAAACATGTGAATTCAACATAGGAGAAGAAAAAATAAAAATGTATTCGAAGTACTTAGACTCAATTATATCATGCACGAGTTACACGGATGCCAATATAGATGGCTAAGCAATAAAAGGAAAACGAACAACAAAAAAAGAAAAGAATATTTTTTATTGTGGAGAATATTATAACATGAGAAAAAGTTTGCAATACACACGCTGGAATAGAACAAAATAGAAATGGAAGTGGAAAAGTCAGTTAAAAGACGTTTGCAAAGTAAGACACATAAATGGTACAATCACGACTAAGGAATGAATAAAGATGATCCAAATCAGTTACAAAGTAGTCGCCTAGAGGAAGAAGAAGGGGAGGTTGATCAACAGTAAAATGGGAAACGTATGTCTAAAACTTAATGAAAGAGAAAAACTTAAAAGGACGGCAAATATGTAATGGGGAAAAAGTCAACGAAGAAGAGGAAGCTTCTAATTCTATATGTACTTTTAAGTTTCCACTACATTTGATTATCAGCACCGTTGGCTTATGTGGTTTATTTTAATAGACAAGTTGGATGTTTGTGTCAGATAGCCAGATGCTCGAGAAAAGCTTGGCAGTACGTTGTACCATGGCATGACTAATAATGTCATCTTTATTGTCGTACAACGTAATTGCATTCCTACCGGGCTCTTGTTGAAATTTTGTATACACCATGATCATTGTTAGTACCATTCATTAGATTGGCAATTCAGTTAGAACTTGTAGTACCTTGCTGTGCAGAAATATGTTGCAGGAATATATAATTGTAATTGTGGTCTCTGTCAGATGAATAGTGGGTACTGCGAACCCAACATGTCGTAATTGTCCTCATATGAAGTTTCTTTTTCTAGATATATTAAAACTGAGCGTAACTGTGCATAATTCTACTAACAAGGGGACCGCAAACTTTATCTAGTCATTACCGGTGCAATTACTTGATACATTTTGACCTATAAAAAATTTACTAATGAGACATCTTGCATCCATCTAACATAGTAGGACATCGTTGCCTTAGCCTTTAAGTAAGCTTTGACCTACAATCTACCTAGATGTTTATCTACGATTGTTTTTTTCAAATTTTGTAATCGGTAAGGAACTTGGGAGCTCACATACTTTCTCCAACATCATTTCCGCTGTTCAAAACATTCTGCAAAGTCTTGTGCTAGAATCGCGAATACTGCCTCGTCGTACCGGCCCGAATCTCATCGACGATTTGGAATATCTCCCCTTTCAAAAGCAATTTAGATTTCGAAAACAATCAAAGGTCGTGGGTGCACAGCTTAATTTTTGAATCTCCAACTCGTCTTCTAGTTGTCGAAACGTAAGTCGTTGATTCTAATTGATCGTAACCCATATACTTTCAACATTTTCTGTAGTTTCGCTCGTTGATGGTCTTTAAGAACGTGGATCACTTCCAAGAAATTTTAGGTTATTTCTGAATAGTTTGGCATCATGCCTTTATTTTTGTTATACTCGTTGTCCCTCTGAATTGTTCAAATAGTGACTGCGGACATCAATAGAACGATTGCATGCTACATGTGCTCATTCATCGTATAACACGTAACTGACCTGGACAGTGAGATCCTCCTCATTTACGCATACACATTGTAGTCTACTCTCATCGGCTGCCAGGTGACATGGCAGCCGTGCAAATAATTTTTATTATATTAACATTCACGTATAAGTTAGGACGGTACACACTACACTTTTTGCTTTAATAACGCACAGCGACAATATCTTTCATTATTTTATGAATAAATAATAACTGTAGAACCGAAGCATATTTGAGAGACACTAGAACGATCTGTTCGCACGCTGCTCAAAATATTTTTACTTGCAATCTAGCTAGGACTTTATGAACTTTAAAGTCGCGGCATTGCTGGTTTTTTTTCGCTTTTTTGAGTTGTTTCCCTCTATATACGTGAACTTTTAACTTAACAATTTCTTTTCTAAGAGCTGATACCCAAATTAATAACACACCGTCGCTAAGGTGTCTTCGCTAAAATATCTGACTTATTCTACAAGTTCAACTGTGTCTTAGAGGGGCACGTTGGCCTACACTATAGTGATTGGCCGAACATTTGCGGAAGCTATTAAATAAGGAGGTACTTCATCTTTCTTAACTGTTTTGACCAATGTCTGCCTTAGGAAAGAAAATTTAGCAGGCCCTAAAAATCAAATATATTTTTATATCTCCACGTTTCAATTGGAATTACAATTATTTTCTCCTCAATAATCTTTTATTAGCAATAAATGAGTATATATTTTATTAAAATTATTCCTCTTTAAATTCTTCTTCGGATTAGTTGTGTACAATCGACTGAAATTCGTCCTTGGAAGGAAACTTTATACAGTGCGTAGTCGCTCGGTGCAAGACTGGATGAGTATGCGACATGAGACAACATGGTACAGCCGAGATTCTGCAGGATGAGAAAGGTATGGCGACTGACACATGATTGCGCATTGTCATGTTGAAGCAATATGCCGTGGCTCCATTTCGGTTCAGTGATTTTCGGTACCTTCGCGAAATGCAGTCAATTCACCAATAGATTCTTTTGCTGATCCTATAAGGCTATCGTTATTTGTTTTGGAATAAATAATTTTAACCTTTTGCTTCTTTGGTGTGCTGTCGACTCATAGACTGACATTTTTTTTCCAAATCTCTTACCAAAACTATGATTCGTCTGCTGTAACTAGGAGCGCAAAGAACTTTGTCGCAGTTACAGCAGGTGTTGGCATATCTTTACAAGCTTCTGTTTCTGCTGAGTAGTGGGGGGAACACAATGCTTTTGTTATCTTTAAATGGATGACGGCATGCAAAACAGATCTGTTATATGAGTGAGTACATCGAATGTGATCACGTTTTATAGCTTTAACCATAGCAATCGACGATTACGATTTTGTACTGCTTGGGAGTACTTAAGATTAAGTTAGTAATCGCTTCACCTATTTGTAGATATGAATGTTAAGAAAAAAGTCAAAAATAACGATAAACTTTTTAAGGCTGTATTGGTCATATCCAAGACTACTAAATTGTGTTATGCCACGGTGCAAACCAACGCGTTTCATAATGAATGCAATATTATGCAATTTCTGCTTTGGTAATCGCCAAGCAACAAAGTTTAGTTTTACCCTCAGCTCTTTGAGTTTACTAATAATCAAGGTGCACACTCCCGGGGTGTTCTTAAAAAAAATTATTAAAATAAAGAAAAATATATTACTTGTTGCAAACTTTGATTTTCAGAACTTTTCAGTCTGTTAACCAAGGTATTTTTCAGGGTATTATACTAGCCATTGGTTAGCAGTTTTAAGAGAATGTTTCTAAATTTTTAAATCTGTGTTTAAGTGCTGGACCAAAATTTCACAATTGACTTATTTAATTTGATACCTTGAGTTTTGCCTTTTATTTAATTATTCAGTTTTGAGTCCAATCACTATCTTCCAATATGCAGTGTCAAAAACAAAATGCAAACTGATTATCTGGAACCAGTTCGAGTCTTTGATTCTTATCCTAGTCTGTTAAGCCTCACCTTATTAAAAAAAAGGACAGTCTATTGACGTCCTTCTAGGAATTGGTTCTATGATTATTTTCTGCATATAAGGCAGTGCGGACAGTGGAGTGTCAAAAACAAAATCTAAACTGATTATCTAGGACCAGTTCGAGTCTTGACTCTTGTCCTCGGCTATTTTTGTCTGTCAAGTTCTATCTTATTAAACACTGATTTCACACAAAAGTCTTCAAAGTATCCTATGATATGCCGCTCTCTTGTCTGCTGAAAACTTTCATTTAGGGCAAGAGTTTTACTGCATCGTAACTATATTAGTGAATCAAATATAAAATTGCAATTTCTAAATGAAGAGGAATGCGGCTTCTAAGAGTTGTAAGTAAGGACACCAAATGAATTATTAAGTTTTTCACAACATAGGGCTCAAAAAATTCAAAAGTTTAGGAAGCTTAAGAAATAATTCAGGGATAACACCCTTAAAACGACTTAAGTGTAAATGTACAATAAACACTTTATGGGAGGACGAGAAAGAGTTGAAAATTACCGACGCCGCCTACGGATCACCGTTACTGAAGAGAATGTTCGCATTGATCTCCGTCTTCTCAAAGACAACTCAATGATCTAAGGAAACTAAGCTTGAGTTTGTATCCCGGGATTTAACAAGTACTAACAAAATTTTAAATAATATAAATTACCTAAAGTATCGGTCGCCTTTCAAAGCTTATATTTTATTCGGCAACTTTTTTAACGGAGCGTATGATGTATGCTTTATTACTCTGGCAGTCTAATGAATCACTGTCGCCACATTCATCTGTTTTCTATTACTTACATACACAATTCTAAAGAGGAATGTGCCGTGAAAAAATTATTATTTTGATTCACAAGGTTTAGCTTTCTCCTAATAAAGAAATTTATGTTCTCTTATTTTTGTAGTGCTCTAATTCTTAGTTTCCACACTTCTCTTTTATTTTTTATTGTTAGAGATTGTAACTTATATTTTGGTAAGGAATTTCCCTTTACATTGCAACAACTGCTACTTTAAGCCTATAAAATGGATTTTATGTAATTGATTTTATGTATTTTATATTATAATATAAAAATGTTCCCATTATGATCTAATAATTACATCATCAAATTTTTATTTTATGCTGGCAATTAAAATTGCCAGCGAAATTATCAGCGATACCCTTTGGAAACTGATTATTTTTTATCTAATTTTTTACTGATTCTAGCATTACACAACTGATGATGATTTATAATGTTTACAATTTTAATCTCTTCTGAACTAGCCAGGACCTGGCAACCAAGAATTACATATTTGAAAAAAAAAACGAAGAAGGAGTTTTGTTTACTACTAAATCTAAAACTTGTCAGCAGAAGCCAACAACGTAAACCTCGAGGTGATCTAATAATTGAGGAAACAATAATAAAAGACGAAACGACTTTTCTTAGTTTTATTTATAGAAAAAAGCTTTAGATAGAGTTAGCAGGAAAGGAACATGGAAGAGATTAAAGAGTAAAGTCACGACCAACTTAGTGAAGACCCAAAATAAAACCTCAAACACATTTTAAGGCTCAAATGGCGTAATATAAGGGGCAGAGGGTTGAGCCCACTATTCTTTTTATGTGTAATAGATGAAGTCATAAAAGAGGCGTAGAGTAAAACAAAGAGCTACCTAGTGGGATATAAGAACGTGCCTTTTTTGCAGACGATATGGTTTTTTTGGTACGACATCTAAGGACTTTGAAAAGAATTTTAGATAGAAATACAGTCAGTTAAGTAAGAGCAGTATGTAATTATTTCGTAAGAGAATAGAGGAAACCTTTGCCTTTGATGATTTATCGCAAAAGATACAGTAAGTGTTGTATTCTTGCTAGTGCTTAAAGCATTATGAATTCCGCGTACGCGACGCGCTATGAGGCCGTGTTGCTTTGTGCCCACTTGAAAGGTCCGAAGATGTGTCGTACATGAACAAGTCGAAAACATTCGTCAGCAAGTGGGTGCAGCCACATAAGGAGACAACAATTGGTCCAAGACTTGCAGGAACGTGACCCCATAGGCAAAGTGTCCGCTAAAGTCGAAAAACAGATCGTAAACTTATTTTTGCGGAACTCGGGCTTAACGTTGCGTCAAGGAGCAGCAAAATTGAAATAGAAAGGTGTAGCTATCCGAACCCATCTCCGTGCGCATGATATCAAATGTAGTTCAGTGAAGAAACCTTTGTTAGATTAAAATAATGTGTTGAAGCGACCCGCTTGGACAATATTAACCGAGATTGGAGCAATGTAATTTTTACGGGCGAGCTTCTGTTTGAGGATGTTAACGTTCCACGAGTCTGGTCAACCTGAACTAACAGGTTGGTATAGCGGACTGTTAAACACCCAGTAAAAGTGCATCTTTGGGACTGCTTTTCCAAACTGGGTTTCAGAACATTGCATCTGTTTACGTACAACCTAAATTTTCCGATTGATAAGAAATATTTGTTATCGACTTCCGGATGTTGGTTTATCAAGAAAAACGAGGGCTGGATCTTGCAAGACGACGACGACCCCAAACATCGTCGCAAACTTTGCGTCGAGTGGAAACAGCTGCCTGGCATCGTTACATTTGATTTGCCGTCACAGTTTCCCGGTACAAAACCGACCAAGAATGTGTGGGCATACATCAGGCACAGGCTTCGTGGAAGGAAGTCCTCGCCGGATGAATACGCTATCAATTTGGTCAAAAGCATGCCTCCAAGATATCAGGCAATTATCGACACCGGTGATAACTGGACACAGTATCGATACAACAGGATTTTTATTCTGATGGAGTTCAACGTATCCACGTATCTAAAAATGTTTTTAAATAATTTTTTCTCTACATGAATCCGCATACGCTCTTATCTAACTGATCGTATAATCTAAAAGTACTGACAATCTCAAAAAAAAACCGCCAAATTGGAGGAAAAACTGCGCCAGAAGTTAAAACATAGAAATATCTGGCCACAATAATAAACAGTAAAGGAACACAAGAGGGTGAAAAAGGGAATAAAATCAAAATGGAGATACTAGCATACCATGCTATTAGAAGAAGTGTTTTGAAAAGAAGGAGATAACAAATAAGACCAAAATGACAGTATACCACACGATATATGAATTTATCCTCACCTACGTGCAACTCAGCCCTATTTTATTGATGTTTTCCCTGAGAAATCAATGTCTTGTGAGGAGACCTACAACAGTTTATAGCTGATTCCTGCTTTGTACTAACAGTTTTTCCATCGCTTTCTCCAGATATACTTTTGCAGTATTTGCTATGTTGTTGTCTGACCCTTTCTCTGACCCGGTTTTGTATTGTATCTTTAGGTATTCTCAGAGACAGTTCGGGGCCTATATGTGGAGGTGATGATTTTTTTTATATCAACTCACTAACTTTTTTGTTTCCTGCAATTCCGCAATACCCTGGTACCTACAACAGAATTAACTTATTGTGGTCTACCGCACCGAGTTCTTCGAGGACAGTCCTGTACCAGCCTGGATGTTACCCTCTCATTGTTTGAGGCCTTCAGGGATAATAATTATTTTGCCTGATGCACTGCAGTACAGTAAATATCTCCGTTTGAAAAACGCAAGTATATTTTCCTAGTAAAAAGCTTAACTGTAAGTTTCCATTCTCACAGTGCTACATGTGCTTACTTGCCGGCGTCCAAATCTCAATTGATTCTGCCGTAGAAGTGTTTCTCAGTCACGCATGCGTATTGTAGTCCACCCCCTATAAGCTACCAGATTACATCGCGGATGTGCAATCTGTTTAATTATATTAACATTGGCATTCGTACATGCAATTGATTCTAAAATAAAATTATCTGAACATTCAACAATGTACAGACATTTCAAATTCCGTCAGGAATATGTAGTACGCATTGCTGTTGTTCCATCCAATACGTTAGTATCGACTCTAGTAATAAACATAATTTATACACATTTTCAGCACGGAGCCATGCTCCTCAAATTCAGCGGATAAACCTATAAATGCTTTGAATAGCTATTTTGAAAATAGCTTCTGTTCCACTTTGTCATAAACACCCTTTTTATACGCTTTTCCCCAATTTATTACGTTTTTATGTCATCGCGTTATGGCGTTTCGCCCTTTTATAGTTGTATATGTTAACAATTTCGTTGCAACGCAATCTCTGGCATATTCGAATTATTCATTTTCGTCCCGCGCCGGTCTGCAAGAGTTCGTCTTTAATTCATTTTTAAACAAAGGAGCCGCGTCCGCGGCCGGATGACGGCTGGTCCTCCGGCAGTTCGGGGTAACTGGCGCGAACTTTGGAATGCAAATTGAGTTGTTTATTTTACGCCTGGAAGTCGCTGCCTTAATTCCCAGCGCCTGCATTTTTGATGCCGGTCCACCACGTGCGCGGCTCACCTGGGCGGCGCAAGGAGCGGGCGCTTAATTAAATTGCCGCCCCGAGGACGCTAATTTCATTGTCGGGCCTGCAGCTAGTCGCGTGGATGCGTAGAGGTGCGAAACTGCGCCTGCAATAGGACTGACAGAACTTTTGAACATTTGTAACACAATGTGTTCAACGACTCAAACACTTCTAAGGTGGGGATTTTTTTCTTACAGTAGTAAACGAAATTTAACCCTCTTTATAATAATGAACCTTTCATCAGACGATACAAATGGTTAAATGTAAAGGACAATGCCAAAACGCCTCAAATTGACTGTTGTTGCACAAATCCAGTATCTTTCAGATAAAGGATCAATCAGATACTCCCTCCCTTCGAGTTATTATAAGCTAAAACATTCCTAATGGTTCCTGAGATACCAAAGTTAAACGTAGAGATAACAAGGTTGTAATGTGGTCACGCGCAAATCAAAATCTGCATAGTTGTTTAAAAATGTTCTTAAATGCACACAATATGCGGTGTTAGATGTCACTAGGATATACACTCGACTCTAATTTTAACAGACTTGGTTTCATCACAACCCACATTGTGTTTTCCCAGTTGGACCTAGAGCGGTATCAATCAATCAACGTCAGGTATTGGAACCCACACGGAAGACCTATGCGGACTATCAGATTACCACAATTTAGAGAGTATCCGAGTATCTAAAGATAGAGTTAAAGTAAAATTTATTTAACCGAAATCGTCATAATGACCTCCAACGTTTCATATCGCTTCTATAAGGGTCTGGCAGTGTGAAGAGGAAACCTACGGGGTGCAAAGAGGTACACAGAGGTATTATTTGTAATCCCCCATTCTAAAGTGAAAGATCCGTACTACAGACAGTCATTTCGAATATTTTACCATTTGGCTAGAACATGCTCAATGCTTATTTGCCAGTTTTGCCCTAATTACATTTCAGGAAGGATTAGACTGATATTGGCTTCATAGTTGGGTGAGCTACAGACCATTTAAAGAACATTTTGAATATCCTTGAATTTTGAAAAGTCAGAATGGGCAGCTTCAATTGTCATACACGGACAGGTCACTTTGGGCATTATTGTTTCTCCAAAAAGAACAAAACTAAGGGAAATAGTTTGTTAAGACAACACAGCTTGATGTTGGTATTTCTTATAAGTGTTATGCGTTAAGTGGTATATACAGAACTTCAGTTACAAGTACAAAAGACACAGAAAATGAGAAGCCTAAGGAAGTTTTAAATGTAATTGAAAAAAATATTTTTTGCCTTACTTTGATTCTTGGTTTCGATATTTGATCACATTTACTGACAACTTTAGTACGTTTAGAGTTTTTTATTATATTTTATCTCATAGAGATATTAAATTTCATTATATATTGCGGGATAGGGAGGTTGTTCACTTTTTTCTTTTAACTTTGCTACTCAGCTCAACTTTGGCATGTATATGATTATTTCTTTTGGTAAAATTTCTGCATTGTTTTTATTTATTCAGGATATTTTTCTTGAAGATTTGAATGTCAAATATTTTTACGTATACCCATGGTTTCTTCTTTAGATACCTAAGATTCTTTTGCTTTACTTGTACTTTTTCGTTTTCTTTTGCTGCATATATCCAAAATTCTCTATGCACAGTCTTTCTAAAAACATTTGATAGAAATATACGGAAAAAAAAACATGAGGGGAGATACTTCAGTATTATAATAATAAGTCTTAAATACGCAAAATAATTTCTGTTGATATTTATCGATTCACAGTACGCAGTATAAAAATGTGTTATTTTCTTTTGAGTTGGTTGTGATTTATTTAGTTGTAGATCATTGCAGGAAAGGGAATAAAGTAGTATTTTGATAAAGATATGACATTTATTATTATATTATTTAAGACTATTCTGAGACTGGTCTATTTTTCTTACCAGTTGACAGTAGCACAACATGTAGCCGTCTATAAACCTGAAGAACCCGGAGAGAAAGTTACATCATACAGACCAACCTCACAAAATGTGAAATCAGCCGCAATGTATCTAGTAGATCGCTTTGGTCACTACGAACGGTGGAAAATTTTTGACTAAACTGACTGACACGAATGCAAACCTTACTAGATAAGAGATCGCTACATACTAGCATTAGTAGCGCCACCGTAGAGAATGGGAGAGGGGGAGGACATATTGCGGTAATTGTGCTTTATGAATAATGGAGTTTTTTAATGGAGGATTTATAATAGAATTGTTGGCAAGGGTTAAATTTTTCGAAGTAAACTAACAAGTAGAGGCTAGTGACAGCTTTGTATCTCTTTTTAATATTTCTATCAGCTCAGACAAACGATTAAGAGTGTAAAAATAGCACCGCTTGTTTATTCCTCACATTCTTAATGCTTTCCAATTTATAGTTTTTGTTTATTTCAGACAATTTTAACAACTTAATTTCAGCTTTTTCGCCCCCGCCTCTCATCTATATTGACCAAAGAAATAGGAACAGCATTTTAGATCATTATTTTGTTGTCTTTTTTATTTTTTAAAAAAAGTTTGCTACAAACATTCAGGTTGAGTAAAGAAGAAATGATAGAAGGTACACGAAAATTATTTTTTATAGGTTAAAACCAGTGAACCATTTCAATGTATTTGAAGGAGGACATCGACCAAGTAATATCTCTTATTTTCGATGGTCTGTTAAAGTCGTATTTTAGACTTTTTTATTTCTGTGTTGAGGAAGATGTTTGATATCTTGACACATTGCATTTCGCAGGGTTTGGAGAGTCCTAGGTGGTCAATATTTGTAAGCTTCAGCTTTGAAATATTTCGTAGGAAGAAGTCACAGAGGACAAAAATTGGTAAGTGGGTTGCTCAGACGATGCCACTGAGTTGAGAGACTAACCGCTCAAGAAATGTCTTACTCAGCACTTGGAGCAAAGCTGTTGCTGTATAAGCTGTGGTTTCAACCAAACGTTTTCCAGATAGAGTATCTTGAGATTATCTAATTATCTAGCTGCGAAAAAATATCTTACTATATACGTGACTTTTAAAAATTCTGAGATTTCCTTAATTTTTCTCTACAAAACCAACATTTCTGAAGTTTCTTATCCATAAGAAAATAGATTTATTATCGGTAGTGGAGGGCGTGTACTGAAAGTTGACAGTAAGTCTAAAAAGCAGTCATAACATAGTAATTCTTTCGAATTCATTCATCTACAACCCGTTGGCTACCAAGGGCTTTTCTGTGCTCAATTTTCTGACTATCTGCATCTAATGAAATCACTTCTTAGATCACTCTTTGTTTCACAATCTTTCTTTAAAATTACATTGGGAGTTTTGAAATACCCCCCCCCCCCCGAATTAGTTTGAAAGTCGGAAGAAGATGACAAGATACAGAATGGTACAATAGATCATTGTGATCATTTCAATATGTGAGGTAATCTTTTAAGCTACCCCGAAAACAAAATTTAAAGCCACCGATATAACAAGAACATTATACGACGTACTGTCGAGGAACGTTAGGGTTTTTAGGATATATAATGAGAAAAAAACGATTTTTAAAAGATATTTTTATTGGGATTTCTTTAGTTGATTTAAGAGTTTTGTATGCGGTCTAATGTGGTTTAGATTTTTTTAATTAATAAACAATCTCTCTTAAGATATTTTAAGTTATTATCTACGACTTCTATATTGAATTAGTTTCTTTTGGCAAAAAACGGCAAACACTAGAAAAAATATCAGTATTTGCTGGTCTGTTATATATTTTTTTTTAAATCTTTTTTGATATTATATTTCGCCTATTTTAAAACAATGTTTTCTTTTCAGGTAAGACGCTGGATCGGCTATAGCTGCATTTGTTTGTGGATAATGCGTTGGACCATCACGCCACTAAGCTGCAAGTTGGTGTCGATATTTGTTTGGCGAGAACGGTATGTTTGGTTTTACTTTCCTCCTGAACTTGAAGCAAGTAGATTTTTAAATTTTTCCGATTTCTTAGTCACTTTAGTCCTTTAATACTTTTAGTTACATGACTCACAAGTATTCTAGATGTTTAATCTAGTAATTGTTTGTTTTCTTCTTATTTAAGCTAATTAGGTCTGATTGAGTCACTAATTATTTTATTTTTATTTATTCAAGTTTTTAAGGGCTACTTATTCAAATTACTTGCATCAAGTATCATCAATATCACATTGAAAAAAAAACATCTCAATACTTAGAAAAAATTTAATCTTTGTATGCGAATCTCAGTTGCTTGCTGTACAGCTGAAAATTTTGAACCATAGTGTTAACATTCCACCAAACTGAGATCATGACTTTTTCGTTAAAACCGGTGGTGGATTTTAGCCCAAAGGAAGACGTTAAGTTCAGTTGAGAAATTGCATAGGCCTGATGAAAATCTGGCATCCAAAGCAGCTTGCAAGTTTCTTTCGCCCAAAATATACACGGGCGGAAGGTGATTGTTATTTAAGTCTAAAGATATCGAAATCGAATCGCGTCTACCAATTAGAAACGGTCACATAGTTACTAGTTCGACATATCAAATCTCTTTTGTGCTGCTTTTAGTAATAGCACATCAAAATTGAAAATTTAATTTTGTCAATTGCTGTCATGAATCCAAAGATAAAAATTGTTATTGAACTACAAAACACGAAAAATAACAAAAATTATTCCGCAAGTCTCAAGGGTATTAAAGGCTGAAGGCCTTCGTTTTTCTAGCAGAGGAAGATCAGTACCCTTTTTCCCTATGTGTCACATTGCTTGATGTTTGATTTTCTTTAGGGAGGACGGGAGATATATAAAGACAGAATCACACAGCTTGGCCAGCCTTGAAAAAGTTTCGAATATTTTGTTCCTTCCATCCCCTAGCTAATAAGGTGCGTTAGAAAAAATACTTAATCCCAGGACTGAAGAGAAGAATGATGTCGCCAGAGCTCTTGAAATGATTTCTCAAAAACATGACTCTAGTGCGAGACTGATTTGAATACTACAGCAGAAGTTGAGGAATAATTCAGGGCCCAAAGTACCTACTATTTTATACTAGTCTCCAAAAACTTCGTTTTTGATTGAAATTTTGCCAGAAAAGTAGAAGGGCATTGTTAATGAATTCAAGTCAGAAGAAGAGTGTACCAATAAATGCATTTAAGCAGTAGCAGAAAACACTACTTGAAAAAGAAAAATTTACCGAGCAACGCATTTACACCTCTGAAGTGGAATTTTTCATAAGTTAGGGGGTGACTTTTTTATGTTTAAATCTGCCAATTTCGTCGCAAAGTTGTTCACTTCTTTGTTAATTTTCATAAGGAGCTTTACTTCGTTCTTCGGGTGCAAGAAACCATTCACAAATACAACGTTCCGCTTTCGAATATCTGGTACCAACATGAAATATGAATTTGCGATGCAATCTAGCCTGTCAGTTAGAGAGGAAAAATCAGCCGAACTTACAGTTGAATTTTTGAACTTTGTGATTCGCCCTTATAGTATTCAGCTTGCAAGTGCTACTAATAGTTCGATACTAAACGCTCCTTACATTTGCCTTTGAGGGACATCAAGAATCACTATCATCCTCTACTTCAAGTAAATTCTTGTCGTTCTTTTGTGATTCAGAGAGCAAATATTTTAGAACCTAATCATCAAAGCAGCCTCTTGATGGGTTCTTCTGCCGGCTGCGGAAAATGTTGTGGAACTAATCAACAAATTATTTGAGAATTCTCTGTTACGCTTTCTTCATGAAAGACCAGTTTTTTTAAGTTCATGTTGTATAAATATAAATTTGATATACTTTATATTGAGAAGGAGAAACTTGAAGTAAATTTACCTCGCCCCTCTTCAAATTGTTGGTCAACTTCTCCAGTACGGTTTTTTAAGAAATTCTTTTAGCACTGTTAAAATCATTAATTGAAATATAATTGCTACAAAAAATTTAAACAAAAATATGGACGAAGAAACAAGTTTGACATATTCTGCCCCAGCTAGTGAAATTCGAATTTACTGAGAACATTTACTTTTCACCATCTTCCGAATTTGATTTTATAGAAAGCAATAGAACACTGCTATGAATTTACTTATGTTTTCTTTCGGAAAATGCGGATTTATGTGCAGTTAGTATGTATATGGTTGAAAATCTCTGGAAAAATTCTAATATTCAATAATGAAGGACTTAAAAAAAGAAAAACATCGAGATCGAGGTTATGGGTATTCAAAAGCCATCAGCTTCTTTCGACAGTAGTTCAAATCAAGACAAAGCTATTGCCTGGTATTTTTCTTTTAAAATCAAAAGAGTGTCCTTTAGCTCAGGAAGAGCATTGACTGGTAATTTTTTTTTCTTTTTGCCAATTTTTTTCCCTAGACTTTATAAAAACACCTATAAATGTGAGTCTTGCGCTTTTGAAGGGTCCAAACCTAATAGGAACAACTATGGTGATAACTAACTTATCTATTAATAAAACCAAGTGGATTTTTTCAAGAATTGGCTAAAGACGAGGTCACCGAAAAAGTTGAATCGTTGTAACGTAGCTTGGATGTCATACAAGCTACACATATTACAGTTTCACCTTGATAGCACGATAAGTATTTTTAGATTTGCTAAATAATACTAAGGAAAGGCCTTAAAACAGAAAGATTGAAATTACAACAGTTGGAATATCTTGAATATCCAATTATGTTTAAGTGGGTTTAAGTCGAGCGAATAACTTGATCATTCTCTAAATTATTCATCTTTGAAAATGCTTTAAAATTTTTTCATGCGAATATATGTGGCTTTTTCTAAGAATTTTTCTATCATGTGGAAGCATAGTGTTCTAGAGGTGTTAAGATAGTTGCTCTTATCCATCATCTCTTAAAAAAGCCTTAACGCTATACAATCGACAATTGGTCTTTAAGATTGAACCTTTTGTTCATAGGACTTTCGACGTACGTTATTTCACTGTTCTAAAAAGCATAACCTTTGACTAGTCTGAGTCGAGCAATTTCTTTCAGTCATCTACACCTTAGTACACAAAACATTTACCACGTCGACGTTAACGGCATTCGTGATTAGTTCGGCATAGATACCGACAGTGAGGCGAGGATTGGGCCAAGAGAGGCAAACAACGTTTAACAACTTTGCTGTTGATAACTACGTGACCTAGAAGTCTGAATAAAAAAATAGTTGCTAAAAACTATAAACTCTAAACATTCAGTTTCTCCCATGTTCTGTCTTGCTGGCGATCTTTAACAAGTTGTGCGTTTGTGTTGGGGCCGAACAACTTAAAACTTTTACGAACCGATGGTATTACTATAAACAAGCAATCTTGGCAGCATATAGACAAAAACAGTTCAATACTATGAAAAAGGAATATAAAAAATCCTGAAAAGATAAAAATATGGCTTGCATATTTAATTCCAATTTGATCAACATTCTAAATGTTCTAAAGGCAATCGTCGTGTTTCTGGATGATCTGTTGTACTTGCAGGATGAAGTCAAGTGTATAATCGAAATTAATAGAGGAATTTTGTACTTGCTTATCTTATAGCGAAATAACTGAAGATTTTTCGAAGAAACTGATGAAGTGCTTTAGCATTTGTTTTTTAAATATATAACATAGTTACAGGTCATGTTTTGTTATATTGGCTGGTACTTCGACATTAATCGTCTTTACACTCTAAGCCTCAATCTATCGTGGCCGCAAATTTATCTGCTTTGGTATTTGTCTTAGATCAGAACGTGGAAAAATCTTGAAAATCCCAGTTGAAGTAAGCTACTCAAAATTGTCGATGACTATAACCCGTCCTATCATTTACAATCCTACATAAAGAAACTAATCTACTTTAATCTACGCCGCAGTCTCTGTTTAGTCTTTACAGTGCCAAAATTTGCATCGCACACAAGTTCTGGCTTGTCAAATTTTCGCGCGTCTATGATTGTTCTTTATGGAGAAAAGATAAGTCATTAGTAGCCTAAGATGTCATGCAAGGTGATCATAAACTCAAAAGCTTCTAATCACTCTTATAGAATGCCAAGGAGCTTGGAAGGTGAAACAAGTATCTTGTAGTTATGAACGTTCTGCAATTATCGTTTAGAACGTATAAACAATGTATTCAATAGACTTAGTTGACTACTATATTTATGCTAAGACACTGCACTTTTCATTGTTGTCTACCACTGACCAAAAGCTTCTTAAAGAACGGGGGATTATTTGATTTTCAGAATATCTACAATTGTCTTTATCACCCATTGGCAAAAATTGTTTATAGTGCTATAAAACTTTATATAGATTATTACTAGACGCTCAAAGTTATTATATTGTTTTCTAATTTTTATGGTACATTTAGATACAATTTTTTTGATAGTTTGTAATAATTAAAGCTGGCTATACTAATAACTTATTAATATTTTCTATTGACATTTGAATCGCTAATTTAATCTAAGATATTTTCTATAAAAAGCTGCCTATTTTGCTCTTTAAATTTTTTCAGTATTTTTTATGTTTTCTTGCACTATTTTAGTTGCATATGCTATTGTAACTTTAAGGTAGCGGTGAGTCGTACCACGCTTGCACTTATAAGACTTTTGCGACCCCTTTTTCCTAATCCAGGCCTCCATTCGGCTACCTTCTTATTCCAGCTGTTATCTGCTGAACTGGTGTCCTGCCTATTGACATGTTGTGATGTATCATGTTTTGTTCTTGGATTTGATTCTAGTTCGAATCTATTATTTGACTTTCTGTCTTGCATATAATTTTATTAACTGAATATGTACATGAAAAACTGCAGGTAGAATGCTTAAATTATATTGTTTTACGTCACTACAACAGCACCACCGTAAGTATACTCATTGTTCTTATCCTCAGCCTGAATTTCACAATGCTCAGTTTCTTGAACTGGCTGTATTTTTCCTTCTCCGATATTTAGCTTGGTGTGACACCCGGAAAAACCACAAGAACCCGAATCGGGGTAGGCGACTCGAAACTGCTGATGGGTTCGAGTTCTGTTAACACTTACAGTTCTATACAAAGAAACAGACTAATCTACCTTAACCTACGGCGCTGCCTGTTTTGTCTTTTCTAGCGTATCCATTTTGCGTCAGTGCAAATTTGAGCCTACATGTAATTTCACACAAAGTTTTGCGAGTACCGCAAAAGCCGTCTAGAACGTTTTTCGGTCTTCTACTGAGTTCGTGGTCATCTTAGTCCTCTCACAATGAGGGTGCTCTCCACTTTGGCCCTGGTCTCCTCCTTTATTGTTAGGTCAACAGGACGTGCATAGCCACGTCAACTTCCCACATACGCATTCGTTTTGGTTCTTTACCATTTTCAGCATTCTGATGAGATAAGACTAGAAATTATCTTATCTGGACTGTACGCTGATTAAGGTACTTTTATTCCAGCTTGTTGCGCTATGTTGATTGATAGGTATGTGTGCATACTACCGTGTTTTCGTTACTTGTCATTTTTACTAGCCCCAGCAGACCCGCCTCGAAAAGCAGTGGTCCTGGTTTTGCCACTGCCTCTTTAGCGAGTCTAATAGAATTGTATCTCGATCTCGGTCGATAGCAAAGCTCCAAACCTCAACATACAAATCGGTCAGCGCTCTCGTGCTTCTGAGAGCAAGTAGTTCTGATTTTCTGTCAAATATTACAGCTCATTTTAGTATGACTGGTATATCACAGTAATTCTCGGATGGCTCTCATTTTCTACTGAAAGATGGTATTCTATTTTGTGAACTTGACTCGTTCTTGGTGGATTTCCTCTTCTCTTTGTATGACCGTGAACGCGGCTCCCGCTCTCCCCTTGTTTGTCCGCTATCTGTTTGTGTAGCAGCATAGTTGAGGTGCCCCAGACTGCTTCTTGCTAGATGGGAGGCCATCCCGCTTAGTCGAATGCCCCGTCTCCTCCATGGACCGCTTTCGCTCCATCTAAAAGTTGCTGCTGCGGCACGGCTATCAGCCTTCTCGGGTCTGTTATTTCTTCCAAAACAAAATGCTATGAGGAACATTTACAACCAGTAATTTAAAGGTTCAGCTTTGAAGGGGACATATTAGTGTACACATGATAGATTTTATTCCATCAAACATTAGCGGCCAACGTTGTCTCCCAAGCTTTGAGGTAATTCTCTGAACCCAACCATAAACCCCATGCTTTATTGAAATCAAGATGTGTAATTTATATATACGGGTTAAAATAGCAAAAAACATTTACAACATTGCTAATAAATAACGAAAATCTATCTGGTATGTCGTACAGAAAACTAAAACTAAAGTATCAACCCTCCTGATAAGAGTGATTAAAATTCACGATTCCTTATTAAGCTTGACTGTGGTGTGAATGAACTTGAACTCTATATAATTGAGTACCTGCGCCCACTTCGAACAAGAGGTAATAATTGCAGTCGTCAATGGTGCAGTGCTTACCACATCGCTCCGTATCAAAGATCGTGTGAGACATGTGTGAGTCGTTAATCTTCCAGTTCGTAGGCCATGCTCCTTATCACCATTATAGGTATAACTATCACAGGAATTAAAAATGACGCACTGCTACCTAAGAAGATATGCATTATGACTAGACTGCAGCTGCCTGTTAATTAATATGACGTTAGTCAAAAATTACTATAAAATTACAAGACTAAAAATTAGCCTCATAAAAAGTTCTAATGGAAATAACATGTTGATGTGCCCAATTGCATGTTAAGAGGCATCGAGAAGCGGCGTAACTTCGAAGACTTGAAAAAAATATTGCGCGAGTTCGAAACATACTTTGCAGAGTCCATCCTCACAGAGGAGCCAAGGAACTCCGGAGGGGAGCACTGAAAGAACTTGTTGAAAGCGCGGAATGCTGCATTTATTCGCCTGATTTGGCTCCATGTAACTGCCGCCTTGCGTTCCATCCCAAACACTTCGAAGCGCCGCATTAACTCAGAAGAAGGCATCTTAATTAAAATCGAAAGTGCTGGAGCTTGTAAAGCTCGCAATAACTTTAATAAAGCAAGCCATACAGCTTAAGACTGTTTACGGTGATGTAGAGCCACGCGGTTTAAAGCAGATATAGCAGATACGTAATGGGAACTTTTAGTGCTGTACGGCCATTTAATCACGCAACAGGTTCGGAAGTCGACGGATTTCTTGAATACCGGAATTTCAGCAGGCGCTGGCTCGCCGGCAAAAAATCGCTGATTGATCGGCAACAAATCGCGGAGTTGTGCAAACAGCCAGCGGTTTCGAGCGCAGCGCTCCAGTTGGCATTTAAACTTCAGCCGTGCCTGAATATTGTTGCGAGAAATAATATCGGAAGATTTTTACTTTAGAGTTAATTATTTTTTACTCTAATTTAAAAAGAGCGAATATGTGATCGACCCCGACCCTGATACAAAAACAGTTATAATACAAGTTAAGGCACATTCAACAGTGTAGGTAGATTAAGTTTATAGACAAAGAGAGTAAAGTGGGCAAAGCTTTGTTATTACTACGATATAATATAATTCAAACGAAACAAATACTACATAGTGTCAAATTTTTGGATAACGTAAAAGCCATTTAACAAACAAACAACATAGTTCTGCTGTAATTTTGACGGTAGGTCATCATTAATGATACTGTTATGGAGTAGACATTTCAAATGTGTTATAATCGGTATAACTGCAGATGGCGAACGCATTGATTTAGTGAATGAAGATTAATTTAATTACTGATACTACCGATAAGACGTTTCAATTTGTGATTTTGATATGGCAAATATACAGAACAACAGTCTCAGATATTGCAGATTTACGTCTACAGCAACTACAAACAATTAACCAAGAGTTTTATCTTTGCTCCTCTCATTCTAATTGCCCCTAATCATTTCTGTCTCTCTAATATCTAGTTTCCACTTATAGGTTTCTTCCCTCTTATGACTCGGTCTTCAACTTTTTTAATTTAAAAATGTCCACTGTAGAGTACTTTATATTATTATTTTTTAGTCAGTATTACAATGTCAAATTAAGATGCATGCTCCTTCGTTCTCATCACAGGAGGCATTAATCTACTGATAAGTTCTAAAAGACAGCTCAGGTCAACACTGTCACGAAGATTCCTGCGTACGCGTACCATAAACAATTTTTGGAAGGCGAGAAGTAGTTGAAAATGACGGTTCCTAAAAATCAACTTAACTGGTGAGAGTGTGAACATTATTTGCCCTTTTTTTTTTGAGGGTAACCGATGAAATTGCTATGGCAACGTTTAGACAACTTTGCTTCAAGATAACGTTCGGCATCGTACAACTGACCAAGCCCAACAAAACATTAAAAATTTGTTCTGGACTACACTGGAATACTTTGCTCTACAATTTTCATTTGTTTGGATCATTCAAGAAAGTACTTGGAGGTCAGATTTTCGATTAACCATTGTATATTATTTATTAAATTTTTATTTTTGAAAAAACATCCAAAACTTCTACTTAAAGGACGAAATAACAATATCTAAAATCAGATTTGCTCTTTGCTCAATGACGAACAGCACTTGGTGAAACTCAAATAACTACAGAGATGCTAAGGATAGAAAGTACCATCCTAGAAAGGAAAATACCAGAAGTAATACCCAAATATAGGGAATTCTAGATTTAAAAGTTTGTTGTCCCGTCTGTACATACAGTCTTAACAACAAAATTAGATTTGTATCAATAGAATAGGTATGGTTTTGAAAAGGTTTTAACTCTATAGATTATTAGCAAACAATTAGGACACTACTAGATACAATGTCGCTATACGCGTAGAATTGGTAGATTATCACAAGACCTCTAATAGAAGATCGAAGCCTGGTGTTCCCGACAAGACTAGAAGTCGTCAGAAATATAGAAGATAGCACCACAGTCGATAAAGGTGCCACTATCTTATTCAAACTATTTAAATTAGCTTTGCAAAATATATTTAAACAACTGACATGGAGGAAGAAGAGTTTAAATGTGGGTAGAGTACGATCCAATTGTTTGAGGTTTGCCCCGAAATAATCCTAATTGGTACAGATGTGGAAGAACTGAAAACTATGTAGCAAAATTTGAATGAACAATCAAAGATCTTAAAATGAATGTTCTCAAAACCAAAACGATAAGCAATCCGCTAAATATTACTATCGATAATATTCTCCTAGAAAATGTAAATCAGTACATCTGGCTTGGTTAGAGCACCAGAATATGCAAAGGAAATCAAACAGACTACATTAAAAAGATACAATTAACATGGGCGCCTTTTGGAAAAACTGTAGATAAACTCAACACAACTCAAACAGTAATAGAGCAGGCCATGTTGAAATATTGACATTCATAACAGAACTAAAGTGACAGACGTTGTATGTCGTACAACTAGACTCAAATAGGAATATAAACTTAAAAAACTTAACCCAAAAAATAACAAATTGGAGAATGAAAGAAGCTAAAAGAGGTTTGGCAAGATTTCAAAGAAGTACATCGACGATGTGAAGAATATACTAGAAGAATAATGGGTATGAGTGGAAAAGAGAATAAGATGTTTTATAATGATCTTTATCCTTCTGATACATATATTTCTTTTAAGTGTATCGTTAGAAACTTATTGGTTCTATTGTAATCTTTCTAAGGTATTGACTGAAGGCCAAAATTTGAATCGGAGACCTGGGGTCTAATTTCACTTCATTTAGACTAATTTCCTGACGGTGATCAGGGTAATACAATTTAAAACTCTCTCCAGTTAAGTTTCGGGTTTACTTTGAGGTTTCGAAAATATGGAAGTTTGAAATTTGTATATGCGTAATAGGGAGATATTTATTATTGACTATCCATTAGTTGGAAATGATTTACAGTGTATACAAAAAATTAGTAGTGAATAGTAAGGATAGAGTGCAAGACAAATCAAAACCTGATAATGACTCTTACTTTTTTAATGAGTGGTTTATTGCTGATAAAAGTTTTGTAATGGTACATTCAGGATAGGATTTCTGAAAGTATAAGGGCTTTTTGATCATTATGTAATTAGTTTAGTGGCATCACGGCAGACAAGTGCCATTCTTCAAACAAAAGTAGACAAATTTTATTCAAAAGCGACGCTTGAAGTAGTTACGACAAGAGTTGCTAGCAAAATGAGTTTTATGTAGTGAAAACCCACTATTATTTAAAAAAGCAAAGGGCTACACAGATTAAGAATTGAACGCAGTACGTGGGGACTCTTG
Source organism: Sinelater perroti (assembly GCA_036346155.1). Lineage (NCBI taxonomy): Eukaryota > Metazoa > Arthropoda > Insecta > Coleoptera > Elateridae > Sinelater > Sinelater perroti. Next base: position 471,645 of record JARFIY010000009.1, read on the forward strand.
AACTATCGTCGTATATATGGTTAAATTAATTTAAAAATGACTCAAGACAAATCGAAGTTGGAACGTGCTTAGAACGCTCGGTTAATTTTACAACAACAGATATATTTGTAAAAGTCTTTGGTATCGCCAGAGAAAACTAACGAACAAAAATGCCTGCGGTTTCTTACATGGTGGGTATACCAGCTTAATATCTTACATGATAAATCTCTATTGTCGTCCAAAAATGTAAAGTTTGGCAACATTTAACTGCAATTCTAAAGACAGCTTGCAATAATTCAATATCTTAAAGGGAACATGGATTATCATAGAGATAAAGTAGTAGTCAAAACATTAGATAACGAAAGGTGAAGTCTCATTGAAAGAGGCAAAGACCCTTTTATCGATAGGAAAGGATTTCCAAAATGCCATCTTGGTCTGATTACTTGGATAAGGAAAAACAATAACAGGGTCGTTTGAAAGAAGAAACAAACCGAAAGCTGGAAAAATTTGTCAAGATAACCCGCTGTCGCACAAATTAGGGTTTAATCTAATTTCTTATTCCGCTATTTCCAACATAGAGCGCCGAATGACTTTTTCTGTCCCCAAATCCTAAACTTAGTTTAGTCAGAAAATATTGCTTCCAGCGCGGATGTCATTGTTGAGAAAAAAGTTTTCCGGCAGCCTGCAAAAATTGGTAACTCATTGAACTAATTGTGTAGCCCTCAGTGGACACTATGTTAAAATATAAAATTAATTATTCCATGGTATTTAATTCCTTTTTTATTCCACTTATCAAACCATCCTCATATTAATTGTTTATGGCTATTCGACATACCATCTTCTCCTAATATATCTTTAGATGTGTATTATGTGTATTCTGAGTTTGTGTACTGTTGGACGTAGATTTTTCTTATATGGTTTCATCGATCTCAATTTTGAACTTCTTTAATCTAAATAAAATTGATTTTTTTTAAATAGCCATTAATAGGTCAAACTTTATTTCCGAATTTGATTCGGACAAGCTAAAGTATTACATCATAAAGAACACCTAAAAACCAACTTTCTTTGGAAGCCCAATTAGCTCTGGTTTTATTCTTACAACTTCAGCTTTTATATAGTTTGATATTGCAAAATTTCTTCTTATTTTTTTATGATCACTCGTAGTCTTGCAAAACTTATTTATTTGTCGTAAGTTAGATTATGCAAAGGTAAACAGTATTTTAAAAAGTTTCTAAATAGAGTACAAATAAAAACAGTAGAAAAAATGAAGAGATACGAGGGATAATAAGGAAGGATGAAAAATTAGAAAGATTACAAAGAGAGAAACTGCAAATGCAAATTTCAGTTCGGCTTTGAACCACATCGATGAAAAACTATTAGAGAAACAACAAAAGGTGAGCTAGGGGTGCATTTTGAGCCTGTTCCCACTGTCAATAATGTTAGATGAGAGCCTTAAAGAAAGGATTCACCTCGCCCATCAATATCTGAGTCCGATCTGGGAAAATTTCATCGCTTTATCCGGCTACTTTCATGGCAACGTGGAGGCTCACTGCACCAGTTTTATAGTTAACTAGGTCTTATCGTTACAGTACCAAAGTAGCCCTTGTTACAGTTGCATGATCAACTAACATACCATAAATCAGCGCGCTTCGGTCTAGGGTCGTTCCATACCCCGTGGAGATTTTGCGTGAACCTGCACCGTCATGGTCTTGAGAATTATGTTGACGTATCTGTTTACACGACACAATGCAACGACATCAATATCATGCTACTAATAAACCAAATGAAGGTTTGACACACCGGTCGATCTCCAAATATTTAACCCCTCTCTCCTTCTCTTTTTATTTTTAAAAATCAGTAGCTGCTATTTGTCGCAGCAGTTTAGTACCTTTCTAATTCGTACACGCAATAATTACAGCATGCGCGACGATTTGCAGTGGGATTAAAAATACTTCTATAATAAAGAAAGAAATATCGAAAAAACAAAACAACAAATGTTTAGAAAAATAACAAATCTTTTCGTGCGGTCTAGAAACATGGGGGTTACACATAAAATGTTAAGTATTAAATTTATTAGAAAAATAGAAAGATAATCTAGAGCTGACTGAATAAGAAATACCGTATTTAAGGAAAATTTAATGTCTTGTAACTACTGTGGGGAAAGTTCAGCTAAGATACGTAATGAGAATAGACCAAAACAGAACGATGTGAAGATTCAGACAGAAATTATAAAGAAGAAGTGGGAGGGTGAAAAATATAAGTTGACAAAACGTTAGAGGAATTGCCAAAAAGATGGCATAAAACAGAGAAGATGGGAAAAAGCACGAAGGAAGAAACTAGTTCAACAACTTAACTCCCTGCACCTTACAAGGGTAAATGAAATGTTCTAGATTTTTCCTATGTATTTCATTAGAATTCTTCAAAATATAAAAATCTCTTTTCTTTATAAAGCTCTGTTTTGTATGTCTAATTTTTACGGTTTTAATATTTACTTTGAGAATATTTGAATATTAGGTAATGTGACACGTTGTTATTATTTTTATTAATCTTTATAATCATATTGTTCTTAGGTTGATGTTTTATAAAAAATACGTTAATAATTTTTCAATCTAAGAGCTATTTTGAGGTCCAAACTAACATGCAATAATTTCGCAAACGAAGTAAGTTACAGGTCTTTCTTTTGTTAGATGTTTTTGCGCAACGACGTACTTGTTCTTATCAGTAGTTTTAAGCATTTTATGTATTCTTCGAAATAATTAATTATATAGGGATTTTCCTTTAAAGTGTCGCAGATTGGAATTCTCTCCCAGCACATGTGTGAGTATAGTCTATAGTGCCACGTAATGCTACCAGATGGCGTTGCTTTAACACAGGAAAAGAAAGATGTGCAGTACTGTGAGTGCAATTGTGGGAAAAGTGGAGAGTCATGTAATGGAGGATCATGGACGACGTTTCTTTGGATGGTAGAAGTGATTGTTTTGGAGCTCCATACGAAGCGAGTAGCACTTTCAGTATGGCAGAAGTAAGAATGAGTCGCAAGTGTTCAGTTGTTTCTGAACATGCAAAGGATAGCGCTGACTTCTTTCAGAGAAGACTTGCAACAACTTAAAGGAAGTTGATGATGTTCTGCGTTGCCGTCATAATGTTTTGTAAGGTTGCTAAGAGCGTGGAGAGATCAACGTTCTGGAAGGATCCAGTATTAATGGTCTAGCCCTGATGTTTAGACTACGGTGGAAAGTGATGTGACAAATAGCTCTTCAGTAGCTGAATCGGAAGTTCGGGCATCTGGTAGAGATAAATCTTAGGGTTTACGAGGCAGCTAGTAGGTATGGCACTGGTTTATGATGTTTTCTTTTTTTTTTTGGCCATTTTATTTTAGCAGTCAAGTGAATGACACCGCGCAGACCAAAAGTTTTCTTGCCCTTATCACCTCACTGAAGTTCCAGGAACATGATCAAGATCGGGCGTCGTCATTCGCTTTAGGGTTAGGATAGGGATGTCCTTTTCAGAATCTCATTTTTAGCTCCTCCTGCGGGACACACTCTGACACACCGCACATGACAACATGGAGAGGCTTGTCTTTAGACAAATGGAAGTGGTAATAGATCTTCATTTTGGTTAGAAAGCGAGTCAGCTGCCGATGTGGTTGTCGAGTAATGATTTTCTTACTGTATGTTAAACGTGTTGTTTTTTTTTGGGGGGGGGGGGGAGGGTATGGGAGGAATCTTTTTCCTTTGATAGCATTTTTTCAGTTGTATATCTACTAGTGGTTACGACTATTATTTAATGTTATAAAAGCACACTATTTTGTTTACAAAATTATAAATGTATTTGTAATATTTGACTGGAAAAGTTTGGAGGAACAGAACGAATAACCAATTGGTAGAAGTGTATAGGCAAAATAGTTGAGAAATATTTTCCTTTCGGGTAACAGCAGAACATCAAAATATACATTAGAAGTGATGTAAGTATTTGAAGAACAAACAATAAAGTGATTGGAAATTTTGATTAAAAAGCAGAAGACATTTAAGGTTTTCACAATTTGCACTCAAGCCGTATAAATATTTGCCTTCCTCATACCGACTTATTCAACTTGCGCGAAATAAAATAAAGTTACAATGAAATTGAGCCACAGCAGTTTTTTGCGGGCATCCGTAAAACTTGTCTAAAATTTGCCCGCAGTTTTTACACCCGGCGCTATCAAAAGGAAAATTGTAATTACCTCCAGCGGCGCACTAGCGGAACTTTTGAAACTAATCCAATTCGCTACTTTTATTCACCCTGTTATTTGGGCTGTAAACCAGCAATTCAGAACGTGATGTTTGCGCTAGGCGAGGGCTTGCGAGCGCGTTTCAAATATTGTTTATGATTTTTGAAAGTGGTGTTTTAACGCTAGTTGCATTAAAAGCTGTGGAGTTGAAGATATAAAAGGTGGGTTATTCAAAGCGTAAACGTTCTTTTTGTCTTCTGACTGTTAGAAGTTTTGATGCAATGAGTCTGTTCGACATAAATATTGTCATCTTAAGGATATTCTAAAGGCAAGAACAAGTTTTTGATATGTTCTCACCCAAAAGACGTGTTAAAAGATACATAAAATTTTACAGATGTAAGAAACTATAATATAGTTCCTAACTGTTTGGTACTCATAGTCAACCTACGAAATTATTTTTTTTCTTTACGTTCCTAATATCTTCTCATTCTCTCAGATTACGTAGATGCAATAGTATGACCCACACTCTTAGGAACTCGATAAATACTTTACGATTCCATTTAAGTCAAATTATATGCAACAGTGTGATGTTAATTGATCTGTAAGATCTGCCATTCAACAAATAGCTTCTCGTGGCGAGCGTATTATACCATGGTCGTCCACATATTGCACATATTTTTTGTGAACAGAAATATATGAACGTACTCTTACCCTCAAACACTGGATTTATAATTAACGTGAGGTTTAGTAATAAATAAAATGAGACTAGCCTACTGAATTTGTTTCGGGACAATTGTCACTGGTTGATTAGACCTTGGTGCTTCTATAGGGTGTAGGGGAAACGGTATGAAAACAATAGAGCGAAATTACTCGGTCTCTTTTTATCTTTTTCTTCTTTAAGACCAGTGATCAGTACTAAGCTTCCAAACATACTCTAGCGATTCTAGCTGTAAGAATTTCAGTTATAGTAAATAAAGATATTAGTTGGAGACATAATATCTGGTTTGCACGTACGCAGTTCTATCTCTCCTTCCCATTCTTATCTTTTTCCAAGCTTAAAATGTCTAAAAGATTTGATATCGTTTTACATAATTAACTTCTTGGTAGATTTGCGAACTATTTATCTATTTTGGTGTCTTAAAAGTTAGCTTGACACCACACACGGCATTTTAAATTTAGTTACCAACCACGTGGCATTAAGTGCTGAAATGGTATATCGCCAAAAGTTGCCTTCATATTTACCAAGTTAAATTCATATTACTGGTAATATTGAGGTGCAATTACAAAGCGCAAGTTTTTTCGTCGCTTATAATGCCAGCCGGCCGCTGCACTGCGGCTATCGCCTGGAATGGTGATCTTTCGAGCATTTGCGGGGTCACTCAAAAATGCACGAATGATTGCTATATGTTTTGTGACATCATCGCCCATTATAGCAATGCAACAAGGTGAGACGGAATTCGTGACGCGCAAAAAACTTTATCACGCACATGATCAGATGAACAAGATTACTACAGCCCAATACTTAAAAGTGTGTTTGTGTTGATGAAATTTTCATCTGAGGTGTTCAAGGTTTGTGATTAAAAATCTAAGATGGGAGTTTTAATATGAGTAAAAGAATTTGCAAAAATTGCTTAAAAAGGGTGGCATAGGCTTTCAAGATAATAGATGGGCATTCTAACTGTAGATTCAACATTTGAAGAACTCTTGACACTAGAGTCCAGGTAAATTCAGTAATAAGCGGTGGATGTGTGAAATTAAATGATGTGTGAAATTTTGTCTATAGGGTATTGAGTCGTTGTACAAATTTGATGCTCAATTAGGCCGTCATTGTAACCTTTTTTAAAGATTTTAAAGATAAAGTAATATTAAGGCAAAAGTTTGAAGTGTTTAAATCAGATTATGCAAATACTCATTGTAGCAAAAAAAACGTAACATAAATTTCTGTTCTAAATGTTTCAATTACTCGCGATACTCATCAATACCATATTCACTTAGATGTCTTGAGATATTTATCACGTATCAATAACTACCCTGCTTTATATAAAAACTTTTGGATATTTAGCTGACGATGGTCGCTTCAGAGACTATTCGCAAGTTCAAAATTGATCGCGCGAAGTAATCCGAGTGGCGTCTCTGAACTGGTGTCCGACAAGGCTCCGTACTGTTCCCTGTGCTGTTCAATATCTGCGCCTGGAACATGCCAACCATGCCTTCTACGTTGATGGGCCAGTACCTAGACATATTGAAGAATAGTAAAGAATGACAATCAACACATGGAAGAATGCAGTGGTATTATTCTTCAGTAAAATTAGATTTCGTTGGCGTAACGACATAACTCTACTTAGGATCTTTGATTGGGAGATAAAGTACCTCAGGGTGATCATAGACAGAAATTTGACCTGCAAGGTTTACGCGGAAGGAGTCCTAAGCAAAACAAAGGCATTCTGACAAACTCTAAACTCTATCTTCCAACTATGGAGCCAGTTATCCTTCATAAATAAGATGATGATATATAATACCATCTTACCGCAGGTTATGGTCTACGTAGTACCATTGTGAAAATACACCACGAAATCCCACGCTTCAAATAGTCTAAAACCAAGCCTCAAGGGGCATATTTGACACTATGGTACATAGGTAATAGATCATTCTACAACTACCCCAGTAGAATAATTACATATTAGCGTCTAAAACCACATTTATCTATCGATTCATGACCTATACAACTAAGGCGTCAATAAAAGTTCCTGTTATAAGTGCCCGAATATCCTGTTTTATCTGTAAAGCGGTGCGCTGGCTCTCTAACCTGGGCCAACTAAATTCCCAGATAGGTCACCTAGGAAGAAGGAGGTTAGTGACTTGACTCTAGGACCTCCAATTACGCTATTAAAGTCAACGACGCCGATGATGATAGTGCTCTCAAGTTTACTAAGATTCTACTTAGCGATAGGACATGTCTAAGAAGAAATAGGCAGAATAGATAATAGTGCAACAGGTGGAGAATAAATCAACATTGAGAAAAGTGTTGCCGTTATATTCTCTACCAATAATGGATTTTGTTGGTCTAGTGACCTGAACAATTGCTTCTACCGAGAGACACTCTGGAGAAATAAGACAGAAGTTCGACTTTCTGTATCCCTATTATTTTTTCAATGAAGATGCAAATCTACTTTGGGTGAGGATACGGGACATAGATTTGCGTAAACAAGTTTCAGGTAATCCAGAACTAAGCCCTCTAGGGTATTAGGATTCTAATGCTCTACTCCACTGTTTGCTGGCGGCGAATTCTAGGGAAATCCCTGAACAGAAGAGTCTATTGTAATACCCAATCATTCTAATTTTCCTGTAAAGAAGTACAGGAGCGATTGGTCAACCGACATTCATACAGGCTCACCATAGAAGAAAGGGTTTGAGGCTAATATTTCAGAACCTTTATTCTCGCCAACAAAATCAACATTCTCCAAGCCAATATCCCTCAAGGTTCCGTCGTTTTTTCAATGCTCAATATTTATGCCGTCTATAGCACTGTTCCAACATGTAGATAACATAGTGGTGTTGTTTGGCATCGCTGGTGATACAATGGCTATTGGAAGAGCAATGTGACAAGTGCATGAGTATTAACCTTGAGAAGACGTCCGTTATTTTTTACCAAAGAATTATTTCACTGTCACTACAAATCTCATAATACTTGCAAGAGCCAGAAAACTTACCTCATGATAACAATGAATACAAAACTGGCCTGTAGAACTCATATCGATACCACATTCGCCAGGGATAAGGTGACAATATTGGCACTCGACCCCCTCTTTCAATTTGAGATTTGTCATGGGTGTTTTTCTTTCAATTCTGAAGTCGATTGTTTGCCAGGAATGAAGTCATCTTGTACATGTTATCATCCGCCCTATTATAATGCTTACGGTTCCTTTATTAGGCTGCACCATGTTCTGTGAATTGTCTGATTCAGAATTTTAGCTTCAAGACCTATATTTGAGCGTACAGGACCATGATAAATAGATGAAACTTGGGCCAAGCTTTACTTATCAATAGAGGTTTTGATGAAAATCTAGAAACCAAGTACCATTATAGCGGCAGCTGAGGGAAAAAACGGTAATTTTTAACAGATTTTGTTGGGGCTGTTTTCTGGGAACTGACGATGAAAGACACTGTAATTGATCAAGTGTACCGCGACTTTTTGGAGGTTTAAATATTTTAAATATTGAGTAACTCAAGCAAGAGTTTCCGATTCAATATTTATTTACGACCAAATAACATTTTACAAAGCTCTATCCCTCCTTTCTTGTGTGATTTTGATACTTGTTATGCCCTTAAATGTCAACTCAAATCTAAAAGTTACAATAATGTTGAAGATCTTAAAAATATAAATTTTACCTTTAGCTAAAGGAACTAAGGAAGTTATACAGACACTGATTATTTAATTAATCCCCTATATTTACTTAGACTAGCTAAATTAGGAATCGCTACGTATTGTGTAGGTGGCTTTCCCAACAAACTCGAGCCTCCTCGTTGAGATGTAGCAGCCCGCGGCCCGTGAAATTTATTTTGAATGTTTGGGAATTCTATTTTTAGAATTATCTCCATTTGCTAAATCTGAGAAAAATAAAACCTAAAGAACAAACTGGCAGCTACTCGCATTCGCGTCGCCATGGCAACAAATCCGTCAATGAAACGAATTTTATTAAAGGACTTGTGGCATTCTATCTTGTTCTCCTATAGCTAAATTATCGATGAAATGTAGTACATATTCGTAAGCTTTTAGTAATGAATTTTGTCGTGTATATTAAACAATATAGAAAAAGAGGCACTCAAAAATGATTAGCGCTCTCGTTTCAAACACCGGTTGTGTTTCAGATCGGAATGAGCGCTCAGTGCATGTGTATCCAGATAGACTTATAGTGCCACATGATACTACCAGATGATGCTGCACAGAGAGAAGGGGGAGGGAGCAGTTGTGGACAAAGCGGAAGTAGGCAATAATGGCGAATGATTGACGTTATGATTTCTTGGAGTTCAAAAGCAGCGAGGGTATGGCTTTGGTTGTTTTGCGTTTGGATGACACAAAAAAATTCAGGCTGCGGACAATTGATAAAGAACATTTGCAAACTGATATGATATTTTCAGTTTAGTTTTAGTTTGCCTCATTGGTAGTTGAATAAAATGCGTGCCAATAATAGAAGATTTGTTTATATATGAAAAAATTTTCTACCTGCCATGTTCTCTAGAAGTTTAGAGATATAAAAAGACAACAGTTTTGTCAGCGCATTCTGCACCAAGATGATGCATCGAGTGAGAGAGGTATAGCTTGAGCTTTTCCAAAAATTGAATCTGGAGAAATTCCGCTCACAAGTAGCCTTCAAAAGATAGTGATGCGATTTAGCCCTAGAATTGCAATAAAAAGAGTTTACTTGACAGATGTATTCGGCAACACAAAAAATTTTGATTGGATTTTAAGATGCCAAAACTTAAAACAAAAATAACGGTAATTTAATTGTTTAAGGAAATTTCTCAGGTATATTCAAAGAATAATTAGCTGGGAAAATGGTACAAGAAATGTAAAAAGTTATCACCAAAATATTTTTGTAGATTATGGTAATATGCTTAATATGTAACTTTATGTGTAAAGTAAGTGGTAGAAGTAGGTTGGTGAATAAAATGACTCGGAGTGATAAAAATATTGTACTATGAGGATAGTGAAACCAAAATTAAGTGCACAATGTTTTAATGAGGAAACTAAAAAATCCGGAAGTCAAGTGCTGTAAACGTTAACTAGCCAAACAATGGCAAACTTTTTATATAACTGGGAGTCCTGAGAATCAGTCAAATCATAACTTTTGTGAATGTCTTTGTGTTGCAATGCAATGGTTCGGAAGTGTCTTTACTAATCTCATTTTTAAATTTTCATTTTTGGCGTCTGCCTAGAAGCTTACGTTTTGTAAAGTACCTTATTCGTGCAATTTTAATTTTGTGTTTTGTGTTTGCCTTTACCATAGATTTAAATCGTTACGCGCATATGCAACCGAGCACAACTCGTGCCCCGTGAATGCATTGCCGTCGCTTCTGCTATCAGTTTCTGCCTTGCAGCTGCCCATGCGATCACTATTCATCGAATCTACCAAATTTTATCTTTCATGCAAATGGTAAGAATTGTTTCCTATCCTTGCAGGGATCGATCCACCTTTGTAAGTTAAGAAGCAACCCAACTATTCTTACGAAAAAAGAACTGTATTTATCTTTATTATTCATATACCTTTGCTTACTTTTTCTCGTTTTACGTTTTATATATTTGATTGTCATGTTTGCCTCGATGGAACCAATACAAACTGTCGTAAAATTGATTAGCAATTTTATAATGCTGTGCTTAGAGTGGCACAGAACACATCAAATTGGTGACTTCAGAAAGTATATGAAACAATCAGAAACAACCAGAATTAATGTATAATATAATAAAAGTATTTATTTACTATTAAATTAATTAATAAAATAGATAGAATAAAAAAAGCGAAACGGATCATCTGCAAGGTTGATAATATTGGTATCAGCAAACTTCTGAGAATCGTCGTCTTTTTATCTCAACTGATATAGTGCACGAAACTACAGAAATGTTTAGGAGATTCCGCTACGCGTTGCATTCTATAAATTGTCAAGACTTTTAATGAAAACCAAGAAAAGGTTAGTTAAAGAGATGCAGTTTGGTGTGGTGCCAAATCCAGCCTTTTGGGCCATTTTACTGATAAAAGATTGGCAAAATGGAGTTTGTGATAGTAGTGAATCTGTATAATATCGTCCTTGTAAACCAAGTTATATTACATTTTGTGGGTCTTTACAGAGACTAAGAGACTGATGTTTTGTTATCGCAGTATATATCACTTCGAAGGATTCTTTCGTTGGGTATACTGAAGACTACAAATTCGCCATTTCAGTGGATTCAGGACACGGAGCGTTTTCTATAACTAATGATTAAAACAGGTCACTTAGTACAGCACGATGGTATAATTAAAAATTGTAATGTAAGCGTTTATGTGACCTATTAAAATGTGATGAGTGAATTTTAAAATGCTTATTACCTCAACCATTTCTTTGCAAGATAGAATAAAGAAGAGGCATTTGAAAACTATTTAACAGGCGTTTTCCAACACAATTACGATGAGGGGGGCTAGGAAATAGAAGAAAAACTACAAATGTGTAGATTGAAAAGAGATGGAATAATTGAAAGACGTAAGATCTCCAAGCAACTACACTCCAGCCGTTTGCCGAACATGGAATAAGGTTCTTTGAAAATCTTTTTAATGGTACCCCAGCCTTACGTACTAGCCGATACATTTTAAATTTGGACAGACAATTCTTATCCATAAACTTGGCAAACCTCCCAATCTTTCTATCATAATATTAATTAGTAACAAGGAATATTAACAAAAATATATTGTACAAAACGTTGCTGTTTGACTATCAACTTAGCTTTAGACAGCAACATTCAACAATTCCAACTGTATTCCAAAATAAAAAAAACTGCACCGCTGATTTCTTGGATTTGACAGAGTGTATTATACACAGGACTTGCCTGTAACATAAAATCTGTTAGGCTCGTACCTTACATATAGAACTTTCTAAGTTAAATTGGTAAGGACGCACCCCAAGTTAAAATTATAGGAGTAGAAATACCACAAGGAAGTATGCTAGGGCTTTTATTATATAAATTGGCTACTTAGGGTTTAGACGTCGATGTTTTTTATTTTGGTGGTAGTCCCAATTTAATTTTTCAAAGGGGTATGGTGTGGGTTTCTTTCGTTCTTGAACAAGATGCATCTTTCTGTATCTTCACAACTTTTGATTCACTTACTGTCTGCAGTTAAGAAATCTTACTTTTATGGTGTGTAAATTTTTGATTTTTACTATATTACTGCTGTATTTAACATTCTTTATTAAGGGAACTTTTATCTACAAATACTTTTAAGCTACAAGGACGTTTGTACAGTTGTGAGAGCTAGACTATGTGTTTTTCTTATTAAACCTTAGCTAGAGACAGGGCAGTCAATAGACATATCTACTGATACATTAAATGAAATGTGTCGTGTTATCTATGATTGGGCGCTCTTTGGTTCTTTAAGACAGTGAATCCTTCGATTATTATCTTATGCAACTCTGACTTATCGCCTGTTCCTTTTTATAACGAAATTTCCTGTAGTTTATCCTAGATGATCCAAATTTGGCTTCACAACGGCCTTAATAATGGTAGAGGCTTGTTAAAAGTAGCCTGTACTGTAGACTATTCAATAGAACATTGTTTATATATTCAATGGGTTTTTCACAAGCGATTTTTGTCTAATAGAACATAAATTCTTAGTTTGGAAGTGTGAATTGTGAATTATCAATGAAGATACTTATATAGAATTGGGATTTTCGACAAAAGTTGGGAAAATATTAGACCAATGAGTTCATTGTGAGTTTTTTGCGGTTAAGGAACTAAAACTGATACGTAAGATTTATGATATAGAAATGAAAGGCGCACTTAGTGTTGGGACCACACGAACGTGATCTTAAGCAACAAATCCCAGATCTGGGATTTGAATGAATCGAACCGGCCTTTGTTTGATTGGAGTCGTTGCCACCGGTACTTTAGAGTTGACTACCATCGTTTGCCGTTGTTAACAACACACGAATTACGGATTTTGTAAGTAAAAGTTGTAGACAGATGCAGGTGTGTTAGCAGAGCTTGAATACGGCGAGTTTCCTTTTACGGCTGGTGGTGAGGTACTCAGAAGAATGGGGAAGGAAAAAGAAGTATTGAATACAGTTAAGATACGGAAATTATAGTATCTGGGGCATGTGATGCGGGGAGAAAGATATGAAATCCTACAAAATATCATGCAAGGGAAGATACAGGGTAAGAGGAACAGAGGAAGAAGACGCATCTCCTGGTTGAGTAACCTGAGACAATGGTACAATTGCAGTTCTATTGAATTGTTCAGAGCAGCAACGTCGAAAATACAAACAGCCATAATGATAGCCAATCTTCTAAGAGGAGACGGCACTTAAGAAGAAGAAAGAGTTTAACTAATGTTTTTTTTTTATAGAAATTCTTCACCTCATAGTTCTAATATAAACTTAATATTTAATTTCTTGCTCACTTGTCACGGTTTCTTATATGTTGAAAAACTATTGGGTTATTGTTTTGTTTATTTAAAATACCATTCTGTCCTCATTTTTCTTGAATAGAATGAAGAGCATATTTGCTTACCAGTGGTTGTTTGAGACATCACGTATTACCTTGCATCTCAGGTCGTTTTACAATTTGACCTTTATCTAATAATGCAATTCATTGACTCTACAGCAACATGTTTTAGTAAGAACAGCCATTATCCTTTGAAATTGGCATAGCAGGAAAGTCAAGTTGCGACGAAAATATGTTAGAACATTATGCTACATAAAGCCATTTGTAATCTATAGACTACTTGAGTTCGACTTCATTTTTCACCTTCTTTTTCCACTGTAATGAAAGGTAAAATCGCCGGTGGTGCTTTATCAATTAGTGGTAGCTTAGAGTAAGCTACTGTATAGGTAAGATCGAGTCCTTTCATGTTTTTTTTTAGTAACTTTGTATTTAACCCCAAAGAGCTTCCTTACAGTTCCACAAAAATAAATAAAAATATGATGAAAGTCTGGAAAACACGGGACTAATATATTGATTTTCTTTGAACCAAACAACTTTTTATAATTAACCATTTTGTTTGTACCTCCATATTTGTTTTTGTAGAAAGGGTGTGGCGTTTTGTTACTCTTTGCATTTTTTAAAAATCAAACCTTAATTTTTGGTTATATCTAACAACTGTTTATTTCCCCTGATGCAGTATGTTACTGTTGCCCAACGCAGAAACATTCCCAAGAAGATGTTTTTTTATTTAACGCCGCATTAGCCGTCAAACAGTAAACAAGCGGGACGCATCGATCACGGAAGCATACGCCGGCCAGCTCTGCGCGGCCTCAAATTTTGAAACATCTCGGAGTGGCTTTTTGTCACCCGAACTTTTTATTTTTCACACGCCACTAAACCGGCAAACTTTTTATTGCCTTTTACGACTTCTCGGAGTTTTCTCCGGGCGCACACATACATCCGGGCGCGCCCGCTCATAGTCGGGATGTTTTCTTTGAATTTATTCTTTAATAACTAGGACATGGCGGTTATTTAAAGTTCAAATGCCCGATGTTGCGAAAGTGAAGTTTGCTCATTTGTACACCAGCTATTCTGAGGGCTGATCTTGACGAACGGCAGGAATGAATGGAAATTGCGGACGGCCCACCGAACGCTGCCTAAATTGGCCAGAAAAATTAAAAAGAAATTTAACTTTGCAGACTAAAAAGTTTAAATTACTATTGCTAGTGATATATGATGGTACCGGTCACTACCGAGTTATTTTAATGTTCTGTTTAAGTTTATCCTATGAACCAGAGGAGTTATTGCGATATTCTTCGACTAAATAATCTACAGTGAGCCATATAAAGCAAATGTACGTGACGATGAATAAATCTCCATACAAATGGTAATATACAAGTTTCAGTCATTCCGAAGTAGATAGAGTTAGTTTCACAAGAGCGTTCAGTCGATATTTCAGACAGATGGAATGGTAGATACGCTTGCCGTAATAAAATCACTTCCTGAAAATGCACTCTAATACGCTTTGGAAGTTGCAACTCAATTTCTCTGCTGCAAGCGAAGCAATTGGTATTATTTTACAATGAGTGCTATTTTTGCAGATATTTGAAGCGGTGTTTCTGTGTCACCATCCCGTATACCCGCAAATGAATATTGCTGCGTCAAGACGTCACCTAAATAAGTCTGAGTTTGTGCGAAAGTGTATAAAAGTATATGAGAAAGCTAAATCGAGGAAGAGACAAAAACCTTGACAAAGGACGATTAAACATTAGTACGATTACAAACAAATACAGAATAAAACTCTAGAACTTTGATCGAAAAAGTGAAAGTAAAGTTACAGAAGCAAAGGTAGACGCAGGAAACAATCTAGAAATTTTAACAAAACTATGGAAGGATACTGGGAGAAATAAAAGTAAACATGGAAAACTAGAACTAAAAAAAGTGGAAAATCCATTGGAAACTCTTGGTGTTTTGTTCACAATTGCGGTGGATATCTTCAGAAGAAAATCTTCTAAACATTTTTAAACTATGGCGTAACCCAAGGACTAATAACATGATGCATCAAGACACCGATCGTAAAAGCCTTCACGTTTACTCAAGAAGGTGGGAAAGTCTCCGGATTGTTTGAAATGGACATTAAAAGAGTTAAAAGAGATAAAGTCATATCCAAAGATTTTGTGGATTACGGGGAACTGGTGTATCCGACCAGAAATGGCTGCCACAAGAGTAATAAGGAACTTGACTCCAAATTAAGAGTGAAATCAGTATGAAAGCGTCCAGGGAAGATACTATAAACCCCGTAGTAAGTCGTATTGGGCACGGTGAGATTCATTAATGTTACAAGGTGGGCTTCTACACTTTGGGATTAAGAAAACATTACAGAAGCTTTGAGAGTGATTCTATCGGGTAAATTGTGAAATATGACGTGAGAGAATGATATTGGAAGTGCACATTGTATGCATTGGAAAATAGTCCATTTTCAAAGAGAAACAACGCAAACATTATTAGAAAGAAGGAATAGCCGACATTTCTGATTCATCCCTAGGGACGGACTAGGATAACAAAAATATTCTACTTGTCATGGGTTATTTTAACAATTTTTGAAGCGAACGCAATATTAGATTAAGATTTTTTGATGGCTTACTGCTACTTTTACAACTTTGAAGACATGATGATTTCTTTCACACGCATAGCAGAGACTATTGCCTTTTGGGACAGGGCGATCTTAAGGAGGAAGCAATAGACTCCAGGAAGCGGGGCCTCTTTATGTTGAGGATGGGCGTAGTACTTGTTTTTGGGATGATTTTGTAAAGGAAAGGTTCAGAAATCTACTCAGTTCGTCGACGCAGGGCTGCGAGAGTTCTAGAATAAACCATCATAGGTATTTCAGTTTGTATTGTAATCTGAGTGCTGGCCTGTTTGTGGACATAATCGAGACCATAAGCCTTGCAATTTAATGTATCGAATTTAAAGAATTTGTATACAATAGAATCAAAGATCTCCAAATTCTTGTTTAGTTGCCCAGCACAAATAGTTCGGATTAATTTCAATCTTTAAATTAATTTGTTGCCATCATACCACAAGTTGATTTATAATGTAATTTTTATGTTTTTGATCTTTACTTTGAACAAGCCATTATTAAAAGTATTAAAAAGGCTAGGACACTCCTGCTTTTCTCTGGATCTGTTCTATCACTATTTGGGATGAACCCTTTTACCTTCAAGAAAGGATGCGACCAACAATCTTTTGGAGGTCCTTAAGCACAGTATCTTCGGTAATTTCTCATTCCAAAGAGGAGGCTAATAGAGCAGCAACTAAACGGAAAAGATGTAGATTAACCTGATCTCGTTAGTACAAAAGATGCGGAAAAACAGCATGTGTTGTGTTTTATAATTTACTTCTTGTTAACACTAAATGCAAACAATCCTGAAATGCATTATGGACTATCAAAGTAACAAACATTCCTAACTACCTTTAGTACTTAAAAAGAGAGTTCAAATGTTCAGAGTAGCAAGATCGAGAGGAATTATTCATATGTGACTCCCAATGAAAAAACAAATTCCAGCAAGTGCGCCAAACGCCATTTCGTTTGAATTTTACAATCATAAATGTTGTAAACGAAAGTACCGTCATTTCCTTCGTTTTTCCCGCGCTACTTTGGAAGTACAACAATGAAGGGCTACTATGTACAGATATTTACGAGTGTCATCATCCGGATAGGAGGTATTGGCCAAAGCTTCTAATGAAATTCAAAGAAAAGTTTCTGAACTTCACAAAAGCAAGACATCTTAGGATTTTTATGGCCAAGAGAGAAACATTTCCAAACAATAATATTGGAGTCCTGATGATCTTTTTAAAGAAATCCTTTTTAAGTGAAGAATCTCATTAATGTCTTCACGCAAATGCATGAAAAGCATATTTCATGTTTTTTCAAGTGTTATATCCGCTATTTGTTATGTAGGATTTTATCGCTATGGAACACCCTTACAAGAAGAGTACGTCGGATAGTATTACCATTGTCAGCGTTTTGACTTGCTTGATTCCGTAATTATTTTGTCGCATGTGTTAAGTGTGCAAGTGATTATAACTCGGAAGACTGTGTTAGCAATATACTTTCACTACCGTTTAAGTAAATTCACATACAACTTTAATTATCAGTTTTGGTAAAGATATTATAGAGGCGCTAACCACTTTGATAGCGATCTTGTGCGCATTGAAAAGGAAAGAAATATTCTTTTTGTGGCGTTTAGCAGAAAATCTGGGAGAAATACGTTGTTGATCAATAAAAGTACAAAATATTGGCTATCGAAATTATGATCACTGATAGAAAGCTGTGAAAATGCTAGCTAGAAGCCCTTGACGTGATCACTAATTCCATCTGAAATTTAATTGTGGTCTTAGTAAATATACACTGTCCGACTTCTTTGTTCCATGGAAAAATGGCATCGTTTATGCCGCAGTGGATAAAATTTGAGTGTCTGAATAACGAGCCAATGGTCTTAGAGGATAATATTTTAGTGGTAATAAACCAGTGGATTTTATTAGGCAAAACCAACGTTTGTCTAGCTAAAAATTGGAATCCGGTTGCAAACTTTTATTTTTTTAGACGGATAATATCCACCCCGAATCTTCTTTTAACAAACAGGTAAAAATTTACGAAGATGAAGTCTAGTAATATCCGATGGCGCTGGCCTACTTAATGGTCATAAAAACGTTGGTTTTTTGGGAAGGCATAGAAAAGTTCTTACAGTTGCTTAGAATTGACAAAAAGATCTGATCCTTGAACAAAACTAAGAACACGTCCGTATTTGACATTTATAAATGAAAGAATGGCCTACACTCGGAATTGTCTATTTGGTTTTCCTTTCTAGTCTTTGACATTTACTATAGTCACTATCTAGATTTCGTCTTTTATCTTCTCCCCTAACATAGAAGTTTTTTTTAGTTGAAAAGAGAAAAGTATCAATAAAACCAAAATTATTTTTAAATCTTGTAGGAGTGTTAGTTATTAGTGTGAAAATGTGCTCTTTTTGAAGAAGTCAGCTGAGCCTTTTTTTCAAAGAGTTTTTATTGTGTCTCTTGGCCATTGCTACTAACATCATTGACATTTGTTGTGCCTTTTGGCCACCCACATCGCGGTCGCTTCTGAGTGGGATCTGTCTTTTTAAATGATTTTACTAAGGTGTTGCTTCAGTTTCGAATGCTTGATTCAAATTTTAAATTACATGATGGTGAAACCAGGTCTTATCAGAAGAATATGTCAGTTATCTGTTCATGTCTTAGATTAATTTTTCCATTTGATATTCTTAGCAAAAAAGAAACATTTTATCACCACTTGTATGGAGACTTTTGGTTCAGTTTGTACAAGGGCGAATTAAAAATTAATTGAGATAAGCGTTATAGGGCGAGATGACTGAAGGGGATTTTTCTTTAGGGTATCTCGCAATATCATTTCTTTGGTCGGGATTACTAAGATGAACCTGCATCCTTTGCATGACAGATTATCATCATGTTCCTCAAGACAGGGGACACAATACCGTCCAAAATTTTACGAAAAATATTCTAAAGAAAACATAAACAATTTTTGAAAGGTCGAAGAATGATTAAGAACGGAAGTCAGCGACGTCACCTGTGGACCAGCGTGACAGAGGAGAATTTTCGTAATGTTCGTCACTTCCTCGAGAACGATTGCTGTTTAACGATGGCTGAAATTGCTTTTGACTACTTTTATACAAAATAAAACTTGAATATCGTTGGAAGAGACGCACATTTCCAATCCCAGGCGTTATCATCCTTCATACAAATGCCCAAACTTGACAAAATATTGACGATTTGTTCTGGACTAAATTGGAACATCTTTTCTACAATCCGGACTGTTTCAATAAATTTAAAAGAAATATTTCAGGTTGATTTATTTATGTTTTGATTCCACTAGGGTATTGTTGTTAAGGTTTTTGAGTGGGAAGCTTAGGTGGCTATTTGTAACGACTATTTCCTAAAGAAATCTTCAAAAATGTAAAAAAAGGAGAAGGAAATAACAAAGACACTTTACAGGAAACGTTCCCGAAGCGAATAAAGCTGGATTCAGACAAACACGTTAAACAAGTGCAATCACCATTTCATCCGAGCAAAGGCGCCCGCAAAACAAATCCTCAGTGCACACAGCGAGCCGGATCTGGTGGTGTTGAAAATAAATTATTCTGCGGCAACAAAGCCCGCTACAAAGGGGCGTTCAAACTTAAAAACAAACAACCGCGAGCAAACAAGCAAGTGCCCGTCAATAATCAGCCTGTGTATTCAGCGCCGGAACAATGGGGAAAGTGAAATGTCTGACAGCAGATAGTGCCGCTCGCGGCTCGTATTCTTTGTTGAGGAGGCGAGCCGACCGAGCGCGGGGCCCGCTAATGACGCAAGCGGTTCTTGCAAGTTTCGATAAAGCATAGAGTTCGGAGTGGAGCCCGTGTGCAGATAAATAATTCATTGTTTAAATCTATTTCTAGCGGCCATTATTGACTGCCAAACAAAACTTGGCGAGATGTCCTGGCCGCGCTTGAGATGTACTGATTTATAGATAGGGGCAGAAACCATCGAACGGATATATGGAAGAAATACAAGAAGTGTCAAACTTCAGAATAAAATGCTCATCTAAAAGTTTTGGTTTCTTTCTTCTTTTTTTCTTTTAACACTTTGTAACTACAAACGCTTTTGTTCTGTTTCTTTCCTTCCTTTGTATTTAACTAAATCATTAGAGCAAATGTTGTGGTATAAAGTGTGTATCGCTTCTATTTCCTTATTATGGAAATAAAAATGAGTAGCTAAAAACATACAATAGTACAAATATTGAAAGATCAACAACAAAAAATACGTCAGATACTGATGAAAGAGGGGAGATCTGCTAGAACTGATGGAAAATCTGATAAGAATGTATATGTGAGTTATTGTGGATTGCATTATTCACGCAAGAGATTAAGCAAAATCCATGATAATATAGAAGATGTAAGAAAATACATTAAAAGATAGTTAAAGTACATATTTTATGACAAACAAATCAAAAACTAGAACAGTGTTCGAAAAATCACAATAAAATGGAACAAGTAAGGAGTGTAGGAGACAGTGGTAAGCAAAATAGGAATGGTAGCAAAACAATTACAATAAAAGAGGACTAATGACCAAAAATGTAAAGCCGAAAATGATAAAAAACAAAATGTATGAAGAGCGCTGCAAAACCTATAGAGGCGATTTTTGCCTAACGTGGGAAGTTGTACGAAAACTCTGAATTGGGGAGATAAACCAATGGAATTTCATCCAATACATAGTCTTAAGACTGGAGGAACTTTCGAGTGCAAAGTCATGAATTAGGTTGACCTTAACAAAAAATGGAAGTATTCTCTCCGTGATGTTAGGATTGGACCATAAATTACTACAGGCTAAACGTAGATTTAGCTTAAAAATAAATATCAAATGCAATAAGCTGGATAAATATTCTAGTGAGGAATTTGAACATCCCTAAAAGGACTGCGAATCTAAACAGTTCTTGGTAGTGAACGGTTCAGGTATTTAAGCGCGCGGGAAGACAACCGTCAAACGCAATTTGTTTTGTGGCCTATTAAGTACGTTATAACACTATTAGTGTGTAAAAATAAAAATTTATGGTGAGATTTATCACAACTCGAAGAACTACCATGTCAAGTTGCACATATTAAAAGCGACAATTGCTACAATTGAATTAGAAGAGCACAGGGCAGATTACAACAGGCTCAAATCGATGAAGGTAAGAACTGAAATACATATCTGTTCAAAACTATGGATACAAATACGTTGATACAAAAACTCGAGAGAAAATTAGAATGGTCCAGGACCTCAAGAGAGGAATTACAAGAATTGGAGAAATAGGACAGAAATTTAGCAAAGCAGTTTGAAGACTGTTTTAGAAGCAAATAATTAAAGACAACCCCGGGAGAGTATTGTGAAAAATTAAAGGCGAATATAGAAGAAAATTACAAAAAATGAAGGTAGATATTATAGAAAATTCTAGAAGCTCGCGGGGAAAATTACAAACGATTATAAATACAGAAGAAAGTCCCCGAAGTTTAACGGGAGAAATCTAAGAGAAGTTGTAGCGGAATAAAACGGAAATTTCAACAAGAGGTTGGGAGAAATACTGGAAAAAATAACAATAAATTTGGAAGAGCACTTCTGAATTTTAAGAGAAGTAAAACTAATCGTGAAAAACTGTTCCAGAAGTTTTGGAGAAGGGTTAAAAGCGAATTCGAAAGACTATTTCAGAAATGTGGAAGAAGAATTGAGGGTAAATGCAAAACGCTTCGGATGATAAAGAAAAAGCTGAAAAAGAACAAATAAAAGTGAGCGGATAGTTTAAAAGACCAATTAAAAAAATTATAAGTGCAGATGCTTTGTTAATAAAATTGCGATCTAAGAAAAAGTTTATGAATTTGCAAGGATATTCCGTTTTTAACGAACGATGGCTGCCGTGGAGGTAGGAACTAACTCAAAATTAATTAAACGAAAGCACCAACTGCTAAATTTGGTGGTGAAGGTTTATTTGACACAATCCGATTACTTGTGGTTAGAAGATGGACTTTCAAAGAGAACCTTACAAAAGGTTAATGGCACTGAATCCAGGTCGCCGTTATTGGTGCTAAGCCAATTGTTGGAAAGTCACCTGTATGGTGGGGCAATACAACAGAAGCTACCACTAATGGCTCTGAAGCGCACGCGATACCAAAATACATGTGCGGTTCGCTATTATTTCTACCATTAGAACCCATACAACTCATACAGGGGGATTCCTTCATAGTCTTTTCCAACAGATAACAGAACCTGTTGTGCTTTTGGTATAGAGCGGCCGTAAGGATGAAGTGCGTAGAGCACGTTTTGCAAAACGGTAGCTGCCAAAGTTTTGGGCCGATTCCCGATAGTTTTGACCTAGCTATGAAGAAAAGTTTCAGTGATCTGCTCTATATGCCCACCGGAAGCCACGATAATTCTAGAATTGAACGGCGCGGGTACTTTATGCGTATACGAGCCATTTCTGTCTGGACACAGTTCACAGATTTGCTTGCAGAAGTAGTCGAACAAATAGATAGAGTTCGTTACAATTTAATTACCCAAAATTAAATAACTCGAATATTTTACAAGAACATTACATACAAAAATCTCCCAACAACAAAAGTGGCAGGGTTTAAGTTAATTCCAAGGGTATAGACAAGTATCGTCAAGCATCTGTAATGATTTTATGAGTAGTCTGTTATAATAGGATGACCCGCATTTATTTTTGCGATAAAGAGGTCAAAGTTTTGCCGGTGAATGCCAACAGAATGTTTTAGAAAGTGTAGTGAACCCTTTCCAAAGTGATCTTTAAAGAAAGCCCACAAAACAAGGTCAACTCAAACTTGGCTGGGAAACAACGTGCTTCAAATTTTAATGGTAAACGATTAACCTTCCTTTAAAATATATATTGTGGATCCTTTTAGAAGACATAGTTTGCTTAAGAAAACTTCCCAGTGTTGGTTCTTTGAAGTCATGGACACAAACATGTCAAGGCTTATGTGGAAGCTAAAGGTAGCCATTTTGGAAATATCTTTGTAAGTATGATTAACAATAGTCTTTCAATAAGTTCTAAAATATTATTTGAAAATAGTAATCAATTTATTTTGACCTTCTAATCAACTAAAAATATTTATGGGAACATAAAAGTAAAGAGAAAAAGAGAATAACTTGGACGAATAGTACAAGGGGGTATAAAATGAAAAATAAGCATGTGAAGGGAAGCCTTAGAGACTATTTATTAAACAACTAGCAGAAAAGTAGATAATGCAGCAAGAAGGCAAGATATGAGAGTTCTGTATGACGAAAGTACTAAAGAATAAACATATAGATAATTACATAAACTATTAGGACAAAAACAAACTTATAATACGTGCAGGTGAGAAAAAATGGACAAGATATTCTTGTGAAATATACAAACGTCACAAATTCATGTTTTTTTCAAAAAATGTGCATCGTGTGATAGGTTGGTTTTTGGTTTATAAAGCCGTGATTGGAGTTTGGAAACTTTCAACGTTTTGTCCACAACTGTGGCAGACATCTTCAGAACAAAATGTTCTAAAAATTGAGTTAAGCGACGCCAATAATTAAATTATTACTTTCTATCGCAATGAGAGTAATGGCATGAACACAGAACTTATAAAAAAGTTGTAGCGGTACAAAATGCTCTCACATTCAAATTTTGGATTTAAATAATGGCAGGTCTACTAACTAATAAATCAAATGAAGCTTTAACCCACCAAACTCTTTTTAAGAAAATTGTCGTCGGCTCACAGAAAGCGAGGATATAAGTATAAAAGCTTTCTGCTAATAATAGTCGATCTTTCTTTATCTTCTTCTCTCTCTAATTAAGAATTCTATGTTAATCTCAGTTAATAAATGTAGTATTTAGGGACGTAGAGATTGATTTGCATAAATGTGACAAGCATTTTAACAGTTTTGGATCTACCAAGAAAGATATTCATATACATACTTATAAGGAAGGTAATGGTTAAAGGTACAGGGTAATTGAAAATTATAAGTTTATTAATTATATAAGTATAAAATAGTTTTTAGAGGACAGACTACTATCGAAGAGATTCTAACTACGTATTTTGGGTTCAGAAAAATTGGGATCACGTACCAGGTTTCTTATTACCTTCAAACGTATATTTTAGAAAAGACATCATCAAGTCAAGGGCAGTATCAACTACAAGTCTGCAGATATTTAAAATTAACTTATGTTGAGATAAAAGCTTAGCATTAGTGATAAGTAACTTTTTCTGATTCGTTTTATCTTAAATGTTTTTTTGATTGGTTTTCTCTAATAGTCGGTGCTATTGTGCCTAATTTGGATAGGATCAGTTCAGTGATTTAAAAAATGTTAGCAGACAAGCTAAGACTGAATTAAATATAAACAGCAATTTTTTTCTTATGCGCCACGAGCTGGAAAAGGGTGTTCCTGCAGTTACCTCGCATTACTGCCATTTTAGTCAGAATACTTTTGTCAGTTGTGTAATGGATTGTTATCAAGTTTTTTACGACAGAGGGCATAAAACCGTTGAAAACTTTAAAGAGATTTAAAACTGAAGTGTACGTGTAGTATAAACAATTATCGGGAGGACAAGGAGCGTTGAAGATCACCAGCGGTCCTTAAAGACCATCAAAACTGAGAAGAGTATTCGCATTATTCGTCGACTTTTTAAGAATAATCGTCTATCAATGGATGCTGAAATTGCTTCTATCAACTTTAAGATGATAGTTACCTTCATTTTAGGATGGTGCTATGAAAAAGCTACCCATTCATTGGAAACATTATGTATCTAATTTATTGTGCCTACTAACAGGCACTTAAACTAGGACGTCACATACACATATGGTATGGGTTGAGCGAGACTCGAACTTACCTGCACCGGGTTTGCGGATAGAGGAGCAAACTTTTAACCGCGGGGCTACAGAGACTGTCATTATCTGTTTTTCTCTCAGATATTGTAATTTTCCAAATAGATTCTAGAAACAGATTTGTAGTTAACGAAGATTGGAATGCCAGATAAATATTTAGCATATGGTCTAGTATCCCGACTTAAGAGGCTACACCACGGAAAATCCGAACCAGGACACATGATTAAAATTTCTAATGGCTCTGAATCCTAACAAACAACACTTCGTAGAGAAACAGGCTAATCTAATTCTTTAGATTTTGTATTGCCCGTCAGCACAAATTTCCTCAAATCTCATATACTCATCAAAAAAGATGGTGGCTTCTATGCGTCATCTTGCTATTTTGATTCCGGCTGGTTATAAGGACTCTTTCTTCTCTGACCCCGGTTTTCTCCTTTGCATTGCAACTCAGCAAAATATGCATCGTGTAGTCCAGCTTTCTCAATGCGCATCTATTTCGTTCTTCCACCATTTTCATATTTGTGATCAAGAATATTAAATCTAAAACATTTTTATCTTAACTGGCACACCGACGTCGTAGTTTATTTAGACAGACAATCAAACTATTAGATATACTGGATCTTGCAGACGCACAGGCTTCTCATAAACACAAGTAGGAGCAAAATCTAATTAACATCTATCACTCAATCACTCACCAGTAATTATTACAATTGGCACAACATTTAGAAGCGACAAAGCAACTGTAATTGGGATTCTTTTTAGAAGTGCTTAGAAAAAGTTTAATTTAGGCATCAGAATAGACGATATTCACGATTTTGATGATTATAGTACGATATGTAGTATGGCAATCATGACTATTACCTCAAACAGTACTTTTAAATTGTTTAACATACCTTGATAATGTGAAAACCAAAGAACTAGAAGAAATGAAGTACAGCAGACTTATTAAAAGTATCAAATATAAACGGGAACAATTATTTTAAATTTAAGGAAGTATTTATTGAAGTTTTTTTCCGCTGTCAAATGTATATGGTCAATCGTGCAAGCTAATCATCTACAAACCAACATTGTCAAATTTTTGTCCTCAAAATGCTCTTTTTGGAAGAAATAGTAATCGCAGGGTGATAACTCCTGACTCTAGGGAGGCCATAGTCCAAAATAAATCGATCTTGGGCAATCAAAACGGACAGGGGGTTGTCACGAAGCAAGATAATGCCTCGGATTGCAAATTGCATTTTTTTCCGAATTGCAACAACCCTTGAAAAGTCAGCGAACGGTGCGAATATTTTCTTTGGTCTGACTCGTTTTCGGGAGAAGTCGGTAAAAAAATGATTTATGCCACAAGTCTTCTTAAGGATAGGCCTTTTTAAAGCTCCGGGCGGTTTTGATAATAATCTGTTGGTGAACGGATAGATGTACTTCTTGCTTTGCATTTATAATACTGACCAAAAGAGGAATCTCTTTTAAGCATCTTCATCTATAATGCTCAGAAGCTGTGCCCTCATTCGTTCACCTCACGAGACATAAAAAAGAAATTTTTGTTTGGCAAAAATGAAACTTTTAAACATTACATTATAAAACTATCCAATGAAGACAATTCGATATGGAGAGCAACCAAAAAGTTTAAAAAATCTACTGTAGAAATTCCACTACTTACAAAATCAAATGACAGCTAGCCCAGATTTGATAAAGAAAGAGCAAGGGATATCAAATACAAGTTTTTGCAACTCCTTAACCGCAAGTTGAAACAATAAAATAAAGAAAGTTGTCAAACATCCCAATCCGTTTTTATTGTAGGAAAATATATTTACAATAGCATACGAAGTCTATGTTACTTTTCCATGCAATAGAAATAGGGCAAAATTACTACTACATACTACAAACAGCCTGATCTATCTACTCAACCTTGGTCATATAGGCTACTCAGCTTATTACTTCTTACGTCTTCTTAGGCTATCAATAAATTTAGAAGATTATCGAAAGTCTAGAAACAGAAGATGTCTCTGATGCAACATATGTACTCATATTGAAGGCACCAGAGAAGGGGCTTCCCACATGACTCCCGTTAAAGACCAAAGAGTGCAGCGAATCAAAGTGTGTTTGGTTGAAACAAGATTATGGTCAGTTTCTGGGCTGGCCATACACGTTAGTGTTTCCAAAACTAATCTTTGGAGGATTTTGACTTTTGTCTGATCAAAAATTTTGGAAAACTTATTGATGTATGTCGTAACCGTTAACCTCAGCTATTGAAGCGGAACCTTGCCGTAGGTGAAAGTTAGATGCTTCTCTACTGACCCCTACGCAAAAACAAATTGGCCCAATGGCTAGGAAAGACTGCTCAACGAGAGCCAAGGAAAGGACCCAGGGAGAGGAAGAAAATGTTGGTTAGGGCTATGAATTTCTAGGGAATATTTTTTTGGCATCTATAAGAAGAGAAGATTGCCATCACTAAAGAGACCTATGAGTCATTTATCGAAATGGATGGAAAGGAATGATGTGAAGTCTTCTATCATTGTTTATGGTACTGCTATACCACAAAGCAAAGCTCGTTACAGAGAGTTTGATGGAGAAAAAGTGGGAGATGAACCTAATGAGAGGAAATTTGGAGAACGTATACGGTTTGATTATCTGATGACACTTTAAAAATTCTGTTGCAAATCTAGTATACCGTGGAGCATGGCTTGACAATGAACATGGAGCAGCTACCATTATGAACGCAGAGTGCTAGTAAAATTCGTTTGTTATATGTCCAGAATAAATATGTTGGAGAAATTTATGCTACGATATGTGATGTGTATAGCGTTAGGGGTATATTATAAGAGAAAAATGGAAGGATAAGCAGATGAAGGAGAAGAGCGAATCAGTTGGCCATTTGATGATATATTTAACTGGCAGTCAAGCATGTACATAAATAAATGCAATAAACTGCAGCAGAGCAATAGTCGATCGAATTATGTGAGATATGCCCCAGTTTCGTAAAGTACTTAGCGGTGGGATACCACACGAAATGCTCAAATGCAGTATGAAAATGAAAACCTCTTCTTGATTGAAAGGATTGTAACCGTAAATGCCAGAGCATAAGGAGACATTTACTAGGTGAATGACGACCCATTCGGAGCTCTACTAAAGGACCTCTAAAATGTTGCTTGTTGGAAACCATCAGGATTATTCGAATAAAACGAAGCCGCAAGAACTTCTTCAGTCCTTCCGATAGAAAATATTCCTACATTCTCCACATTCAACGGATTTAGCTCCGTAATTAAAGAAACATTTAATGGAATTACACGACTTTATAATAAATGACGAGTATACTGTAACGTTCTTGCTCTTAAAACTGGCCAATAAAACACTTAAATTTATTTAAAAATAATTTAATTTATTTTTAGAAAACGAATTGTTTGATTAGATTTATGTACACTAACACAGTTTATAACTTTATTTATTCACAACACAATCCAGATCTGTTATGGAGGCTTTTCGAAACGCTAGAAATTTTTTTAGTTCTCGCACGGTTACGTGCTCTGCGGGGGTCTCAATGGCAACGGCTCGCACATTGAAGTGGTTACACTTTTATTGGCCGCGTTTTGGTGGCGTTTAAAAGTTATTTACAATATAGAAAAATAAGCAAACTCAAAAGCAAATTATTCTGAATGTTTCAGGTCCGTTCCTTTACTGCAGTAAAATTGATTTCTGTAATATGGACAGTTCCTACTTTTTGTTGAAACTTGATGATAATTATTTGTGGTTATTACATCTTTACTTACTAAAGGAAAAAAGATCTCGAACACCTTAGGTCGTTCATAACCTACGAATATTAGGGTATTTGAGTGGGAAATGTTTCCCAATGTACTGCCGAATGTATGTGTGCCTTTTCATCTTTCACATAATTACAGAAACCTTTGATGTGCAGCAAACAGCTAATGGCTGAAAGCCTTTTGATTTATAGTTCTGCGGCGCTGACAGCAATAACTCCGCTGACGTTACCCTCGAAACTTTGTTTAGTTGTGTTAGATTTTTTGTTTGCAAATTCCGAACATGAATTGTTAATGCAATAATTCCTGTTTTACGCCGGCTTCCAGAATTGCGCAGCATTTCGGCGTTGCTCCGGCCGGCAAAGCTTCTAATGTAATCTAATGCCTTAATACGCAAGTGGACCCTTCGCCGCAAGGGCTTAGCGCAACAATTACGCGAAATATTGCCGACTCGTTTGCGGCTGCTTCGCTTTCGGCCCGGGAGCCGGGCAGTCGATGCGCCCCTTAAAAAGTGATCGTGCATTCGGTGCAACGGCATCCCCGGGGCAGGCGAGCGCGCCGGCATCAAAATTAAATATGCTGCGAGAGCCTTCCGAGACATAAGGAGCTATCTGCGCTAAACGGGGTTATCTCGGAAAATAAGCCGGAAAATTGCAGCCTGCGCGCGGCGCGCCGCTCGATTTTTCTCCGGGAGATCCGGGGCTCCAAAAATTAAATCCTTCGCGGCCCGGAGGAATCTAATTACGCCGGAGTGCCGATCTCTGTTATTTAAGCTGCGATTTTTGCCCGCGCCATCTTCCGAACCAATTATTCGCCGGATCCGAAGCCTGCATCATTAGGGCGCTTAGAGCTGCTTAAATTCTTTTTGGAAGTTCCCAAACTCGCGGGCAGGGCGGGACTGGCGAGGGAATAGGTTATTGAGTAGATGGTATGAAGAAATGCGCGAGAAAAATAATCTGAATAAGTTAAACGAGAGCTCCACCTGCACATCCGAAGCAACAAGCTAAATCCAGCGAAACTGAAAGTTGTGCAAGGATTCGCACAACTTGGAAGTTTCCGGGGAGGATTACAGGCGTGACACGAAGGGAGAGCCGAAATTTGAAAACGATTATGAGATGTTATGTTTCTCAAAGCTTATGCAGTTAAGATAATATTAAGCAGACAAACTTGTTGGGCTTGTTGTTTACTGGAGGATTGTGAGATTAAAACATCGACAAAAAACAGACTTCAGCATTAAGGCAATTGAGAAACATTGAGAGAGAAAGTTTTCAGCTCGAACTTGCATCCATTAATTCTCTTATTAAATTTTGTCTACATTAATTAGGTAATTATCTAGAATTTCTATTAATCAAATGTTTCAGCAATTTACCAATCCCTCAAGAGTTTCTTTTTTATAGCTTTCCAAAATTCGGAATTTTTTATGCTGTCTCCTATATCATTTTCTTAGGCATTTTAAAGGGTCTAAAATAGTTACCGTTAATGTTTATCTCATCGGCTTGGTCAGATTCCATTTGACATGTTTTTTATACTTCTTAGCCGTTATAACGATCAACTTCAGAAATATAAGCCTCCCTGAAAAACAACAAAGATTTGGAACGATCGTGGCATGTCCGAGAGAATTCTAGAAATTTGAACAGCGCAGCTATTTAACTTCGTATACAAGGCTCGGTTTAGAAGAAATTGCAAATAGATATCAGGCCTTAGAATCCTGATACATATAAAATAGAGCGAGTCTTGGAAGGGATAACTAAAACCCAAACCTAATGATTTGGAAAAACAATACGAAGAAAATGAGGGAAAGGAACCGAATAATAAGATATGGGATATGGATAATGCAGGAATGGAGAACAAAGTTACAGAAAATGATAAAAATTCCAGAATATCAACGTTGGCCTACTCGCAATTAGGAAAAAAAAGAAAAAATCTGGAGCAGAAACAGCAGATGGAATACTTTACTGCTAGAGTGGTGCTCAAAAGGAAGAAAGAGTAAGATTAAGGTTAGAGTCTTAGTAAAAAAGAAATGGTTTAGAGGATTTTTTAAATAAATACGGAGCTATGCGACAGACGCATCGAATGAAGATTACCTTTCTACTTAAAATTTTACAGAAAGAGGTAGGAAAGGTAAAGAAACTTAAAGAATTAATTATCTTTGTAGATTTAAACGGAATAGTCGATATAAAACAGAACCGGATGGTTGGATATTTTGGGGAAGGCTTTGTGGATGGAAATAGGGAAACGTTAGTAAAAATGTACGAACTGAACAACCTTCGCATTACTAATGGATTTTATAAAACACAAAAACATACATATGAATACATGGATACCACCCACGACAGAATTTTTGTTTGTTTTGAAACAAAACAACCCCGTTAATAAACAATTTACACGTAAAATGATGAATGAAAAAGATCAGAATAAAACCATTGCTACTAATTTCTAGTAAAAAATACTTATCTGCATTGAAGAGAATCGTCTGTGCTAGCACGATCACTTTAGAAGAGTCCCACCACATCGATGGATAACAAAAGCAACAGAGTCCGGCTGGACATGTAGTGTGAACTAGTTGTTAAGATGAATTAAATAAGGAAACCTAAAAATTGAGTTTGTCATAGCTTTTAATTGTGCATCAAACACTACTGTAATTATAAAGATGTTCAGTGATAAGCACAATTTATTAGTGACACTTAAGAAATTGTCACAATTACTATTTGTTATAAATAAGTCGTATTTTGGGCGATTGATTTAGTAACGGTCGGAGTCAGAGCACTCTTATGTCTCTGTTCTTAACATTCCCACCCAGAAAGTGGTCTGCACCATCATCCTAGTGACTTCTGTGATATCCAGTACTAAGTCGCATACGTGCTAATGCGCCCCTTAGACAGAAGATCGCCCAAATGGTTCTTCATTGCAATATATTGAACCAAGATGATTTCTTCCGCCTGCGCTTCTTCTAGTACCATTGAATATCGATATGGTTAGTCCTTTTATAGAACTCCAGGTTTAGAACCAATTGCACAACACTCTGTTTGTTACAATATAATAGTGTCGGGCCTATATCACAAGCGCCCATATCTTTGATTGGTGTTCTCGACCATATCGCGTCCTTCAATGCTTAACATGCAGTTACATAACCCGTTGCTGTAGTTGATAGAGAGATGGATTTGTTGATTTTGTGAGATTTAATTTTTTCTTATATCTCTTTGCTACAGTCTTCTGCTTCTGGAAAATACATCACTTGTTTCAGACCCTGAGCTTCGTCCACATCGGCTACCATAACGCAAGCGAAATTACTTTTGCTCTAGATGGTTGTGTTTCTTAGATTATGTGGATACATGACACGCGCACACAATCATTTTTCTTTCTTGTAGATTCAATTTGTGTTAGTTCTCCATTGGTATTTGAATCTTATCTTTTTTTAGCAGATTATTTGGATTTATAATACAAAGGTTCATCAACGTGCGAGCTCAAGAGAATTGATTTTTTTTATCAGTTAAAGTGGTTATCTTCCTCGCGAATGGATTCCAAAATCAGTATATCTTTTGTGTCAGGGCAGCTAACAAATAGATGTTTGGCTTACTCACATTCCATTTGAATCTCTTTTGCTTCGGCACCACTACTAACGCAAGTGAACCAAACACACGAAGATGTTCATCGAATGTTTGATGCTATTCTATACCTTCGCTGACATTAACTTCCGATTTCCTTTCAGTATTCTGTTTAATGTATAGGTCACACAGTTTATGGCTTTGCCCTAAAGCTCGTTTGAAAGACCCTGCGCGTTTATTCAAGTTCTCTGTATCTCTGCCAGTGTTTAGTTTTCATGCTCTACGGATCCGTCCTGTTGTGAAATGAAAACAAAATTTTTGTGGTGTAGAATGGGCGCGTTTTTGAGAGTATTGCTCAGATTACTATTCGCATATTTGAGACCATTGTTAGTTCTAAGTATGCCAAGCTTTGGCCTGTTTCAGATTCTAATTTAACCATATAACCTTCTCTTGAGTTTCGATTTTTAAGAAATACACTGTTACATGACTATTATAGTCGTCTTCGAATGTAATGAAATATTGAGATTTGTGTTTGTTGACTCGACTTACATTTGCTGTGCGCGTGCTTTCCCAACTCTTCAAATTTGATGTCATCGATCTTCAGTTCTTCGGATTTGACAACGATGGCGATACACTTTATTCGTCGAAATATTTTGTGCCATAACATTGTTTTGGAGTATCGGATAATCACTGATCAAGTGTTGGCCGTGTATTTTGTGTATTGTCCTTTGATCCATTTACAGCACGATGAATTTCTGCTTGCTCTTCTTCGGTTTTTTGGCGCTTATACTGTTCGTGTCCGACTTCACCACAACTAAAAAAATTAGATTTGTTTTTATGTTTTTTATTATTTTTACACGCGAGACCATTCTTTATCTTTAACGCTTGAATCACGCTTTTCATGCCAGCGTTGGGCCTGAACTCATGCTTTTTTAAGCTATCAGTAAGTTTCAACATGACATGTTTTTTTCGTTTCTTATCCCACCTTGGTAACATAGCCACGTAGTTGGGTGGCCAACAGCCAAACACCTTGATTACTACTTCCACTTCTATTTTGGCGCAGGCGGCCTTCATTTGCGAAACCTATCTTTTCACTATAAGCATGAATGCTACCATTGTTTGGTCTGGAATATATTTTAGGATAAAAATGTTTTATAACATAGATCGCCTTACGCACAACTGGTCAAGGAGCTAACATAAGGAATTTCCACGCTGCAAACTCGCCGACATGACCACTAAAGTAACTTCTTTTGAGTCCATTGTCGCATTTCTCAATCGCTAGCGTTTTTCACTTCTTTTCTGGGCTACTTCTGTAACTATCCTTAATAAGTTTATTGACCTAGGAAAAGAAATGTTACAAAACTAGAACAAGAAGTTATAATCAGTATTTGCAACATGCGTCAGCTAGAATTTCTTCAAAATAGTATGTGGACTTTCTTGTCCGGCATAGGCGAGTTTCCTGTTGAAGTTTCGGAATAGAATTCTACTTGGAAACAGTTGCTTAAATTCGATTAAGTTAGGCAGCATTTTCTGTCACAAGTGACCATTTTCCTTTTCATTAGTGACCAAAATCCCCGGAGCTGCGACATAATAGTCTGCTTGTCTACTCTGGCAACGTACTGAATATTGTAAGCTTCTAGAAAAGTTATTTTAACTGAGAATAATTACAGGATGTTTTTTCAGGCCAGAATAGGACAGATTGCGTGACGTTCAAAAATAAGATCCTCGGTAACAGTTTTCTTGAAATATCATATGTATATTTGTCTTATCTCCCTGACTAAACTTATAATTCTATCTCCTCCTAGACGCTTCAACCGATTTCCTTGAAACTTGCACACCACCTTCACAACTATATTTGCTAATTCGGCGCAAAAAATCAGCCTTCTCACTTTAACCGTTTTTGAATTATTTAAATATTCTGATTATTGTCGCAGAAAACCAGATGATGACTGTTGTTATGCTGTTTGGTTTGTATTGTATTTACTCCTCTCTTTAATAAACACCGTGACATTAATACTAAATTACATTGGTGGCATTTGTAATGCTCAAATATGAAAGTTTTCATGTCCTCCCAATGTTTCTATTGTTTGTAGTGTTAAATGTACGCAAAACATTTGAAATGTTCGTCGACGAAGCCTGCGGGGTTCTCTTGTTTATTAATAAACGTCTGAGCATCCTCACTTGTACTGGCCATAAAAGCTAGTGATAATGTCCCGTTTAGTGTGATCGCTTGTCACACCATCATCTCCAGATCAATCACCTCTACAGGGGGTGCTTTCCGATAACAGATTTCCCCAGTTTCTGTCAAGTTGTCACACTTGGCTGTGTAATTTACAGCTTTTTCGTCTGCCACCCCCCACCATTTTCTGATATAAGTTGCGCTTCAGATCTCTTGCTGCGTCGTACATCATAGGTCTTCAGAAAACCTTCAAGTTTGTATTGGCCGTCGCAAACATCTATTTTGTGTTATGAAGACTTTTATTGTCGATGTTCGATCATAAATGTGTTCTTTGAAAAAGTTTCGAGAATTTCAAATATTAGTTTATATTCGCTTAGTAATGGTTCGAATAAGCAAGTGCTTTATTGGAATGGAATAATACTATTTGTGGCTATTGTGGGAGGTTTTTTTTATGAATGCTGCCTTTACTTCCTCAAAAACTGCCGCAGAATGTTCGCTAGTAACGGATTTTCAATTCTCAAAGTAGTCAATTAAGAGAATTTCTTTCGCGTCTTAAGAAACCGATGGTATCAGTAACTTTTTTTTAACGCAAGGTACGATTTTGATTTTTTTAGAACCGATTATTTTCGTGCAATAGATTGTTTTATGATCAATACTTGCAAATAGCCGGTTGATGATTGTAGAAGAACTTGCTTTTGTTCTGGAGTGTGCAAACCCATCACTCATCTTGAGCAAAGTTTTTTCATATGCAATTCATTCTGCAAAATGCCCTTGGCCTTTGCTAACTCGCGCCAAAACCATATCGGGATTTTATCGATGATTTCTGATACGAAAGTTGTTTGGATCTTCTAGAATATGGCGTGGTAGTATGCTTATTCTACCACGCTTGTATAAGCATTATAAGCATGTATTTATGTTTTTCTTTAACAATATTGATTTATATATAGAATTCTAATTTGATCCATTTCGAATAAATAACAAGCGTGACAATAGCATAGGAAACTTTATGATAACAAGTATAGTTGTTGCTTGTTTTAGAATTTAGAAAATAGAAAGTAGTGGATATTAGGAATACCTAGAGAGGCTTGATAAACAAACAAAATGCGAAAAAAAAGGAAAAGAAACAGAATGTGAAAAATTATAGAGCGATTTTCCTAGCTTTAGTGATTTTTTAGTTTATACGGGTATAATTGAAGGAAGCATAAGAAGAACGACATAAAGCAAATTAGAAGAAGAACAAGTAGCATACAGAATTATTATATCGAATTATTTATACATAATAAATAATTTAATTGAAAAGGAGAAAGAAAGAGGAGAAGATTTATATATTATTTTTATTGCAAAACAGCTTTTGATAGACCAAAATGAAGTAAAAAGTGGAAAATAATCGAGAAGCTGCAAATAAAGGACGAAATAATTAAAGTAGTTAAAAACGTGTATGGCAAGGTTAAAGAAAGGGTGCAGCTAAATGGAGAACGTCTTGAAACTTTGAAATGATAAGAGAGATAGAACAGTGAGACAGTCTGGGTCCACTTTTATTTATATTAATAATGGACGAAATAATGAAAAACATTAGAGACAGGACAAGTCATTTACAGACAGTGATAAAGTAGTACATAAAAATTTTAAAAATAAATGCATTCTTGCAGACGATATAGTTCTAGTAACAGACTTCCTTGCAAAATTGCAGGAATTAATAGACATATGAACGGAAGATATTGCAAAAATTTAAATAGAAGTAAACAAGCAGAAAAGATAGGAAAAGCAGAGAAAAGGACAATGAGGAAAACGAAGGAAATAGCAAGGTACTAGAAGGCATGAACTAATTGGGTAAATAGCTGAAGAATATGGCAGCCTCAACCTTTCAGTTCGTAGACCTTGCCCCGTCGCGGGGGCTTTTTGTTCGAGAGGACCGACTATTCAGTCATTTACAAAATCTTTACAAATTTCAGCGGTGTTCAAGTCACTAACTTAATGATTTTCGTAGTTTAGCCGGCCATATTGTTCCAAATGAGAATCGCAATCTGCTGTATCTACAAGCACGTCGCATTTGAAAAACCAATACCACTCCACCGCACACACTAGAACGCTGCGCGAATGTTTTATTTGCTGGCCCAATTTGAAAGCCGCTTTTTACAGGCAGCCCGAAACGCTGGCAATTCGCAGTACCTGTTGAAACGACAATAAAATGCCTTTAAACTGCTATTGGCCGTAAAACCGTTTATGCATCATTCGAAGCGCCTGCCTCCGATTAAATACAGCCGAGCGCTTGTCGTCGGAAAACCTAATTTTGATAACCAAATATTATTTCGATCAAACGCGGCCCGAATCAGTATTGGGGATTGGGGTGGCGGCGGAGGGCGCTGCGGAAGCCGCTGAAAAAATTTAGACAAAAAGTTTATTGGGAGACCGGCGAGGTACGATCTAATAGCGTCGTAGACGTTAAAATCTATTGAATAGGCAAAGAGGACCTTTTCGGTGTTACGAAGGCAATCTGGGCGCGGAGCGATCTGAAATATGGAAATAACGATCGCGATGTTCCATTACAGTAGTGCTGGCCAGGCGTTTTCTGCGTCGGTCGATTTTTATTTTATCGAGCTCCTATAGCGACTTATTCATTGTATCATACACGGCACATCTAAAAGTTTCGGCGAATGGTCCGATATCATGCATATATAGATGTCCAAAGGCACATAGAGAAGCCCCAGCTAGCGTGGAGTATGCGTGACCGTTAGGATAAACTTGCTGTAGACAGTCGAAAGTGGTTATTGTGAGAAATAATATTACAGGTACCACTTGTAACCCCTAGAGGGCTTGTCGTCAGGTGGCGGACTGGGGAATGTTTCTCAGATATATTTAGCAGAGAAATCAAATACTTTCTGTAGACCAACAAGTAAAATAGCGCCTGACCTATAGTAGGCGGCTATTAACAGCGTCTGTTTCAAAGTTGATGGCTCAATATATAGGCCCTCCTAAAAGGGGGTTATGACGTTCGACCTAAGCACCGTAATGAATGGAAGGATGAAAAATTTAAATATTAGTCCCCGGGTGGTAATCCACACGTCTACAAGAAGAAACCCCAATTGGGGGAGGGGATCAGAACCGCTAAAAATTTTAAAAAATCAGTCAGAAAAACTAATTTGATAAACAAGAAGAAGACAAAAGGAAACAGAGAACTCAAATTAGCCACGTGGAATACACAAGGTTAGAAATATAAGGATAAAGAACTCGGAAGAATTCAAGAAGGTAGACCTTGATATATTGATTTTAAATGAGACAAAAAAGAAAAGAAAGTGTAGGTGTAGGTATTCTAATAAAGAAGAAATACAAAAGGAATATGAAAGCAAGGAAACCAATAAACGAACAAATAATAAAAATGAACCTTACAATGTACGGAAGAAAGATAGTCAAACTAGACGTATATGGACCAACGGATAACAGTCCCATAATATAAAAAGAAAGGTTCTTAGACACATTACAAGACGAATTTGGGAAACTGAACAAAAATGGGGAATTAATTCTTATGATACCACCGGAAGAATAGAACGCAAAGGAAAGGACGATATAGTACACATGGATACAATCTAAAAGGAACTTAAAATCCATAATCAATTACCTGATAACAAAAAGAAAAACAACAATTAATCTTAGGGCTGTGAAACTAAAACAAGGGGCGGAATGCGGAAGTGGCCATAGATTGTTAGTAGCACAAATTGAATTCTCAATGAAAAACAAAAATACAAAACAGACTGAGGAGACAATAGAGGGAAAAGATATTGAGAATTTACTTATTACAAGATCAAAATTAATACAATTCAACTACGAAGAAGACGTGAAAACACTTCAGAGGAATTAAAGATATAATGCCTAAACACCCAAGATAAAGAAGACCAGAATTATAAGATTACAAATAAAGACTGATATGCAAAGAAAAGAAATATAAGAACACGAATGCACAAACATAGACCAGTACCTTGGGAAGAACAAGAAGCTCCGAATCTTGGAGAATATTAAAATCACTGAGGATGAATAGGAGAGAAAAAACACATATACCATATATAAGTGACCAAAAATAGATAAAACACTACAAAGACTAACTAAGAGACGAAAGGCCAGATTTCACAGAAAGTATAGAAGAAGAACTAAGAAAACTAGAACACGAAATACTAGAAATAACACTGGAAGTAACTCGCAATGCGATAATGTATATAAAAAATAATAAATTTGGAATTGGTCCAGTACGATACCAAGAAACCATGAAAAATACCTACATAGCTATTTTAAAAGTAATTAACGCTGAACACGCACCAAAAGAATGGAAGGAAGCATATTTGACATTTATTTTTAAAAAGGAAAAAAAGTAAATATGAAAACTATATAGGAATCATGGCAATTGCAACAATAGCACGCATTTATAACAAAATAATAAGATACGCCTAGAAAAAATTTACGAGAGAAAATAGGAGAAGAACAAGCTGGGTTTATAGCAGGTAAATCATCTACAACTGACGGGAAAAAGAAAGAAAAAAATTAAGACATTCATTTGGCCTTTATCGACCTCAAAAAAAGCTTATGGCACGGTCCCTAGAAACGTATTATGGAAAGCTACGGCAAGGATGGGAATACCGACGACATGATAAGAGGTAAAAATAAAGATAATGTAGTATTATAATTACAAAAGTTGGGAATCAACTTATCTTGAACTTCAAAACCTCCAAGGAATCATTACAAGGCTCTCCAACACTCTTTAAGCTATTTCTAGAAGATTCTTTAAGAATTCGGAAACAAAAATGTCAGAGAATGAGAATACATCTGAGGAATGAATATTTATACTCTTTGTGCTTTGCGGACGACCAGATGGTGGCGGCGCAAGACGAAGAGGATCTTAGCTACACAATAAGGAAGCTGAAAGAAAAATACGGAAGGGTTGGAATGGAAATCAATTTTGAAAAACGGAATACTTAACAATTAAAGAAGAAGAAATAAAGAACCTCAAAATCGAAGTGTTTTCATACCGGCGTTTTGAGACGTTTCTGATAACCGCCAAATAGGCATAAATATTGCGTAACGAGGCGGCCCGGGAGGACTCGAAGTGACGACAGCGAGGTGAATTCAAGTGCGGGAACTGCGTGCAACATAAATAGTGTGATAGATAGTGTGTGATTTTTTTATTACTTGTATGTATTGTACACATAAATTGCGTTAAGTGATTCTAATCGTCTGTAAGTAGTTTTAGTAAATTTGCATGAGGTATTCACCGCGTTAAGGAACAGAAAGGTTACAATATTCTTTCTATTAAATGATTGCATTTTGGGTAAAGCAATTCAGGCATTGCGAGATTCAAGAAAGACTAAGTTCTGGATGTCTGAAAACAACTGACGCGCCAGAAATCATCGAAAAATACTATAGTATAGTTTTGGCTGACAGATAAATGAAAATGCGTCACTTGAATGAGTTCACTTTACTTTTTATGTTAAAAACTTTGCACATACTAACATTACCAATTCTCTGAAAAGGTTTAAGAAGAATTCAACAGATTTTTGTAGAGTTTTGTAAGATTGTTTAAGACATCTGCCTACATTTAGTCAGAAATTGATTATTTTTTGATAGTGTCTTTGTCAAAGTCAACGTCATTTCTTTTTGTCATTGACATTTTAGAACCTTATGAGTAATTAATTACAATATTACAGTTTAAGTTCAGAATTTTGATGAGGTGGATGAAGATATCTAAAACAGTGCAAATGTTTTATTGATATGTGTGTAACGATGGACAAAGTCCTACAAAAGTGTTGATGAATGAAAGGGTGTATTATCACGTTGAAATTATTAGTCACCAGTTTCCTTTATTTTTGAATCATTTACTCACTTGGACATTACAAATACAACGATCATATATTACACGTACTTACTTACAGACGTCTAATTCTAAACTGACCCAACTAGTAAAGTTGTCCTCGTTAACGCATGCGTATCACAGTCCACTCTCATCAGTTGCTTTTACTATATTAACATTAGGTCGATATTTTGGGAACAGACCACATGTGTTGGACTAAAGACCTATAGGTCTGTAGAGAAAATATTTGTTAAGTAGTGGTATAATCGTAGAGTAGTTTTAGTCTAGAATGTAGTAATAAGTACAATTACTGACATTTAAACATTTAAAATCCATGTTTTTTTAAAGGAGACCAAAAAATTGCAACACCTAGAAGTAATAAAGGCAATACCTTGCAATTTAAGATTGTTTCCTCTTTATTAACGCCATTGGGCACTATTTAAATAGCTGAGTATGGCAATGTGCATAATTTTAGTGATCTTTACTTGAAGACTGTTATGCAATCTGCCTCCATGTTGCATGTATTCATTTTATTCATTATTTTTATCGCCTTTATCATCTTGACCACCGGCCACTTATGGAAGTTATGGATTATTCTGGCGGTAAGGGTTGCTTTCCTTTACTTGCGCGAGATGGATCTACTTTTATAGGTTTAGAAGCATCAAACCGGCCTTCCTAAGAAACCATTTAGAACTGACAACCGTAAAGTGCAAAGATTTTCTTTCAGCTATTATTTTAGGTTAAATCTACAACCTTCAAATTTTGCACTGCATAGAGCAAAAATTATAACTAAAACTCATCTATGGTTTAAACCTTTGTGGTTTAAGGCTCTTTTGGTTAGTTGTTTGTGGTAGATGTGCATTTTTAAATCACAAGAGAAAGGAGGAAAGGAATTTAAGAGTTGGTTATTCTTAAGGTGATAATAAATAAAGTATCTTGTATTCCATTTTTTGAAGCAAAGAATCATTTTGGACTAGATGGATTAGATTTTCTAGCTCTGGATTGCTAGCGTATACGAATGCGGCTCTTATGGTAATACAAGTTGCCATTCCTATGATCAAAATTGATATTCAGAGTATCGCACCAGACAAACAAGGTAAACGAATCAGGACGTGGCTTGTCATAAGTCCTAACCAACGACAAATAGTATATAGGGAGAGTTGTTGCATTATTTGTCACAATTTATGGACAAGAACTTGTGTAGTAATATAAGGCTTGGTTAGTCTAAGCTAATCAGAACTTGGGTGTCCTGGAATCTTTTATTTATTGCTCTTTTTTGCCTATCAAGCATCGTAATGCCTTTTAACGCCAGTTTTAGATAGCTGAGCTTTTAGTTTAAGCATTAAGCCACTTCTACTTTTACTTTCCTTGACTTTTCTTAAAAGGATGACTACAGATCTACCTACAGTTTTAATGACGTACATAATGTTTTTGTGCCTACTTTTTGCCAAATTTGGAGCTTTTGGATATTACACTTTTTTAACCATCACTGTACATTCTTCTTATAAAATGCTCTATAATAGTTTTTATCACACCTATGGCTATGCCAAATCTCCGAGACCTTTATTTTTCCCGTTGCTTTCCAATGTATGCATTAATTAGACAGTAGTTAGGTATAATCAAAACCAATCTAATTAAAAAAAATTCTAAAGCAAAGGGTGATTCGAGAGGGAAGGAAGTGATTTTGTTAGACAAAGATAGTCGTTTGCCTACGCGTGGAGGACGAACGAACAGAAAGACTGTTGTGACCGCACAAGGTGCTTTTCGGACACGGTTTCAACTTGCGTCTTTTGTTCTAATTGAATATCGGTTTTGTTGTGGGTAGGAAACCTCATCAGCACTGATTCTGTGGTGAGAGTAGGAGAAAGACTTTGGTATGCACCAACATTGTAAAACGTCGATGTAATAAGACGTTCTGTTCTGCAGTCTCCGAGGTGATCTGCGCACAAACATACCGTTGTTCTTTTTTTGTTTTTTCATACAAAGTTGTATAGGAAATTTCCAAACTTAATTGACAAAATCGTCTGGGAATGCGTGGAAAGCAGTTGTTTTTTTGCTGGGGTGTGTTAATACACTTTCATAATTGGAATGATAACAACCCACAACAAACGTTTCACTGCTTGATGTGTGATGAATCAAGTTCAGATCATTGACCCTTAGTTTTTGAGGAGAGAAATCAATGTGTTGTTGTCACTTTCAATCAATATGTGGAAACCACTAGATAATTGCCTGCACCGAATCTTAAAGCACCTAATTGTAAACCGTTTGGTTCCAACAGCGAGAGCTTTGCTCCAAGTCTTGCGTGGGATGCTTCTTATGGAAATATCTGAATATTAACTCTCCAAGCTTTACGAAATCTAACATATTTCTCAACACATGCAGTGAAGAAAATGAGGGCCACCACTTGGCCGATATCTTCTTTAAAACCTCTAGTTTTTTAATTCCATCATATAAAAATAATTTTTTATACCTTCTCTCAGTTTTTTATACAACCTGTACCTTATGAGCTCATATGTTCTTTCTAAAATATTTTTTTTACATTTATTTGTAATTAAATAATTTTTTCCATTATTAGAATTCTTACGTGCAATTTTTAAACCTTGCAATTATTTACATTGCATACTGGACCAGAAATTGGATCGCGCTTTGATCTATTTAAACATAATTTGCTACCACGACCTGCTAACTTTTTTAGCACTAGAATTTTTATTGCTTTGTTTCGCTTCGTACCGTCAAAATGTTGCAAAGCATCACAAAACTTTAGGAAGTAAATTATTGGCAAATTTTGTGTTGCCCTTAAAATAACGCCGCCATAAATATTTTATGAAAATTTCAAATATTGTTGTGCGTCGGGCTTCATAGCTCTACATCTAGAAGTAAAGTTTGTTAGAGTTTTATTAGGTTTTTTGCATTTTATGTACACAAATTAATATATTCGCCGAAATTTATGTTGCAAACAAGTCGAGTGGGCCGTTGTAATAGGATACTCGAGGTACTTTATATTTGGTAATTTTGAAGAGAATATTACAAACTTAGCTACGTACAAAGTTTTTACAAAAAGTAATATACTCCTGGTAACAACATCAGTGTAAAGTTGCCGACGAAATTAATGTTTAATAGTACACGCAGGTTGTGTTGATTCAAATATAAGCATCCTCCTAGGAATCCACCCCAGACAAGCGAAGAAAACAATATTTGCAGAGAAAACGACTGATCGTTTAACAGTGATTTCCTGCGCAGGCAACTGACGCCCGGGATAGTGGAGGTGACAAGAACAGAGACACAAAATGGCGACAGAGAACAGACTTTGAGATTCGGGGACTATTTTTTAAAAATTAGATGGTAAAACGACAGTCTTTCAAATTATCTAAGATTAATTTTTCAAAATGTTTTTCCGATAAAGCATAGTATATCTATATACACCTTATTTTCTTTGCCAGAAATTCAGGACAGTTATAGGGTGATAAGTAAGATTACATTCCTCTTTTCCACTAAAATCAAATAACGCTCTTAAAGTACTACCTCTCAAGGAGTTTTTGATGACTCCAAAGAAACAGTAATTTTTTAAACTCCCCATTTGGATCTGCATTAGTTATTCGTCTATTTATGTACCACTTTTTCCAAATGGTTTTTACTACACTTCAAATTTCAGATAATAAATAGGAATGACGTTCTTCTTGTCTCAAAATATTGACAGTATACACATATCTGCTAAGGATGCGATACAAATTTTAGAGGTTTCTTTTTATTCAGATTCTCTTTAATAAGTAGACAAACGGTAAGACGGTAAGAGGCAAAAATGGAAGGATT
The DNA here is from genome assembly GCA_036346155.1 of Sinelater perroti. Taxonomy (NCBI): domain Eukaryota; kingdom Metazoa; phylum Arthropoda; class Insecta; order Coleoptera; family Elateridae; genus Sinelater; species Sinelater perroti. The sequence goes on from JARFIY010000009.1 coordinate 515,567, forward strand.
ATCAATTTCTTATCCATCTGTTGAGTTAAAACTAAGCTATAGTGCAATATATAACTGATTATCTGGACTAATAGGGGTCGAAGTTCCGAATAACCCGGATAACTGATTTTCTAGATAGTGGGTTACCAACTAAACGTACCAAGAATATGCGACTGGTTGGAATATAAGTAGAGTATTGACCAATTGATTATTTTTGTCTTTCTTCTATCATTAAACGGACTTTGTCCTCTAAATGACTAAAATCCCGTTTTGAGAGTACTTAAATGATATGGTAACTAATTTGGTTTGTATAGTCAGAGTAATAATTATAAATACTTTATATATAAAGTAACAAGCAAATAATACAGTATGCCTTATAAACTTCAGAAAAATCCATTATTGATGATATCATAGTCCTAATAGGAGTTGAGACTATTTTTTTAGTCTTCTAGGGACTATTGGTTGTTAGATATTTTTTTGTCCAATTGTTTTGGTGCAAATTTACCGCGATAGATCGTTACAAGTTCTCCTTCGCGTAAGATCTTATCAATCTTGCGTTTGAAAAGTACCATGATGCACTAGATATCAAACTAATTCTTTTAGAATGGGCTTCTGAACACATTTCCAAAGTTGAACTTCATAGACCTAAATTGGCCTTAGTATAGTTCTGTGCAGAAGAAGTTGCTTTTCAAATGAAAGTTGCGAACGTCTGCCTATTATACGATGTTATTTGCTTTATTTATATGGCAAGTGGTGTTTGTTTTGCTTTTAATTATTTGAGGCGATTAGAACCATAATTGTGTTCTTGTCGGTAATCTTTTATTAGAAAGAAGTCAGTACACATTTCATTAGTGTATGCGCTATTGCCGTCCTTCTGCAGTTTTGTAAAGCCGATGCAAACTATTCTTCTTGCGGACAGTAGACTTAAGCTCATTTTTGAAAAAGAACTTCGTATCGCGCAGTGCTTCTTCCATTGTGTTAACAAAACAGAGTCGCTTCACAAATATGGAACTTAAGTGACGTTCGACATATTCGTCTTATTGTAGCAACGTATCACATCTTCATTTCCGTGGCGACGATACTGATTACGTCAGCAGAATCTATGCAGTAACTCGCAATGTTGCTCATCGATAATACTCTCTTTAGGCGTCACCCAATCCATCAGCAATAAACAATTCCGGCCGTGGTTTCTTTGGGTGACAGCTTCTAAGAAGTTTATTTCCTTATAATTATAGTGCATTTGAATGATCAGCATCCATATAACTCATATCCAATCGAACCTTATCGAACAATGAAATGGAATGTAATTTTTGAGATTTAGTTGCCTAGGCGCTAACGTCGCTACTCAATAGTCATTCGTAGTCTCCCCAACTGTTACTCATGACGTTCTACATATGTACGTACAACTTCGATTTATTTATTTAAAAGCTATACTATACGATGGTCCTGGTTAGTCCATGGCTACCCTCGGCGTTTCTCAGGGATGACGTTGAAAGTTGACGTTGCCATACTCACTTTCCTTTGATACTCTCCTTCGACGATTGTCTATATTTTAATTCTTCGCCTAATTGTGATGAATGCTTTTTATATATTACCGTTAATAACCTACATATTATTACAATTACCCTTTTAAAGAAACTAAATCCCTCCGCAGCAAAGATTGGGGTAACGTCCTTTTTTTCGTCCACACCCTTCTCTCCTGTTCCTTGATTGTCCCTAATTTCAACCCTGGGGAGCCGATTCCTGTAGCAGACCATCTTCTTTCACGGTGAGTGTTTTCCAGCTTTTTGACCTTTTAATTGAAATTCCTTTTCTTGAAGTTAAAAATATGATACAGTCCGCTTAAACCTGAACATTTAGTCTTTCGAGCCGGATTCTTTCACAAACTATCAAAGTTCATTTGTCATAGTCAGCGTAAAATTTGTCACTCACGTAACACTAATTTTGCATCCACCATCTTCAAACCGAACTGTTGCACCAACAAATTACTTGAAACAGTTCCGTATTCACTAGAATTAGCAGACGAGCTGTTGCTGGTTGCTGGTTGCTGGTTCGGAGCGGTGGCAGAGGAAGGGGTGGTCTCAGTCTCATAGAGGAGGGCGAAAAGAATTCATCCGCGTCGCCACGAGGAGTCTTGCCTACCTATGCTAATTAGACTCATTAGCCTCATTAGCGCTCATACTGGCAGCACATAAAAGACTATACTTTGTCATTCCGTGATTCTGTTCACTCTTGGTACCATTTTTCAGTAAAATAACCTTTCATCATTATTTCCTAAAATGAATTTTATAAAAATACAACTTTTTATCTCTTTTTGTACTTTTAATATTTTTAAAGGTAGTTGAGTGCATTATTTTTAGGATTGAGTCGTTTAAAACCATCTCCAGTATTTCTTAAATTTTTATTACCTCTTTGAAAGATAAATAGATGCTGCATATTTATTTGGAAATTTATTACATCTTATATAACCTTGCACTTGTATTTGTGTTTGAGAAGAGAAATTCAATTTTGCTCTACTATTTTCTTTTTTATTCCTGCCTTATATTATACTAGGAAAATGGCCCCTCTCAGGGATGGGCTACGTAAATCAAAGTTGTGCCGCATGCGCCTACTAACGGTAAGAATTGGCCACGTAGTGCAATAAATACCGATAGGTGGCGCAAACTGTTCTGACCTGCAATAGGTCAACCGTGACCTAAAATTTGTGAATGTCCTACTAAATAATGATTGAAAGCTTTTTTAACCATTATGATTAATTCATAGTAGATGATTTTTTAATTTTTTTACCAAAAATAATTTTAAGCGACAAATTTTCTAAGTGTAGTCCAAATTCGGGCTACAGCATAATGTATTACGGGAAAGTGGAGAAAATATATGGAATTCTACGTGATCATGTTTTAAAAGGAAGTAAAAAAACTTTTTTGGATCTCAACTAATTAAGGATTATTAAATTTATTTACAAAATTTGCAATCTAATCAGGTCTACCACATTCATTCATTATCTGTCCACATTTTGTACGTAACCTTTAGGTCTCTCTTAGTATATACGTAAAATATCCCACGCAAAAAATACAAAGGATCCATGTCACTTAACTGGTCGTCCTTTAGGTGTAAGATAACGTCCAGTGGGCCTTCTGTGTCTGTACGTGAATTTAGTCTTTTGGTTTTTCCTTTATTTGTCCTCTTGGATCTTTTCAATTTTCGCCGTTTTTACTATTTTAATAGTTTCTTTAATATTTAATTTGCTTATTGCGAACTTAAGTTTAGAGCGTTTGCAGCCAATCCACCGGTATTGTTATAGTCACAATTATAAAACAGGATTTTATTTCTTTTAGTTTAGAAAAGAGAAGCAATTTCGTATAAATTCACATTTTTTGAAATATCTGTCGGAAGTTCTTAAAGTGTGGGAGCCGAACTATTCAAAGTACCAGGTTTAACTCAGTTGTTATCGTCTTATACTGAAGATTCTTCTGATTCTTTCTTTGAGTCTACTTACATTTGTGAAGAGGTTTTTCCTAAAGAGAGAATATTCGTTCTTTTGAAATTATTGCCTGTAATTTTTTTGCAACTTTAAATAAGCTCTGCTAAAGAGCTTCATCATTTTATAAGGAGTCCCAGCTCCTTGTAATTGGTGGTCTTTTCTTATTTTATGCATTTGCTTTCTTTCTGTCTGTTCGCGCTTTTATTTCTTTCCAGGATCATATCCATTTTACTGCCAATGTCTCTTTCCGTTTTCCCATCCTGTTTCGTCTTTCCTAGTTTTTTGATAGCTGTTTTTTCATTTTCTCGGTTCTTTTATGCCATCTTCATTTTTTCTCAATTTAGCATCTTTCCTTTTTTGTTTTCTGTTTTGGCAAATGCTCTCAATTGGCATTGCTTTTCTATTTCTTTCGGTGTTATATCATCATTGATAAATATAAGCTCTCCTCTGCTATTCTTCAATTTTTATTTGGTTTTCATGATTTCGTTCTTTTCCATTACACTGCTCAATTTTATAACAGACGTTCTAATTTCTACATTCTTTACTGCTTTTGGGCTAATGTCTATTTATTTTCAGCTGATTATTTAAGAAACTTTTAATTCTTTCTGTTAGTTCTAAGGTGTCGTTTGGATCTATAACTAAACCATACATTACGACATTATCTCTTCTTTACGCTTTTTCTATTATTTCCAGTTTAGTTTTTTTTATTTTTTCATTTTCCTTTTTTATCTCCTGGTTTACTTTCTTCAAACACTCGTATTCCAGTTTCAATTTTAGGAGTTTATCGTTAAATTCTGTTTGTTGCATTTTTATTTCTTCAACTTCTTTTTAATTTCCGTTTGGTCTTTGAAATTTCCTCCATCATCTCTAATATTGTGTCTAATTTTCCTTCGGTTGCATCCTTTGTTTTTTTATGGGTGACCTTGTTTTTGTAAATCTTTCAGACACTTCCTTAAGATTTTTCACTCTTTTTCCTTTTACCCTCGTCAGTTGTATACCTGTCGCTATCCCGTTCTGTCTAACAGTTTACTAATTGGTTGTTATTAATTGGATTCCGGTTCTGTTCCGTTACCAGTATTATTAGTGGCAATCTTATCTGTCTATTTTTGTTTTATCACACTTCGTAAGAAGTCATGACCAGTCAACCCGTCGAACTCTTTCTTCTATATGTGTGTAATTTCTTCTAAATGCAGTCAATTAATTTTTACTTTTCTTTTTTTTACTTATTTGGATTTAATTTAATATTGAAATTTTCTAAATGTTTGCTTCCTCGTTGTTTATATCAGCCTAATTTTATGCTTTACTCTACTTTGAGTTGTAGAGTGTGTTGCCTACCTATAAATGGTAAATGTCCCTTACCCTTGGTTGCTTTTTCTTATCGCTTTTATAAAGTAAGCTTTCATGCACTTTTCATCCTTATTTTTATTACTTCATAACATCCTATTTTACTAATTAATAAAAGCTCACCAGTTTTCATTCTTTTTTTTACCCTCTTTATTTTCATTTATACTCTTTCTTTATGTATTTATTCACTCAATACGGTCCAGAAGAACTTTCATTATATGAGCTTCAAAATATTTATAAAGCAACATTCAGTGAAAGTTCTTTTCAATGACGGCTTTTAAGATAACCAATATTCTGTCGACAATGTTTATACAGGATGCGATATTTGTTATACAATGAAACAAGATCGAAAAAATCATGCAAATCACACTTACGCCGAGACTAATGCTACTAGAACTTATGAAGACAATCGGCGGCTAAACAGTTCACGAAATATCAGCTCAATAATCAAAAATGCGAAAATAGCACAACAATAATAGACAACCAGAAGGTTGTCTTCTTCAAGACAACATCTGCTCTCTTACCATCATTGTAATTAAAACAAATGCATTACAAGGCAGTGTAGTATCTTTTTTATACCACCGACTTGCATCCACGCGGCTATCATCTGTTCAGGTCCCTCATAATTGTTTTATGTGAGGAATGTTTGAAATAAATAATCAAGTAGAGAAATTTGAACGCAAATGGACTATCCTATGTTTTTGTGCGAAATTGGAATTGAAAAGTTGTCCAACAAAAGTCGTTCGCCTTCAAAGCCTGTTTTTTTTTTTTGAAAAACTGACATATCACAACTGGAGTTTTAGAAAACCATAAGATTTCTGAATGGTACACAATCCTTTCTTTGCTAGAAGTTTTCGGAGAAATAAGAAAAAACAACGCGCGACGCTGGATCATTCTCCACCACGACACTGCGGCTCACACACACCGACGTAAACAATTGGCTTTTTGAGCACTCAACCCGTCGAATTTATGGGTTATCAGCCGTACAATCCTGATTTGGCCTCTAACGATTTCTTTTTGTTTTCACGCAATGAAGAATACACTGCGTGGGCAACGATTTTCGACGCCGGAAGAGGCGGTTGATGCTTTCAAAACCCATGTTTCGGAGACACTCGATTCGCTATGGAAAAATGCTATTAAAATTGGTTGCCGTGTATGCAGCAACATATTGACCGTTAAGAAGAATGTTTTGAAAGACAATAAAAAAGTTTCCAGCATTAAACTAGTCTAGTGACTAATGCATCATTCCTAATATGCCTGTCAAGCAGTTGTTCTAAAGTTTTCAGTGCAAAATACATCAAGCTAAATGGTCTTAGAGTCTATCCTATCATTTTAGGTTTTGGTATAAAAGTAACTCTAATTAGTCTCCGGGATTTTGTTATATACCCCAGAACAAGACTTGCTCTGAGTATATAGCACATCCTGTAGTGTCAATTCACTTAAATACCGTCAAGTCCTGGAAATTTATAAGCTTGGAATGAGTTAATTCCTCACTTTACTTTGTTTACATCTATCGCTTTCTTTGCAAACAAGCCAATTTTCTCTAGATTTTTACTTTAAGGGTTTCAGTTCTGAACTTTTTCATTCACTCGGTGATATGTTAGTAACCTACGACCTCTAAAAGTGTACCCTAAGTAGTCACTTCATTATTTCTTTTCCAGTATTAGTATATTCTCCTGTTTCCGTCTTCAGAATAGTTATAGGGTTATGAACATCCTTTGAAAGCATTTTGTGGGGTCTTTTTTCAAGAAAGTTCCACCTCCTTGTAGTGCCTTCTCCAGGCATATCTTTTGGATTTTATTAGAGATTTGTTATGTTCTATTAGGGCCTTTTTATAATAATCCCATATACTCAAAAGGTCGTCATTTTACTAGAGCAGATTTCTGTTGGAATCCCTTTGCATATGAGGATAGTTAACCACACGCTGAGATGACAGTATCTTGCCCTTGTCCTGCTGTAATCTCCAGCTACATTTTATTTTTCGTCGTTCTATTCACCGCTCTAAGATGATGCTCTAGATCTACTTGGTGGACTTTCCACTTTGTCTCTCAAGGATTACGATAGGTTTTTTTGTATGGGGCTGATATCTCCTATTTTAAAGTAGATTCAGATACATGTTAATTTCTGACAAACATAACACCTATTGTTATAGCTATAATCTCATTTCTTTGAATATTAATGAGAGTAGGTTTATTACCTACATTCAGTACGTTTAAATTATTTGCCGTAATGAATTTTATTAAAGATTTACGTCTTTTTCTGTTATTACCATGGCCTATCGAATCATAATTTTGCTGTGGTTTTTCCTTTACGTTTTTGCTTTACAATCTCATTACTAACACTTGACTCATGTATATTGGGGAGGGTTGAAGTGACTCTGATCGATTTCCTGTTCATGTGACAACGGATAACTAGACCCCCATTCTGCTCGTACTATTTAGCACTGAACAACCTATAGCTCCGTACTCGTTTTTGTATGTTAGGTGAGTTATAGGGACTTCTAGACATCAGTTTACGACTTAAAGATACATGTCTGAATACTTAAAAATGACAATATCGTCAACACCCTTTGTAAGAAGGAAAGATTGTTGCCAACGTGTTCTGGTATGTTTGCAAGCACACTATCAAGGAGCTTTTCATGTTAAATTCTTAAACAACTATCGAGCCAAGTTTCGCCAACATTCGACTGAAGCATCGCCACATTCAGCGCGGTCGGGGGGTGAGCATCGCGAGGAGCAAATTACGGTTGACGCGGAGCTTATTGGAAACATATCGAAACACGGTCGGAAGACGGATGTACAAGCAGCGACATTAGACGATCGTGAAGTTTAATGCAGTGCCGTCGAGCTGAATTCCCCCGTCACGTCATTACGGGCACTTGGAACTACTTAATTCCCCCTCATAACTTTGCGGCAGCCGAGCCGTAATGATTCACTTTCGCGGCAAGTCGGCTAACGCGCCGACAGGCTAATGCGCTTTAGCGCGAGCAAAAAGTTGCCGACAAAGGACAAAAGGATGTCTCATCCATTTGCTCGGAGTTTGAAAGTTGGGATTCTTTATAATTTGACGCTTGTCGGGCGGAGTTGTTCCGCTCGGGTTGTCAAGTTTTAATTTGGTACTCTGGTTTAAGTCAAATTAAAGAGATAACATTTTATTTCTTTTATATGCAAAGTTATAATTAAAATTTGGTTGAAAAATAAGACACGATATTATTCAAATTCAACTCTAACAACGGTCAGTGTGTCTTAACTTCTAACGGATGCTGTCTTTCCGTCTATCTTTATGCATGACTTTATTAGCTCAAAACACGATGCAAAAGCCTTACTCTTCAAGGTTCTTATACGGGTTGCTCTATAATTTCTCTAAATAGATAGTAGTCACGTTATATTATATGCCCGTAACCAATTTCAAATGAAGTTAATATATAAACTGTTATAGACGCAGTTTTCACTCTACATCTGTATGAAATTGAATAATGAAAAATGTTGATAGTCGCAGGTAGTCGGGTCTAGCAACCTATCTCCCAGACACCAATTACATATACATTCAAATAGTCCGGTTATCCTGATTCTAGACCTAAAAGGACAGCTGTGTTCTCTTAGAGCAACTAGCAGCCTCTGATGAGCCTGAGGTTGAAGCGCTTGGGTGCGGTGCGAATGAATACCTGTGTTTAACTAACAATGTGGTCGTTTAAGGCATAGTGCTTGCCACATCGCCCATAGCAGAGATGGCTGGGTAATTAGGGTGTACATATGCGAGCCTTATGCTCTCAGCTTGCAGACCATACTCTCACGCCGGGAGTAGAGTCTTCACCATTATTAATGTATAATTTATTCCTCTAACTGAATAAAATTGTAGTCAGAAATCGCGGTCACAGAGTTCATTTAAACTTTAACCCAACAAATTTTTTTCGTTTAATCTTACTGTAAAAATATATATGAACATTTATATAGTGAAATGTTTCTAGTCGGGATTATAGCCGGTTTATCCAACAACTTCTCAAACAGCTGGAACAATTTTCAACCGATGGCAACAATGCAGTCAGCCATTGCCAATACCACTAGCCACAACTACATAAATTAGATAAGTCAAACAACACTAAATTCTCACTTACCTCAAATGTTTGGAAATTAAATTCCAATACCTCAATCTCATCAACAATCCCATCTACAAGCACACCTAACTACGGTAATACTTTTACGACAGCTTTCTCTCAACCTGTACAAATTAGCGATGACGATTAGTTATAAACGCAGATCAAGAACACAACGACAGCAGACACCCTTGGCAAACTATTATTTAAAAAAAAACCTATGATACAAATAAAATCAACTGAGAACGTGTCTTCAATTAACAGAACGAACATATTTCAGGTACTCAATGAAACTGAGCGTAACTGTCAAGCGGTAAATAATTTCAATAAAATTAGTTCTAATTAAACTAACCCTAAAACGAAATCTTCAGATCCCAATCTTCCACCTATATATATCTACGGTATTACCGACTTTAAAGCCATGACTAACAACTTGAACTTAGTCGTTGAAGATAAAAGATTTTATTTCAAATCAAGATGCAAGATGCAGCCTCTTATCGGCCGATAAGCCTACTACCTAAAATTTTTGAACGTTTACTATTATTCAAAATCAAATAAATAGCCCCTCTAGCGGAGTTAATCCCCACTCATCAGTTCGGCTTCCGTGAAGGACATTCAATCATTCATCAAAGTCATAGAATAATCAACTACATCAAGGAAACATTCGAAGAGAAAAAATGTGTGCCTCGGTATTTTTTGATGTATAACAGGCTTTCGATAAGGTATGACACTATGGGCTTATGTATAAAATTAAAGGAAAGCTACTTCACCAGATCTTCCTCCTCTTAAAATCCTATCTAATTCAAAGACATTTTCAAATTTAGCTCGAGGGTACGAGGCTATCAAACTACCATGCTATCAGCTCTGGTGTTCTGCAGGGAAGTATTTTCAATCCTTTTCTTTATTTTCTCTATAATGAAGACATTCAAACCACAGACAATATCTTAATTGCTACCGTCGCAAATGACACAGACGTAATATCATCTGATACCGACGCTGATTACGCATCTGAAAGCTCCAGTCACACATAAATCTCCTGCTCGATCGGCGGCGAATCAAAATAAACAGCACTAAATTAACTGAACTCGTTTTTACTATTAGACACTCTACTTGTCTCCAAATCACTATTGACAATAAAAACCGAGGTGAAATACTTATGACTTCACCTTGACCAAAAACTAACTTGGAAAGTTCATATAAAAGCTAAATGACAGCGATTCAATCTAAAATCAAAAAGTATGCACTGGCTAATTGTATATAAATCCCAACTGACTATAGAGAGCAAGCTGTTGCTATAAAAAATCAACCTAATACCTGTATGGTCCTACGAGATTGAGCTGTTGGAGTAAGTCATCGAACACCATAATCTTGCAGTCCTTCCAATCAAAGACATTGAGTATTCTAACCAATGCACCTGGGTATGTCAGCAATCAAACCTTCCATGACGACCTCAAAATTCCATTCATCTCTGAAGTCATCAGGATGCGCACGTTCAACTATACCAACCAACTCATTACCAACCTTTACCCCCGTTAGCCTGTGGATAGAAGATTGAATAGACAATGGCCAGAAGACCTTATTGACTAAACCATGTTAAGAATAGATTGTAATTAAATTGAGAATAGAAATAAAATTAAAAGAAATAATAATAAATACCAAAAACATGGGCAAAATAAAACAGAAAAGAATAACCGACATCTCTTAAGATGAACAAGTCCATTTCCGATATTTGTTGAAGAAGTTGAATGGGAAGGCAGTAATGCGTAATGTGTTAGCTAGAAGAGGTTACAAGTTATTTGACAATTTTCCTGAAAACTCCATTTGTACCGTAGTTTGAACTATACGCCTAGTACATGAAGGTAAACTATAGTGCCACGTTATACTATATAATGTAACTCATTTGTGCAGTGTTGCGAATGCAATTGTGAACGAAAGCAAAAACACTGGAAGGATACAATTATGGGCACCGATGGGTGATGTGGTCCCTTTGAAGAGACGGGGTGACTGCTTCAGATATTCATACGATGCTAGTAACCATGCTACGAACGCAACACCCAGTCACAGAACTGTTTCACTAGATACTGAAATACAAAGCGGCAACAACTTTGCTGAAATAGGCAAAAGCAATAGTCAGTGGTAAATGGTAAATGGTCGCGAATTACATAACGTATGTAACATAAGGACTTGACGTCGACAAAAGGTTGTACAAGATGAATTTTCTTAAATTAGAAGCGTGTGAAGGTATAGCAACAGTTGCTGCAGTTATACAGAGTTGATCTAGAGATACATTTTGAGTGTCTGATCACAGTAGACAAATTATAGTTTTAGCACCACATTCTAGAATCAATGGCAACACATTGGAAGCTCTCATCTCAAAGAGCTATGGTTTGCGCTATTATCCCAAACAAAATTACGGTTGTTCTTTAAGATGAGGGTGGGATTCTACTGATGGATTACTACCCCATCGTGAGAGCGCTACTGCGAGTAACTTTAGCGACTCCGTCGATATCTGTAGCAACGCCACCAAGGGACATAAAGCCGCATCGGGTTACTTCAACATATCAATCGCTACATCATTACCACTCTGTGGGCTTTCAAATACACGGTGCTACCTCATCCCTCATATTCATCGAATGTACTGAAAGAGGCAGTGCCTAGACAGAAATTCTTCTCTAATGACGAGCTTCAGTCGGATGTTTACAAGTCAAGCCGTGCTACACCTAAACTGTCAGGACGTTGACAACATTGTATAGGCATTGAAGCTGAATACCTCTAATCAAAAATGTACTCATTTCTTCATAATAAAAAAATAGTGAGAAGGAAGCAATTGTAGCGTCAATCAATAACTAGAACATTGTCTTTGCATCCACTATGTGAACATTAACGTAGTCTATCTCCACTTCATAATAAACATAATCCTCTCCATCCATTTGAAGTATTTTTTGCACAAAAATGTAGTATAATAATATCAGTTAAAGTTGGTTTCAAGTATTTCTTAGCAAAGAACAAACAACTATTTTTGGTTGATTATAATAAGAATGTGGGAGATAATGAAAAAATGGACCTGTTGACTTCTGTTTTCAAAAATACTACAATGACAAAGGCTAGACTTCAACCCGCAATCTCTATTGTCGAAAACAAATGTTTACATATAAAAAAAAATTCTGTAGCCTTTAAACTGATCAAAACTATATAAATATATTCCATTATAGCTATTGTATCATACATTTACATAACATCGCTCAAAGTGGGACGACCATTACCCTCATAGCAAATATAAAACGTTAAGAAACTGAAACAATATACAAGAGGGATATATTAACAAAAATCAGTGGCCTTTTGAAAAACGCGCGAACCCAAGATCACAGTTAGCTCCCTTTGTGTTTATTTATTACTTTCGATCGACAATCTATTTGATTACATTGCACGTACAACTTGCTTGTAGAGCTTTAGTGCGCACTTACTTTGAGCTACGGACTGAGCGTGAACCGAATAGGCAAAAAACAACACTATAGGCTAACTGACGCTAAAGGAAGTGTTACAATTGCTTTTACAGACTATAATACTTCTGTAGTTTGCAGATGTAAAGGAAGTTTTTATCTAAAAGCTGAATATGCATCGAAAATAAATGTAGCTGCTTTTTTGGGACAACTAAACAAGAAACGGGATCGTAGTAATTTTTAGTAACTTCACCAGTGCGTTGCACAACCTCCAACTGAAGATTAATTTGAAACTTTCTCTAAATCTCTTGGAAGTTGTTTTAATCTTGGGGAACAAACAAAACAAAATTTTACAACCCAACATTTTAAAAGATTTATTATCTCAAACGTTTATAGATTTCTTCCAAATATTCGCCACGTAATATATCTAGATCTGAAATTTTTTTACTTGAGCTATTTTGTTATTCTGTACAGCATTTCTTTACGTTTTTACTTTTGCTGTACCGCAAAACTTATTGTCTCTAAAGTAAAATTTGAATAGTTATTATTTCGTTAAATTTTTCAAATTTTTTAATATTCCACATTTTTACATTTACTTTTTCAAATTGCTGTTTTAATTTTTATAAATCGCACAGAAGGTATTTGTCTTTTACTTTCTGCTCCTATAAAATTACTTTTCTTCTTTTATATCTTAAATTTCACATTTTTTTGTTTGACCTGCAGTTATTACAAAAATATTTGTTGCTATTATTGTTTCAAAAATACAGAGCTAATTTTAAGACAACGGAAAAAAAATGTGCCGCGATGTAACCTAGTAGTCGATGAGAATGGAATCTACTGTGCGTCAATGAGAATGAGTTTATAGAACAGACTGGTGCCAGTAAGTGAGCACATCTAAACTGTGAGCGTCATATTTGCAATGGCAGTCAGTAAATCGTCAAGTTTTATGCAAAACTGGAACGTTTACTTACAGAAACTATTCTTCCAAGCAAATGAGTACAGTTAAATAAAGGTATAGTGTAAACTATTTAGAGATGATCTATTTTGAACATAGAAAGGCTAATTTCTGTTTCGTGGTTGTTCATTATTTTATATTTAACGTTTATCTTCGGCTCTATTTGTAGTTACCGTTGGAGAAAATTTTCTACGCAGACTTTTCTACTACCTTTATTTTAGTCCTGTAATTACTATGTTGTTTCTTCCGAGTTTTTTCTAGTATCTCTTTTTCCTTGTTTCTTTCTTGTTTATCTTTGCTTTTAAGATCTTCAAAACATTTATCTATTTTAACACTTAAACCAGCTATTAGTGATTTCAACTCTTAAATGTTTATATCTTTTCCTCTTGTTTGAAGTAATCTTTCCATATAAATTGGTGGCCTTCGCCAGTTCATTTTGTAGGAACTATTATTTATTTTTTTGGAAAAAACTGCTGTTTCTTCTCCTAAGTATGAAAACCCTCTATTTCTTTTATTTTCTTACACGTTGATTCTGTATCGGAAGCTTCTTTTGGTTTTTAATTACGTATTTGTTTAATGTTCCTATTATCATTCATTTCTTGTCATTAATTTTCACGTCTAGTAACGCCGCTTTACCACACGACAATACTACTTTCACTTAGGTCGTTTGCCGGTTATCGATTTTTTCTGTTATATCCTGTTTATTTGTATTTATCTATTACGTAAGAGATAAGGCACAGATAAAATTTTATTAAAATGTCCTTCACAAAATCTCACTCTGCCAAACTTTAGTCATTCCCTTCTTTATTCATCACTTTCTAAGATTTCATGCTTAAATTAAATATTCGCTGTAATCTGCAAGTAATTTTTTTAATCAATTTTGTCTAAAAAATTACAATAAGAATTTTGAACATATAAAGACGCTGTCAGTGTAAATATCAAACAGATGACAGCGACTTAGAAGTTTGAAAACCACGGCCAACTTTGCAGCAAGAAGCCTCCCCGCCCGCCCAACTTTACAGTCAACTTTTGTTCTTCGCCGACCACAATCCCATTCCGATATTTGGAAATGTACATTTCTTTGCAGACATTAATCATAATTTGTTGCTTTTCCTGCCAGGCTTACACAATCCAGCAGAGGTCGCAAAAAACGCCCAGCGCCGGCTGAAGCTTTATTTAAAAACTTTTTGCGGCAAAACTGTAACACGCACACAATAGTTTGAAAGGGAAGATAATTAAGGGTAGCATTTCCCATATATCACTGTCATCTTTAATTAATAGACAAAACGCGCCTTTTATTTATAAACAAAGCCATTCGGTTTGTGCCCGCTCGGTTTGCTTCCAACTGATGTTTTTTAAATCGGCTTGAATTAAGTCTCGTTGTTCTGTTATAATTTCTAATTTATTAATTAGCCTTTAGCTGACTAGACATTAAAAAAGAAAAGAATGAAAAGAGCGCGGTATAGGACGTGGGAACCAAAAATAATAAATTTGACAAGGCAATTTTAAAAGTTGTGGTTAATAGCAGCAAGCAGGAAATTAAGGATGAAAAAATTAATTCGAGGAACTGTTTATTCAACTTTTATCGAGAAATTAATAAAGTTTTCATTGTCTACGAGTTCTGGGCCAACTTTCTACTAGCTTGTCAATGCTTGGATGGTGATGAAGTCATCGGATCGTGACTCAAAAAATTCGTTCGGCTACTTTTCAGCTCCACATTGTTGGTGAACGAATCATTTTTTAAATTGTTGAAGAACGACTAAAGGAGATGAGAATCTGAAGGGTGCAGGTTCCAAAACGAGCATTTAAGTTACATTTTTGGTTACATTAGCAGTATGGGAGTTGTCAGTGGACGGACCATACCACGTAAATCTCAACATTAACGTCGCTATTGAAGATGAACATGGAACGATAACACTGTTGTCGAACAAAACATAATAACAAAGAAGAAGTCTCCAAAAGTAATAAGTTCTTCACAGAAGGAGATTGTAATACAAAACATTAACATGGGGTTCAAGAATTACAACTAGAATATAAAAAGAACTGGTCAAAGCAATGAAGGCAGATTATCCACAGTAGATATCTGCTGGCGAATCAACATATTAACGGTCTAATAGAAATAAAATTCTAGATGCACAAAGGATTATAAAGTAGAATATTTCTTTGATTTGTCATCAAATCATTCTCTTGTGATAATAACTGTTTATACATAGATTCCTTTTCTCTATTTTTAGGAATTTAATTTCGAGCGTTCCAATTGTTCTTACCAGTTTGTTTTGATAATTTTATTAATCTTTTCTAACTTTCTTCACATCAAGCATAGTTTTGTAACTTTTATTGTTATTCTCTTTCTGTGTTTTGTCCACGACTGATGATCCCTCCTTTTCTATGCTTTGTTATCTACTTAAGGGTGTTTTTTCCTTCTTAGAATTTTAAATATCTGTAGCCCTTATTTATTATGTTAAGCTTCAGTTTGTTTTATCACTTGCTTTATTTACTTATTTTACTTTCTCTGAGCACGTGATGATTACAAGTGCTCAAAATACAGAAAGAATTAGAGCAACTTTGCAGTAGCGGTAGTTATAGTTGCATAGCTTGACAAATTTAAGCATGTTGAGATTAAAACCTGAACTACGATGGAAGGTGTTAGTTGCTTCTGAACTGTAATAGCGAAAGTAATAATGTAACCTTGATCAAAAAGTAAAAAGTTTGAATGTTGATCAGTGTTTGGAGAAAATGCTTTCTAATTTGGGAAATAATTGCCTTCGTTGTACGATTATAATTAGATGGTATTGGAAGTTCCAGTAAAGAAATTTTAACCTTAAATTTGTCTGTTCTTATCTGTCATAGAAAGGAACATCTTTGTTGTCAAGAAGATGCTGATAGGCCAAATAGAAGAATATTATTTATGTATCTTAATTATCGTCTTCTTGTAGTAACCTCATTGGTCACCTATGTTACATCTTTTGTGTTTTACGTAGCTATTTCTTCTTACAAAATAGCCAGCATTTTTCAGCAAATAAGGCAACAAATTGTAGCAATTTGACCTACTTCCTGGTGGTTTCAATGTACATAGTCGATGCATTTACAACTTATAAAATACATTCTTCCACCATTTCTCTAGCGTCGATCAAAGTCATACCCATTACCGTTAAAGTTCCGGTTGAAAATATCTACCCTTTCCATGTATTTGTTGGAGGAAGAGATTAAACTTGATCAGTCAACTTTTAACTTTTTCCCTTTTTTGTTTGTATCAAGCTTTGTTTACTGTAGCGTCATCAGAATTGCTGAAAACGAGAACTTCTTTGGCATCTTGCCACCTTACTGTTGCTTTGCAAGAAATTGAACTGATAGCAGTATCCACTGATGAAAATCGGATAGTATTTAGCAAATAAACGATTGTGAAGAATCTGTTAAATACAAATGTGATATCAAGGTTTGTGATCGAGTCAAGGCTACTCTCTTCCAATGCATTTGACTCTTTACCACCACACACATTTGGATCATAGGCGTACTCAATTAATTTTTATTTTTAATTTTATTAATATTATTGTTTGTTTTTTATTATTCAATTAATAGAAGCAGGTCCTGCTTTAGAACGGATCTGCTTTTGAATTTCCCTATAGATTTATATATACTCCAATAAGGGCTTTCTTTCTGTACCTTTATAAAGTTATGTTTTATGCAAATAACAAGCCCATTGATGTAATATGTTTTTGAAGAAGCTGCAGATCGCTGGAGATTAGCTTCGAAAGCAAATTGGAACTCGAAGAGGTATTATGGAACCAATAATGAAAAATACTGGGTACTTGTAACTACTTATGAGAATCCAACCAAATAACATCATTTCTTCGGAATCTTTCATGTATTTTTTAATTTTTTGTAATATATCCAAAGGTTTATTGGTATATTCACTAATAAACATAATCAAGCTGAAAAGAAACATTTGCAGAAACTTGTCTATTTTGTCATATGAGTTAGCCGTTACATCTAGATAACCAGAATTTATTTTGATGTGGAACATATGACCAGACCACTATTTGGGGGTAAAATAGTCTAATTGGAGCTTTTGTTTGAACTAGCCTTTTGTCGATGTTGATACAAGGTTGTGAACCTCGCATTCTTCAGGTACGTCTTGGTCACATTCTTCTAAAACCCGCTTAAATTTTTACCGGATAATTTTCTTGTATTGCTCCTTTGACAAACCTCAAAAAATGAGAACGAAGTAAAACACGTTTTAATACCGCTGAGGTATAGACAATCTATTGATACAATCAGTAGGATAATAACACTCTATCAAAAAAAAAAAGAAAAACTGATGAATTACTTGATATGTTTACTTATTATTATTACTTACGTATTTTGGTTGTATTCTGTAATGATACTTAGAGCTCATTGAAGTATTGAACCCAAATTAACACAAAATAGATATAAATTCGTCTCACGAACCAAAAACATAAGACTACAGATAAGAAATTCTGATAAGTAGCTGTTTTCCTCTTCATAACAGCGAAAGTCTCGCGATTTATGGATAGTTGGCTTTAGAGCAATGAGATAATAACCTGTAAGTCTTCATAACGCTATTATTGGGGTCAATATACTTCTTCATGGGGTGAATGTGTCCCGTTGGTAGTCTAAGGATTCAGTGAGGGAAGCTTGTTTTCTTTAGATATTCTTTGTCTTAATCATTGATCTGCGAGATGCTTGGTTATTTTGAAAATGGAAATCTGGAAACTCGGAACAGGTTGTTTACGGCTCCTCGCAAAAGATGCAGGAGTGAGCAAAGTGTGGTAGAAAACCTGTTGGAAGGTTTTAAAAAATACAATACTTTGCACTAGGTACATTACTGAAGCGAGAAATTACAATATGACACATAAAGCTGCTTTTCTACTTACCATTTTCTCCTTCTTCAGATGCACTTCATGTAGCAAATAGGGTAACTTTTATAAAAAGACGTGGATTTCTCTTCTTGATTGTTGCTTTCTAGCTGGTCTCCTAAGGCAGCCCCCAAGAACTTGCATAAATGATAATTGCAAGGACTCAACCTCGAGCTGTAAAGAGAGTAGATTACTATCGTATAATACATTTGAACAGTTTGATTTAACGTACGAGGGCGGTAACGAGACGAGCGATATCTTGAAGAAAAAGTACGATAGCCAGTTCTTATCTACGTCAGCAAAGCGTGGTAGTACTAAGCATCGATTGTGTATTATTAGGGAAAGGAATCGCTGAAAACTACGCTTTTGTGGTAAAAGGGCAGTCACAAACAGATTTATTTTTGAGTTCAGGTGCGCCATTCATTCGGAATTACAGATTTGATTGTTTGTACTTGGGGGTGTAATGGTGAACCTATGTTTTATTCCACGCTAGTATCTGATAAAAAATTGTTTGCCTTCTTGAGTAGCATTTTTTCTTAATATTAGAAGAATGGAAGGGTTGTTTGGCGGACACTTTTTGGAATACGAGCATATTTTTCGTTATTTACTAAGACTGGTCAAAAATACATGAACTTTTGGTATTGCTGATGAATTTTTCAAACTTTGGAACTACTTTTTAACACCTGTTCCGTAATTATACGAATGAAAATGTTGACCTTTTCAAACGCCTGCTGATAATACCACACAAGTGACTGTAATCAGTAAAAATCGCCGTTTTATCGACTTTGAAGGATTCGCATTTCGCGTCGTTTATATAATTTTTTCTTCTAAATAATAGTGGTTGTGTTAAGTATGGATAAGCAGTCTGGCTTCCCCAACATATCCCCAAATATCCAGAAGGCAATTGCCAATAGTCGTGCCCAAGGTTCAAGTTACAGTACAGTTCAACCTCCACAAGAAGAAGTCTAAGATCGATCGTCCTAAGATTACCTAGAGGCTCTTCGACAAAGACGTCATCCGTATAGCCCGCGACAATTTCCACCTCATTGCAGCTGATATTTCTTGCAAATTGTGTAACCCTCCGGTCCCGAAACTATCTATTCGTACCATTAGACGTCTTCTGCATCAAACTAAACTTAATGACTTTGTCTGGTCAAAAATCCGATGATTTTGGAAAAGAACAGGAAGGCAGGCGTGGAGCGGGCGCACGCACACAAGAACTGGACGAGGAAAGACTGGGAAATGTCTTCTGGAGTAACGAAATTAAGTACATGTTGTTTGGAACGGACGAGATTTAGTAGATTTGTCGTCCCCAAGGCACTCGTTTTGATTCCAAGTACCAGATTTCTACGACGAAGCACGGGGTTGCGTCTTCGGCTTTGGCACGGGTTTTATCACGGTATTATGGATTGCTATCCGTATGAAGACATCCTCGATAATACGATGCGTCCATGTGCTGTGTAGAACATGGGCAGGCTTTATTTTCTAACAGGACAAGGATATCAAACACCATTCGAAGCATGCTCAAGATTGGTTCGCTCGCTATCGTGTGACTTTCCTCGACTGACCCAGCCAATCCCCCGACCTGGGCAGGGTTGGAGCGTCGTATGGTTGGCGAAAATGCCAAGATTGCAGATGAGAAGTATGCCCAACTCTAGGAGTTTATACTTTTCTGGACCTCATGTCTCACAGGTTCCAGGCCGTCATCGATCTTAAGGGTTATGCTACTAAGTATTACATTATTGTGATTCATTTTTAGTTGATTTCCGGTGACTGAAAATTATACTTAATGTTTTTATTTGATTTCGTTGCTGTTTTGATCATTTTTTGCTATGCTAATAGTTTTTTACCGTCGAGTTGTGCTTGGTTTTTATCTGGAAAAAGATTTCCTAAAAATTTTAGTGGAGAATGCAAAGAAACGAAAAGGTTGATATATTTTTGACTGTACTGTAGATATTTTATCTGTCAACTGCCGAGTGCCCTCAATTGCATTACATTATCGACTTCATTTCGTCCTCTAACAAACATCTGATGCTATTTAAATATCTGTCCTCTGTAACGTGCTTCTACTGAAATGTTGATCCAGTCTGGACAAATTTCACTTACTTTACTAAAAGTGTCAAAAGACATAACCAAAGACATCTAGAATTGATAACCATATCGTCTGCTACAATATAAATAAAATTTTTGGGAGAAAATAAGATAATAAAAGAGAAATTAATAATTATCTCTAACGGTAGGTGCAACAGTTTGTTCCTTCAGACAACCGCATGAGCATTTCCGCGTACTCTTAACAACCCCGGTGATTTGCAAATCTGTAAACTGACAGGGCGCCCTTATCGGCGAAGTTGGTCCCAGCCGCGCTTGGAACTTTTACCGAAGGTGGAGGTTTAGGAAACCCCAATCCGAGGCCCATTTATCCAGCGCGGCTTTCGATAGAACTGATGCCGGCAGGGAGAGCATCGGCGCCCGGCCGTTTGTCACGAGGCGCCGCGGGATTTGCAGCACTCGCCGATGTCGCCTCGTCCGGCCGGGCCGCCGATATATAACACTTGGCGAAACGACCTCCGCTGTGCGCCGGAGACCGCTGGCGTCGATTTTCCTAATCTTATTAAAGCCATAATTCAGATGGCACTCGGCGGCAACATGCGCGCAAATGACCGTCGGAAGCGGGGCCGGACTGGTCCGGCGCATTAGGAATGCCGTTCTGGAAAGGCTAACGTCGGAGGAAACTCATTATCTAACCAAACTAAACCCGAGCAGATGGAAAACAGAAATCTTCAATGATTCGGAGTTCTAAAAGTACCTTCTACAAGAGGATTGGACAAATTACCTGCCTGTCTGGGGAGAAAAATGTTCCGAACTTTGGGATTTCCTTAGATTTTGCACTTCAACTAAAGGGCGAACCCAGCAAAATTGGAGCACCGAAAATTAAATATAACATAGTAAGTGCAGCAGTTTAGGAGGTGTCTATCTAAATAAACTGTCCAGTTAGCGCAAAAATATCACTTGATAAGAGCAAACTTGTCTAGCCGAGCCAGTTGCCACGATCTTGTCGAAGGAAGTGGAACGCCGCAAATTAATTTTGTACGAACACGTCTACAATCCCAATCTGAGTAGTCGTCAGCTTGCTCTAAAACATTGATTTCCAAAGTGGTCTAGGTGGACTCCGAGGGGTCCACGGGAGACTCGACGGGGTTCTACGTTGGCCTGACAAAAAAATGGGGGTTCACAATTCGTAAGCGGGGGTCCACGAAAATTTATCTGGTTTCGATAGTGAAGAACTAAAATGTTGGCTTGAGTTCACCTATCAATGTAGGCAGATAATATTTTAAGAAATTTTTTTAAGGAAAAATCGATTCCATTCACAAACGTTATTTCGGTGGCAACAGATGGAGCTCCTCTCATGGCCGGGCGATGTCGTGGGTTTATAAGCCATCTTAAAAGAATTATACCAGAGGTAACTGCAATTCACTGTGTCATCCACCGACAACACCTAGTAGCGAAAAATTTGAGTGCTAAATTGCACCAATCGCTTCAATTTGTGATTAATGCAGTTAACAAAATAAGAAGCAATGCATTGAATACGCGTTTATTTGCACAATTGTGCGATAAAAATGATGAAGACTTCCAACGATTTCTCTTACATACTGAAGTACGCTGGTTGTCGAAAGGTACATGTTTAACATGATTTTTCTCACTTTTTGAATCAATTTTAGAGTTTCTGGAAAGCAGGCATATCGCGTATTTGACAGATTTGTTCAAAAAATTTAATGACGTTAACTTACAATTACAAGGGGACAGCCTCAATTTAATAAAAACAAAGGGCGTAATTTCAGATTTTCTTGGAAAATTGAAATTTATGAAGCAAAATATTAGTCGGCGCGAATTTTCCCAGTTTTCAAACTTGTCACAGGTAGAATGCCTTGATGAGAATATTCACACATACGTTCAATATTTAATTGCCCTGCATGATGACTTTAAAATCAGATTTGAAGATATTCTGACGATGGAAATATCACCATGGATCATAAATCCACTTGATGAAACGAAAGTGGAGAATGTGATATTACAAGAGGAGCTACTCGAGCTTAGCACTAATGAGGAACTGAAGGTGAAATTTAAAAGAGGGTATCAAACATTTTGGCTGCAGGCAGAAATACCCGAAAAATATCCTGGACTGTGGGGAATTGCGAGAAAGCTTTTGATAGTATTTCCCTCGTCATATCTTGTCGAGAAAAGTTTTAGTGTCGTTACAAACCTTTTAACAAAAAAATGAGAAGATTGAATATCACAGAACAGGGACATTTGCGGTTATTCCTAACAAAACTGAAGCCAAATATTGATAATTTCCTGTCAATCCGTCAAGTACATCCCTCCCATTAAAATTATGACTATTTTGTGATTGTCATTGTAGAAGTTACGCTACGTTATTAATATTTTATTTTAATTACGACTGTTAACATATTACAATGTAATATGATAACAATAATAATTACTAGTGTAATAATTACATATTTGAATAAATACAACACAAGGAAATATACTATTTTTCTTTTTATTTTTACCACTCCGAATGGGGAGTTTTCTAAATAAAATATGTGAGAATTGATTGGTTTCTTGTGTTGTGGGTAGATGTCAAAGGAGTAAAGTTGGATGGAATGACTTTTTTGATTGGCTAACTTTACTCCTTTGACATCCACTCACAGCACAATCAATTAATTAATAAACCAATAACTCAGCCGCAACGCAAATTTCCATAGTTAGATCTAATCTTCACATTTTTTCGAGTTTTGGGAATATGGTAGAAATATAGCTGCAGGGGGTCCACCGGAACCAGCAAAACTTTCAAAGTGGTCTATGAGAAAAAAAAGTGGGGGAGTCTCTGCTTTAAAAGCAAATTGTCCTAATTCTACTGTCTCTGGTGTGCTAGAACAGCTTAGGAAACGACTTATTATATGATGGAAGGGAAACGAATTACAGATTTTTAAAGACAAATCGAAGATTTCTTCCAAAAAGTAAAAGCTTGGGCCGGTCTGAAAAATTTTAGCCCCTGATTGGGATGCAAAAGAGAATCAAACAGCACAGTTTCTTTTCCGTAAGTTCTACAAAAATCTAGATAGATGAGGAGACATATTGTTTGGCCAACTTCAATTATATTTCTGGGAAAAACTACTACACTGCTCGCAGCCGAAAAGATGTTTCAGGGGACTGTAAAAGAAAATGGAAAGCAAAACTCCAGAAGAAATTTCTTGTTTGACAAGCCATATGCAATTGTGGTTGAAGAGTTTCGAACAGGGTTGCAAAACGTCTCTTTCGTTCTTGCGGTAGCATGATATTAACCGTTTTTTTGCCATTACTATAAGGTAATAGAAGAGTGGTACGCTGCAAATGGTGTGGATTATGTACTAAAACAAAAGAGTCCATCATAGATCCCAAGGCGCTTTGGGCAACATTGATCCATCGTGAAGGGAATATTGAAGGAAACAGGTACAACAACTCAAAACATCGAAGAGTTTACGCATAGGGATACCGCAATGTTCTTGCATGAAGAACTATTTTGTAGTTTAAGGCGTTAAGGGTGTAAAGTGTCTCAAATTTGATGCTCCAATTTTGCTGTGTTCACTTTTTACCTGATGCTATCCCCGAGGAAAAGATCTATATAGCATTAAAAATATCTTTCCTTTACTATTGATATACTCTTCTGTAACATCCTCTAGATGTTCGTCTAGAATAATAAAGTACAATCAAGATTATGTTTAAACTATGCGATGGATAATCTGACCCGGTGAAAAATAGAAACTTTTCTTTGTTGATCTTGTATAATCCTTTAAAGGTGTTATCACAAGTATTTTAATAATCATCAAACTCTGAAGCATGTATTGATCAAAAAAATATTTTATTCTTCACTCGTGGACCTATTGAATGCTTTGTCATTTTTTCAAGAATCCAATGATGTGCTTAAGTTTTGTCTTCAGTTTGGTCCAAATTGCAAAGTAGAAAATGGCTAGAGAATGTGATTACTGAACAACATTTGATCAGACGTCAACAATATTCGAACAACTACTTAACATACTATCACAAGTTTTCGACATAAATATAGAGTCAGCTCAAACTTTGCTCCAATAATCTTAACTTTGCTGAAGAAACCTTTAATCAACTATGGAAATTTCTATGGAGAAATGACAGGTTATTTTGCCTGAAGAATTGTAGCCGTAACTTTTAACGTTTTAGACTGTCAGAGTCTCGAGCGAAATAAACGTTCTAGTTCACCAAAAGGTGGATGCAAATCAAGGCTTTGAGGCAGACATCGTTAACACATTTTCTTAAAGGTCTTACTTTGTGATAAACCCAGTTTATTCTACTAGCAGAGCTGCAGTTAGAGTAGTAATGTAGAGCGAAGTTGGAGCTCCAATTCACTCAAAATGTTGTCGATTGGGTTCAAACCATCATTTCTTTAAAGGCTGTGGTTTATGCTAAGAAGCATTGCCGTCTCATTAAAAGCATATGCCATCACCTAATTGTTTGCTTATTTAGCAATTGACATTAATACGAATGGGTCTAAACTTTGCTTTAATGATAACTTTAAATCTACGAAGAAGGCTTTCATTCCAATGTCAGAACAGTAAAATGGCAGTCTATTCTACCTGAAAAGTTGCAGACAGAGCATTTTATGGTGTAGATAATTGAAGTCTTGTGCAACGAGAGATGGTGCAATTTACCCGGAAGGTGTTTAGTTGGGTTCAAGCCTGAGTTCTGAGGTGACTAGACATTTTTTTAATGTTACTATTTAAAAACCATTCTCTTAGAGATCCTGATTTTGGACAAGAAATAGACTCATGCGGGTACAGGCAATCTTAATTACTGGCTTGTTCTTCTAACGTAGAAGCTATTTTAATAATTGACATTAATACAGGATTGGTCTAAACTGTTCTTCTTTGCGGAAGAGACTTTTATTCCGGAGTCGGAACATCCCCGAAGAATGGCAGCCTACTTCCATGAATATTTGCAGCCTAATTATTTTTCAATGTAGATTATTGGGGTTTTAAGCGAAGTCAGCGTAGTAGTTTACCCAAAAAGTGTTTAATTAGATTTAAGTCAGAGGTCCGATTCCATCAGTTAATCACTGTAATTTCATTGTTTACAAATCATTCTACATTAGGACAAGGGCCGTTATAATGGTGGAGGCAACCGTAATCACCGAATTACTCCCACAAGTTTTAGTAAGTGAAATCAATACCCACTTTAATTTTGCTCTAATTTTGCGACAAAGGCTTTCATTCTAGTGTCGGAACGGCTCCAAAGAAATAGTAGTTTATATTACTTGAAGAGCTTCAACCAGGGCATTTTTGATGTAAGTGGTTGGGGTTTGAAGAGAAACCGACCTGTTAATTTCCGTAATGTTATTGTCTACAAATCATTCTTTTAAAGATTCTACTTTATGACAAAAATCATTGCCATGTTGGTACAACCAAATTCTCCTTATATCATAGAAGCTACTATTAGACCTTCCTTATGGAAGTTTTATAAATAGATACTAATGCGGAATAGGTCTGAGCCTTACTTCGATAACAAACTGTTAATTCTGTAGAGAAGACTTTCATTTTGATGTTGAAACGCCTCCGTATAAATGACAGCCTATTGTATTCAAAGAGATGTAGCTAAAGTATTTTGTGATATAGATTTTTGGGGTTTGAAGCTAAGACACCTTTCTAATTAAAGCTGAAGTCAGAGCTCTGACCCGACCAGTTCATTTCTGTCATATTATATTATGTATATGTCTACATACCATTGCCTCAAAGGTCTTACTTTATGAAAAAGAGTTAAACATGATAGCACAGCTAAATGTAGTAATCTAATTGTTCTTCGATCTTAGAAGCTGCTGTTTGACTTATGATACAAGTTTTAGTAATTGACGTTAATACGAGACGGCTCTAAATTATGCTTTCAATTGCAGTCCTAACCCTGTGACAAAGACTTTTGTTCTGGTACCACAACGTTTTCGAAAAAATGGCAGCCTGTTCTACTTGAAGAGCTGCTATTAAAATAATTCATCATTTTTTGTTTAAAGATGTCTCCAAGATTTTGCTTTATAACGATAAACATAATCATACGCGGGGTTAAATTTTTCTTTTAATGATAAATCTAATTCTGCGAGAAAAATCTTCAATGCGGTGCCAAAACGTTTTCGAAGAGATGGCGGCCTATTTCACCTAAAAAGCTGCAACTACAATATTTCGTGATGCAAATTATTGGAGTTTAGAATGAAGTTGGCATTCTAATTCAAAAGGTGTTAAATTAGGTTCGTCAGAGCTCTCAGCCTACTATTGCCTTAAAGCTTCTATTTTGTGACTAAAGGCTTAGTCCTACTGATATAGGCAATCTTTATCATTAAATTGTTGTTGTATCATTAGACTTTCCTTATACTACAAGTTTTAGCAATTGACATTAATATGGAGTGGGTCTAATCTTTGCTTTCTATGATAACCGTAACTTTTATTCTAGCAGCGGAATGTTCATAAAAATTCGTACTATTTTAATTGCAGAGTTGTAAACCTTGTATTTTGTAATGTGGAAGGTGCTCAATTAGGTTCAAGTCGAAGCTCTGATCCGATTATTTAATTTCTGTATTATTGTACACAAACCGTTGGTTTAAAGGTCCTACTTTATGACAAGGAACGTAGTCATGCTGATAAAGGCAATCGTAATAACCGAATTATTCTTTTATTGTAGAAGCTGCCATTAAATTTCCATTTTGTCATTAGACTTATATTATGCCACAAAACGTTGAAGAAATGATAGCCCATTCTATCTAAAGGGTTGTGGTTAAAGCATTTTGTGATATGAATTGTTGATGTTTTGAGCGAACTTAACATTTTTATTGCTCAAAAAGATGTTCAACTGTATTCAACTCAGAGCTCTGAATTAACCTAAATTTAAAAACTGAATTTCTACAATGTTATTGTCTACAAACCATTGCCTTAAAGGTCTTATTTTATAACAGGCAAGGTAATTCTTCTAACCGCTAGAGTCTAGTGGTTGAGGCGCGGGCTGCGGTGAGGATGGACCCGGGTTCCATTCCCGGACATCTCTGATGTCTGGCGGATGGTGTACTCAGTCACTGAAGATAATTGAGTACCTGCGTTCACTCGAACAAGGAGTAATAATGGCGGTTTTCTAAGGTGCGGTGCTGACCACATCGCGTTAGAGCCTTACCAAGGTAGTTCTTCTGGTACAGCCAACCATAATAATCAAATTATATTTCTATTGTAAAACCTACTGTTAGGATTACCTTACAGCATAAGTTTCAATAAGTAACGTTAATAAGAAGGGGGGTCTCAATTTTTCTTTCTATGACTGTCATAACTCTGCGGAATTGTTTTATTCTGGTGTCAGAACGTCTTAGAAGAAATGACGGTCTAATTAATCTTAAGACCTTCAGCTAGAGCATTTTGTGATATAGATAGCTGAGGTTTGAAACGGATTCGACCTAATTTACCGACCAGTTTATTTCTATAATTTTATTACCTATAAATTTGGTACAGGGAACCATAGCCACCGAATTTATCTTCTATCGCAGAAGCTGCGTCTTAGGTTTTGCCTTAAGTCACAAGGTTTTGTAATTGACATGAATACGGAATAAGTTTAAAATTTGGTTTTGATGACAATTCTAGTTCTACGAGAAAGATCTTTAATGCGGTGCTAGAACGTTTCCGAAAAAGTGGGATCCTAATCTACCTAAAAACCAGAGTATTTCGTAATGCAGATATTTGGGGTTTAGAGCGAAGTGGTATTTTAATTCAATTGGGTTCAAGTCAGAGCTCTGCGCGGACCATTTTATTCTGTAATGTTATTGACCACAAACCATTACTTTGAAGTTCTTATTTTATGACAGGGGGCGTAGTTTTACTGGTGAAGGCAACCGTCATCATAGAATTGTTCTTCTATCGCAAAAGCTACCTTTCAACTTACCTTATGCCGCTAGTTTTAGTAACTGAGATGATTATGGAGCGAGACTAAACTTTACTTTGGATGACAGTCTTAACTCTGCGTTAAAAACTTTATTTTGGCATCAGATCATTTTCCGGTAAAATAACAGTCTACTTTACTTAAAGAGTTACAGCCAGAACATTTCTTGATGTAGATCATTAGCATTCTAATTAACCTAAAACGCTTTCGATTGGGTTCAAGTCAAAACTCTGAGTCGACCAAAGCATTTCTTTAAAGTTATTGTCTAGTATTGCCTTAAGGGCCCTAGTTTATGGTAAAGCATAATTGGCATTAACACGGAGTAGATTTCAATTTTGCTTTTGATGACAGTGTTGGAACGTCTTCGAAGAAATAGCAGCCTTTTCTAGTTGAATAGCTCCAACCAAAGCATTTTCTGATTTAGATCTATGAGTTTTTAAACCAAATTGGCATTCTAATTCACCAAAAAAGTCGACAGATTCCGTAAAAGTTAAAACTATGAGCTAACTACTTCATTTCTGTAATGATATTGTCCACAAATTATTGTTTCAAAAGTCCTAGTTTATGACAAGGAGTGCATTGTTTTTCTGTCGTAGGAGCTATCAATAGACTTATGTTACGCAAAAGATTTTGGTAATTGAAATTAATATGGAGCGAGTCTAAACTTTGCTGCCGATGACAGTTTGGCATCGTAATGTCTCCGAAGGAATAGCCTATTGTACCTGAAGAGCACAATTCAGAGCATTTTGTGATATAGATCGTTTTCATGTGAAGCTAAGTCAGCATTCTAATTCATAAAGAAGGTGTTTATTTGCATTCAAGCCAGAGCTTCGAGACAGACTATTTGTTTTTGCAATGTTCTTATTTGTAATTTAATTTTTCAAAGATCCTGCTCTATAACAAAGAGCATTAAAATATCAGAACGCTTACGAAAATATGGCAGACCATTTCACCTGAAAAGCTATAGTCAGAGTATTTTGTGATGTGGGTCACTGAGATTGTCAGAGAAGTCAGCATTGTGATTTACTAAAAATATGCTTAGTTGGGTTCAAGTCAGAGGTCTGTAATGTTATTGTCAACAAACAATTGCCTTAAACGTCTTGTTTTATTATGGGCAGCGTTGTTATGCTGGTACAGGCAACTGTAATCACTAAATTATTCTTTTATTGTAGAAGCTATAATTAGACGTGTCTTAATTTTTAGTAAATGACATTAACACGGAATGAGTCTAAATTCGGCTTTGGTGTTAACTTTAATTCTGCAGGAAAAGCCATCATTTTGGTGGCAGCTTGCTCCATGTGAAGAGACAGAACGAAACTGGTCAAAATATCTTATATATTTTCGAATTTAATTTTTTTTAAATTTTAGCAGAAGATCTATTCAATTTCACGCTATAACGACACATTCACATTTTATTACGTTGTAAAATAAACCTCTGATCACATGTACAAAATTTGATTTTTGTGCGTGAATTAATGTCAACAACAAGAACAACTATTCTTAAAAATATAGCCAATTATCATTACTGAATTTTTACCAGCACTCTGCAAATTGTCGAGTCTGTCCACATAATCTGCGGACTTCGAAATAAGGAATGTTTAATATGGTTCTTCAACTTAATCAACTGATAACAAGACTGCGCCTAGTGTGTGTCATATATAAAAAGAAGCCGCGATTAGACGTAAAATCGTGGCTGTGAGCTAGATGCGGGTAGTCCTCTTTCCATCCAGTCTGCAGTCTTTGTTGCTAATATGTGGGCACTTTATCTTGTTGAAGAAAAGCTCATTAAGGTCTGATATTTCTATTTGCAACCAATTCAAAGTGCACAGCATCTTCAATATGTTACTAAACTGAAATCATGTTTTTCTATCCAAAACAGTTCTGCCGAGCGATAGATTTTGACCCCAAAGAACCCATTTTTTATTATAAACTACAGTGAGCTTCCCAAACAAGTAATCTGGCAGGTTTTCAAGCAAATGGCGACAATTTTTGACTCGCTTATTGACTTGTGCTTTGATTAGTTCGTGAGGATCGTGTCTTGGGTTTAGGTGCACAAAGTCTAATTTGCACAAATAATTCCTCACATTCATGTGTGAGACGCTACGTTCAGCCGACAAATCACAATTGTTTGATAAAAGTCGGGCATTCGAAGCAGCTTACAAGACTTTTTGATCTAAGATGTCGTTAATTTTTAAGGTTACAGTCACCAGAATCGAACCGCTTGCATCATATCGAAATTTTGACATCGCAAATTTCCTTTGCAGCATCACAATTTTGCAAATTTTTGTCTACACTCTAAAGATATATATTATTACTGTACTATAAACATGAAAAGCAGATGATGCTAACTATTTATGCAAGAGAACTTTTGATTTTTATGGAAGAAGGGGAGTTGCTCAACTATAGAACGTCATTTATCTGAATTTTTGTTATAAAGTCACGATGCTGGCTGATCTATAATCATCATTGTAAAACTTGTAGATGATTTTATTACACGATTATTGACAATTTCCAGACTCACGTTCTTTTTGTTGTTACACTTGGTTTATTTAACCGTGCCTTTGTGTTTTTACGATTGACTAGGGTAAATTGAGGTGGTCATCATTTCTCACCGATTCCCTGCTTGCATGACAACCGATAACTAGACCATATTAAGCTTCTTTAGATACCAATTCTGCTCGTACTGTGAGTCACTGAAAAACACATAGGTCTATGTTATTTTTCTACATGTTTATAAGGTCATAATTTGTGGGTTAGAGCTACGTGTCGAATAATGTTCCAAGATAGTATACAACATATCTAGGGTGCTATGTTTTCACATCCTTCATACTACAGTAACAATGGTAACTTTCAAGGAGTGATTTCAAAGAACAAGTACAAAGTTTGTTTGTGGAAGTCCTCAATTTTCAAGACTATGTTCTGATGACTGCTGTTTGGACTACAATTTTATTGGAAAGTAGCACAGGTATCGTTTCTATACATTGCAGTCGCTTGTTCATAAAATTACCTTAAACCATTTTTCTTTGCTTTACGAAACATTTAATTACACTTTTGTACTACATTACTGATACTACACTCAGGTTTAAAAACGGTATGGTATGAGAGGGTTAGAGGTGATATAGTAATTTAAATAAAAAAAAGATAGTATACTCATCAAATCAGAATAGAGAAGAAACAATGAGGGATTATTGATTACATGTCGCTATTATATTCTCGAACATAAACGTTGGTGAAAAGTTGGATTACACAAGCAGATAACTTTAACTAACCGTCACATTAAAGCGCTTAATACAAAGGCAAAGTAGTGGAGTAATTCCATTATCTACTAAAATAAATCTGATGGCCGCAATCACCGCTGCGCAGCTGGGTTAATAATATCAAAGCTCTGGGAGCTTAAAAACCGGCGTCGCGTCGGCAAGCTGCCGTTTAAAGGCAAATAGCCGGAGAAACCCCGCGCGAGGCGAGCGAAGTTGGCAAGGAATTAATTGAGTTTGCTATCACTTTCGTATCAAAGTCCGCGAACATGAATATTAAACGGCGGCATAATTAAAAAACTTTTAATAACGCGAGAGCATGTGTCAGGCGGCTTCCTTTTTTTTTATTTGCAAACGCGAGCGCTTGGCTTTCTCATACACGGTCGTTAAGGGCGGCTTGAGGGATTAGATGCTTTAATAAAGATCCAGGAAGTTAAGAGATGAGCTAATCAGCGAAAAGTACAAATTTATCGTACTAAGACAAACGTACACATTTGTCGCGTTCACTTTTAACAAATAATTGCAACGGGTATTAAAAAGAGAAGTACTTAAAAAGCAAATTTGGATAACTTGATTGCGAAACGAAGTATAGTGAGTAGCATGGCTTGTCAGTAAACATGGAGCTACGGCTGGGTATGTACAGACTGGATAATCAAAGTTACGCTGCTATGTGTGAGGAGTATCGCGCTACGGGTATGCGTTAGGGAAAGAACAAACAAATGTTGACGACGAAGAGTGAAGCGGTCGGTTACCTGACATAACACCTGGAAATATTCTCAAGTACTCACTTCAACTGCCTCTGGAATTGCCGTGGAATTCTTTTGATTTACTACATGCCGAAAGGTACAATCCGTTCGTTCAAACACTGAAAGATCTCCCATTTGAAAATGAAGACGTAGGTAATATAAAAATTAGTATTAGTAAAAAAAGGAAAAAGTTCCGCGGTTCTATATGTATAGGGATGTATGGAAATACCGACATTCACAGATGTAAACAGTTATATCAATAAAGACTGATAAGTCTGCGAGAAATAACTTAGATAAAAAAGAGAGTAGAGGAAAATGGAAAAGTAGATAAAAGGCGAATTTAATGATTGCCAGCAGTAACAGTAGCAGCAACATATTACGTAGAAAATTAACAAAACGGTAGAAAGATGATAATATAAAAACTAAAAACACATTAAAAATTAATAAAATACGCTGAATAGCATAAAAAACAAAAGATAAAGTTAAAGATTGACATCATTTTGTCAAATATATTACAGCAAAAACAACAAAAAAGGCAAACAAAAATAAAAAATAAACAACAAAACGAATAAAAACAAACAAATCCATCGCAATAGTTTAACAAGAGAAGACTAGAGGTATGGGGAATTATTTTACTGTAAGAAAAATACATTACGTAATATTGCCTGTAAATTATATAGAGTTCGACTAGATTATAACGTAAAATCCGCTTCGCGGCCTTGATAAGGTATACTTCTATGCATGAGATGGTAAAGCTTTCGAGTGGTGTGTGTTGAGGCGCTCCGCGCCTTGTAAGGCATGCAGGCCCTACCTTCTCCTGCAGTTAAATGTAGCCACTGGCATATAAATATGAAAGGGGCTATTTTTTAGGCCACTTGCACTTGAATTTCTGATCGCGGGTTCGGATTCTACGTCAAATTTGGCTGTCCCTTTTGTTTTTTCCAGGGGGAACGGGCGGCTAGATGATTTTATGTGCTATCCTTATTGTTTATAGAGGGATAAGTTAATCGAAGCTATCTTCTTTTATGTTGTAATACATATTGAAACAATAGATACGAACAGGCTGGTATTTAAACAAATCGTTCAAATTGGTTAGTGCCAAAAACTGTTTAGAAAACCTTATTGGAATGAAGCGAAGAGCATAAATTCGTAGTAATAATTAAAAAATACAAAGAAGAAGAATAAAAAGGAAGATAAATTAGACCTAATTTTAGAAGTTTTAAAATATATAAAGAAACATCAGAGGCACATGTCAGAAAAATTGAGAAGATTTAAAAGACCATGGAATGGTTACAGAAAGAAAAACGAAAAACAATGTAATACTGAAAATTATACATATAAATTTTGCCTATATAAAAATAATCAAAGAAATTGTTAAAATAATACAATAGTCTACCTAATAAAGGGAGTGATAATCTATAAAAAACTACAAAGAAGAATACATTTTTTTATCAATTTGAAGATGCAGAAAATGTAGAAAACAAAACGAAATGGAAAAATCAAGGAAGGATACAAAAATTATAAAGAGCGCTGAATGGTGATCGAATGGAAGTCATAAGCAACCCAAAATTTAAACTTCCGGATCTACCAGGGCAAAATCAGATTGAAAAAGCTGCACACAAATGCATCAGATGATTTATTTATCAAAAGGAGGAAGCTTATATTAGAACTGGTAGACGTAAGGGTAAAGAACAAGTGAATAAAATTAATACTTGGAGCATTCCCATATAATTGTCGCTACAATTGCTTTTTCTTCATTAATCTTTTATTAGGAAGAACTGAGAAGATATTTTCGTTTATTATTGATGTATTTTTGGCATCGCTCCGTTAGTTTTCCTGCAAAACTGTTCTAAGATTTAAGCTCGCTAATTTTTCTTGATGTTTTAAAATACGAAAAATATACAACGCGACAACGATGTAGTAGCTACAGTTGATATGTGGCTGAGCACTGTCATGTTGAAACAACTCATCCCGTCATTATTTTGCTTACGTCGGCCGAATTGCTTTAGTGTCTCACAGTACCACTCCATCATCAGAATATTGCACTGGTCTCGATGAACAATCGCCATTAGTTTTTTGAATAAATAGTTCCGGTCACAGCTTTTTTTCTAGTTTCTTTTATCAGAATTATGATTCGTTTGCTGAGCCAAACACTCAAAGAATGTCTAACGCTGGCAACACCCGCACGCTTCTATTTCTGATTTTATTGAGGGGTAGGAGTATAAGGAACTCATTGAGCGTTGTCAAGTCCTCGTAAATGATGACAAACGAAGTCCTGAAAGACATACCTGTTATATTCGTTAATGTATCGAATGCGTAGAACACACAATGTGTGACTTGCACGCATTTACTAATCAGTATAGTTCTTGTCTGATTTAAACTCTAACATCTGATTTTCACGACATTGCTATTAATTTTATATTGCTTTCCGAAACACAGTTTACACACTCCCTCTAAAGAAACCACACGGTCCATCGCTGCCCATAATTGTCTGTTCAGGATTTTTCACTTTGTCCATAACTGTACTTGTAACACTGCCACCATTTTTTCTGTACTTTCCAGTGCCATATAACGGGATCATGTGACGCTGCAGTTTATCTTTATGCATGTATTGGGGGGGGGGGGGGGCATTCTAATTTGCAGTATAACTTGCGTTCTGAGGGAGAGTGTCGGGCATTTATTTTTGGTAGATAATGTTCGATAGATTTTAAGAAAGATTTTTACTTTAGAAATGAAACAAAATACAATTAATA
This sequence comes from Sinelater perroti, assembly GCA_036346155.1. Lineage (NCBI taxonomy): Eukaryota > Metazoa > Arthropoda > Insecta > Coleoptera > Elateridae > Sinelater > Sinelater perroti. The sequence continues at coordinate 550,458 of JARFIY010000009.1, forward strand.
ACATGCCTACAAAACATTATTACTAATTTAGTATGCTATACGATCATCTTCATAATACAGTATCGCATAGCAACGACTAGCATGCTGTTTAAGAAGTGGAAACCGAACACCACATTCCTCAATAATATTTTTTATACGAGGGTAAGGTGAAAAGTTCTCGGCCTCACACAGAGATGGTGCTGCAATCGGCAAACAATTATGCTTCCTGCTTGGTTGCATGTGTCATTAGTTCGTATGACTAGTTTCAACTTGTTCGCTCAAGTAGTTTGTTTACCCGAATTTTTTCAGTAGACATGTTGCATGTTTTTTGTTAAAATGGATAAACTTGAATATCGTGCGGTTACAAAATTCTTCGTTCTGGATGGATTAACCCCTAAGGAAATTCCGATTCAACAGGGATCCGACCGATTTTGTGCGGCGATTTGTCACCTTGGATGAGACATGGGTCCACCACTACACGCCAGAAACGAAACAGCAGTCCAAGCAGTGGGTGGTTCAGTGCCAAAGAAAGCGAAGTCGATCACATCTGCCGGAAAGGTGGCCAGCGTGTTTTGGGATGCCAAATGGATCCTGTTAATTGATCATCTTGCAAAAGGCAGAACAATTAGCAGCGAATATTACTTCAACCTTCTTGACCAGCTGGATGCCAAAATTCGCGAGAAGAGGCCTGGCTTGAAGAAGAAAAAAAATCATCTTTCACCAGGACAACGCACCTGCGTTGGCGATGGGAAAACTGCGGAATTTGGGGTATGATTTGCTCGGCCGTCCCACTATTCTCCTGATTTGGCACCCTCAGACTTTCATCTGTTCCCAAATTTAAAAAAATTTGTTTCTGGGAAGCGCTTCGCATCCAATGAAGACTTTGATGAATATTTTCACAATCTTCCAGATTTTCACTTCCGAGAAGGATATTGGAGAGGCGCTGGATCAAGTGTGTTGAAGTCAAGGGAGATTATGTAGAAAAATAAAATCATTTTTTAACTGAAAGTCGCAGTCTTTCATTGTCAGGCCGAGAACTTTTCACCTTACCCTCGTAGTTAATATGAGTTTACATCCTCGTCTGTGCTTGATGTTGGACCAAATATTTTTGATTGAACTGATGTCAGGAGATTAGGATGGTCAATCGAATGCATTGATTTAATATCCTTTTTTCCAAGTCGTAGACAATCGACTGCAATATTTATTATCGCTTCCATACTATTATATATTTTAACCATCTTTTTTAGAATAGTTTCTTTCCACGTACAGACCAGCATTGTTCCAAAGGAAACCAAAAAGCATGATGACATTGCTATAGTCTCTTTCAAATTTTTTTTTACCCGCGAAGGTTGTTTTTCTAGATGTTTTCGATAAGCAACGGTTTCGCGATCTACCTTTGCCATGTCGTGATGTGGGATTCTACTATGCACCCTTTCTTTGCCATAAACTCTATTTTAACACCGTTTTAGCAAAGCGAACTTGACGAAGTGTTCCAATTGAAATATTTTTAAATCGCTTGATGCTTCTTGTCGAAGTTGCTTGTCTCTTTTTCAACAAGACAATTTATTTACGGTTTTTGCTTCTTAACATGGCCTTATTCGCTTATGAACAAAACCAAGATATTTATGCAGGTGATACGCTGCTGATACTAAAAGAAATCGATTTGGAAGATAGAGATTTAAGAATTATAATTAACTTATACTGGAACCAGACAGCTTCCATACGCATTCAAGAAGAGAGCTCCGAGATATTGAGGTCAAACGAGCTGTCCGACAAGAGTGTGCGTTATTACCGATGCTTTTTAATATATACTCAGAAAGAATTTTTGAATACGCGTTAGAAGACAATGGCATTGGAATCAAGATCAATGGTAAGTACCTAAATAACGTAAGCTACCCGGGAGACACAGTAGTGTTTGCCGATAGCCTAGAGAATCTACAAGAACTAATAAACAGACTAGTAGAATCTAACCAGACAAATGGACTATCACTAAATTTAAAGAAAACAAAACATATGGTAATCTCCAAAAGTAATAATCATCCTGAATAACCAACCAATAGAAAGAGTCCAAAAATACACATATTTGGGAACAATTAATGGAAACTGGGACTACTCATTAGAAATAAGAAGCAGGATAGAAAAATCCAGAGCTGCATTTTTGAAAATGTCAAACGTGTTCAGATGTCACGATTTATCTTTACCAACCAAAATCAGACTATTGAGTCTTTTTGGTATTGCTATATGGAGTAGAGTCTTGGACCTAGACGGAGGCTTCTTGTGGGAAGCCGAGATATTTTGAAAATCCCGTGGACAGACCATATCACTAATCAAACTGATCTCGAAAGAATGGGTAAAGAAAAAGAACTCTTACTAAAGATAAAAACGCGTAAACTGGAATACCTAGGGCGCATTATGAGAAATGGACGGCCATACGAGCTCCTTCAGCTGATCCTTCAGGGAAAGGTGAAAGTAAAAAGATGCCGAGAGAAAAAGAATATTGTGGCTGAAGAGCTTGAGAATATGGTTTAATACAACAACGGTCGGACTCTTCAGAGCTACGGTGGACAAAGTACGAATTGCCGTAAGAAGAAGAAGAATACGTTGCCGCTGTAATATTTGTTTACGAGCTTTCAGAGTGGTCGGGAATACCGCTTCAAATCTCTTTGCAAAAACCATACCCATTGTAAAACAGTAAGGCTTGCTGCTCTGCCTTAATATGCATTTCAAGGAATTAATTTATTTATAGCACACGCGTACACCAAAATCAAAATATCGACAGGATACACTTATAAGGGAATCAGTCGCCTTAATTAATTTAGTGTGCATTAGGACGAATAAGGCAATTATTAAAACAAGAGAAGATAAGATAATAAATGATGTGTACGTAGAATTAATAGCAAAAATACAAGAAATTATGGTGGCAATAGTAAAAACAATACCAGGAAGAAAAGAAGGGGTAAAAATAAAGAAAGCAAAACAAAAATTATGGGTTTCAAATATGAAGGAATTAAAGAGTTGAAAACGGATAAATATAAATTTGAGGAAACTGGAATTAAACATCTATGTTTGATCAACAATTGAAGAAAAAATAATAGCCACAAACGGTGTTTCACACGCTAATAGAGATTTACTAAAAACAAAAGATTTGTGAAAGTAAATAGGACACCATACAAAATAATGATAAGATCTATGTTATTGAACGCTGCAGAAACAACTAAAGTGGCTAAAAATAGTCGAAAGAAAAAATAAACAAAAATGAATTACAAAATATTATAAGACCTAGAGGGAGAAGAAATAGTCAAGAGAATTAAAAAGATATATCTAAGGCGGACAGGGCATATATGGAGAAGAGCAATACATTAAAAAGCCAAGATGGAAAGTATCGAAAAAAAGAAAAAGAGAGACCAAAATCTTATTATTATATTACTAAATAGAAAAATCTATTAAAGGAAATGTAGGTTTGGTGGCAGAAAACTCTCTAAAAAGTCACAAGGCTCCATAAGAAATGTTAAACATTACGGATCATCACGGATTAATATAAATATGAAAATAAAAAGTAAAAAAGGAACTAAAATAACTTAAAGGATATTATGGAGCATCAAGAAACAATAAGAACGAGAGGAGGAAAACTACAAAGTGCATAAAACAACAAGAACAAATAGAAGAACTAATATTGATGTACAGTAGAGACATAAATAAGTAAAAATTTACAATTACAGAACGAATATACCAAAGTAATTTATCAATTAGTGCTACTTTACGGAAACTAATGCAAGACCCTGGACAGTAAGTTCAATTGGAAATTTCACATTGCGAAAAAAAGAACAAATCGACCTAAAAATGAGAGAGCTCAACTGACTAATCTTTAGAAGATCTAAATTATCACTAAATAACAAGTTTCTCTTGTACAAGACAATACTAAAGCCTGTATGGACATATGGAATAGAATTATGGGGCTGTGCAACTAAATTAAATCAGATCATACTTCAAAACTGCCAGTCAAAAATTCTACGGACTATTACTGACGCTCCGTAGTACGTCTCCAACCTCATCCTCTACATGAACCTCAAGGTGATATTCGTGCAACGAATCATCCATGAGGGATGCTCCAAAGATTACGAAAAACTGGAACTACAATCACTTCTACTACCGATTTACAACAGAAGACTGGACCGATGTTGGTCAATGGACCTACGATAGAGAAGGCGAGGAAATGTTACTGAACGTCTTTCTTATCACTCTATAAGTATTATTTCACACGTATTCTGTTTGCTAATTCATTGGAAATTAAAAAAAATCACGAAATCGATTACATGTTTACGCTCTACTTAAACAACACTTTACTAATCGATATAGCTAACCAGAAGTTAATATTCGACCTTTAAAAAATTGACTTTTATACTTTTCGTAATTATTCACAGTTAACCCTGCGAATTCATTTTCTTAACATTTTTAAACATCCAGTTTAAGAAATTGCAGAAATCCATCATCATCAGCATAACTAACAACTTCAGATACCTGACAATTTTGTCTTTGCAAGAAATAAATGCTGAGCCCCTGTATACGTAGCCGACACGCAAAAGACGGCTTAAGCCGGAGATGCCACATTTATTTGCGTCGCAGGTCACTGTCCCTATTAACGTGCCCCTCCTGAATCGCACATGACCTAAAATGCATCTTCGCATTGAATTATAATAACCAAAGCTGAAAACGAGCCACGAGAAATCACTGGGCGCCAGATGGGCATCCCTAGCTTAAGCCACGTGCGCGACGCACGTGCAAAGTGCAAGCTCGCTAATTTTGATCAGTTGTGATGTGAATATCACGCGGAGTGGTCGGATAATTGAATATTTAGTTTTCGTGTGTTTTGGTACTTTGCGAAAAGACGGACTACAAGGTGTTTGCTATGGGCGTCCCGAATTGGCGAAGAAGTACAACAGGAGGTAGGTCTAAAAAAGGTGATGCAGCTGAGCTGGGAAGTGGTAAGTGTCCTTGAATCTTTTCTGGTGTTGGGTAATTTAGCCAAAGCACATCTTTTTTAGTCTCCAGCTGTTCTCGGCTGTCATTTTCTGAAAGTAATATTTGATAATAATAATTTGATCTACTCTATAAAACTGCAAGAATGTAACCAACATTGCAACTCCTCCTACAGTTATAAACCGATTTCGAAAGTCAATACCTCATTTGAACCGGTTGGTTGCCAAACCTCACATAAAGGTTTTAGTTTTTCGATTTAGGTCACGTTTGACCTATTACCTGTTAAAACATGAAGTAATATGACAGTTTGTGTCACCTATCGGTATTTTATGCACTACGTGGCTAATTCTTGCCGTTAGTAAGTGCATGTGGCACAACTTTAATTTAATTGAAACCGAATATAGCCGAACGAATGTCATCAAACTTAGATATAGCTAATGAAACGATTATTGGCTCAGTTTTTCTTCAATTTTCGACGGGTTGCCTATCTTTGGGACAGGCCTTTTTTCTAGTATGTTACAATTCTGCTTACATCAAGGGCAATATTTCCATATTTTGGCTGTCTAGATTATTAACGTTTTTCATTTATATATCACTTTCTCTTTTCTGTGCTTTTTTGTCATATTGTCGCTCTATTTTAAACCATACTGACCTCTGGTTCTTTTACGATATGTTATTCTGTCGTTATTAATTAACTCATTTATTCTCCCTTTCAGTTCAATTTATTTTTTGATGTGGTTCACATCTCTGTCGCCGTCCATGATAAGTTAATATAGATTATATTCTTTCCAATTTTTTTTATTCAATTTTCCTCTTTTTTCATTGTGTTTTTAGATATTTCCTATTTTGTCTTACAACCTTTAGCTATTTTAGCTTTTTGGCATTTTACATCTTTTTCTTCTCTTAATTAGACCTCAATTTACCTTTTACCTTCTTTTCTTGCGGTTTGTTTTAATATTGTCCGTATAATTTTTCTTTATAGTATTATTAGAAGCTTCTTTTTTAAATTATCGTAGTGGTTTTTATCGTATGTATGGTGGCTGGCCTAATATTTGAGTACCTCTTTCTCCAATTTTTGTATAATTACCAAAGATAGGTAAATGAACCATTTTTAAATTAGGAATCTAATATTATCATCTGTCTTCTTATGAGTCGTTCTTTACTTCCTTTGGGTGTTGTGAATGAGAATATCGAGAGTAGGGGGTGTTGTGAGCGTGCATTTGTTTGGTTGCTATGCCCTTCTAATTTAGTACACCAAATCGCTTCAAATCTTTATTTACTACGTCCATGTACTTTTTTATGGGTCATCCTTTCTTTCTGTAGGTTCACCTTGGGTGTGTTATTATTGGGAATGTTGTGAATGGAAATGTCAGTTGGGTTCCCGTTTCCTTCTAATTCATCAAAACAAATCGCCTTGTGCCTTTGTTTACTACATCGAACTACCTTCTTTTGATTATCCCTTTTATGTTGCGATTAAGCGTATTGTATGGGAGTCGAGCGAGTGAGAGTGTTGTGCTTGGGAGTGTATTGCTATGTTCTTCTATTTCAGTCTCACCAAACTGCCTCGGGTCTTTATTTATTTACTTTCTTCTGGATCGCTGTCTTCTCGTTTTGGATCTTCTTGGGACTATTGCGTGTACCAATGTTGTGATTGAGAGTGTTGCGAGTAGGAGAGTGGGTTTGGTTGCTATTTCCTTCTGATTTAGTACACGAAATCGCTTCAAGTCTATATTTAATATGTCCATTTCCATTTTTTTTGAGTTACTCTCTGCTCCTGTTGCTTCCTCTTGGGTATGTTCTGAGCGGCAATGTTATGAGTGAGAATGTGAGTTGGGTTGCTATTTCCTTCTAATTTAATAAACAAAATCGCACTATGCCTTTACTAGTACATTGAACTACCTTCCTCCGGGTCGTCCTCTTCTGCTTTTGTATCTTCTTGGGAGATATGCAATTGGGCATGTTGTGATAGAGTTGTTGCAAGTGGTAATGCATTTATTTGCTATATTTCTCTATTTAAGTCTAGCCAAATTGCCTCAAGTTTTTATTTATTACGTTCATCTACTTCCCTATAGTTTCTCTTCTACTTCTTTTGAGAGTGTTGTGCGTAAAAATGTTGTAAGTGGAAGTATTGTGAGTGAGAGTTTTGTTGCTACTTCCTTTCGTCTCATATTTTTATTTACTTTGTGGATCTATCTTCTTCTGGGTTATTTTCTTTTCCTTTTGGATCTCCTGGGAGTGTTGTAAGTGTAAATATGAGGTTAGTTTCTGTGCCATTCTAATTCAGTCTAATCAAATTTCTATTTACTATGTTTATCTACCTTTTCCTACGTCGTATTTTCCTTCTTTTGGATCCCCTTGTAAGTTTGGCTACTATATTACATATTTAGTACACTGATTCGCTATTGAATGATCTTCTGTAAATAGATCTGAATGCTTTCACGGCTGGTGTTGTGATGGATCTTGTCAGAAAAACTTAAGATTCTTTAGGTGATCTGAAACAATAATATAATCCAATGGGAATTACATTAAGACAAGTAATAAACTTTGGAGGTGCACCTTCTTCTACTTATAAATATTAGCTTAAACTTGTACTAACGGAATCAAAATTATTATTCATGATACTATTGTGTGAACTATTAGCTTTGTCAAACTATACAAAGCGCTAAACTCTGATAGGATTATACCTGTGCTTTTGCAGCTTATTATACCAAAATTTTGTAGGATTTAAAGAGCAAAGCTAGCGACAGAATGCATTTCTTCTGATTTGAAGTGATCTAGAATAATCTTTATTTCTGAACTTGAAAGATATTATCTACAGGCATAGACATCTATACAAACCTATCATTATATCATCTTTCGTGATGTGTTTAGTAGAACAATTGATTGATGTATGTATCAATCAAAACAGTTATGTAGAACCGCTCTTTATAGAATGCTTCTTAAATTGTCTTGAAATAGTTCTAATAGTTTTTTTGGTCACACTTATTGCGAGTTAATATATTATTAATATTTTGCACGACAGAAAAATTTAGTAAAAAATTGAATCTGGTGAAGTAATAGGAAGAATTTTGTAATTCTTGTTGTCAAGCCTAACAGTGAATAAGCTTCTTGTTCAAGGAAATGGGTAAGGTTATTTTACTTAAGATATACCCTCAATCTAGAGAAATTCCAAGGAAATTTATCAATAGAAGACTCCGAGCATTATGAGAAGATAGTGACTTGAGAAAGACCTTTATAGAAACTCTCAGAAAACGACATAATTTATCAAAATATATATATATATATATATATATATATATATATATATATATATATATATATATATATATATGTGTAAGTTAAAACTAAGACTACGCGTCAATAAGTAGCTTTGAGTGAATTATAGTATTGAGTACTTTATTTTAAAAGTGAAGACAAACTGAAACTTACCTATATAAATAGTTAATAAAGAAAAATTAACTTTGAATAAAATATGGGAAGTGAAATTACTCATGGTGATAAAATCTCTAGTTAGCTCTGGATCATTAGGGTCTAAAGTAAAATAGAGACAAATCAAGTTGGAGCTGTTAAACACTATATTATAGCAGTATTATAATTTCAACCGTGAAAGCGCTATTAATTTTACCTCCTCTAGATATTTTAGTCAAAGCTAGCCCGTCTAGTCACACCTAGATAACAGGAAACTTCATAAATCCGTTACTCGAAAGGAACATTGGTTCTATGTACACCATTAATGTCTTCAGAAGCAACAATAGGCACTCTTTTGTGCACAAGAGTAAAGAAGAAAAAAAAGAAAAGCCTGATGTATCAGTAAGAAAAGTATTAGAAACTATTTCGCCCTGATGGAGCGTTGCGCTTTAAAGCACAAAATTTGGACCCTCCAATTCTGTAATTATCTTCAACTTTTAATCATGCAATTCCAAATCAGAGGTGATAACACGTAAGCTTCGAAATAATTTTACTGCCGGCCGTAAAGCGCGCCCTTAATTCCTCCAATTATCCGCGCGATGACGTCATAACTCGCAGAGTTTCGCAAAACGGGCGTAAAACTGAATGCCAAACTGCAAACTTTTTATTGTGGGCGCCGAGTTTTTTACGCGGCAAATTAAAGGTAGCCGGAAATGTTTTATTGCAGCCGGAGCGGAAAATGCCGCGGGCGGACCGGCCCTCTCCGAGGGCTATGAAGTTATTAGCGCGGGCGTAAACTTTATTTTATTAGAAAGCACACGTGCTCGATGTAGACAGCGGGCAATAAAAGTAAACGCGGAAATTTTATCATCGGCGTGCTGGAGGATGGGCTAAATTATTTGTTCCGGTCAGTGGTGGGCAAAAGTTATTTAATTCAAGACATTTTTCGTAATTTTCGGGCTCGTGGTATTTTTTAGATGAGAATATGGAGAATCACCTTGGCAAAGGGAAGAAACCCGAATCATTATGCATAAATACGAGATTGAATCAAATATCAACTGGAATTTTTTTACACGCTATATATTGGAAATGAGAATACCCGCAACAAATGTTCTTCCCTATGTAGAGTACCTTGCACTAGCGCTTTTGTCAGAATAAGAAGTACCCTGATCCATTGCGCAACGAATTATCAAGTTTCTCCAGATATTCCAAAATTTTGAGAAAATGTGAGGGGGCAGTTTGGAGACAACACCTTTAAAAAGGCCAAAGTGCAGGTTTAGCATAAATAGCTTTTGGAAGAACGAGAAATAGTTGGAAATGAAAGTCAAGTGATTGAAGCAAATATTCGTATTGTTCACCGCCTTCTGTAGAATAACGGCTAATTAATGGTTTCTGAAACTGCTTTTAAAGTAACAGCGGTTCTCAGATAATCTGAGTCGCCCTATACAGCTGCCCAAACTTTACAAAACAGAATTTGTTGTAGAATACACTGAAACACCCTTCCTGCAGTTCGAAACTTGTTGCCCCGAGAATATTATTTGTTTATATTACTAAAATGAGGACTTAGATGAACAAAGAAAGTCTAGTAGTAGAAAAACTAGAAAGGTGTAAATCAGCAAAAGAGAGACTGGGAAATATAGAATCGAAAATAGAAATATAGCATTTAGGCCGGTAAAAAGTACAGGAGAACATCTTAGTGGTGTATCTGCAACAGGTTTTGGTCGGGTGGTTGGGTCTTTCAAGAAAATCCATGCAAATAAATTAAACTTGACAAAATAAGATTTTCGATGTTAATGATAGAAAAAAAATTTAAGATAGGAGACGCATGTTAGTGATAATTGCTGCTCTGAGGTGTTCTGCTCATAGCTCTGTGGTTTGTGTCACGTACGACGACGCTTTGCCATTCTCACCATAGTTTTTGTGATCTTTAACTTTTAAAATCTTAACTGAAGCAAAACTGGATAAGCTTTTACGATCTTCTGAAAAGAAGTAACCTATTTAGGGTGTGTTATGAGTGAAGAAGAATTGAAGAGAAAGGTGGAAATGAAGAAATGGCTGTGAATGTCACACTGCCCTATTTTAGCCAGAATCTACAAGAACGTTAGAAAATTGTAGTATTGAAGATGTTCTATATAAACATACCATACGGGACCAATAGAAGTGTCATGGATACTTAGTTTTTGTCTGTCGTAGAAACCATGAGAAAAAATAGATATCCCTTAAACTTTTTGAAAACGGAGGAAACAATTTTCTTTTTAGAATTTGTCTATGATCAAAATAAGCGTTTACCGTGCTTTTTCCTTAATAAGTACGTTATACTTTTATAAAGTCTTTACTCTCTAAGATTCGTAAATCAAGTATTAAGGAAGCCTGCAATTGTTATATTATAGGAGTTTTACTAGAGCAGCTGGTATGTATAATTAGCTTGACCACTTAAAGACAGTAGCCACTAAAAGTATTGTATGGAATGCTAAAACAAAATTTTCTGCAGCTAATACAGTGAGATATCGAAAAAGGATAAAAAATACCTTAATACTTTTGTGTGTAATAACAATGGGTGTTTTGGACAAGAGAAAATTATGTAGATTTGCAGAAACATCAGCAAAAACGATGTCGTACTTCGCCAAAAAACAAAAACAGAAAGGTACCAAGGAAAAATTATTTTAATCAATATAAAATGCTAAACACAATAAACATTACTATAGTATAATGAAAAAACTATTAACTATAATATAAACGAAACAATATACAACAGTATAAACAAAAATAGACTCCTATGACACTTGTAAGTGTTATTGGTATTATTAACTATACAAACCAAACGAAACAAGAACGTTCCTACAAAGTTGTTATAGGGCATATCTGTCATACAACCCTTAAGGGTGTAGGATATACATTTTATTCTACTGATCTCTATTCCTATTAATGAATTTTCTCCATTCCTTTTCTGTTATTTGCCGTCTTTCTTGCCTCTACCATATTAATCTCTCTGTCTGTCAATATTTCTCTCACACAATCGTCCCACGTTTTCCTAGGTTTTTTTCGGTCTTTTCTTGTGTCTTCTTGCTTCCCATGCTTTTTTCACCGGTCTTTCATTTTATAATCTAATGAGACAACCAAACCAGGTGAGTTTCCGTTCAACTATTTTTAGTATAGTTTCCACATTTAGTCTTTTTCGTATCTCCATGTTTCTTATTTTGTCTTTTCTGGTGACGCCAACTACTTTGCGGAGATGTTTCATCTACATTGTCTGTAATTTTCTCTTCATAGATGTCGTCAGGACCCACGTTTCACATCCAAATATAAGTCGGTACAAACACAGTTTTATATACTGCTAATTTGGTTTTCTCTGAGAACTCTCTTTTCCCTATGAATGTATTTCTTAAACTGTAAAATAGGCTAGATGTACTTCCCAACCTTGCGTTTATCTCCGCTTCGTGGTGACCTTTGCTGTTGATGTTTACCCCTAAATATTTAAACGTCTCCACTTGCTCCATTGTCTTCCTATTCAATATAATGTTTGTGTGTAGACTATCTCTGCCATTATCTTTTGTAGGTTTATTTTTATGTTGCTTAATGCTAGTGCTTTATCTCAGGCTTTCATTCCGGTCCGTACATTGAAGCAGAGTGGACGTGTGCGGGCCAATTTTACCTGTGATATCGCCGCGCCGAGCCGCAGTCCTAAGGACAAACGTATTTACTTACTCATCTTTGCTATAAAGGGAATTTAATCAGGGCCCAGCGAACGCATCCTCAAGTGCTGCCAGGAGCGCGCCCGTACGGAGGGTGAACTCTACGGCGGCGATCAAGGCTTCAACAGCACCTGCGAGCCGGCCCTCTCCGGCCAGCAACCGGGGCCTTTCCCCAACGAGAGCATCTTCAGGCCGGTCATCCTGAAGGGCTTCAGGACACGGAAGCCATACGGGCAGCTAGTTTCGATTTGAGTCTCAAAGAGGAAAGACGTTAAGAGCAAGTGTTCTGATATCTTATCAAGTGACCCGCGATATCGCGAGTGCACATTTATTTACTTATTACATTTTCAATTTTACAATATTAAATAAATACGGATTCAACCAAAACCTAAACGTTTTTGGGGCCGTATGGCCTTTCCTCCATCTCCAGGAAGGATGAAGTCCTTTCAAAGGGCATCCCCAATTGCTACACAATTGACTAATCAAGACCAGAGGTACAGCTTTCAGAGCCAACAAATACCAGGTAACTATCCAATACAGTCACAACAACCATTTTATCCCCAAGCCTCTCTACCAAACAATTACATCCAATCCACTATAATACCCCCACAAATAGAATCAAATAACTGGACTACAGACCATAAAAAATGAAAAATATAGAAAATAGAAATGAAACACACGAACCTGAAATTAAATCCAAACAAATAAAGGGAAACGACTACTGGCTCAACCCGACTAACCGCTTTTCAGTCCTAGCGGAAGAAAATTTAGAAGCTCAACAACAAGACGACAGCACTGAAAAGACTCCTACTCCTAAACCTCCCCCAATTTTTATAAATGGGGTTAAGGATATCACACCTTTAGTTCTTGTACTGGAAACCATCGCTAAGTAGAATTATGACATTAAAGCCCTCGCAAATGATCAGGTTAAAGTGCAACCAAAAACAACCGACCACTACAGAGTAATTATAAAAGAATGGAATGAAAAAAAACGGAATTTCATACATACCAGCCAAAGGACGATAGGAACTTCAAAGTAGTACTGAAAAACTTGCTTTATTCCACTAATATGGATAAAATTAAGGCTGAAATTGGAAATTTAGGTCACAAAGTAGCGAATATATGGAATATCAAACAATATAAAACAAAAACACCTCTACCTATGTTTTTTGTTGAACTCAAGTCTGCTTCCAACAATAGACATTTACAAGGTGGAGTATCTCCAACAATGCAAGATCAAATTTGAACCGCCCAAACATAACCGGGAATAGTGCAATGTATCAGATGTCAAAGATATGGCCATACAAAAAACTTTTGCTACCTAAGACCACGATGTGTTAAATGTACTGGAGACCACTCTAGCGAAAGTTGTACACGAAAACCCAAAACAAAATCTGCAGATGTTCGTTGTGTTCTGTGTGATGGAAACCACCCGGCAAACTATAAGGGTTGCACAGTCTACAAAGATTTACAGAAAAAACAGTTTCCGTCTCTTCGGCCTAAACTGTACACCCCTCCCATACAAATTAAATGTTACCAACAAACATAGCCGAGACTATCATACTCAACAATAACCAAAGCTCAAACCCAGAAATCTCATACTACTAATAACAATATACACAATCAACCTTACCAACAATCTAACGATTTAGCCGAACTAAAAAATATGATGAAGGGCCTATTTGAACAAATAGTTACCATGCTAAACCTTCTCACTGCAATGCTCTCCAAACTCAAATAATGGCTCAGTTATTAATAATAGCATTGTGGAATGCAAATGGGCTCTGGCAACATTCACAGGAGCTAAAAGTATTTATACACAACCACAACCTTGATATTATTCTTATCTCTGAAACGCGTTTCACCCAGAAAAGCCATTTTAAAATGCCAAATTATTTCATTTATTGCACCAACCATCCTAATGGCAACACGAGAGGCGATTCAGCACTTGTAATAAAAAATTTGATAAGCATCATCAAATAAACAACGTAGTAATTGAAGATTCCACTGGCCCCCTAACCGTCTCGGCTGTTTACTTCCCTCCAAAACATATAGTAAAACAAGAACACTACGAAAACTTCTTTGGGACACTAGGACACCGGTTCATCGCAGGTAGTGACTATAATTCAAAACACACCGATAAGGGCTCTAGGTTAATTACACCGAAAGGACGTGAATTACTCAAAACATTAGAGAAAAACCTCCTGAAACACTTATCTACTGGCGAACCCACATATTGGCCATCGGATAGACGCAAAATACCAGACATGGTGGATTTCGCTATTACCAAGGGCATCCCTCAAGGCTTTGCCATAGCTAAATCATGCTCAGACTTATCTTCAGACCACTCCCCAGTCTTGATATCACTATTCACAAAAGCGATAATAAATTCACTCTATAAACGATAACTTACCGTTAGACATCAGTCTTAAAACCGAAGAAGTTGAAACAGCCGTCAAATTATTTAACGATGTAGTACAACAGGCAGGCTGGTACGCAACTCCCGAACCACCTGATGTCAATAAAATTTACGATTGTCCCATAACAATAAGACAAAAAATTCTGGAGAAAAGAAGATTCAGAAAACAATGGCAGAGGTTAAGAACTCCAGAAAGCAAACGCCTATTTAATGCGGCAGCTCAAGAAATAAAAGAAATACTTAAAAAGAACAAAAATGAATGCATTCAAACATTCCTGAGCAACCTAACACCTACCGAAAGCACTGACTACTCACTATGGAAAGTGACCAAAAAGGCTAAGCAAGTAACACAAGCTTCACCACCAATCAGAACACTTCAGGGAACTTGGACCAAGAACAACGAAGAAAAAGCAAATGCATTCGCAGAACACCTCTCTGATGTGTTCCAGCCACATCCATCGGAAAACGCACCAGAGGAAAAGGAAGAATTAATCCACTTACTAGAAACTCCATATCAGCTCTAGCCACCACTACCAAGAATTAAAATTGGGGAGGTTCAAGAAGTCATTAGAAATCTGCAGTCCAAAAAAGCTCCGGGTTATGATCTGATAACTGGGAAAATCCTCAAACAGTTGCCCTACCATGGTATCAAATATCTTACGCAATTGTTCAATGCAATATTGCGCATAGGATACTTCCCAAATCAATGGAAAGCAGATTGTCCTAATTCCCAAACCAGGAAAGCCTCTCAACGAGATACAGTCATACCGTCCATAAGTTTACTACCGGTAGCAGCCAAAGTACTAGAAAAAAATAATACAAAGAAGACTCTCGCAAATACTTGACAATAACGATGCAATCCCCCACCATCAGTTTGGCTTCAGACAAATGCATTCTACAACAGAGCAAGTACATCATGTTGTCAACAAAATCAATGACGCGTTTGAAAATAAACAATATTGCTTGGCAGCCTTTTTGGATATAACGCAGACTTTTGACAAAATGTGGCATATTGGACTGTTATACAAACTGCGATCAATCTTTCCATTAAATTATTTCCTTCTTCTAAAATCCTATCTCCACAATAGACATTTCCTCGTCAAAGTTGGCACTGTTCTCACGAAACTCTATCCGATAAGTGCTGGGGTACCACAAGGCAGCATACTTGCGCCATTGCTCTATGTAATATATACGGCTGATCTTCCGACCACACCACAAGTTTTAATAGCGACGTTTGCTGATGATATGGCAGTCCTAGCCATTGACGGCGATGCAGCTGTTGCCTCACAAAAACTACAAACTTCTCTAAATTCAATACAATCATGATTACAGAAATGGAGTATTAAAGCAAATGATACAAAATCCGTACATGTAACTTTTACTACGAGACGAGAAACGTGTCCCCCCGTTAATCTATACAACAAACAATTACCGCAACAAGACGACGTAAAGTACCTTGGTTTGTACTTGGATAGAAGACTCACCTGGCGGAAGCACATTCTTACAAAGCGAAAACAACTAGGTTTAATTCTCACCAAAATGTACCGGCTAATAGGGCGATATTCAAAACTTAACATCGAAAATAAGCTCTTCATCTACAAAGCTATTATTAAACCAATCTAGTCGTACGGCATTCAGCTTTAGGGAACTGCTTCAACATCAAACATAGAGATTCTAGAACGCTTCCAATTCAAAGTGCTCCGCATGATGGTTGACGCACCGTGGTATGTGATAAACGCAACAATTACGAACGATCTGCAGATCCTAACGGTCAAGGAAGAAATTCTCAATTATAGCACAAAATACAAATCTCGACTCAGTGCGCACCCAAACGATTTGGTAACAAATCTTATGAATCAGCCATTAAACCACAGAAGGCTTAGAAGGTTTACGCCCAATGATTTACCAAATAGATTTTAATTGCATTTGAGTAAGTTAGTTTTAGTTTAGATGTAAGTTTAGCTTCTAAGTTATTTTCCCATCAGTCACACTAGGTCTAAAAACCTTTTATATATGGAAGAGTGCTACTGAGCACTCTTTTGCATGTCATAGCTGTAATTGTCAATTAATTTGCTAAATGTATTCTTACAGTTTGCAAATAAAATGGGAATTTAAAAAAAAAAATCTCAGGCTTTTAGGCTTTTTTGTAGATCTCTTTTTTTTCTTCCAAATATTACCAGGTCGTCGGCAAAAGCACACTCCTTTAGGTATATCGACTCCATGTTCCTGTGTCCAATGTACATCTTTGTCGTTTTTTTAGTGGACCCAGCTTTCAAGCTGGAGACAAGATTCTATTTCTGACATCTGCCTCGCCTTATAATTTTTGATTTGTGATAGATAAACATAACGTTTTCAGTATTCAATTGAGGACGCCAAAAATCAGCCTGATCGAAAAATCTCGAGCTCGGTTTGACTGGAAGAGGGCCGCAAAGTATTCGAATATAATTCGCTGTCATTCGTTTCAATAAAATTTCGTTAAACCCTATAGTTTAGTTTCATGCATAGGGTCCGCTCTGCTTTACCTGTAACGCAAATTTTCATTTGTTTCCCTTGTTTCTTTTATTATGTCGTTTAAGACTATGTTAAAAAGTATAGAACTTAAGGACTCATCCCTGTCTTAGTTTGGTATTTACTTAAAATTCTTCTGACTCTCTATTATCCGTTCTTATACAATTTTTGTTCTCCTTGTACAAGCCGATTATAGCTGCTACTAGGTTATCCTCCATTTTTCTTTTTTTTTTAAAGATTGTTCTGAATTTGGTTCTCGATATTCTGTCGAATGCATTCTCTAGGTCTATAAACGCTTGGTACGTTATAATATTTCTTTCTAGGGACTTTTGGGCGATTGGTTTGACTGTAAATATATGGTCGTTTATACTTTGCCATTTTCTGAACTCTGCAACTGTTCTAATTGTTCCTCAATTTGCTCCGCTAACTTCTTTTCTAAAATCCGTTCGTATATTTTCTATGTACACTCAGTGGGTGATCCCTCTGTAGTTTTTGCACTCCCGGCTGTTGCCCTAATTGAAGATCCGAACTATGATGCTAATTTTTCGGTCTAGCGGCACTTTCTCTTCCTTCCAAGCTTGATCAAATATTGATGTTAGCAGTTCTAGTCCTGTAGGTCCCATATTCTTGAACATTTCGCCATTAATTTGATCATGACCTGGTGCTTTCACATTCTTAAGTACTCTTATATCTTCTGTCATTTCATCCACTTGTAATTCTTCTGCCGTTTAGTCTTCTTCTTGGTCATCATGTGCTTTCCCTTCCTCATCTTCCTCTGCGTCCTCCGTCCTTAACAGTTCTTCGAAATACTACTTCTATCTGTATATTATTTGATTCCCTTCAATGAGAGAATTTTCATTTTTATCTTTGACTTGTTTAATTCCGACCTGTTGATTTCCCGTTCTTGCATTCTTGAGAGTCTTGTAAAAAAGTTTTTGGTTTGTATGAAAATCTTTTTCCACTCTATAGCCGAAGTTCTCCCATGATTTTTTCTTTGCTGTTCTTACAGTCTTTTTAACTTTCGCTCTTTGTTTCTTATATTTTTCATGGCTTTCTTGTGTTCTTTCTTTGAAGTATTGCTTTCATTTGTTCTTTTTGAGTTTTACCGCGCGTTTAATTTTATCGGTCCACCGTGTCGATTGCTTTGAATCTCTATTCCTATTTGTTCATATTGTACCGCATACCTCTCTAGCTGTGTCTATCAATGTTTTCTTGTACCACTTTCATTTGATTTCGATATATTTTCCCTGGGTTTAATTTTGTTTGCTTAATAGCTTAGTTTCAAATTTTTCTCTGTATTTTTGTGCTATTCTTGTCAGCTAGCTTGTGTGTCTTTATTGCTTCTTGTGTGCTGTTTGTTGTATCTATTTTATTTGTTTTATTACTCTCTGGGATGTGTGGTCTCATGTATATATTTTACATTCTAGCAGAATAACTATGGTCATTGCCAATCTCTGCTCCTCTTCTTGCTTTTACGTTTTTCACTTTTTCCGTGTTGGTTTTTTGGATTAGTAGGTAGTCTATAATTGACCTTTCTCTTCTACTTTTGATTTCTTTTCTGTACTTGTGGGCGTGTCCTTATGCTTAAAAAATCCATTCATTACTAGTAAATTGTTTTGAACGGAAAAATCAATTATCCTCTTGAACTATCGTCCTGTATGCCCACTCTTCCGTTTAAGTCTCCAAGGATGACTACTTTTCATTTAATTTCATTTACTATTGCTGTAGCTTCTTCCCAAAATTTATCTTTCTTGGCCTCTGCTTCATCTTCATTCTAGTCTCAAAATTCTATGCATTTACTCTATTTGTTTTTGATTATGCATCCCACTCCTCCTCTGGCTCCCTCTTTTTCTCTTATTCCACTCAGTATCATTAAGTGTCCGCCATCTAGTTCGATGTTCTGTCTAGAATGCTAGAATGTCTAGATCATGATTCTCACATTTTTGTAGCAGTTCATTTTCTTTTCCCTTTAAGCTTTTAATGGTCCACGTTGCCATTTTAAATATTTCATTGCATTTTGTATTTTCCTTTTTCACTTCATCTGCTATTTTCTCCCTTGTCCTTTTAATGTTTGTATTTTTATCTACTCATTTTTTTCTTCTTTGCCGTTATCATTGTGCTAGTCGTCTTTCCAGATTCTCGTCCTTTCTGTTTTTTTTAATTCTAGAGAGCTTTTTAGTCTATGAATTATTACGTTCGGTATAATCTTGCTAGCATTTGATATTAATTTAAATGTCTTATAATTTTAACATTTCCTTGTTGATCCTTTTATTATAAAAAAAGATTGGTATGGATTTGGACTAGTCGTCTGGTTATTGTCCTATTGTCTATATTTTATTATTTCTATCAGTTATTATTTTTAGCATCTCACTATTAATGTACCTTTTTAGGTGCAGTTTTTTATAGCATATTCCACTTCATCTTTTAGTATTGGTGGCTCTAGTTTAATCTAATGAGTATTTACGAAAAACATCAAATGCTCTCTGGCCTCCATGCTTCTTCTTTTGCATTAAGCTAGCCACCTGCCCAGGATACACACTCATAAAAGAAGAAGAAAAAGGGTATTTACGATGGTTTCATTTTTATCTGGTCTGGTATTCTGCTCATACAATTATTTACAGTGAATTTAATAGAATGTTCAATATAACCTAGTTATTTTGAATACAAAACTGTAATAGTTTTTTAGCTCATCATTCCTGGTGCCTAGCCTATATTTTTC
Source organism: Sinelater perroti (assembly GCA_036346155.1). NCBI lineage: Eukaryota > Metazoa > Arthropoda > Insecta > Coleoptera > Elateridae > Sinelater > Sinelater perroti. Next base: position 570,160 of record JARFIY010000009.1, read on the forward strand.
GGTGTTGTTTTTGAGATTATCTTCATAAGCATTTCCAATTTTTGCATTAATATCGTCTTGAATAATAGTTTCTTTTTATAATGTTTATCAACTGTGTATGAAAGTCGTCTATTCCTATCTCCGTTGATTTATAGGTGCATGCATAGACCTAGATTATGTTCATCTATATCGGTTTCGTATTTAGTTTGAATTTCGTCATTTATAGGATTATCGCCAAGCACTGTATTTTTCATTTCTTCTCATATTTGCGCTACTTCATTCTGTTATCATGTCCGGAAAAGTAGTTTGTATTGCCATTTGCTGTTTTATCCTGATCCCTTTCACTGCGTTTCACGTATTCCTATCTATTTCTTTATCTTTTTTCTATCATATTTAGTTTTATGATGGGATTTAGGGGTTGGACTTGATTTTTCTAGGGGTTACAGAATTTGAGGGGACAACCAAGAGCTCACCTGGGCTAGCCCTGAAGTAGATCTACCTTCAATTGGGATTACTGAGAGGTATCTACCCGCTAGCTGTGTATTTCATTCTATTCCATTTTAAACTGGGTGGCCTTCTACTTTTTAAAATAAAAGTGCGTTATTGCAACATTAAACTCGTTTCTGTCAATTTTTGAACGTCTGCAGAATACAATGAATGCGTCGCTTTTCACTTAAATTTGGTCTTCTTTTGTTTGAAGAATGACGTCACCTAACAAACTGAAGTTCCACCCCATAGAAATTTACTATAATTATGATATGAACCTTGCAACTCTTTGTTTAAAGACTCAGTACCAAATTGACGGTTTACAATAATAAAAAACATAAACGAAAGTATTTTGGTTTTTCTAAAATACCCCGCGGTCGATGCGGGAGAAGATAACTTCGCATTCTTCTGGATTAAAAACAAAGTTCACTCCTGAACGTAAACATGGGCTCCTAACGGTCTTCCATTCCGCGTTATCAAACAATGAGTGGACTGGGAAAATAGGTGGACTAATAATAACATCCGCTGCGGTCAGGCCCTTATCAGATTTTTGCAGTTATTGGTCGCGTTGCGGGCGGCCGCATTCGCTCCGGCGAAGCTGTGAGAAAGTGCGAGTCCGATGCGCCCTCGCCAATTTCGGCGCCCCGGCAGTGAATGATGGCGAAGGGAAGCAAAAAAGGTCGGTAGCGGCAATCGCCGGTGCTTTGTTTAAGAGGATTGCCCGTTCGCAGAGGTGAAAATAAGCAGAGGCGACAGCTTCGAGGGCTCGGAGGCGGACAAGCGCTCGCTGGCGGAGAGCGAGGGCTCCGGGGACGGCGGAGATGAGCCCAAGCGACGGAGGAAGAGGAGCGCCGGAGACGAGGAGGACGGTAGGGCGGCCGAATATCGGGGACGTATCGGCGGCGCCTGAAATGTGGCCCCGATTACAGCCCCGATACACAGGTGGAGGCCGCATTTGCATAAAATGCACGATCTTAAATTTAATAATTTCCCGCGGCCTCACCCTCTGCGTGGGCGAAATGAAATTCTGGCGGAGCGGCGCCCTATTGATTTTGAAATTACCGAGCCCGCCTTTATTGTCTTGCACAAATCGGATAAAAAGTGATTTTTTAAATAACCGAAACGGCTAATGACCTGCGTTCGTTGCAGAACTGGAGCTTGACGATAAAACGGAGAGGGAAAGGGAGGACTCTGTTGTCGTAGCTATAGAAGATGATGATGTGGATAGAGGGAGGGCATCCCAAAAGCAGTCGAATACGTATGCTGCCAAGAAGACCGTTGCGCAAGGTGCGTTTGTTTTACCAAAAAATAAAAATGTTTTATATTATATATTATTATAAGTGCTGTACATCGTTAGCTACAACTTTTTCCCATCTTTCTGGCAATAGGCGGATTTTCCGGCGAAGGAATTGCTTGTCCTGTGGTACAATCCAAGAATCTACCCATTTTTTTGATATCATCAAAAGAGTTGAAGCATTACTCAAACAAACCATGCGTGTTATCGATCTAAACAAATGATAGCCAGAAGGAGTAATGTCTCGTGAATACGGCGGACGAGTAAGACATCGCTTCGAAGTGTTTCCAAATAGCGTTGACGTGCTGGAAAATCACATTATCGTGTCTTCCGCATATTTCGACAGTTTTTCTTAACGCTGGGATCACTTTGATCAGTAGTTGTCAGTAGTGATCCTCAGTGATGGTTTTGCCTTTTTTCAACCGCTCATAAAACACTACGCTCTTCTGATCCCACTAAATGCACAGCATTTTCCTCGAACTATGGATATTTTGCTTTAGCGCCGATGTTGAGGTCGATAGTAATGTTTGGCTGGGCACTACGTAATGAATCCATTTCTCATCACCAGTCACGATACGGTTCAAAAACCTCTTCCTCTGTGTCTTTGAAGCACGTGGAAAAACGTCTTTTGACGTTTCTCGGCTTCAATTCGTGTAGCACCCAATTTCCTTGAGTTTGAATAATATAAATTGCCTTCAAACATTCATTGATGGTCAATAAATCAACATTTAAGAGATATACTACTTTTTTAATCGTTTGACATGGATCTTCATCGAGTAAGTACTGTCTCCAATACTGTATTTTTAATTTTTTTCGGCTGCCCCGGGTGCTCCTCGTCTCCTGTGTCAAAATCACCACTCTTGAAATCGTCGAAACCAATACTCACAAGTCAAAACCAATAGAGCATGTTCACCATGAGTTTCAAATAACAGACGAAGGCTTTCAACTGACAATTTATTCAAATGGAAGCAAAAAGGTAACACTTCCCGCAAATTGCCTTTTGTCGACACGAAACTCGACATACTCAAAAAATTTATATGGTTTATTCTTGACATATATTCAAACATCAAGGCTAATTATGTTGCTTTGTCATAAAGTTGATTACTGTATGTACTGATCACAAAAAAATACTAATAAGAATGTTTTTTGTGAATTTTTTAAAGTTAATTCAACCTTCAATATCTTTAAACATTATACATTTACAGATTATGTATTTTTGTTCATAATTGTATGGCTATATCATTTTCTTTTGGTGTGTTAAACTATTTTTGGTTTTCTCTCATAGTCGTAACCTTCAGTAATGAAGCGACGTGATTACACAGCTGACTTTTATTCTGTCCTGTACATTATCTCTCTCCATCTTGGTCTATCTTCGATGATTCTTATATTTTCCTGGAGCAGTGTTCCTGCCAATCTTTTTATTTCGTCTATCCACATTTTGAGAGAGCGTCCTTGTGGCTTTACTCTTTCAACCTTTCCCTGCATTACAAGTCTCCCAAAACCGTCGTTAATTCTTGTGAACGAAGTATTTTAGGTCTTACCACGGTAGAATTATGGACAGATTTATTCTGTATTATGTCCTAGAAATTCTCAAAAGTATTCTCCAGCACCACATTTCGAAGTATTTTACTTTGTTCCTATCATCAGTTTTCAATATTTATTTATGTTTTTGTCCCATATATTGCTATCAGACAGAGGCATAGAAACTAAAAACTAAAAAAAGATAGGAACAAAATAGGACATACCCACTTTAGAGAAGCAGCTCTTGATTTTCTGTCGCCTTATTTCATGAAAGAAACCATGTCTCAACCCTAGCCCTATCACCTCTTTTTGTATTCCTAACTTTCTTTCTTAACCTTACGAAGAAAGCAACGGGAAAATACTTTGCGTAACATTTCCTAGATCATAGTTTGTCTCAAAGTAAAATACATTCAGAATCACAATACTATGAGCACTGATGAAAGAAGAACGTAGTTATTTTTCCGTAAAAAAAAGCACAAATGCATTCTGGAAATCTTAACATTATTTATGGTTAGTTTTTTTAAATTTATGATTTAAATATAATTTAATTTATAGGAAAAACTATTGAATGTGATGTTAGACCTGATGACTGAAAGTAGATATAAATTATTAAAAGCATAAAGCAATTTAAGATTTAAATTGTGCGCCCTTTACTTTCTATAAACGTTAGAAGTTGCATTTGTAGAGTTGATATCTAAATACATGCCAAAGTTTACCAAAGGCCACCAGAAACGTCATACATTTATAAACTGGGCTTTAGAACACAGAAATTGATGGTGATTTTTGCAAAAAAAAATTCATATTGAATGATGAAGCTTATTTTTTTAAATAGCTTTGTGAAGTGACAAAATTTTTATACATGGAGTAGTGAAAATTCACGTTCTATCTACTAATATGTCTACAAAAATGCACTGTTTAATGTACATCGTGAGCTGGAGGTATCAACTGTATACGCTATCGAAACTTCCTTTCAATGAAACAACGAATTTAAGCTCAAACCAAGTTTCCTGTTCGCGTTATCTTACAGAGGGGTAACATCGATTGGTTGCGATCTAACCTCCTTAGACTTTCTCTTCTGAAACTATTCGAAAAAAAGGGTTTATGTCAACAAACTTCATATAATTCCAGGATAAAAAAGAAATACCAGAAGTGCAGTTTTTCTACTAACCGCATTTATGGGATAGCATTATGGAAAACTTTTCTAACGGAATGGTTGTAGGAGGGGGTTGGTTATTTGGCCGACATTTCATTTTATACACACTTGATCCGATATTTTGTATTTTATTCAGAAACAACTTTTTGGGGTCCAATTTGGATCGCCCTATATAGATCAAGGAGATTGTTCAAGTCTGTTGTTTATCTTACTGGTAGTCATCAAGTGTACTTTTTCTTTAGCGTGCTGACGTTGGAACTCACTTTGGCGTAACCAATTCGGTCTTCTGCTATTCTAAACAGCTGTTTTGTGCTTCTGATGTCAATCATTTGCGGATATTTTTTAACTAAGATTTCTTCTTACCAATTCTGCGCTGACCGTCAACTGTACCTTTTAGAATAAGTTGTATAAGATGATACTTCCCTTCTTGTAGTACATGGCCAAGACAGATTGTTTTGCGCTATCTTATTGAGTTTATTAGTTCGAGTTAGGTGCCTGCTCTCCGCAGAAGTTCAATGTTTGTAGCTCTCTGGATCTATGACCTTCTTAACATTTTTCGAAAGCTTCCAAGAGGTTTGTTAATGTAATCTTGAGCGTCTATGTTTCCATGTCATATAACAGTATAAACTATATATAACATTTGGTCATTCTTTGTTTTAACTGAAGGTTTATGCTATTATTGTAGAAAAGTTTCTTTATCTGAGTTTAAATTTTCCATTATAAAACTTTGCAGATGTATGAAGTCATTTACACGTTCAGTTTGCTTGCCATTAATGTGGATGGTTGTAGCGTTGAAACTTTAACGGATGAATATTACGAGTTATGTTTTTGTTGTCATCCACTTATAAGTACTTGAAGATCCTTGACAAAAATATCATCTGCATATTTAATTATATCCACTACTAAAACCAAACGGTCCAGGGCTTCTCTAAAAATTCTATTTTTATGGGGGTTAAATAATAGGGGAGCAAGAATACATCCTTGTTGCACTCCTCTTTGAATTTTTAGATCTGATGATATTAGGTCTCCAATTTCTGACTTCTGCCTATTATTGCCAGGATAGATCTTTTTAATTCTAATGTTCTTTCCGTTCATATCTTTATCATGAAGTAATTCACGTAATCTGGTATGCTATCATAATCAACTAAGTATGTGAACACAACTCTTTATTATTGCTAGCATTTTTGTAATAAAATATTGAAACTAAAATTTGCTTCTCCTATTCCGAAAGCTCGCCTGAAAGAAAACTGTGGATTGTTTAAAATAAAACTTACATGTTGACCTTACAAGCATGTATTATGTGGAGGAAAATTTGTAATATGTGACTTATTAAGTCAATTGTTTCGTCCGGTATTCTTCCAAAGTTATACGTTTTCTTGAATAGATTAACTACAAGATATACGTTATCCTCGCTAATAAGTTTGACTAGTCCCATAGGAACCCCATCAGGACCAGTAACGTTTCTAACTTTTGCTTTAGATTTTAAAATCTTTGGAATCTTAGGATTCTTCTTGTCATCTTTGAGCTCTGTCTGTTTGTATCTTCGAATGCGATTCCCACATATTCAGCAATTCTTTTTCATTTAGTATAATTTGTTTTGAGTGATTTGTATTTTATTTAGGCCAGCTACTCTCTTTATTTTCTTTTGCTTATTAAATAGATTGTTTTTTTAATTAGTTCTTCCATTTTCTCGAATTGTCTTCTATCCATTTAGTTTTTGCAGCTTTATTTCCTTTCGTACTATATTTTGTAGTTTTTTGTATTCTGACTTATGTTTAAATAATGCTCCTCCTTCGGTATGATGAATGTTTCTTTTTAGAACGTTTCATTGGCTTCAAATATTGAGTAGTAATTTCACTTGTGATCTTCCATTAACATTCAGCAGAAGTAGATTGGGTCTGATATAATCTACCATTTGATGTTTTTATTGTATAATATTAGAAGTATCGGTATGTTTTGCAAAAGTTTTCTTTTAATGGCCTTTAGTTGTAGTTCGATGTGAAGCAACTAGCGGATTGTGATCCAAGACTCTTAGATACATTGTTGTTTTTTTATGTTTTTTATTTCTGTAACTTTTGTTTTTAAATTTAGTATCAATTTGATTTCGGATGGGTTTTGGATTATTTGGATTATCTTAAGGAGCTTTCTATGTGTATAAACGGCGTTTTGGTAACTTAAATCGTGTATTAGCTACTACCACATTTATCTCTTAGCATAACTGATGCAGCCTATCTCTTCTATAGTTGCTTTCATCGAAGCATTAGTCGGCTATTTTATCGGTCGCCGATTACCAAGACCATGCCATCATTATTTATTGACTTAAAGACGTTTTCAATTGTGTTCTAGAATTTTTCTATTTTTTATCCTATTTTCTTTTATATACTTAGAGTTAATATAAAAGGGGCAACCACAAACGTGCCACGTCATGGATTTCACCTTTTCAAATTTTCCAAAACGTATTCGAATATGATCAGGTTTCAATGGCAGGGTATTCAAGTGTCTAGACATCATGAAATATTTCAATTATGGCCTCACAAATGGAAATTGAGGTAGGTGTAGTTGCGCTGGCCGGGTTGGTTATGCAACAAGAACAACTTCCCCAAGCTATTATTAAGGGTCGAAGCTCCATCTTCAAACAATAAAGACAAGGTGTCTGTTGAATCATTGAGGCATCATGGAAGAAAGATTGGTTTAGCTAAATGGTTACCAATAATTTCTGATCAAATATTGATGACAAAGGAGTGCTGTGTAGGTTGATCGTACCATTTCTGCCGGAGATTGCTTAATATATAAAGAACATTGACAACAGATATTCTATAATGGTAGTGACCTGTTGGACAAAACAACAACAAACTTGTTCTTTGAAAAGTAGTCTGCCCGTGGTAGTATCTGCATACTTTACAAGTGATAAATATAGTATCGGTTTTTATGTAGGGCACTCAACGCATACGGCACACTGGATGGAGCATGCATTTTTTGGTAGAATAGATAGACTCCTTACTCAAATACACAAACATAAGGCGCTTGTCTTTCGTGTTTATTTCTATCTTTAATGAAGCTCATCAACACAAACAACAAGCCATTGTTGTAAAATCAGTTTTGTAATAATAGTGGTTTGTTGCAAAACCCAATAACAAAGTTTTCGTTTTGAAGAACATTCTCTTGTGATACTCCTCATACACACTGAAAGCTATTAGAACAGTAGTAGTACTCATGTAATAATGTGTCATCGCGTTGAAAGGCCTGGCGTTAGTCTGAACTTATCTTCAATGTCTTGTAGAACGCATTTTCTAACTCAGGTGTACGAACATGCGCCTCTTCTTCGTATTCACCTCCATCATTGAACAATCTTATCTCCTACAAACGATGAAACATCGCTGTTTTGTGATTCACTTGTTGTTTATGAGGGTAGGTTTTCTGGCAAATTTATATGGCTTCTGACCATTTTGAGTCGCTTCAGCATGCAACATATATATATATATATATATATATATATATATATATATATATATATATATATATATATGTTGCATGCTGAAGCGACTCAAATGGTCAGAAGCTATATATATATATATATATATATATATATATGAAGTTTAAAAGCAAATTAGCAAATGAAAAGAAACGTTATGAAGAACAGACCTAAGCATTTCCTCATATAAAATCATATAGGCATTTTTGTTCTTTTTTCTATTAGAAATTATCCCATCCATTTTGTATTTTTTGATGTCTGAACCGTCTCTTGAACACTTCGATATTGAGTAGATTAGTCACTGAGATGATTGCTTATTCTATCTGTACAACTGTTGGCATAGCCTTTGATTATATGTTTAATCCAGAAAACCTTGAGAATATGTGGTATAGGATTTGATGTACCGTATTAAAGGCTTTGATAACATTTAAGAAGACTATAGAGCATTAACCTTTATTAGCAAAGGTGCTATTTATAGGACCAAAAAAAACAAATTGACGATTCGGTGTTAGATTAATTTTTGTGATAGTTTCCATCTGCCTTTTTGCTAACATCAACATCATTTTGGATGAAGTCGAGACCAAATGAATTGAGCGATAAGATGTAACTTAATGTTCAAGTTTACTAGGGTTATATATAAGAATTATTTGTAAAATTTTCTACTGTACTAGAACTAAGACAATCACAAAATTTGTACATCACTATGAGTTGTTCTTTTTTTGTAGTTTCTGTATTGATCTCCCCATAATAAGATGTTATTTGGCTTTGCCTTGGTACATGTAATTATTTTTTCTTCTTTATGTATGAAGTACCGCAATGAAGGATCCATTTGGTATGATGAGCTAAAAAGGAAAAAAAATTTCTAAGGAGCGAGTAAAAATTTCAGCATTTTTTTTTGTTTCGTGTTTGCCCATGAGCTATCCTCTTATTTTAATAGTGGTGTGGATTTTCTTGGTTGATTCAAAGTTGGAAAGAGATTTTAACTGATTTTGTTCCAAAACTTGAAGCCTTGAAGCTCATATGGTGTGATGTGGATATGGAGTAATGCCCTGATAAGTGAAAGAATTATACTGGAATTGACAATTCATTGCTGAAATAACAAACAGTCCTAACCAGTCAGTGACTGTTATAACCATTCTTAGGGATAACTTTGAGAAAGCTTGGTAAGTTTACAGCAGTTTCTCCTCGGGCCTTTTAGGAATTGAAAAATCCGACTATTGTGTGAAATAAGTTTTATTAATTAAGAGAATATTTGGTCCATTATTTTGAACAAATGCATTTACTTTATCTTTGTAATTTGAAAGGTGTTATTTTGTGTAGTAGAGCCATTATTTTGTATCTGATTTACATCTGTGCTGTAATGTATGTTTTTCAATACAACTCTAAGTAAGTTATCTTCAATACAAACATATTCGTGCTAGCCAAGAACCTTTTTTAGTATTTCATAGGGCTGTACCTATTTTACTCGTAGTTTCATTTTGTGACAGGCTAGAATTTGATAGTAGCAATATTTGTTATTAATGTTGGATTCATGTTAGTAGTGATTATAGATGTTTGAATTTGAAGAGAGTAAAGGATAGTACTTTTTATGAGTTGATATTTTTGGGTATAGTTTAATTGCTTTTAATTCTATCTACCTCTGCATATGATTTTGTTAACGACTGAAATCTATGTTTACTTGTAACTAGGGAACATTATAGTTGTTTTGACTTTATTCATATGTTGAAGGGCTGTTTCCTATCCTCCTGGGTTTAAATTTTTTTTTGTATAGCCCTGAAAGTGGTTAAGTTTAATCATTTGGGATTTTCTAGTTGTGGATGAGTTTTGTCTCAACCTCTTCGTTTTTAATTTTCCTAACCAGGAGAGAAAAATCAGTCATATTAAGAGTTACGAGGTGCTCGCCTTCCATCTTCTAGTTGACTTGTTGCTTGTCTAAGAAAAGTTGTGGTTGTGATAAGGTGTTAGTTAAAGTTTGTGCCCACCGGAATTTTCTATTGCTGATACTTTAAAGTTTGTCTAGAAGCAGGCCAGTGCTTGAGTGTGATGTCAAAAAATTGGGAATATAGTAGCCCTGGAGTCCATTTGCGGCAGTAGTACATTTGAATATCAGTAAGGGGTTAAATTATTTGTAAATAATTCACCACTAGAATTGAAGCTAACATACAGAACCCATAGTAGATTAAATAGATCTTCTTACACTTACATTCAGTTAAGTAAGAGCGTGTGCGGGTGAACACGAAGAAAGAATTATTTAAAAACATTTTCAAATATACGGGTACGTTGTACTCCATCAGAATAAAGATGTTGTTGTATCAACAATGTGTCCACTCATCACTGGGGTTAATAATTGTCTGACATCTTCGAGGCATGCTTTCGACCAAATTGATGGGGTATTCATTCGGCAGAACCTCCAACTGCGACGAATTTCTCGTGCTAACTGATTCAATGTAAAAAATTTTCTTCCACAAAGCTTGTACTTAATGAATGCTCACACATTCTCAATCGGATTTGCATCGGGCGACTGCGACGACCAATCAAGTGTAACGATGCCAGACTGCTCTTTCCACTCGACGCAAAGCTCGCTACTGTGTTTGGGATCGTTGTCCTCCTGCAGGATCAAGTCTTCGTTTTTCTTGATGAAGCAACGTTTGGCAGTCGGTAACAAATATTTCTTATAAACCTCCAGCATTTTCGAAGTATTTAAGTTGTACGTTGCAACGTTCCAAAACCCAGTTTTGAGAATCAACTCCAAAGTTGCACTTTTACTGGTTGTTTAACGGTCGGCTGTACCAACATGTTAATTGAGGTTGACCAGGCTCGTAGAACGATAACATATCCCCAAACAGAATATTCGTCCCTAAAAATTACGTTGCTTTAATCTCAGTCGATATTGTCCTTTGCTAAAGCGAGTCGCTTTGACACATGATTCTCACCTAACAAAGGTTTCTTCATTGAACTACGGCATTTGATATAATGCGCAAGGAGCTGGGTTTGGATAGCTACGTACTATATATCTGTTATAATTTTTCTGCTTCTTAACGCAATATTAATCTCGGATCTTCGAAAACAAGTTCACGATTTGTATTACTTCTTTGTGTGTGTATTTCTTTTCAATTAAATTTTAGAATTCTCTAATATTTGTTTATTTTCTCTCACTTCCCACTTTTCTAATTCTGCAATGATTTTATTATCCTCTGTTTCAATTTTGTAACCACTTTTCACTGTTAGATCAATTTTACTAAGTGCTCTACTTTTTTTATGTTGTACTATTATTCTTTTAATAAGAGTATTGTGTTTATGCTTGCTCTTCGAACATATTTTCTGGCTTGAATATTCTTGTCTTCAGTTTTATTTTCTTTCATATTATCTTTTAGATTGCATATTTCGTTTAGTAGCGTGTTCTTGACACTTTATCATCCATCAGTTCTTCAAATTATTTGTCAATTTCTCAATGGTCACGGCTACGATCTGGTTTTGCTCGGTTATCATTTGTTAAATCGAGCAGCTTAATTTTGCTTGGATGTGCTACTTCCATAAAATTTTATGCAGTTTATACCACAATGTTTGCATCCGTTATTCACTGATAATTTCGTCTGTGTATTTTACTTTTTCACTACCTACGTGGTACGGTCGTGTTTACGGCACTTGCATTACCGCGCAGCTCTTTATTGACTTTACTCATTCTATTTACTGTCTGCTTTTCATGTAGATTCCACATTTGCCGTATTATGAATATTGGTCATATGCAAATTTTGTCGTTTGAACTTGTATGCTTACCGTTGGAGCTAATAATGAATTTATTCGGAAGTGTCTGTTTTGACTACATTTTTTAGGCATTTATTTAATTATTAAAATTAAGCAACTCAATTAGGAAATCGTGATCGGAATAGAGATCTGTTCTTAATTGGATTTCTAAGTCTGTTATACATGTTGATGTAATTAATTTGATTTATTATCCTTTTAACAGCATTAGATATTTCTGTGAAAAGGTGGCGTGAATGTTGCTTAAACTGTGTATTCATTACGACATTAATTATGCACTCCTGTCAATGAAATGACTTAGAACTAATTTTAAGTGATAAAGATTGTAGTTAAGCCATCTTATTTTATTTACTTTGAGAACCTTTTTCCATCTTCAAAAAGATTTTCAAGATTTTTATGTTGCTATTTGCTTCACGACTGTACGTTGTATTATTATTATATTAAGCAGGTGCTTTGTTTCCCTGATGCCCGCTGTAGTAGCTAGTAGACGTTTTCCCATCCGCCACCTGGGAAGATACTTGTTTGGAGATCTAATAACCCTACCGAATAGATGTGAGCCTTACAACAGATAAAGAAATAGTGCTTTGCCAAAATTACAGTACCATTCTCTTTAATCGTGCTGATTGTATGGAACTCCAAAGCCTTCATTTTAGTTAGCAGATTCGGAGACCTGTAGCAATCGTCAATAACTTTTAGTAAACTCAGATAGACATTTTATCTTAATATTGTTTTGTTCAGGAGTGGTCTTTTTGCTCTGTTTTCATTTAGATATTTGTCATATGATGCCAGATTTTATGAACATCTTGGTGAATCGACTTCCTCGGTAAGAGATCATTTGTTCATCTATGCTAATTCGCGAAATCGCAAAATATCTGGACTTTGCATTCACCATTTTCATATATTTTATAATCACGTACATTGGATCTGTTTTGTCTACTTGTTTGTTGTGGACTAAGAGGAGGTTTCGTGTTATGCTTTAGTGTGCCTACCTAATCATGTCCTGACGTACTATAATAATCTATCCATTATTATCCCCAGAGACCAGTACATTTCTTCCTTTAGAAAAAATGACCATAGAGACTAAACAAGTTGTCAAATCAGCAAGTAGTCACGTGCTTCTTTGCGAATGAAGCCTGTAAATGTACTACGGAATTTGGAAATGCAAAAATTAGTTAAGCTTTGGGTTTGACAAATGTCTTCTTCTTCTTTCTTTTTTCCCTATATCCATTTCCTGTAGTTGTTTCTGTCTCTCCCCATTGTTTTTCCTTTTATTTCTACCATTTTCTGGGTGTTGTCTGTCCACATTCTTATTGATCTACCGCTTGGTCGTCTGCCTTCCATTTTTGCTTCTAGAATCCGTTTTGAAATTCGGTGTTCTGCCATTCTTTTTGTATGCCCATACTATTTTAATGTTTATTTTCTATTATGGTTACTTGCTGTATTTGTTGCAGTTGGTCTCGAAACGTTGTATTTATTATTCTATCTCTTCTCGTTTTCCCAGCTACTTTATTTGAGTACTTTATTTTCCCTATAGTTATCTTAGATTTGTGCTTCTTTAGCATAGTCCAGCTTTCTGTCCCATAGGTCAAAATTGGAGCATATACTGTTTTATATATGTATGTAGCTTTTTTACTATTATACTTCTGTTTATTTAATATTTCGCTGTCTATTCGTCCATCATTTGCAATTATTGTTTCTAGATATCTTTGTATTTCTTCTATGTCTATGTTGTCTATTTTAATTCTTTGTGCTGGTTGGTGTTTTTGCTTTGATGAGCATTGGTTTTGTTTTGCCAACTTTGATATTTAGTCCAACTACTTCTATTTCCTTTTTTTACACGTTCATTGCTGCTTGTAGTTCTCTCCTTCCTGCTAAGACCACAATATCTGCGTAGACCATGTTTTGGATTTCCACCGACTCCATGTTTCAATTGCCTATCTTTAGCTTTCTGGTTTTATGCTTGTTATTTGTCAGTAAGTTGTTTTAATAGTCATCATTATATTTCTGAACTTCATGTACCGATAGATCTCTTTTAATACTTTCCCTTATAATAATGTCATCAAACATATAATGAAATTATAATTTTGTTGGCGGTAGTAACGATAACGGAGCCCATTTTATTCGTTCGTTTCTTATGCAAAACTCAACGAAGTCGACTGCGAATGACCGATTAAAAAGTCAACGCTTTATTGATTGCTCTAAACAGCGCCTTCTCTTACTATGACAAAAAAATTTATTTATATTTACCATCTATAGAAAATTTATTTTAAAATTCTGGAGGCAGCTTACCGTTTCGATATATATTATATTACTTTTTTTTTAGATTTGTTAATAATGTATATTGGTTTTTGTTTCGATTTCAAGCACAAAAAACACCCGTATAGAAAAAATAGTTAAAAATTAACTCATGAACTTTGAAAAATCGATCAGTAACTGAATTCAGAGCGACGCACGAATTAAATGTTGGCTTTATATTGACAATCTGTTACGGATAATAACGAGATAATAGGGTTACACGGACATTATTCATGATTATCGATTATCTCAAATAATGAATAGGGGATTTACACAACTGATGTAATTGAGTTATTAACTAAATTTTGGTACACATTGCGCCGATTAGTTTTGAGCAATTTATTGTGCGGCTAAATGAGGCTGAAATTGTGAATTTTTGGTTCAAAAGTTAGCGGTTTGTTTAAGAAAAATAAGGAAGAGTGAAATCAAGGGCAAAATGGGTGGCCAATTAAAGAAATTATTTGGCGTTTTGTCGGCTGCCTAAGCCGATAACGGCAACCGAAATAATTCGCTGCTATCGCCTTCAATCCGGAAATCATGTTGCCGATAAACCAAACGTAAAATGTATGTTAATTGCGTTATTTATTAAAAACCGATTAGAACAATATTTGTGTTAAACGAGGTGACTGTAGCAACATTGTAATGAATTTAAAAAAGATTTTTAACTAACCGGAAAATTAATAATAAATATTAACTATTCTGATGCCTATTTTTAAAAATCTTTTGGCTTTTTTATAATTATTCCTGAATGCTAATAGTAAATCTTCTAATAAATTAATTATTCCGGTAATTTCTCTAATATTGCCGATGTATAGATCTTAAAATTGCACAGCAACTTAACGCGGACCTTCTCAACGTTCTTGAATAATTTACTCGCCCCAGGTGGAAACTTGGACAAATTTCCTGCTCACGCCCCCGAGTTTTGGAATTAAATGTTTCAGTATACAACTGACAGATTACTTACTATATAATCTGGAAAGATAAATGCGCCCCAAATTTCAAGCTTTCGACTTTGAGTTGGAGCCACCCTTCCTTCTGTTGTTCACATGCTGCACTGACGTTAATTCGAGAAGCCACCTGAAAACTAATTGTACTCGAGCACACAAGATAGAGTTATCCCAAGTAGATATTGCGAAATCAATGGTGTCAGGTGATTTAAGCTTATTTACAGAAAGAGACAATTTCGGGTTGATGTCGAAAAGAAGATTAAAATATTTAAGTTTTCAATCTTAAACATAAGACATTTATAGTAATTTTTGCTTGCAATTTTAACTGCAAATTCTCACCAAATATGCAGTAATGGACGACGAAGCATGTATGATAGTAAATCTCGGAACTATTAGGGCAGAAGTTGTGAAGTACATAAGGTGTACTGAATAAGTTTAGAAGAAAAATAGTCTAACTTTCGAAAAACGAATTTGTTAGAACAAGCAATCTGGTTCTGTGTATTCAAAAAATTAGTTTTATGACAGGTGACGATTTATGTACGTAGAAGAATGCAGCCAGAAATGCCTTCTGTACTTTATGAGACAACATCAAGTTTCTGCGGTTTTCTGGGAGAATGTTCCTTTACTAGGCTGTAAGAAGTTCATTAACACTTGCAAAAAATTGATTTTTCTGCTATAATTAATGCGAAAACGATCAACAATTCGTAGAAGTATAAATTATCATTATTAATGAGTTTACCAGCGCTTTCCAAGTTATTGGCCGTGGCATCAATCTGCAAGCTTCAAAACAAAAAAATCTTGACCGGCTTCTTCAACTTGAACAAATGGCGAACGCGCAAGAAACACGCCATAGATCGGGAGACACTCTAATCGGAAGGTGTTGTAAGCTGGATGCGGTTCAGGAATTTTGTTTGTGGCCTTTATGACACAAACGGGTTCCGCGTTGTCTTGTCGAAAAAGAGCTTGTATGCTGTTGACTAAAAGCAGATACATTTACTTTAAGACTTTTTAAATAAGTTTCAGTTACTTGCTTTACTGTTCGGAATTTATAGATTTTTCCTTTGGACCAACTAAATGAAGAGCACGACTTCTTCCTAAAACAATTCTGTCGAGTAACTGGTGCCGTATTTTGGCCTCGAGCTGGAAACGATTATAATTAACATGGTAGACTCAAGTTTTATCACAAGCAACGATATGTTTTCAGAACAAATCATCCAGAGGATGTTCATATGTGCTACTATCGACTTATTTGTAGGCTTGTACTCCAATTGGCTAGGATCTTGTAATCTATTGGGTACAAAGTCAGGTTAACACAAATGATTCCAGACACTCATATGTGAGACGCTAAGTTCAGTCGCCAAATCACAAGTCTTTGACGAAGGTTTGCCATTCAAAGCAGTTTGTAAGTCTCCTCCAAAACGGAGTTTTGGTCGGAACGTGGTTAATTTTTAAGGTTAAAGTTATCAGAATCAAAACGCTTGTACCGGTTACATAGTTTACAGTCTTTTCTTCTTTGACATCATAAATCCTCTCTACCCCATATCTTGTTGGTAGTTCCCGTTCCCAGCAATAATAGAGTAAAACACAACGTTTAACTTTGTTAATTCTTAGCTAGTATTCAAAAATAACACAAAATACATAAAAATTAATTGTTTAAGTGATTTTTTTGAAAATATGTTTTATTCTTAGCTTGTATGGACTACAATTACACTACTCTCTGATTTCTTTCTTTCCGCACTACGCTTTATTTTAATTTCGACTTGACTAACAAGTTAGAATAACTGATACATTTAGCTTTCCCGAACGCGGCTTAAATATTCAGGTTTTCGTTTACTTCTATTCCGGCTGATTTTTCATTCTACTCTAAGTGTCGTTTTGCTTTTTCTCTCCGTCTAAGGAAGAGCGCGTTTAACTTCCTGCAGGCGACTCCTTTTCGAAATACTGAAATGAAATTTGTGTTGTATATGTATCTAATTTAATTTTATATACAGAAAGTTGAGGTACGGCAACGGGAAATAACTTTTTATACTCAAAATTACATCGAAGCACTACGAAAGCATAGGGTGCACCCCTCAATGTTGGGTGCCTATTGTGGCATTTTTGTTTTCTTGCTGCACCCAAGATATGTGAAATTCATCAAACCAAACTTAGGCAACGTACTTTAGTAAAGATTTTCTTATAAATTTGTCATCTTTTGTATGAGTTAAAGGACAGTATCATCCTAAGCTGGATCTTAATTGTTTGTATAAGGGCGTGCATCAGCACTTGAGACTTACAGGCTAAACTTAGCTTTTCTGTGTCCGTGTCCACAATGAAGCTTCATTAGAATAACTGACACCTAAATATTGTTTTTTAGCAATTATTGCAATGTACTTTGATGTCTGATTCTTCTAATACTTTTTTAAGGATAATCCTTTTTTAATCCTAGAAACCCTCGTAAATCTCTTTTCTCTCAGAGTTATTTTGGACAATGCTAATAATTTTATGATCAATTTGTCGTGCTATTAACACGCTTTTGTTTTCTTCCGATAAAGTCTTCCACGTTTTTTAACAACTTCGTATGACTGCTCTAATTCTCTGGCAACTTTTTAATCAACTTTTTATGGATGAGGATAAAATATAAACCGAAATTTAGTTTATTACGCACTCTGAGACTAACGGAGGGGGACAGATTCTAAGTGTTGTGCGAAGGCATACCTGAAGGGGATTATCTACGTAGGTTACCTCACATTGCCAATTTTTCAGTCGATATCACTTGGAAGACTTAAGGCATAGTTTGGGAACACCACCCTGAAAATTCAAATGTACGCGTGACATAAACAATTTTTGGAAGGACGAGAAGCAGTTGAAAATGAAGACCTTTACAACTGGGGAGAATATTTGCATTGTTGGCTGCCTTCTCGCTGACTTCCGATTGTTGAAGTTATTTTTTAGGTCAAAACAAGCTACTACAGTGCTGAAGCAATCTGAACTTTTATTCTACTTTACGATAATGTTCGGCCTTACACAGCTGCTCCAATTTGTTCTGGACTACACCGAAGTACCCTTCCTCTTCTTCTTCTTCTTCATGATCTTTTTGCTCTTTACAGAGCGTCGGAAAGAACTATTGTTTAACTACTCTTCCACTTCTTCTAAGCTTTACGATCCTGGGTCAATTTGCTTAATTTCTGTCAAAGCCTTCCCCTTGTTTTTCCTTTGCCTTCCTTGGTCTCCCCTTTTTCTTTTTGATTATATTCCTTATTTCCATTACTCTTTGGGGGAGTCTCTCTTCTTTCATTTTCCAGACATAGCCAAACCAATTCAATTGTTTTTTTTCTATTAAGTTCACTAGTGCTTCAATTTTTTTCCTATCTAATTTTGTCACTCCCATTGATTGATTGTACTGTTATACTTTCTGATTCTCGTCCATGCTTTGCTACAATATGTTAAGATCGGAACTAAAAATTGCTTGCTAGATGTGTATTTTTGTTTTCCTACTGATTTCTTTCTTTTCTAATATTGTTTTCATCAGCGCATAGTATATCTTATTTCCTTTTTTGTTGTATTGACAATTTCCTATTCTATATTTCTATTATTTGTAATTCTAGTAACCAGATAGTCCAAAGTCGTTTCCTTTTCCAGATGTATTCTTTTTCGTTTGTTTCTTATTCGTGACCAAGATTTTCGTTTTCTTAAGATTCACTCTCACACCGTTCTCTTGTATCTCTTTATTCCATATTTCTATTTTTCAGTTAAGTTTACTCGGTGTTTCTGGCATTAGAATTATATCATCGGCATGTACAAGGTTATCTATTTGTATCGGTCGTAGGTTCTTATATCCTAGCAATTCTCATTCTGTGTTTTTAATTATTCTGTCCATTATTACATTGAAAAGAAATGGGCTGCGACTACCATCCTTTTTTACCCTCTTTGAAGTTCGAATTCTTTTGAAGTGGCCCCGTGCATCCGTTTGTGTGCGGCAACGTTCTTGTATACACTCTCAATTTTTTTTTATTAGAATTCTGATATCTGTAGTTTTCTTAGGCCTTTCCATATTATA
Source organism: Sinelater perroti (assembly GCA_036346155.1). Lineage (NCBI taxonomy): Eukaryota > Metazoa > Arthropoda > Insecta > Coleoptera > Elateridae > Sinelater > Sinelater perroti. Next base: position 589,108 of record JARFIY010000009.1, read on the forward strand.
TTCCTATCTATAGAATCAAAGGCTGCTTTTATATCTATAAAGCATAACCAAATTTCTCTCTTTGATTCAATCATTTGCTCAATAACCTTTTTCAGAACAAAGATATTGCCCGTTCTTTGCCTGTCTTTTCTATATGCGAGCTGTTCTTCTTCTAATTTCGGTTCTATTAGTGCTCTTAGTTTTGTTTCTAATATTCTTGTGTAAATTTTAAATGTTGTTGTTGCGAGACAGATTGCTCTATAATTATCCCATATAGTATCATCCCTTTTTCGTGAATAGGCAGGATTCGGGTTTTATTTGATTTACCTACGCAATATGCTATCTAAGAAAAATTAAATCTGATCTTTTGGTGTTTAAAGTACACAATTTAAACTTTATACATTGAAGTACCCTTGTTTATTCTAATTCCTTTCGAACTAAGATTTGAGTATTTTTTCCAAGTTCGTTAATAGTATTTCACAGGATAAAATGTTGAAGGAAATCTAAATCCAATAGGAATTACATAAAACTCTAATCGCCTTTAAAGAAAAATAATTGAAGTATCGGTACTGAAGAAAATTATTCCCGAGTATTTAATATACAAATGAAATATCGTAGTGTGAAAAATAAATAACTAGCAATAAAAAACGGCGGAAATGAAGACAATAGGTATATAGTTAAAAGACTATCAACAAATAAGAGGCTCAAGAGAGATACATATTATTCGGATTTAAAATATTTTGGGAAACAGAGAATAAATAAATAAAACCTACTAAGCGACACACCTGGTGTAAATCGAACTAATGTTAAACGGGAAAAACCCATAGAAAAATTAATTGACAAGTACTCAGAAACGTAAAAACAGCAATAAAAAAAAATATAAAAATGAAGACCAGTGCACTATTGCCATGCTTTTTCTAAAAGATAAATGTAAGAGAGATGAAGGTTCAAAAAGTGAAGCAACAAAAGATAAAACTGTGAAATAGTTCGGTCTAAGTTACAAGAGGAAGTGTCTGGAATCTTTGATGAGTCCAGAAAGTAAACACTTTTATATGTATCCAATATTTTCAACTTGGAAGAATTAAACGTACCGAGCAAGAGAACTGTAGAGAATCAGGATATGCAAGACTGAAAGACAAAACGCTACTTAACGGTTGTGGACCAACGAACTTTGTGCAAACAGCTGTCCTAGATACTTACGGTTAACTAACCAAACAAAAAATATCGAAAATGACTTGCCAAAAGGTAACAAGAACATTGTAGTACTGTGTGTGTCTAGTGGTTTTAGGTGTTATGAAACGTAAAAGAAGAATGTATTCTTTGATATAGAATCAGATCACACTTTATCTTTAACATGGGGACTAAGAAACAACAAATTTTGAGCAGGCGGTCTACGATTTGTTTAAGTCGAAATGATAAGAGGATATTTGTGAACAAAGACAACTGGACAATTTTGACATTGCAACTCTCGGAAAGTGAATGTAATTTGAATTATGGAAATATTAATGATTAGTCCCCAACAATAAAGCCCAAGACAAAGAGATTTACCAATACCCACCTTTGTAAAGAGAGCTTCCAGTTTTTAAACAAATGCATAGTTTTTGATCTCGCTATCGTAAAATGAAAGTGGTCGTGAAGAGTTTGTTTTTTTATATAATATTCCGACGTAGATATTTTTTAATGAGAGGGTAGCTTTTTGATCTTGCTTTCGTAAAGTTAAGGCAGTTGCGATATTACTAATGCATCGGCAGCTGCTCTTGTAGTAATCCAAACAAATGATAATAACTACAGAACGATAATCGAAGACTGTAGAGAGGGTGTTCCAATAAAATCCAAACAAATGCTCAATTTTTTATCGAGTTTGGACGATTATGTGGAGCTGGACGTTGCATGGATCAGGATAACATTTAGTATTGGACATTCTGTTTTTTTCCGACAATATGCGAGTTTTGACTCGTTCAAAAGTTTGCAAAAGCAATTTCAGCAAATGTAAATCGGCATTCACCCTCGAGTAGGCGATGAAAAATAAGAATATCCTTTTCAGTCACGTTTATTCTAGGGCGATATCTGGAACCTTCATTTTCCCAAAATTTGATGTCTTAACTCTTCTTAAAAATTCGAATAATCGTGAAAAATGTTATGATAGTTTGTTCAGCAACAATTGAGGGTACTTCTTGTCATGACATTGTTATACTGATTAATGAAGCAGTAGTACAAAGTACCTCCTTACGGATGAAATTATCTTTAGGAATATACAAGACCTCTCTCCATTCACTTCACGATGTCTAAACCAGAACATCAACATCTAGTACAACTATCATTTTTACATTCGCGGCATTGACTAGTCTTTGTCCAATATTTTTATGCAACTTTCAAAGTCGTCTTTGATTTCTTAATTCGAGTAATCTATATTTATTTTCGTTTCTTTTGCTTAAATAGTCTTCATATTTACCTAAGTAGCTACTTTTTTCCACAATTTTCTGGTGGTATGTATTTTTATCATTTTTCTTTTCCAATTCTTTATTGTTCTATTTTATTTGTAAATCAAGGAGCCGGAATTACTTTTTCCAGTAAAAGAGTACAACAGAAAAATGCTTATGTTCGAATTCTCTAATAGTCTAATGATGCCTAGAGTTTGCCTAGAGCGACTGACCAAGATAAAGAATAGAGAAAAGAGCTTATTAGTCATAATAATTGAAGTATAACTTTGATATAACTGAAATTATATAATTTATCGATCAAAAACTGGTCTAACTTTTGCACATAAAAGGAAACTGGTAAAACAGGCAACCGAATTAATAAATAAAAATAAAAAATATTTGTTGTTTGGACATAGAAAAATGGAGGGGGGAGGAAGGCAATGGGGTAAACGAGACATAGTCTTTTCGCTTACTCTTTCTTGACTTTTCAATTTAATTACTAAGCTTGAATTTATTTTAGTCATGAAATTTCTTACTTACTTCTCTAATCTGGCTACACGTAGCATTTAAACGATTTTATACGATATTTTCCGTGTTTTTAACATTTATATTTCAGTTGTTAAAAATTATGGAGGTTTCTACAGGTTTTCCAACCTTTTAGGTAGATTTCAGTTTCTTTAATGAACTTTGGATTCATTTTCAGTTTTATTGCTTTGTTCTTTATATTTACTATTGCCAAGATATACCTGAGACCTTTTTTACTACTCTTATTTGCTATCAACTTTGATTTAGAGCATTTTAGAGATTAGACCTTTTACTTTAATATAAATTCTGTTTTTCAAGTACCGCATTCTAGTCGAAGATAAATTGTAATTATGTCCTTTCTCATGGACCATTTGACTCAGCGAGGTGAGTGAACAACATCAGCAATCTTTCATCAAAATTGGACGCATAGCCAGATGGTCATCAGGATACACCTAGGATAAAAAAAGTATGTCATTAAAGGCATTCCCTATCCACAACATGAAAAAATGGGTGAAGAGATGAACAAAGGACGTACTGTAATAGAAGAGACCGGAATCTTGATAAAGACCAAATATTGAAGCGAATCAAAGCGCGTTTAGCCGAAACAAGATCGTGGTTAAATGCCGAGCTGGCCATACCCATTGATGTTTCCAAAATTAATCTTTGAGGGATTTTGACTGAGTATTTGTGTCTGGTCAAAAATTTTGGAAAAATTTTTCCTCACTATTTGACAAAAGAACAAAGGACATATGCTATCATAATCTTTTTTGGTATAAGTGTCGATCTCAGCTATTAAAACGGGCTCGTGCCATAGATGAATGTCGGGTACCCCTCTACTAATCCCTACATAAAAATAAGTCGGCTGAATGGTTAGGAGAGGGCGAAACTGCTCAACGAGAGTTAAAGTAAAAATTCAGGGGGAGGATGTTGATTATAGCTATGGATTTCGATTTAATCGCTTTTTAGAATCTCTGTGAATCGAAGGCTACTGCCACTAAAAAAGTCTATATGTCATTCCTTGAGACATATTCCGGGATGAACAGAAAAATCATTGTTCACGATAATCTCAGACCATACAAAACAAAGCTCGTTACAGAGTATTTGAAGCAATCAATAAGACGATATTGGAAGATTTGCAAAGAGGTCTCTTCAGAGGGGTTACTATGATACCTGAGTGGTGGGAAACTGTAGTTGCAAAACAGGGAGACTATGTTTGATTTTTGATATAACATTTATAGTTAACGAATTATGGAAATTTTTATGAGTCTGATAGAATGAAATAATAAGACTACAACAAATTATTTGAACTTTTCTTGTGGTTTTAATAGAAGCGAATGCCGTATCTTTCTAATCTATTGCAATGTACATTTACCTCTTAGGCCGTGCATAAAGGAATTTTTGGAGAATTTGCGTTGCGACATTGTGACGATGGACCTAGTCCATTGGTCTCATTTTATTCTCAGTCGTGCACAGTCGTCTGCCATGTTTGGGGTTAATTCTTCTTGTAACACCCATACTTCATCGACTGCATCATAGCTAGACCATAGCAATCACTTTTTACATATTTTAATCGTATTTTCTGAATTTAATATTGCAAAAAATTATCGAACGCTGTCATAACGACAGCAGCACCTTGTGAAGTTCACGGATAATACCGAGGTCGCCATTTTTTGTTGCTACCATGCTGTCGCAAACGAGGCGAGCAGCTACCCTTGAGACGCCTGCAGTGCTCATAAACGTGTGAGGACTAGAACAGTGCGAAATATTCCAAAATTCAAAGCAGATGCTGGTTGTGTAAATAACACGCAGAGGACCAACAACGTTGAATTACCGGAAGTGAAATGAAATTAAAAAAATCTGTCAAGAGATTCACTGAAACATGCAGCTTAATGATGTTGAAAGACTATTGAGGTAATTTCAACTTCAAAAGAGATCAAAGCCAAAAAAGTACTTTACTAAAATGACATTACGTCAGCTTTTTTCTAAATTTTCTTCAAATCACAAATGCACTTTTTGGTAAGCAATGTTTTATAGTCCTCCTTCGTTATGTAATATTGTAAGTTTCTCATTGTTATTTATATATTATGAACTTTATTTTAATAACCGTTTGGGTAAGATTTAACCGAGCTAGACTTTTGATTTTTTTAAATAATTCTACTATTGCTTGATTGGTTACTTTTTGCATTGATTGAGTAATTTAAAAACTTTATAGCTTTTGCTTTATCGCTTTATGCAAGATGTTTTATACAAACATGTACTTCTCCTGCAATATTTATTTACAATTTGGGATGGTGACACAGGAACACTCTTCAAATATCTGTGCATAAACATCAATCATTAAAAAGCAATGCCTCTTTATTAACTTTTGAAGTTTTAAAAACTTTGTGAACTTTTTTATTATCATTTTCTCGATCCGATTTTTTCTCTTATCGGGATTAAAATTCTTATCATTGCCAATTACAAACATAAATTTATTTATGTAGAGTGCCATCGTTTTAATTTTTTACGTTATAAGACTTGATATTTATTTATTAGAATTATTTTTCATTCAACCTACTTTAACAGATAACTAAATTTTTTAGAATATTATATAAATATACGAAGCAGCTAGCATATCTTTACAATTTACAATGTAAATTTTTAATAAAAATTAGTGGTTATACAAAGAAGATTTTTTTGAATTTATGTTTCTCTTGCGAGCTTGCAGCTACCTTATATATGCATAGTACATTCTGATGTAATTAAACAGGTAATGACACTAGCTGTAAAATTAGCACACTTAGGGTTGACACAATAGTCAACTCTCTGCCTTAATTAACTTTGTTTACATACATGTCGTTTGCGCCATAGGAAATTAAATTGCTCTTGTGTGTGAGGAGTTTGAACTATTTAGTATTCTAACGGGAGGTGCGAATGGAATGGGGCTTGATTTTTCTTATTTTCTTCAGTTTATATGACCTTGATCCAGTAATGCCCCAGATATGCGTAGTTTATATAGCTTTGAAGGGTATGTTTAGCAATTAATATTTTAGTTCGCATACCACGTGTTAAATTTTTTTTCAATGTAATATCAGTGTATTAGTTTAAGTTGAGGCGTTTAAAGATATTTTACACTTGTTTGCTCCTAGATAATTTTTTATTAGGAAAAAGTGCGTACACATTTCATTGAAATACCTCTCTTCGGTGTCTATGCACTTTTTTCATAGCTTCGGCAGTTTTCGTAAAGCTGCTGCAAACTATTCCATGGATGTAGCATGGCACTATTTGTGCACAATCGACTGAAGGTGGTCGTCAGAAAAGAACTTTTGGCGCACCCTATATTTCCGTTGCATCCAAATATGGGGTGTGAGGCAGCGTTCTGTACCCAAGAGCCTGTAGAGTAATAATGGTGGACACGCTTTGCCCCTATTTTCTCATAAAGGGGCAACCAATCAGTTCCCAGAATGCCTTCCCGATTCAAAAAATCAACTTCTTGGAACAAGGACTTTCAATGGGCTGCTATTCCATGGTGGTTTCTTTTTGCGGCGACCCGTGCCATAACCATGAAACCAGATACTCAAAGTGTCTCGCTACCCATGATTGTTTGCTTTCAGAGTTTCTGCTCTTGCAAACTATATGAATGATTCGCTACATTTTATTCTATATGTTTCATTAACATTATTTGATGGCATATACACCAAGTACACATTTTAATGAGTGATAAAATATTTGGCTCTTTGTACTTCTAGAAAGGAAGAACGGTATAAAATTACGATTAATGTTAGTCTAGTCAATGAATTTCTTGTTTAGTTTCTAAATGCTTTCGTATAGATAACTGATCTAATGTTTAGATTTTTTTTTTATTTTCCTTAAAGATATGGAACAAGCTTAAATCATGTATGTTTAACTTCTGCTAATGTTCAGGAGACTCATTAATCATAGAACAGTTGATATGCCATTCTTTTTGATATTGCTTCATAATTTTTTATAGTAAGGACGTTGCCTAAATGCAGAGGTATACACCATTCACCTTTTTGTTCTAATCTCACACAACTCTACTATATTTCGCTTCAATTACTTTAATTTCTCTTCTTATTTGTGGAAATTGCATTTACTGACTATTATAGTTCTGACCTATTTCATGTATTTTGTATTAAATCAATATATAGGACAGCGTCGTCTCCGTAGATTAGTTAGATCGTTAAAGGTCTATTTGTTAAAATTTTGATTATAGTATTGGTACAATATCAGTCTTCCAGGGTGTATTAATTTCTGTAATAATTAAGACTTTTAGAACTACGGATTACGGGTCGTACTCTTTTGGTGGATCATGTATTTAAGGGACGTTGGTTTCTTTGGTGAAATCAGATGTTCCGAGGTTTAGCCCCTGACCTCACCTCTTTTTATGCGATCTGACTGTGGATGTTGCTAGGCCGTATAGGCCTTTCCCGTATTATACTACGGAGAAATGAGGCTCTTTGAGCGCTTACAGTTGTAAAGGACACGGAGAGTGAAGTTACGGTGGTTATGAACGGTTTTTTAGATTCGTCGGTATGCCTACGTCATTGTGAAGGTTGTGGTTTTTCCGAACTACGGATCACCAAAGACTGCTTTTATATCACCTGAAGTTTGATGATATGATTCTGTACAGCTCAATCCCAAATTCATTAATGCTCTTTTAAAAGAGAATGGCATATAAGGAAACCGAGAGACGCTCTAGGTGCTTTTATCTTATGTGCCGTCCTATCGACATGAGCAAGGTTAGTTTCTGGTCTAAAGTTGCTCTGACGTAAATAGTTTGAAAATTTGAAATTTGGAAGGTCGTCTTGCCAGTGATTTTCAGGTGTGGAACAGGAGCGAGCTCTTCTCTGCAGCTATCAGATCACAAAGTATAGTCTCAGCGACCTACATAGCTATGTTGTCTGCGTACTGAGCCAGATGTAGTGGAGGGTGTTTGGAGCATGCCCCGAATTCAGGAGTTGTAGAGCGTCGAAAACAGGACGGAAGGTCGTGAGTTTCCTCTCCTATCATTTTACGCCACCGAAATTGATGCAGGCTTTTCTTCTGAATGGAATAGGATTGGACAAACTTGAGGAAGACCACACCGGCAATTTCCGTCTTGGCATGGCCTTCGGTGATGCGTTCAATTACGCTAAGAAGTTGAAGGACGGCGAACGGGCAAAAAATATATACGAACTGGCCCTTCAAAATCAGTTGGAGGACTTCTACGGCTGATCTTAGGTGCTCGTTGATCACTTGCTCTACAAACTTCTCTGCTAGGGAGTCATTGGTCTCGTTCGTCTTCAGCGTAGATGGGGTTGATAGCGAAGCGAATGAATTCCTGGATGGAGAAAGTGAGGTGTTGCGTTGTTTCCTTTAGGTTTTTGGCAGAGAACATGATAAAAATGGGTTTTTGGTCTGCCTCAAGTGGATGTTGAAGAGCGACTCTCAGATTGAAGGGTGAAAAGGGGAAAAATAATGCCCTCTATTGTGTGTTGCCTGCGAAAGTTCTTAAAGATGATTATGTCAAGGACATCTGTCTTACTACCATCAGGTTTTGATGTTGGATAAATTCGGTATTCTGTTATTGGTGTTTTTCCATTTTTTGGTGGTCCTGTTCCATCTCTGTTTTTTTTTCAATTTATGTACTTTCTACATCTCTATCTTCAACGAGTTTATAGAAATAGGCTAAGTAAATGCACATGGAAATAAAAATTAAATATGAAGACTGTACTGTTATATGGATTTGAAACACGGCAATAAGTCCAACACACATAAATACATTAGAGACATTTATGAACAAGTGCCCAAAGAGAATAATTGGAATTATTTTGGCCAGAAACAATTATAAATTAAGAACCGATAAAGAAAGCAATAAAAACAAGAAAATTGAATTATATATGCCCCACATTGACAAAACAAACACTGGAATACAATGTTAAAGGGAAAAAAGAAAGAAGGCCTAAGAGACACAATAAAAAGGAGATGCAAAGTAAATTTACCAATAAGGGACTAGAAATTAACGAAATGAAGAAAAAACATGAACATAAGAAATGGAAAAAATTATATGAAATGAGACTGTAAAAGACAAGCGGCAACTATAACCCAAACAAAGACAAAAAAGATCCCTTATGCTTTTATAAAGCTGAAAGATTGATAATTGTGATGATGATGATGTTCTTTATTCATTTTGCAACTGATTTATAAAAACTACCGTCATTTGATGAGCCCTGTCCTATTTTGACTTTCAATGAACGAAATGTTATGAATCTTTTAAAGTTCATTAAGGAAGCTTTAGACTTTATAAATCAATCTCTCATCAATAGATTGCGCTATTAATTTTAATAAAAAAGAGCAAAAAGCATTTATTTTTAGGCCATAGAGTGTTTATATATATATATATATATATATATATATATATATATATATATATATATAAATGTTTTTCTTGTCATTTTAATGAATTTCAATGCACAAAAGTCGCTTATTTAGTTATGAGCTATTTATTTAATTTTTCACATTGTTATTATCTGAATTCTAAATTTTTTTGAATGCTTGATTTTGATCAGATTCAATTGCACTAGAAATTGTTTATCTAAGAACTGCTGAAATTGAATTTGCTTTTTCGTTTATCCTCCAAGAAGTAGGTTTTTTACTCCTTTACTCTATACGTTGTCTACCTTTTCAGTTGTGCTGAAATGTAAGCTGAAATATAAAAACTTTATATTATTTTACTCTGTATATTATGTATTACGTATATTGCTGTTCGTTTTCGTCTTTATTATTCACATTTTCTCTCTAAAATCTAATTGTACCTTTTTAAATTAAAATTTGAAATTCTAATTAAATTATTTACATAAACATTAAACCACATTCTCTTTTGAATTTTTTAAATTCCATTCATGTATTCAGCATCTGTGATTTTGCTCCCCATTAGGATTTTTCGTAAATTCCAAAAGTGCGTCCGTTTGTTTGTTTCTCTGATTCTACGTTATCCTGCAAACTTTACCTTTGGGTGTTTTACTTTTCCTTAAAATTGTAGCCAATTACCGACGCTTAATTGGCCCCGGCTGAATTTTTCTGCGAAATTCCAGTATTTATCTTATTGTTCCTGAAACAATTGGAGAACTCGAGTCCATCCCATTCAGCGGGGCGCTAAAAAAGCCGCTGTTTGGAAAGCTGTTATCGATTGTGTTCATCGGCCGCAACAGCCTTTTTGCCCGCGCGGCTCGGGAAGTTGGGCAAAAAGCCGCCAGGCGCGAGCCCGGCTTTTTGCCGCAACTTCATCATGTCTCATGAAAGTCGGCGGCCGCAAACAGCCCTAAAGAGCGCGCTTGCAGGCATGATGGACATCGCCCTGATCACGGCCAACGCCAACCAGCTGCGGTACATCATCGAGTTCAACCGCCACAGCTCCACGTTCTTCGTCAACGTCCTCCTCATCGTGATATCGCTGCTGCTGCAGGTGGGCGTCGGCCTGTCCCTCATCTTCAAGGGCCGCCTCGACCTCCGCGGCGAGTCCAAGCACCGCAACGCCAAGCGCATCAACAACTACGTGGTCGTCGGCGTCTTCCTCGTCACCATCATCAACGTCTTCATCGCCAGCTTCACCGTCACCGCGGGCGGGGAGAGCAGCCACCAGCACCATGATGACATTAAGATTTAGTTTCTTTATATTTAACCCCAATTTAAATTAGAAATATGAAAAATAACTTTGTAATCGGTCAATAAAGAGCTTGTAGTTTGTTCTTGACAAGGTTGCTAAATCACTCCATATTAAATTTTAAATGTTAGCTTTACGACTTACTTCAAGAAGTGCCTGTTCTACCAACATAACCTAAAAACAAAGGTGAGAGCAATGTCGTACGACAAGCAACGTTTCCAATGGTATCTCCAACTGAAAAAAGGTGCAAGTTTTTAGCCATAGGAGAGGAAGAAGAAATAGTTCCAACAGTTCAAGGGTGGAAATTATGGCTTGTATGATGCAAAACCTCCTGGGCAGTCAAATAAAGTTAAAGAACCCTTAAAAGAGGATTGCTGTCGAAGTAATACATCAAGCTATTGCCTAATGGCTGCACAAGCTGGAGAGAATTTACGATTTACAGTTGAAAACGATAGTAAATGTTACGATGTTGCCAACGATCATCGACCTGGGTGGGAAGATTCCATCAGACTTGGCGCATTTCTCAGGCTCTCACTCCTGTTGAAGAAGGAAAGTTAGTTGGAGCTCACCAACTTTAAATTACCATCTTTTTTCTAAAGTAGAATTTAGTATCATCCTGAAGGATAGCTTAAGTGTATAGAAAGCGATAGCGATCATTTGAAGAATTTTTAGTGTTTAGGCTTATTCATCGATGAAGCTGAGGAAGTGTAGTAAGTGAAAGTTTGTGAAACTTAAAACTATTAAATTCAAAAAGTGTCTTTAAGGACACAATTAAGTGTATACTTTTGGTTATCGCTTTGTTTTAGTTTTGCCAAATTAATTGATTAAGTTTCTTGCGATTTTCTATTTTTAGGATTTAGAGAAATTTAATTTTTTTAAATTTAAAAACGCACATCCTATTTGTTGGTGTGCTGTTCATTTAGGCATAGAGGATGTCCAAAAAGGAACGCAGAATTTAATTTGGGAAAAATATTTTATTTATTTATTAGTTGGCAAAGTTATCACATTATTTTAAAGGGTAAGAATTGTCCTTATAAGTGGAGTAGGATATTTGAAAAATGTTCCCCACAACAATTACCTTTTCGTTCTTATTTTCGTATCATAAACTTTGATCTTCTTGATTCAGGACGAAATAATTGCACGGCGTGATTTCGCAAGATCTTGGTGGCCAGTTCACTTCACTGTTTTGGAAGATAAATCTCCCATAATATTTTTGCTTCAACAAGTGGGTTGTTTCACGCGTCATATGGCAGATAACGCCATCCTACTTGAACTACGTCATCCAAATCCATGCCGTTCGAATGAGGTTATACAAGATCCACTATTATCTCACGATAGCGTTCACCATTGATAGTTACCGCGTTTCCTGCTTCATTTAACGGTCCAATCACCCCACCAGCTGAAATTCCACATCAAACTATTATCCTTTGGGTTTACATAGACCGTTATTGAATTTTTTACGTCCGTAATGCGACATATTTCTTGTTGACACACCACACTACGGTAAAAATGCTCCTTATGGCTAAAAATGATTTTATTAGCAAAGTTGCCGTCAACTTTTTGATTTTCTAGCATCTAATCGGCAAATACTTAGCATTTCCAATGGTCGTCTGACTTAGTTTCTGGGTTAGCTAAATCTTAAATGGGTGCAGACGCAGATCTTTGTTAAAATCAGCTACATTATGCTTTTTGGAACATTAATAGCACTGTACTCCAATTTTTCACAAACACAAACTAACTCAAAGGGTTTGGTCCTTTTAGTCTCCTAATCAGCAGCGTGTTGTCAGAGAGCTAGATGACTTCAAAGTTGACATGATGAAGAATTGTGGTTCATAACGTTTGGCAAATTATTCAATGTTTTTATTTCTAGGTTTATAAACGTCACTGTTTTTGACGTGCCAAGGAGCGTTAACAGTATTCCTCAGTACTTTATTCTGAAAGCACCGAATAACTTTTACTAATGGGGGTGTGCTGATTGCGTCCATTTTTGAAATCAAGTCGAATTGATTTAGTTTCTTTCAATTTAAGCTCAGATTTGTTGCTGCTTTACCTACAACCGAAATGGCCTTATAATCTGTATCAACTTATGTCACTGATATATAGCAGGTAAAGGACAGATCTCAATACACTGCCTTGTGATACCCCAGCTTTGATTTCTTTTACTTGAAAATTAATATTTTTTATCTAAAATGACTTTTATCATTGTATATATTGTCCAGGCAAAAGCGTTTTTAATTTATATTTGGGGGATATTAAAAATCCCTCATGGACACTCAGACTCTTACTGACTAAAGAAGCACCGGGGCTAATTTTCGTATTACTTCAGGTACGGTTGCTCCTTATCTTCCCATTGCTCTCTCTCTCTCTCTCTCTCTCTCTCTCTCTCTCTCTCTCGGTCTTCTTTCTATTTTATTACTTTAACAATGAAGATAGCCAGCGTATCCCACTTCGCCTTTGATTCAGTCAAGATGCGGCATACGTTGTCCAGGGTTAATGTCTCTTCTAGATCTGTGTTTCTTATGTTTCTCTCTTTTCCTACTCTTCGAACTTGAATAGGCTATGCTGCAGAGAGAACCAATAGACATTGGAGTTATCGAATCCGTATTTGAGGAAGTAGCTGCCATACACTCTATGACCCGTCAGAAATTGCGTCAGGTGATAATTCACCTCACCTCGCCGTACTTTCGTTTTCGCCATTGCCGTATATCTGTTATAAGTCTCCTTATCCACTGGACCATTGTTACTGTGGGATCTTCCTATTTCTTTTTCCATTGATTTTCGGCTCGTGTCTTCGTCTCTGTTTTGTCTTTCATGTTGTAAACACGAGATAATTCTGCCATTTGGAAGTGTACTTTTCTTCACATTTGGCCTCTTCACATTCACCAATAATCGGTTTAGACTTTGAGAAACCTTTTTGGCTTTTCCAGGTGCCTAGGTACTTTAGACAGGGTGATGTATCTATCACCGTTTCCCCTAGCTGGAGCTGGAGAGGAGCACCGCTACCGTTTTTTTCTGGGGCTAGTTCGAGTCCCATCCGTCTTATTTTACTTCGTATGTTTTTGATCGTTGCGTTTGCGAGGTTTTTAATTCTGTTTTTTTTTCGCTGTGACCATTAATGCCAGATCGTCAGTGAACGTTACGAGTTGTACCCCGTCTGGTGTGTCCATGTCGAGAATAAAGTTGTACGTTCTAAATGTACGGTCCAATAACCGACCCTTACGGGACCCTACATATCACCCGTATCTTTTACTCGTTTACGAGTATCCATCGGTTGCTGGATCATCCGGGTCAGGTATGAGGAAGTTTGCTTCCGTCATAGTGCTTCCACGATTGCACGTCAAGGGACGCAGAGCTTTCGGTGTTAGTACACATATTGCGCAGCTTCCCTGCTAATTTCCAGTACCTTTTGAACTTCGTCTACTGTGGATCATCCTTTCTGAAAACCGTATTTCCTTTCCGACATGTGTTCGGTCTCAGCGTTTAATCTTGGCAGAAGTCATTCCATAAGCTTTCCCAGAACGTTAATTAGGCAGATTGGGCTGTAACCGGTGATCTGTCCGGACTTCGGTGGCTTTTCAAACAGAACGAGATCGGTCGTCTTCTACTTATTTTCGAAGCATCATTGCTGTGCAGTTCTCCAGGTTGGATTTTACCAGTGCTTTTATTATTTCTGTCGGTAAGCCGTCTGGTCTTGGTGATTTCCCCAAGTTCATTTGAGAAGCAGAGTTTGTTACTTTCTACTCAGAACTATTTTTTGGCTAATCTATAATAGAGCTCTTCAAGGTTGATTTTCTCCGTTATCTCAAAATTACCTTCCCTGACAAATGGATTGAATTAAGTGATTTTGCTGCACAGTCTTTATAGTTATTGGAATTATACTCCATTGTTTTTTACCTGTGGGTTCACTAGAAAATTATTCTGTTTGCTGAGTTAGCCTCTGAGTTAGTGCTTTATAATGCGGAAGATTAGAACTAATGCATCAATTTACGTTGATCCGTGATGGTGATGGTCTCGTGTTGCCCATGGGAGGTATTTCAAACACCTATAATAATCTGGGATAACGATCAAGTATTGGGGACTGACTGGGCATTTTGAGATATACATTTACATAAACTTTTTGTTTCTTTTCCTACAAGCAATCACCTTCCATAGCTAATATTTACATTTTAAATGTTTTCGAGTTGTGTTTGCTTCTATATCAACGTATCTCTTGTTATGGGAGTAAATTTTGTTATTTTAAGGCTTAATGTATATATGCTTAAGTATTTTTGTATATCTTTCTTTTTTAATATCTGTAAGGCATAGATGTTTTAAACGACTTTATTTTATATGGACGTGTGTGAGGTGAAATATACTTTTCTGAAAAAGTACTTTTTAAGAAAGTTGAAACTTCTGTTACTCAACATAATCTCCGTCTAGACGTACATATTTTTTACAACCTCGTCGTCGTCGTGATTTTATGGCTGCTGGGAACACTTCTTTAGAGTGTGTTTTGCCCACTGGAAAATAGCTGATGCAACAGCGGCTCGATTGGAAAATGAGCGGCCACGGGGAGTGTCTTTCATGGCTTGAAATTTATGGCGCCACCTTGAAAAAACTTTTCCCATTTTTAGGTTATCGTGCGAAATAGACTCTACAGATCCTACTGAAATACCAAGTTTAGAGGCGACATCAAGCACACTTAATTGACGGTGGTGCGGCCGGAATAAGTGGACTGTATAGGTAATTTTGAATTTTGAATAGAGAACTTCAAACAACTCTAAAATTAAAAACACTAACCTGTACAAATGGCGCCTCCCGCAGATATCGGTTCCCTGCTGTTGGTCCTGGGGCTTCCAGAAGGAAAGGAGAAGGATATGGATAAAAATTAGGACAAGTTACCCCAATCTTCACAGCAGACGAAACGGGGGCGTCTTCCTGGTGTAAAGGTTCCCTCGTCGAGCTGATAATTTGTAGGCGCGAGCACAGCGAAAAAATGCCAAATGCAAAAGCGCGAACAAAGGCAAATGCGTAATGCCGCGAACAAAAATGCGAAATGCAGGTTTTAATAAAGCAAAAGTATAAAGTCGCGTGAACTTAACATAATTGAAATGGCCAGTTTAAAATTAATAAAGCAAAGGCTTAACGTTGCGCGAAGTAAACGAAACCAACGTGCCAAAGCAGGTGCTAAAAGCCAATTGCACGAGCGCGGCTCGCGACCTACATCGCGGCCTTAATCGCCACGCGTGCCTGTAGTCAATTGAACCGATATAACAAATTTCACATATATGAGAGGGAATCAAATTATAGCCGGCCCTAATTTAAATTTTCAAAAAATAAATATAATTAGGAGATTGATGCGAACATCTCCCCCGCCACTGAAGCCACCGCCTTCAGCACCAACAACTACTGCGAGGGACGGATCAAAACCCAACAAAATTGCAATACAACCAAGGCAATTGGGTAATACGCACCAACCGCTTCTCCAAAATGAAACAAATAAACAAACCTGAGTAACTATATACAAATTATATACAAATGGCGATAAACCACAAACAACCGCATTATTTTGAATGAAGGGGGAATAGCTTCACCGTGGATCGAGTATAAATTCCCCCCGAAGTTCGAACTCGAGCTACTCGAACCACCCTATCTTTCCCAGGAAACGCCTCGTCAACTATCCCCAAGGGCCATTTTAAAGGGAAACAGTTGTTTTGGTCAATTAAAACTACGGTACCCGGTTTCAAAGGTTCAGTTGGTTTTTTCCACTTCCGTCGGACCTGCAACTCGTGTAAATATTCTCGCCTCCAACGCTTTCAAAAATCTTGTACAACTCGATCCAACAACTGGAATCGACTTAATCGATTCAGGGGGATATGGGAGACGAGCTCCGCCGTTAAATTTTCTGCCGGTTTTAGGTGCAGGAAATGAGCCGGATCAGAACTCAGTGGGCAAAGGGGTCGGGAATTCAACAAAGACTCGAACCGTAGTAAGTTCTTCATATGTCAAAATCTGATCACCAATTACTCGGGACAAATGAGCCTTGACAGATTTAATATTAGATTCCCATAAACCGCCAAAATGAGGAGCACTGGGAGGTGAAAATTTCCACTCTATTCGATGATTGGCTAAACCGTCACGTAGGGATCGGCGATGTTCGTCTTCCCGCATGTCTCACTCAATTGGCGATAAATTTCGATGGACGTTTCACCATGCAAGAGGAGAAAACGAATTATTACACGTTGTTTTTGAACTGCCACCATTTGAAGTAACAACACTCACTGCATTGGTGGTAATTCGTCTCTTAAAATTAACGGCATTCTTTTATTTAGCCTCACTGCTAAGAAAGAAATTTGAAGACCTTAGAACTTAAACGCACCTCGTAAATATGGTCATTAGAATACACATAGAGAATTTGATGAAGGAAACAATTGATCTGAATAAACAATCGCAAAAGAGGAAAGCAAATTTACCAGTAGAATGGCTTTGATTGTGTGAATCTTAAAAAAAATAAAAGTGTGAACTAGAAATGGTGCAAACAAAGGGTCAGAATAGTGCTAAGTGCTTTATTCCCCAGAGAAATTCCCTCGAAATGAAGTGTGGATTGCACAACTCGCCTTCCGCATAGGTCAGTTATTACCGGGCACCGTAACTGCAGTTTAACGACGATTTGCTGCGCTGCAGTCCGGCCGGCTCGCGCTTAATCCACTGGAATATGGATTTTTAATAAAGCATTCGATTACGTCCCTGTAGGAATAATTCCTGGTGCGGACGTGCCGGCCCAGCGCACTTTTAAAGCCCTTTTAATGCCGCTGCCGCAAAATAGTATTTCAGCGGGTTTGTGCGCGGTTTCTGCATATCCTGCTTGCATATTTATAAAATTGCATGTCCGCAGGTTTTATTTCGCGCAGCGCTCGAGCGGCCTGAATAAATGATTAGCCGAACTGAATGCCGGCGAGTGCGCGTCGAGTGAATGCTTGAATGGGCGCATTCAAATAGGAAGTAAAGAGCGAAACGCGCGCGCGTTTATTTTAATCGCTGCACTGCTGTGATCAAACGTGGAAACTGAAATAAACGTTTTGGTGATCAATCTTCTAGAAGTACAAATAAGGGCGACATTCGACGTGAGTCGATGGGCGTTTTAATCGATGCAATATTTTGCCAAGATGGAAACGAGACTACACTATCGAAGAGTTCTGTAGGGCCACCGCTGTGTCAAACTGCTCATCAGCAATGCTCCTCCTGGAAACCTAGCGCGCGGGCGAGTTTGAGTCTTGCTGCAAACTCATAGAAGTATGTGACGACATATATTTGAAGTTACATCTTAAAAACCACAATAAACTCCTGGAGGCTGCAGTGCTAGTAAGTGCTTTCCAAGGAAAAAGGAAACCAACCTACTTCTTCACAAAAGGAGTAGCAAACTACAGTGACTGATTCTATAAGCCAAGAAAAGTAACAGAGGTAATTAATTATTTCCACAAAAAGGTACAAGACCGTTACGCTAGAACGCAGTAAAATAGTAGGCCAAAAAATAAACTGGAATTTTCTTTTTTATGGATGTCTTCAAAGAGGAGGTTTCTAGCTTGATTCTGCTCCGGTAGCGATCCGTTACAAACGCTTTACCTACAATATAATAATACAATACTAATAAATACCCTTCCTTTGGTACGTCTGTGCAGTTTTTATAACCTGAAGTTGTTGTACGAGAGAGCTGAGACAATAGCAGCCTCGAGACCATCTGAAACTTACATAAAAGTCCTGTGGGCTTATTCAGTTGCTGAAGCCCCCAAACTTGAGAAGTCAGGGACTCTCCCAAGGCAATAGACCGAAGCTTGTGGAACAGGTGATCCATAAGCGTCTGAAAACAGTGATTAGAGATCTTAAACTGACTCTAAGGAGTTAGTTTGGATTCACTACTTTTTACAACTTCTGAAGATAATGAAATGTATTACCAAGAATTACATCAAAAAGCAATCCGTTTTTGACGTGGCTAACCTCACTGACAAAGTGCGCCATCATAGCCTAGTGTACAAGCTAACCTCAATTTCACTTTTGCTGACGATGGTCTAACTTGTCCGGAAGAAGTTTAATAACGTGAGGTACTCAAAGGAGTGATTTTGAGCCAACTCTCTCCAAGGCTTCGTCTTGTCCTGGCCTCTATTTTCTGGACATACTGATAACGTCCTTTACTTCACTGGCCCAAACAGAAACAATATGGCGGTTGATCAATTTGAAATCTTCGAACTAATTCTCAAACACATATGTATGACATCCTCCACAAGAAGAAGACCTTGGTGGCCTTGTTCTCCAACAGATGAGCGAGAAAATCTGGCTAACCTCAGACGCTTAGAGAGGGACGTACTGTAGACGAAGGAGACAACCTATTACTTACAAACTTTACTACCCTTATATTTTGAGAGCCAATACCAGAAATAAGCTTGTCTTATATAAGACAATCGTTTGCTTTCATGATGCACTCACTCTAATTTAAAATTAGAGAATTGCGAAACCGCACATTAATAAACTCCAGGTCATCCAGAATCAGGCTTTTAAATTAGATTTTGGCGCCACACAATTCATAAGAAATTGCAATCTCCATTGTAGTGCAGATATTCTCATAATCTTCAAACAGTTAGGACATATATTAGACCATACAGGACCACGAGAAATTTCCAAGATTTACGTTAGGTTACAACAAGAGAAATTAAGTTAGAGGTTGGGCTCAGAAACCTTTGATTTCGCTAATAAAGTTAACGTTAATCATTGAAGTCGCACATGAGCATACGAGGCGCATTCATAAAGTAAGGGCCGTTTGCATGTATATAAATAGTGGCGCTTCGAAGCACAGTTTTACCACTGCAGCGCCATCTACTGACTCATTGCGAAGCTACAGCGTCATTTGTTTTGATTCTGAAATTGTATTGTTGTCAGTGAATGCAAAGAACAATGGCCGCGAAAATCGTTGATCCCGCCAAGTGTGAAGTGCGTTCTGTGATTCGTTTCTTATGTGCAAAAGGATCGTCGGCTGCTGAAATTCATCGGGAGTTATGCCTGGTTTACGGACCTACAGTTATGAGTGAAGGAAAGGTTAGACAATGGTGCCGTTATTTTACAAATGGCCGAACAAATGTCCATGACGAAGAGCGGAGTGGCAGGCCCAGTATCCAGACTGATGAAATCGTTTCACAAGTGGACCAAGCACTGCGATCTGATCGTCGATTGACGATTAGTGGCCTGGCTGACAAATTTCCTCAACTTGGACGCACTACTGTTTACAATATTGTCAACTGGTTCAACTCTCAGGCGGCAAGCTTCTATGCAGAGGGGTTAAAGAAGCTGGTGCAGGGGTACGAAAAATGCTTAGAAGTGAACGGCGATTATGTAGAGAAGTAAAGTAAGATTGTACCTAACTAAATATGACAATAAAATTTGTTTCTTATGAGTACATTTTTTTCTGTGACCAAACGGCCCTTACTTTATGAATGCGCCTCGTATTTTTTAAGACTATCCGACTGCCGTCGATGACCATGTCATAGTTCGAAGACTAAAATGATTCCAGAAAGTTAGTTTGACTTTTCTCCGCTTATTCTATCAGCCCCCAGCTCCCCATAGTAAAAAAAATAATAAAAAGCTTTATAAAGAAATAGTCACAGGTGCAGTATTAGTTAAGATGTGACACAACAGGTTTATCTTCAAAATTGCTTCAGTGTCCATCCCGCTGTCGATGATTCAACTGATCAGATCCTTTCTGTCTTACTGGAAATTTGGGATCATCTTCAGCAGCGTGAAGTCATTGAACAGTCGTTTCTAAACCAATATCCTTCAATAATTTCCTTCTGCCTCCGTACACAGTTATAAAATAGTTTTCTCTAAATCAAAATTGATGGGAACGGATCAGCTGCGTTCTCTGTTTGTTAAAGTAGTGATTTTGGTATTATCATCTCTTCGGCTACTTTCCACAATTGAGAACAGCCTTAATCAAATTTTTCGGTTCCGTTATAACATTTCTAGAAAATTGTCTAAAGATTTCTTCAATCCAGTTGTGTTTTTGTGGAGTTAATACTTTTCAAAATTGCAACAGAAGTACCTTAAAAAAGTAGTAGTAATTTCTAAATTACCCATGTCACGAAAGTACTACTAAAAATAATACAGAGTAGAATTTGTAAAAGTGCAGAAACGTGGACGTTAACTAAACAACAATGAAACAAAATGGCAACTATAGAAATGAAATACTTGAGGGTAAAACCAAAATGAATATCAGAAACATAACGTACAGATGGAAACTAAAAGTAAAAAAACATTAAAAGAGAAAATAAAAGAATGTTAATTAAAGTCGTATGGACATGTAATGACGGATAATAAAGTACAGGAAGCAAAAATAGATAAAAAGAGGCCAATAGAAAGACCAAAGGGAACTTGGATTGAAGACGTGAGATGCGCAATTGTTCTTCGTATTTAACCGCTTTATCGTTAATTTTTTGCGTTGGTAGTTTGAGCGTGGAACTAAACAACGTTGTCCCTCGACAGTCAGTTGGATCTTTTCTTCCTTTTTTATCTTTTTAATCTTATGAGTAAACTAGGGGTTGTTTTTCTCATTTTTGTTGATTTATCTCATTCCTGTCACTTATGTAGCACTGTCAATCATGTTTCCTTTCGTTCTGTTCGGGGCTTCTTCAGCGTTGCCTTCTCTTGTTTGATCAGTTTTTCCTTGAAGTCTTCATTGGCAAAGAATTCTTGTGCTTTTGTTTTGTATGGACTCTCTGTATTAAACTTATAAACATACTGGGGATGTCTTGTTTGGTATACTCTGTGCATGATATTTGCAAAGAGCTAATCCCACATTTGCTGATGTTAGCGTACGTACAGCTGTGGTGTATCGATTAGTGATCACGTTGTCAATAATAGACTTATATCTCCTTGTATCATTAAATGTATATTTGCGTTGTTCTTTATGAACATAACGATATTAGCATATCTCCATTGTGGTTTCTGGTTTCTTCATTAAACTCCGAGAATTGCTTTATTATCAACTGTATAGTTAAAATCGGCCATTACAAAGATTTTGTCATGAGCTGATCAATCATTTCTTACAGCTTATCATAGAATCATTTTCTTTATGTTTCAGTTTTATGTCCGGTACTTAAATAATGATATAACTGTGTCGTTTCTCAATTTTACCTTTATATACGTTCTGTACTGATCTAGATATTTTTCTTCCTCTATTAGATGTTTGAATAATATGTAATTTAGATATCTTGTATTCCTTTACCTTTTCCATTGGTATCCGATAGCATAGACATGTCTATTTTGTGTTTGGTGATTTCTAAGATAATTTCTTGGTCTTTATTGTTCCAAGATATCGTACTCCAGCTTGCTAGACGTAGTCCAGGTATACAAGGTGATTCAAATATCACCGGGTCTGATTTAAAAAAAAAACAAATTGCCAAACAGTTACTTGGGCATATTAGTCTTCAACACACTCCCCTCCGCAGTCAACACATTTTTCCCAACGTTCCTGATCTTTTTCAAAAAGGCTTTTGGTTGGCGGCGTATCCACTCCCAATAATCTGGATGACAGCATCGTTGTTCGCAACCCGCATACCTTGCAGGTCTGATTTGAGTCTTCCTAACAGGTAGAAATCACTTGGGGCCAAATTGGGACTCTATAGCGGATATGGCAGGATGTTTTATTTTAATTTCTGGAGGGTTTTCATTGTTGTTTTGGCCGCATGAGGGCGTGTATTGTCTTGAAGAAAGGCTACCGGCTTTCCACCCGTCTTCCGCTTGCATAGGATCTTTCTATTCACGTTTGTTGCCAAGAAGTTTGGGTAATCAGCTCCATTGATTGTTTTGGCATCCGTCAGAAAGTTTACATACATATACCCCTTCTAGTCCCGGATGAACGTTGCCATTACTTTTTCTGCCGAATGGCTCCTCCGCGATTCTCTTGGGTTTGAGAGAACTAGTATGCCGTCACTCACATAATGACTGCTGGGACTTGGGAATGAAGTAGTGCACCCACGTTTCATTGGTGGTTACTGTAGACTTCTAAATTGCTTCACCTTTGTTTTTGTAGGAAACGACTGGCAGCTTGCAAGCGCCCCATTTTTATTACATACGTCAAAGTACGTGGTACCCACCATACATTCATCTTGCGATAATGCAGATGGTTTTTCACGGCGTCTCTACACTACCAACACTGATGGACAGCATTTCTCCACGTTCCGTAATAGTGCTGTGCCTATTCAAACGAATAAGCGCAACTTCACGACCGATGTTTGGCTCGGTCACGTTCGTCGGCCGCCCATGCGCTCTCTGCCCTCTCTGGAGCACTTACACCACGGATCCGTGAAAGACACTCTTCTCTGTACTGTTGTTGGAGCCTGTGGTGAATTTCAGCGGACAGAACGCCTTCTCCAAGGAAGAATTTGATCACAATGCGTTGTTCCGCGCTCCACTGTATCTTTGTTCGCTCGCCACTCCATCAACTCTCAAACAGGACTGAATACGTTTTAACCCAAGCAGGAAGAAAGGTCGTGACTCTCTCAATGTCATATTTACACCCAGTCATATTTGAACCGCCTTCTATTTTTTCTTTTTTCACCGTGTCGTTATTTGTTCAGATTCATCCGGTATCTGAAGGTTAGTTCAGTTCTATATCCAAGCTTTTGAGACTGACATCGGTGTTTTCTGGGCTACCCAATCCAAACAGTTATAACCTAAAGCGGAGTTTGGTCGTATTTTCAAACTTCTCTGTCTTATTGTTAAGGTAAAGTTAAAGGGAAAAGTTGCACTGTTACGATCTCTGACTCTTGAAAACAACCGAGACATGCTAAGAACAACAGTGAAGTGATGGTTTTGATCCTCTTCGATAAGCAGCATCCGCAGGGTCCTTTAGGTCAAAATTTCGAGATCTGGTAATTGATGAGCAACCGCAGCAGTGCGAATAGCCGTGTCAGACAGACCACACCGGCAAACATAATCGCGCTCTCCACGTCCGGAAGGGATCATTAGCCGTCGCGAAATCAATCTCGGCGATCGGGGGGCACCGCCGAGCTCGGCCGGATGTGGCGGCAATTAATCACACCGGCGCGACCGGAACGCGCGAATGAAACGGGCCCAATTAGGCGCGGGACTTAATTTCGGGCAAAATAAACCGGAATTACGATGACGGCCGGTCATAAAAAGGGCCGCGGGCGACAAAGCCGCGCGGCCGGGGCCCGGATCCTGGCCGCTTTCGGCGCTAAAGGATAGCATTACGGGCGCAATTAGGGAGGAAGCTGCAAATTTGCGACTAACTGCTACACGAATGAAAAAACCTGCCTTTTATAGGTGTTCAAGTAGGCCATTTTTTGTGAGACAGGGGCGGCCTTTTGGTGGCAATTGCTCTGCGCCTGTTAGTTACGCTACCCGTTTCTCACTTCTGCAATACTGTATGGCTATACCATTGTATGTTCTACATACTCAGTAAATATACAGGACTTTCCTATGAGTGAGAAATTATCGGAACTATTAAGAAACAAAGAAACTAATAGTAAAAAAGTAGACACAAGATTTTATATTTTGGAAATAGTTAGTTCCCCGTAACAGGCCTTGAAAGGCCCTTTGGGGTCGTAACAGGATAGATATCCTACGGTACACAAGGGTAGTAACGTGGCTAGCACTACGTACCGACCGCCTATTATTACCCCAAAGTTTGACTTCCAGGTACTCATTTATTGCAGCCTGAGTGGAGCTGGGCCGTAAAAATGCCAGTGATCGAATTGGCGAGAGCGGGATTCGAACCCGCTACTCTTGGTTTCGTAGTCTAGCGATCTATCCACTAAGCCACCACGGCTCTATATTTTGGAAATACCAAAACCAAAAATCTACTAAAACATCTAAAAGATGTCAATTAAAAACGTAAACATAGAAAATATCGAAAATATAGAACTTATTTTTTGTTCTTCTGGTTCTTCTGCCTTTTCAAGAGTCAGACTAGATCATCCTCTACTCATACCTTCCAAGTCTTCCTATCTCCTGCTAGAAGTTTTATCTTATCAATTGATTTTCCCTTTCTTCTTTTTTTATTATTAGTTTTTATTTTATCATATTTTTCTATTTAGAATTTCTTTTGCGAATGGTTTTTTCTTGTTATTTTTTTGATATCTTTGATATTTCCTATGTCTCATCTAGTTTTTTCTGTTAACACTCTGAAATGTTTTAGCTCTACTTAATTTATGTTTTTTTCTGTATAGTCTAATTTTCACTTGCATGTGTTATTACTATTTATCTCATTTTGCTATATATAGTCATCTCTATTTTCATTCTACTTTGTTCAAATTTTTTTATTGATCTATTTGGTCTGTTTGTTATTGTTTTTTATTTTCTCTTATTATATCTGATTCTCGTTTTATATAAAAAATATCACTCTTTATTGGAACATAAATTTGTACGATATTAACTTTTTCTTGTAGCTGTCATTATTTAATTGCTTGTGTTATGTTTAACTACTGTTCTGTTTAATTGACTTCTAATTATTATTTCTACCCCTTTTTTTGTTCTCTCTTTGCTTTAGAATATTATAATTTGTAATTATTTCTTACTTTTTTTTTATTTTCGCTCAGTTATTTCAATTTGTTTTTCCTACCCATATATTTATATTATAAGTTCCCATTCCTATTCCTGCATTCATTTCTTGTTTACTATTCAGTTCCTTGCTTATATTCTTTTTAATACTTGTTACTGTTTTTCTGGGTTTTTAGTTTTTTGTATTTCAAATTTTCTGCATTTGTTGCCCCAGTTTCTTCTCTTTATTAGCCAGTGATTTCTTGCTTACTGTTCTGATCTTTGTCGCATCCTTGCTTTATTTTCTTATTCTACGATATCACTTCTATTAATATTTGATGTGGTTTTTGTTGATTCTTCTTTCTATTGTTTTCAACTGACGTTTTTTTTATGTTATAACTCTCTTATCTCTCAATAAAACTATAATATTTTTATTTAATTTTAGTTCTATATATTTTTGTTTCTTCTAGGTTCTACGCCACTATTTTGTCTTTATTTCTCTTTCTAATAATTCCGTTTGATTGTTTCGTTTTTTAATTTATTTCTCATTTCCATTCTTGAGATTTACATTTTCTCTTTTTATCATTTTCAATTTTATTTGAATTTTTTTTAGGGTCCTTTTTAATCTAAGTTTTTTAATGTATCTAATGTATCGTTTTTTTTAATGACACTTCCATAATGGATTAATTCTATAATTCTTCTTAAGAATTAAGTTGATTAAATTTACTCTGCTTTAAAAACTTATTCTTGAATTTTAAGGGAAAGAAAACAAAAAAATTACTGAACGGCTGCAATGCCCATAGATGCCCAATTTAAAATGGACAAATATGCCTATATACGCTCCTGGGATGTTTTAAGCACTATCACTTACCCTCAGAGGCTACTTGCTCTCAAAACTATTTTGCCTTAATTTAGTTTAATAGACATCTCTTGCCTAGTATTTAAAGTTATTGGACGTGCAATAATTCTAGTAATATTCTACATATAATTTTGTAAATATTTTAAAAATTTAAATTAAATATCGGAGCCTAATTTAAACACGTCAGAACTGAAATCTAAAATACAGAATGAAGATAATAATAGATGGAAAGTGAAATAGAGGAAGTGTACGTATTTTTCCACAAGATGGAAAAGAGACAAAAAATATAAGGAAGGTAAGATGTTTATAACAAACATTAAGAGCTATTATTAAAGGACCTTTCTTCATATATATTAAAATGTAAATAGTTCTGGGAGATGCTTAGAAAAATAATATAATAAAAACAATAACAAGGAGGCTTTAAGGAAGTTATGGGGAGGTCTGCAGTGTACAAGTATAGCGTCCTCCTTTGTTGCTGCTTGACATCTACGGTTCCACTACTTCATTGATTGGTCTTCACGAAATTGGCCCTACTACCGTCACCGCTTCCTTGACCAGTTTATTAGCGCGCTGTTTTCCAGCTGTACTAACTCAGATCTTCGTCTAGTGGAATGACACTTCAGGATCCGTTTCTTTGCCAATCTCCACACGTCCTGGAAGTATGAAATCATGGCCTTTAGATCTTTAGTCTTCAATGCTTCCAGCGTCGAATTTACTGAGAATGTTGTGATGATGTACCGACTGTGGTTTAAGTAGCGCATACATTCTCTTGTAACTACCAGTTTGCATTGCAACACAACACTCCCTAACCTTCTAATTGGTCTAAGTGGACCACGAGCGCCGCTTCCGCTTTTCCATTTTTCAATCCTGAACTTGTATGCATGACACATTAGACGGTGTATTCCTTTCTTTGTGTTAGTGAACAAAATACTATATCAGTCTTCCGTCTTCTCCATGTCCCTTCTTCATTCTATTGGAATAGAAACCGGATAGTTCCCCAATTTTTTTTTTGCAGTCACTTATCACCTGAGTTAATGCTCGTCCTCTCGAGTGTTTATCTTGTGATAACGTACCGGTGGTTAGTCAAATAACGCATTTAGTTTTTAATGCTTACCATTTCCATCTCAGTGGTAGTGAACGAGATACCGTTTCAGCCGGCGTGATGCCATGCTATCTCCAAATTTCTGCTTAGTTCTACTGGAGCAGGAACTGGACCGACCTCCAGTTCCTCTCACAGTTTATTTTTTGGAACACATAATTAACCAGAGGTAACTTGATCAGAACTAAAGCGGTTTTGGTAATAACGGTGCGATGTTCTAATAGCTAAGATGCCCTGTGTTCCTAGTGACGAATACAAACATTACCACCACATATTTTGATTTGTAAGATTGTAACATATTTCGTTACATAACAAATGAAATGTAATATTTTCACTTTTGATTAACATTTATTCTTTATCTAAGAATCGCTCGTTCACCTTAGCATGGTTTCAAATTTCTTCAAAGAATCTTCTACAGGCTGTTCCCAATTGGTGCATATATGCTTTGCAATTTTTTATAAAAGCTTTTAGTTGACATTCAGAGAGTTTGCGTTATAGATTGGGGTTTATTTACTATTGTAGGTATATTATCTGATACTGACATTTCATTTTTATTTATGGAATTAGGGGAGGGTTGGAAGAATTTAACTAATCTGCTATGCTATTGATTCAAAACTGACAGCGGTATTAGCGCTAGAAGATTCTAAAACGTCTCTAGTTTAATATTTGCACATCTCAATTTATACGTAATCAATTGCAGGAAAATTACCTTTATCCTGACAAATAAATATTCAGGCTTCAACTGGCTACCTAACTTATAATTTTAAATCGTCTGTAAAATCTTATAACCCTGGCCTACCACCCTTATGTAAAAGATTTCAAGGGCATGATTAATTTTGTTGTACATCTGCTTACAATAAAGAAACAAATAGAATTAACAGCATCTGAACCGTTATTTGGGGTTAACAAAATCTTCGCTGGTTAGATAACCAAACTGCGTCAAAACTATCGCAACTTGAAAGGTAAAAATTGACAGACTATGCACTTTTGGCTTGACAGGTAGACGTAGCTAGGGTTGATAATCTGTTACTACAGCCTACAGAAGCGCAAGAATGTAAATGTTTTGAGCGAAGGAACTTATACGCAAACTTTACAACGAAGAAGACGAACAATCTGACAGATTGTTCTCGACTGTGAAGGTCGTGCTCGATGCTCAACCCTGAACAAAACTGTACCATATTCCAAACTTCAACAGGGTATATGGAATTGTCTATTATACTAGCACTAGAGAAGAGACTTGATTTTGTTTTATTTTTATGTTCTGAAGGAAACAAATAATTTAAGAAAATGTAATTTTGTTGATCAACTATCTAGATAAGGAACGAGCAACTACTGGGTTAGCCAAAGACAATAATTTAAAAATTGAAGGAATTTCATTCAGTATCATCATTCAGTAAAAAACTAATCAAGTGAAATTTAGATACCCTTCCGTACTTACCAAATTACATTATTTTGCTTCGTTGATATTATGTTTGTCCCAAAATTCAAAACCTACATGACTGTACAAGAATCTGTTTAACGAATGTATATTTTGAAGTTTTGACTAAGAGAGTAGGAAAAAGAGTGCGCTAAATAAATTAAGCTTAGAAAAGTTGTTTTAATGCTTTTAAACTGCTGTCTTCCTCAGGCCGAAGTTGTAAGGAGGTTGATTTATCGTCGTCCAACACATTTGCTAAGAGTTAAGAGTATGCTATGGGAGTTGCCATTTATTAGAAGAACAAACACGAATCTGATTAGATTTGCACGGTATGTGACTTGCAGCTCTATCACAATACCATTGGACTATATTTTATATATAAGAACAAGAAATAAAAGAAAATGTCGCTTTTATAACCCCTAAAGACTGTTTTATAGACTTTCACAGCTAGCTTCGTTTTAGCTTCGATGGGTATGCGTTTGTCCTTTGTTAGTCGTCCAACACTTGCTTATTTGGACTTGGGGGTATAATGACGCATTCAGGTTAAATCGCACAACAGTATCGGACGCAAAAATCCCTCTCCTTTTTGTAAGAGATGGCAATTTGTCAATTTGTTCTTATTAAACTCAGTATCTCTGATGCCCTATGTTCGCTACATTTTCGACCTGGCTTCGTTTCAAAGAAAATATCTAATGTCACTTTAACACTTCTATAAAGTATCTCTACCGAATTGTCGACGTAGTCTGGACAAAGTAAGGGTTCTTTTAACACATTTTTGTTAAATATGTTTCTATGTGTTAATCCTTTTTCCTGTCGCCGGGAAGGTGCTCCTGGAAGTAAGTCTGCCATCATCCAAGCAGTACGAATGCCTTGCTGGTTACTTAAGCTCCGCTGTGTGCGGAATAACAGCAAATACTTACTAATAGTCAACGGGCTGACGTCGCTTTTGGTTTCGCCGCGAGCGCTGCGCGTCACGTCAGCTGCACTAAACCGATTTGATTTTGCTCTAGCGGCTCAAATTCGCCTCGCGCGACTAACAGGGCCGGATCGGGTAGTGTCTCGCGCCGCCTCGCAACGAAATTAAGGCGGAAGTTTGCAAGCGGCGAACTTGCCAGAACTTCCGCGGGCGCGCTAGTCGCAATTCAGCTCCGCAATGCAATGTCGCTTAACTCGGCGAGAGACAGACGGAAAATTTGCTTAAAGCGGCTCTTAACGTCGTTTGTCGGGGACTAAACTATTGTAAGTTGCTTTATTCCATTAGCATCTTGCTCTGCTTGCCATTGGATGTGAAAGAAATTCGGTTACGTAGTTGTTCAGTGATATGGTTGATTTGGAAAATTGCTTCACTATAAGGCAAAGGTATAACTTTTTCGAAATATAATTGGACACATCACTGAAAGCTCAACGCAAGTAGTACTCTGGTTTTTCAGCTCTTTTCAGATCCAATACGTTTTCATTCGCTACACAAGTTTATCTAAGTAGTAGGCTGACGTGTTTTAAGGACAATTCTAATCGCCATCAACTTTAATCAACACTGTCTATTTACCTAACAAACGCTAAATTTTGTGGACCGAAAAGTCTTGGTTCGTTAAGACAATTCACACCTTGAAGTCGGTTACTAACTCATCCAAGTTGCAAATTGTACTAACATGGCAGTTTTCCGTCATCTACTAAGTAGAAATCTCGGTAGTAGAACAGAGTAGTGAGAGAACAGCTTTCATCTCCTGTTGACGAATGGATTCAACCACACAAAAGTTTCAGATTGGGAAGGTTATGTCTTTTTAATTTAAATGATAGAATAAATCAAAAGAGTGATCAAGCTGGTCACTTTTACCATATCTGTCTTAAATTGTGTTCAAAAGCGTCGTATTACCCTAATAAATTTAAGATTTAGTAAAATAGAGGGCGAATTACACGGACGGATTTTTCGAGTTTCTACATTCAACACCTTCAAAGGTACCATAATATTGGCCACTAATATTTTCTTTGTTTCTAGACACAAAATTTTTGACATTCAATCCTCTTTAACCTTAGGACCTGTCTACTTTTGTAGGTATATATTTTGCACTTTATATTTACTCCAATTTATATCTCTTTATATCTTTTTAGTATTTATTTCTTTTACGTGGCCTAGCCTATAAGATAAATAGGAGACTTAGGATTGTTCTACCTGTCTTCCATCTTGTTTACTATTGGTTGTTCCAGATTAACTCGAACGATGTTTTTTTTTATTTTACCTATTCTCATTTCTTTCTAAATTTTGATTAATTTTTTATTCTATTTTTCTGGATTTTTGTTAAGACCCTTTTGAATCTACAATGTTGGAACTAAAGCAAATACCTCTTGCTGTTTAAATTACGGATAACAACTGATGGTCTTGTGTTTTATCAGGCAACTGGCAGTAAGGATAAGGGAAACGATAAACGAAGAAGGGAGGTAGCAACAATGCAGAAAACGCACAATGAACTAAATCAACAATGCGCAGCTTAAACGCAATAGGCACGCGCAACAGTGCAAGTTTTCTTCAGTAATTTATGGTTACATAAAGCAATTAGGCGCGATGGGTTGCAGTGTCAAAAGGTATAATTGTTTGTCATTTCAGTCAAATGGTATACTCTGATTATTATGTCCAATTTTTCTGATTTATGGATTAAAAAGGTCGGAAGCAATTATCGTATTTTATTACTTTTTGTTGACACAGATATCAGCAATGAAAAAATTGTGCGGAAAATATAGTATTATTGTAGTATGTATTATTACTTGAGTATTGGCAAGATAATTATACTCGCAGAGTCCTCGAAAACCTGGTTTCTTGCGGAAACTATGATGGGAAAAACGAAAATTACGCAAAGAGTGATAAAAAACGAAACAATTACTAGACAAAAGATTAAATTATTGGGCTTAAAGTAATCGTAAACTTAAAAATAACAGGCCGAATAAGAAGGTAATGGATTGGAAACCGAGGACAAGAAAAAAAGACTCTATGAAACCTCGAACTAGGTGGAGAGAAGACATTAACATGATTACAAAAACATAATGAATGGAAGCGATGGTATATCGAAAGTATAACGAAAAATGCTTAAACGAAGAAAGTCAATAAACGTTTTTAAGGGAAATAATTTCTTTTAGAAACGTACCGGAGGAGGGGCTGAAGTAAACACTTTTGGAGCACGATATCTTTATCCTGGTCGTGAGCTGAATAAGGAAGAACCCCGGTCGCATACTATATGGTCCAACAAGTAGATCGAAATATTTTTTGCGCACCATCCTGGATTTGGGTGTTATAGTAAAGCAGCCAAAGAAGAGTAAAGTTATGTGGCAGTGCCACTACGCCAGTACCATAAGTGGGTAAAGTATAGAGAAGGTTATGGACTCCGACGAGTTACCTGCACCAACCGCCAGGGCACACACAAGCTGCAACGTAATGTCTCGCGAAATGCTTTGGTCCCTACCCAGCTCATGAACATCTACTGCAGGTCGGATACTAGGGCTAGGCTACGATCAGTGAATGGTCCCAGAACACAAACCCCTCTACGTTTACTGAAACCTTCTAAAACGCAAACGTTAGTGCCATTCTCGGCATGTTCAAAAACAACCTCAAATTCTGCCATCCAAGCACATTGATTTTGGGAAAAGAAAGTGTAAGGTCTAAGTTCCAAAAACCTTGTATGCCAAGAATGACAACATCAATGTAAACAATAGATAAGGTGAATTGCAATGCCAAAAACAGACAATGCAACACTTACGTCAAGAGACATTGGAGATGATGATGGTGATGATATAATACCATCCATATTATGGAGTCATGTGTATGTGGTAGGTTGCTAAGTTGACGGGCTTCTACAGTTACAAGAAATGTCAGAGTGGATAGCTAGATATTGGAATAAAATTTACGAGAAAATTAGAAAAATTGAAAAATTTCTGAAATGGTGATCTAAATAAATACCAGTTGAACATATCTTAAAAATTCGTATATAGCTATATATTATCTAAAAAGTTAAAGAAAATAATAAAAGGTAATAAAATTAATGCATTAAACCAAAAATGACAACTCAAAATTAAATTTCTTTTCTTCTAGACTAATCTAACTTTTTGGATTCATCGTAGCTACTTAGTGATCATTGCCCTAAATAAAAGTTTTGTAAATCACTGCATTTTATTTGATCTTGTACGCATTGCCTACAGCGTCCTTTTATTGAATTCTGGATATGAAGTGGAAAGTAACAAAGTCACACGCACTTAGGCCTCAATTGAATCTATTGTATGTACTACCGCCCATAAGTCAAACTAACCAAAACTTGAGGATATCCGTCAAACGGGTAGCGCTGATGCTGGCCATACTAGGCCAGAACCCCTCCAATATGGATTTTCTAATTAGAGCAAACGCAAAACACTCGCAAAGAACGTGCTCTGACGTCTCATCATTCTTCTGGAGTTACCTATGTCATGATAGTAGGAGTTACTAGAGGGTATTTCTTGCGGGACAGTCACAGCCATGACCTACTTATAATGTTGCAGAGGCTGTTGTTAAAGTTGTATCTGTTCTTCCATTTGAGGGGTATCCAAGGACGTTGTTTCTCTTCCTTGATTTTAATATTTAAGACCGAGAACTGATAAAACAATTTTCCTCCTTTGTTATTAATAGCAGGCACTGTCTCCCCGCTTATGCCAAACACTAGAAGTTTACCTATAGCATTGTGTTCAGGGGTTCTGCACTGCCAGCCTACGAATGACGGCTTCTGTGGTGTTAGGTTTCTTTAGAATCCACAGAACCGCCTTCCTCAACCTACGTAGACTTCATCCTACGGAGAGGGAAGGTTGGCAACTGTCTGTTTTAACCAGTGTAAAGCATGGTCGTTTTCACAAGTAATTCTAACAATCTTCCCGTAATTCTGCCACCTCCTAAAAGTGGGTACGAGTTGGTTTTCTAAGGTGAACATATGTGTCCAAAACCTTTAACATCGCTGCCTGTAGTGGTTCATCTTGATCACTGGTTAGTTTTCTGTATTGATTGGCTAGATCTACAATAGCTACCTGAAGGTGACTTTTGGGAGCCTCTCTATAGTCTCGTGTATGAGGTTGCTGTTGACCTAATTGCTGTCTTGCCGTCTTTTTGGATATGGCAAGATTTCCTCTGAACGACCCCTCTTACCTTTCTGTCTATGAAGAGGAAGCTTTCCTAGAACTAGCTCCCCTCAGGTCAGCTGAAGCAGTCGGCCTTTGGCCAGTCTTCTTCTTCCAAAAAGGTCGTACTTGCCTCCTCCTGTTCTCTTGCACAGGGTTAGCTTTAGTAGCCAGCTACTGGGAAGAAGTAGTGGTAGCAGTGGTTAATCTCTTACTGTCCTCTTTTACAGAGTTAGCTATAGAAGCCAGCAGGTAGTAGGAGTTGGGTTAGTTTGGTTGGCTGCTGCTGCTGCAGGGCGGGCTTTCATACGCCTCTTCTGTTCGGCCCCAAAAATCCTCATGCCTTTTTTGAATTAAATGTCCTGTTGTTGTTGCTGAATTATAGGGGTGTCCGCAGACGCTCTTTGTAGGATGGTTTCGAGCCCCCTTTCAAACGCTACTGAATTTTTTAATTCCAACTGAATGCTTAGAGCAGATTCATTTCACATTAACGATGTTTTGTTCAAATACTTGATAGCACATAGGAAAAATTTTATTGCCGAAATTTTATATAGAGTAGTGGTCGAAAATTAGGAAAATTACGGAAAATTATAAGACCGCTCATAACTTTTGATACAAATATTACTATTAATGGCTATGAAAAATTGTAGATTTGTTTCAGGTTATTTTATTGATTGAAAGACTAACATTATTATTGATCTTAATGACAGTAAGGAGGTTGACAAATTAGGAATCATCAAACATCAGTGTCGGTTAAAGCGGATGAATATTCGCGCACGTCACTCCGTCTCCGCAGTGTGGCATCTCTGCTCCCACCTTGCTCACGCCTTGATTCGTAACCGGTTTTCTACGAGCTCCAGTTGAACCGTCTCGAAAATCGACGGTTCTGCTCCTACCGTTGCCTCATGACTAGCTGGGCCGCACCTGAAACGCACCTTGGATTCATGAAAATGAATCTTTTCGAAACTCTAAATCTCAACTTTGAAATCCCTCGGCTTCTAAAAACAAGTAACTCTGACTTGCTGTCATATTTCCTCTTGAAATGATATATTTTAGGCACTCGCTGGGGGTTATTAACTTGCACTGGAAGATGATATTGCAATCTATAATCGATCTCTTATTCTTCCGCTCACGATTCTTCTAAATCCCATCTCAGTGAATAGGCTGCTTTTGCTCGACCTTGCTTGGCTGAAACTCGAGCTTTTGTCAAAGTTGCTGCTCCGATCCGGTTGTCAGCCACCTCTGATACGCTGCCCTCTACAAAATAAAATGCACAATAATTTTTCTTTAACAGCTACCATTAACTTAATCTTATTGCTATTTTTACGGGATTTTTTGGTTATGTTTTGTTAGACAATCGTCCATGGGAAAAGGTCATGGTAAATGGAAAATTTATTGCTGATCTTTCCATGTGGTATGTAGATGCTCGAAAATAAGGGACACCGTCTTTCAAAATACATTTCCTTAATCAAAATGTTATTGTTGAAAACAAGTCTTTCATTTAACATTCCAATTTATTTTGCAGCACACAAAATTGAACGCGATCTACCACCATACCAGATCATTATGCCGACTTCACCACATTTTACAGTCTGGTCAAAGAATTTATCGTTTAATTGTTTGAACGAATACCACTTTTACTAAATTGAAAGTACAGGCTTTTCCCAGAAACTTATTTTTTGGCCTATCCTTTTACCCGACTCTATGCAGATAACGTTGAATTTCTACTATCATCTTTACCACAGTGTTCTTTCTTGTGACTTTTTGTACATAGTATGTGGCCTATTTTCCTAATTTCTCGTATTTCTATCAAGTCCCAACTAATGTTTTGTAGTGCATTTTAAAATATCTCCAATTTCTTAAGTCTCCTTAGCCTTTTTTACTTTGTGCATATTTTAATTTTTTTATTGTTGTTTGTTATTTGTTTTGGATAAAGAGGGGTTTTAGTCTCTTATTTTCCAGCTGACCAGGAGTATGTTTGAAGTTTTGTTCTATGTTCCATAATCCGGAGTGTGGGATTTGTGTAGTTATCATCATTAATCAGTTAGACAAAGGTTTTATAGTTTTTTTGAAGATTTTGATGTTGCTAAAGGATTTTGTTTTAGTAAAGTTTGTATCAATTCTTTATGTTTGCTTGAAGATTTTAGTTTCTAAATTTTTGAATCGTTTAGCTTTTTGTTTGACTTTGGCTTGTAGATGTTGTAGAAGAATCATTATATCTTTTTCTTCTTGTTTTCTGTTTCTTCTCTATAATTATTTATCTTAATTTCCTGTTTAGCTTTCTGTTTTTTTCTTTTTCTTTTTTAAAATCGTTGATGCACTGACTAGTTATTTTTCTCAAGGTGATTTTTATTGTTAGCCAGTTCTTCTACTTGTTTACGATTAGTTTGTTGCCCTTGATGGTCACTTAATGCCCTTTGTTTAGCTTTTTTCTATTTACCAATTCTTTTTTTTTTAATTTTCATCAATTCCTAGTCTAGTGCATTATTTCTATTCTCTTAATTTTTCAAGTTTAGCTAAATTTTATGGGCCTCCTTGTGTCTTCCTTATCTATTTGTAAGTTTTTTGCTGTTTCTTGGATTACCTTAATTAACATCTTTATTATTTTATTTGTTTTCTCTTCGGTACTGTAGAATAGTAAACTGTTTTTATGCTTCTTTTTCTAAAGCTTCAGTCTTTGATTCTTGATGACTTTTTTAATTCTAAGTTTTCTACTTTTATTTGGGCTGTTTCCTTTCTTACTTCTTTTTGTTTAGAATTTATTTTATTGTTTAGTGCGTCTGGCTTTATACTCGTTTGGAACATTGCCGGTTTTTGACGACCGGATTTTAGTAATTATAAATAAACGATAGTTATGAAAACAATGAATCATTAGAGTGTAATTATTTTGCTCACACTCTATATACGCTTGTCAATGTTACTTTCTTGATTTAAACCGCTACTTGTTCTAATAGTTTGATTGTTTACTTACGTATCCCTTTTTTCAGGTCCTGCCCATCTCTTGTACACCTTTGGTAAGTGCCTTTGTATGTTTTTCTTAATTGACCGCCGTTAATAGAAAGAAAAGGCGTTTCTCGGCGCATGCATTGGAGCGATGACGGACGGCGCTCGAAGGCGCGTTAAACTGAACAAAGGGCGTATTACAAGACCGGGAAGAATAAAGGAGGGTCAACTAAACCGCCGTTGCGTGAGATTACCGGCAGTAAAACCGGGACAAATTCTTCAAAATTCAAACGCCCCGAATCTCCACATCCGTGTCCTGCAGGAGCACTAAAGCGGCGCGGCTTCTAGAAGGCGGGATTTGTGTGCAATAAAAGGAAATGGGGGCTCAGCTCGACAAGTTTAGCGTAATTTTTGGAAGACAAATAGTCTCTGATAACAATTTAGGGGAAGGGAGAATATTTACAGGGGCCGTAAAGCGCGCAGGAGGCATAAAAGCTCGTGGCCTCCGCGGAAGCCTCGATTTTTATAATTTTGTTGAAGGGTTGTAAAAGCAACGAAATCTTGTACTTAATTTTGATAACAAATTTGCTGTACAAGACGACTGAAAATTGGAAAAGCCTTATTCGTCATACTAATAAAGTATTGGTTTTTTTTTGTATTTAGAGGAACCCAAATTTAAAACTCGTATTTAGTTCCAATGCAAAAGCACCTAATCGAAAGGTAACGAAGAAAGTGATTAAATTGCAAAATTTTAGAAGTTTTTGAAGGGCAATGATAGAAACATAATTGGAAGAGAATTTTGTATAAAGTTTTGATATTTTTCTTTTTAGAAATGAAGATGAGGCTTTCTACTTTTTTCTAGATAATTTACTTTACCTTTGGTAGTATCGGGAAGAGAAAGTTCTTTGCCAATTAAATGAATTTATTCTTTATAATCTGATAACCAGCTATTTTTTTACCATATAGCGAAGTATACAGAAACTGTTTGAAGTTTTTACTTTTATCACACCATATAATGAATACAGGCTAGCAAAACATGGCATGGTGGAGTAGTGAAGAATGCTGGGAAGGTGTTGATTAGGATAGATTAGATTGAGTTAGAAAGAAAAAGGGAGTGCTACATGCACACTTTTTCGCATCTACAATTTTCATATGGTCTTCTATTAAGGTGATATAATTTTAAAGAAGCTTACTGAGCTTAATGATAGAAATCACCATATGTTTTGATCAGTTAGTACAAACGTACGTGCTTGGTTTTGACACCAAAAATTATAAACTTTGACTTAATGCTTACTACACATGCATAAAACCACCTTAAATAGTTTGTGATTTGCTGACATCTGTATTATATGCATCTTTTTACTTCTTGTCAAGGAAACTTGACATTTGTTTTCCTTAAAATTTATGCTTCGCGAAGGACCACGGATTTCTGAAAGTTTGGATACCGTTTTTCACTTTTTACTCTCTGTAGCAGCTACTTTAATATTTGGGATCATCATCTTCTTGCAACAACAGTTTGTTATTATCATTAACCGATGATAGAAGGTTCCATCAGTATGAAGTACCAAATTTAAGTGAACCTTAACAAGGTGCTTAACCGACCTTTATATTGACGAACGCACTCGCGTAGTCCAAGTCTTCTCTTTAAAACAGAAACATTGATACTACGTGTATTGTTCTATTTGATCTTATGCTCATCCAATTTTCGTTGAATTATCTTGGATAATATGTGTATTCTTCCTTGCATGTCATGTTAAAATGTTAAAACAGAACACTTGATGTTTCTCGTTCTGACAAACTGTTCATATCTTTTATTTATTCCCCAATTTATTCAAAAACATTTAGAACTCTACAGACGCAGTGACGCATAGGGTAGTGAAGTCAAAATTTTTTCCACCACATTTTATGGTCTCCTACATTCTTCAAAACTAGTCGCTGATTATATTTTTCCACATTTTCTTGGAAATCTTAGGACACTCGTTATCTCATGCCATTAGAAGGTTCCTATTATTGAAAACATTTTTCTTTTACTTTATTCTTATGTAAGGGCCTAGACTATAAGAAAGATTTTCTAGCACTTCTAGTTCAGTACCTGCCAAGTACTGGATGCGTTGACGTGATGAAAAAACTGCGTTTTTCTCCCTCAATGTGGAAAATTATCATTGTACTACATTGTGATGATTATCTTTTGATACGGGCACGTTTTTATCTTCAAAGGATTTTGTTTTAGGTTTACCATAAAAATAAAGCTAAGGGTGCGATGTTTTTTTTTAATTTATAGAGCATCTTGTCGCACCAGGAAATGCGTTCTATCATTTGGTGGATCGTTATGGTGTAAAGTACGCAAAAAGAATAAACTTTTGAAGATGGTCCTGCAGAACGACGTAAATTGTTGGTGTAAAAATCTCCAATCGATTTTTCATCTGGTGATAAGTTGTATGCTTGTGATACTAGAGCATCTTCCCAGCAGCAGTGATTTTACGCTCCGTAGTAGGTGAGCATGGGTGATCTCATAACACAGCAGGAATTTCTTCCAAACACTGATCAACACTCTTGAGTTATATCTATATTTGTAGTGCAAAATTGCTCAGCATTCCATTTTTGACCAAGATTTATCGTAATTTAGGAATAAATAATACCCAAATATTGTCTTGGTAGCTACAATGTAGGTTAATGTTATCGAAACATGTGGTCTCTTTTCTTCCTTTCGGAGGCGTGCGTAAAAAGCAGCTCCAAAGCTGGACTCATAAATCGTACTCATTTTAAAACTGACCTTCCCCGATGTGGAAGATTGTTGATCTACAAGTGTTCTTTCGTTCTAAAAGGAGAAGCCGGTAAAAAGTTGCCACAAGATTTAATTTTACAAACTTACAAACAACGAAACGCAGAAAATGGGTCAGAAGAGAAGCACAAACTGTAGAACATCAACGAAGAACTCGAACAAGCGAACATTTAATAAAAAGGAGAACTAATGTAGATAGAATTAGAAAAAATTATAAATATAGAACAAATAAAAAACAAATAGTAAACGCAGAAAATTATAAATCTATGGAGGAAACTGAAATTTAGTTGACCAAGCAAGTAAAGTTGAAAGATAAAAGATAAAGGACTGCTTTTACAACCTTGGGCCTGACAAGCTCTCGAATTATTTTACACGAATTATTTCGAAATTGCTCTCCTTATTCTAATAACTCATGTAACCCATTTACAACCCTTTGAACTTGCACATTGTTTAGGGAAGAGTTGTAAACGAATGTTGTAAATTTACATCAGATTCTTGTGAGCATGCAGAAACATTCAACTATATCGAACTTGAAGAGGTTGCAACAAAGGATGCGAGGGTTTTAGTCGCGCTATGTACCCCAACCATTCCTTGAAATTAGTTTTTGTTCCAAGTTCGCTTTGAAATACTTTTGTATTTAAATACGATATGGGCCAACGGTCCTATTTTACCTTCTTTGTTAATATGTTTTATTATGTTTGGTTTTCGATAGTCCTTTTTTTACTTGGTTGGTGTGTGTAGTTGAGATTATTGTTCTCCCCGAATGTTTAGTAAATTTTATATGGAAAGTTTCAAAGCATCTGCAGCAGATACATATTGTTTAACTCCATAATTTACTCCGTGATCAAAAAAGCGAGCTTACAGCTTTGTGTAGATAGAAGCTCTCTTCCGTGTGTAGTAGCATACATAGATTCCCATTACTGTTTATATTTTTAAAGCCTAAAAGACGTTATTAGTTGCTTCAGCATGCAACTTGCTGCAGTCTCACCTCTCTCACAAGATGTTCTTTCTTTTTAAAGTTCCATAT
Organism: Sinelater perroti; assembly: GCA_036346155.1. Classification (NCBI taxonomy): domain Eukaryota; kingdom Metazoa; phylum Arthropoda; class Insecta; order Coleoptera; family Elateridae; genus Sinelater; species Sinelater perroti. The sequence continues at coordinate 629,451 of JARFIY010000009.1, forward strand.
TTGTTATCAATCTGTTTTTGAGTCTTCGTTGCACTATGGCAACTATTTCCATCTTCCATAAACAGGGTGGAGTCTTTTTCAAGCTGTCCGAATGAAAATATGGGTAGAAGACCTTCATATAATGAATACTTACACCTTCTGCAACAGCTGATTGTTCCATGCTCCAAATGATACCTCATGCCATGCCGGAAAATCAATCCGCCATACTTGAAGGTTGTTTGGTGTTGGTTTATGCTGAATTCTTGGTTAGATACTCATTATATCCATGCGTTTCTGTCACATGAAAAGTAAACGAAACACCATTTATCCAAAAAACATGAGATGGTACTAAAAGTTGAAAGGACGTCCGATAATTTCAACTGACTAAAGTTTTTTCTTGCAGTAAGAGATGAAAATATCTAACAGCTCTCGGTAGTCAATCTCATAGTCCACCTATGATCTGTCAGATACATTTTTGGTTATTTTGACTGTAAAATTATCCAGTTCATGGTGAACAATGGAATAATTCTCACAAAGGGCTGAAAGAACAATTTGTCTTGTTGTCTACTGTTCTGACTGCTGCTTTGTCTCTTGTATGTAGTTGTGGAGCCTTGTTTTATCAAAGGTAAAATCACTGAAAAATGTCCTTAGTGTTGCAATTGAACCTTGCCAAATTCTAGACCAAAGATAGTCTTTATTGGTGATACATAACCTCTATGTATTTTGTCCAGTTTGACCTTAATATAGGCAGCCTTCCGCTCTTTATCACTGAAACAATGACCGTTTTCCAAGCGGATCAACAAATTGCAAACGGTCGCAATTGCCAACAGACGGCCCCATTCAAGCCGGCCCGGTTTTAGTACGACGCTTAATGATTAGTTTATTGTATTTGCAAACGCTTAATTATTTTCTGTGTAGCGGAGACGGGCGCTCCGTAATTGGCTGCTGCGGTTTTCATTCGAACGCATGATGGCTTCGCCGCGAGTTCCCTAATTACACCTGCCAGCCTGCACGCTAGATGCTTTCAGTTGCTACGCTTGATGTCTATTTCTGTATAATGTGCGGATTAATTATGCCCGGGGGCGTCATTTGCAATCCTAAAAGTGAAATTCGCTCCGGCATCGAGTGATTGGAAATTACACGGCGCTGCAGCCTGCGAGCTAATTTGACAGGTCAGCGAAAACGCAGCCGGGTGTTAGGCGAGGCTGATTGGGAGAATATGGGACTGCTGCAAAGAGCAGGGCTTCTAAGTGTAATAGAAACTATAACTTTGTCACAAAGAATAAAAACATTCATCACTGGAGTGCAAAATATCCACATATATTATAGATATAGATTTTTAATCTTTTACAGTGAGCTATTTCATAGATAACGTTGATTTTAAATCCAGAAATAAAACGGCGCAACAAAGGTTTGTTTAAAATTTAATAATGTACTCTCCATCCTTTCTATTGCATTTCTCCATCTAGATGATAAGTTGTGAACACGATTGTGAGAAAGATTCCTGGTTTTGAGTTTTCTGCTCATGTCTTCGCTAAATTATTTTTCAATATGGGAGGTGGTCTGGTTTTCTTCGTTAATAATTATAGTTTTCAGCGTTTATCTAAAGAAATATGATCTATTGATCTAAAATAGCGGCTTTTCTTTCAGTGTCAGATAATTTTTTGACCGACAAGGTTTCAAAATAAGTTACATCGTTCATATCCCACCATACACAAAAGATCTTGCTTTGGTATAGATTAAGGTCTCTTTTTGCATTACCTTACTGCTTATTTTGTTCAATATTTTTATATGAAATTTTATTTTATTCTCAATTACAATTTTATACAAAATTGGCTTTTTATTCCAATAAACACCTTAACATTTCTCTCTGTCGCTCCACGATGCTTAATTCGTACGGAACCCATACGAACAATTTAGACATCGTTTTGCAAAAGCCTGTAAACTGTTGCAGATGGATAGTGGAGTTGTTTGAAAAATTTCTGTGCTGTTGCGTTATGATTCTGTTCCACGGTCTTCATTGAATTCATTTAAATGTCCAAAATGTATTTAACCTTTAAACCTTTTTAGATCTTAATTTATTAAACCATCATCGTACATCCATTCCAACGTCCTTAACTTATGAACGTAATCACTTAACCTTTGACTTTCCAAGATTGTAATTGTGAAGTGTTTTCATGTGATTTGAATGGAAATCGACAAGAAAAAATGAAGCCTCGGTCATCTAACAAAAGTTGCTAAAACCTTTGACGCCTCTAGGATTGTACAAATTTTGTACGACCTTTTTTATCAACATTGAACCAACATTACGGTGTTTTTTGAGATCTCTAGAGCTTTTGAGTAGAATCTGGTACATTAATATCAGAATGGAAGATCTTCCTATTGATGAACGAAAATTTTTGATTTGGTTCTAGTGTCCTCTGTTTTGTTTACTCACGAATTACTTTTTCTATCTATCGTCAATTACTATTTCCTTTATCTTGGTATTAATATGGCACTATACTTAATTTGACCAACTTCAGAGATTTTTCCGAGGGAAAACATTGAGGTATTTTGTAACAGCTCCATTTAATCATAATTGTGGACTATTCAGTCACTCGTTTGCTTTTCTGTCGGTCAGGGTTAATGACCTGAATTTTCGAATGCAAAATAAATGTCAAATGTTTCCAATGGAGAAGACTTAAATGTACATTAAATGCGTAAATAAATATCATTACTCTTTGACATCTTTACATTCCATTAATAACTTTATATTCCATTAAGACATTTAGAGAACAATTTAGAGGCGTTAGCGAAAGTGGATGTTCCCTTTAAGTGAGACTTTAGAGAATAGTGAAAGCATGAGAATAGATGGTTTAAATTTCAAAGCCTACAGTAAATCACTTTATTGCTCGAGGAGTTGTTTGCCCCAATTATCAGTCACAACTTCTTTATTGTTGATTAAGAGAAGTGATCTTAAGGAATTATAGCAAGTAATGCCTGATAGTCCTCTGATGCTTGTGATTAACAGTGGAACACTTACAGAAGGCATAAAAGTCAAACTGATCCTTGAGATACATGAAACGCAGCTCTCTTATTTTGCTGGCTTTTTATCTTGATTGTGGAGATCAAAGCATCACCAGATTAATAAACCCCCAAAAAGATGTGGCATTACTGTTCATTCTTATAGTGACTGTCTGTAGTTAAAATCCACTGTCAAGTCCAAGAATGTTACCAACGTAACACTTACGGAGAGTCACTATTATTAGGTGTAATTAGATAGTGCTTTTTATGGCCACTGTATTTTAATTGCAAAAATGCCTGTATTGGCTACTGCCTGAAGGCTGACAAGAAAATTATATTTTATTGATTCCAAAAGTAGAAGTCAATTGAGATTTTTGTGTCTGTCATTACGGAGTTTTATGATAATTTATGCTTCCCTCCAGAATCTCCAATTCTCTTTGAGAAAATGACTATGGTTAGAAAATTATACACTTGAGAGCAAAACATTCGATTCACTAGTTGCACGCGCATTTTCGTCTCCTATTTTAGTGTAAGGGAGTATCTTTATTATTGAGCTTTAAAAAACTATTGCTATTGCATTAATCGGATGACGCATTCAAAAAAATATACACCACGGACGGAGTTTTACGAATCTTGCTAATTGGAACGCACGTGCGCGACAACTGTGATTGGCCTTCAGTACGCTTGCAATCCGGTAATTCATTTCACTCATTTATCCGAAGTTGACGTAAATGCTCGAGTGATTCGAAAAAAATTGATACCACAGCCGCCGAGGCACCTCAGGCACTTGCATTGTTGAGAGAGGGCCGACTAAATCTGAGTCAATCAGCTGTGTCGAGTGTATGGCGTCGGTACCGGCAAACCGGTAGCTGCGTCCGCCGGTAAGGAGGCGGCCATAGGTGCGTGACAACGGAGAGAGACAATTAATTTCTTGCCTCGATATCCCTCAACAAGAGCTAAGTGCTGTAAAAGGTGTAGTTGCCAATGCTTGAACAGTGAGAAGAAGACTGAAGGCAGCCTGACCTCAAAAAAGGCTAATTATTTTTCTTTGTCAGTCGTTCTAGTATCATGCAAAAGCATTCTTAGTCTTTTCTCTTAAAATAAGTTTCATAAATCAAGAAATTAATATTGCGACTCAAAAAGTTCAAACTTTAGTTTTTTTGTTGACAACTGCTTAGTAGAGACGATCCCGTGCCTCCCCAGGCTGCTTTATATTTGTCTCCTTACTACAGAACTATAATCTTATTTCTAATTCTTTCAGTATTACGTTGTCGAAAGCAATATTCATCTTTTTCACCACTGTCGTAATTAATGCGGTATGACTTCAGAAGATTTTAATCTACAGTTTTTGTTGGTGACTGCTCAGTAGAAGTTTTTTTTTTTTTTTTTTAATAGCACATTTGTGCCTGCCATTAAAACTAGTCTATGAGACCAACCATTAATTTTGTTCTGATAAATCTTAAACTAGGTACTTGTCTACTAGAGTCCATCCAATGATGTCTTCTAATCTTTTCTGATTTATACACTTTACTTCACTGCGCACTGTGCTCTGCTTTTACACAACAACAACACTACACAAGATCAGCGGGTTTTTTCCTCCTTAGTCTTCGGACATGATGTTGGTTGTCCAGTAGTTGTAATGCTTCTGGATTTACATGAAGATGGAGCCTATCTTCATGCTTTCCAGCAAACCTTTTTATCTCTTCCTTCACAGTTGGGATCTGAAGGTCTCTGTGGATGTCTGAGTTGCGTACATACCACGGGCGTCCACTATGTTACGCAGCACTTTGTTTTGGAAGATTTGTAAGCACTTAACATTTGTGTCACTGGTACAGCCCCAGAGCTGAATGCCGTAAAGCCACACTGGTTTTAGGATCTGGTTGTATATTAATACTTTGTTGGAGATTGAGAGTTTTGAGTTTCTTCCAATCAACCAATAGTGCTGTCTGTATTTTAGATTTAGTTCTGTTCTTTTCTTTTGACATGTTCCTTCCATCTAAGTCTGACGTCCAGATTCATGCCGAGGTATTTTGCGTTGGTCGAGTGTGGTATAGTAGTACCATTAATTTCTAGTAGTTGTGGGTCCACTATCTTCTTATTAGTGTAGTTCACCTGTACGGATTTAAGTTCGTTTAGTTTGATCCTCCATCTTCTGGTCCAATCAACTATCTGATTGCTGGCTGTCTGGAGCTTTATGGCAGATCCTTCCTGATCTTGGTCCACTGCTAGAAGAGCAGTGTCATCAGCAAATGTAGCAATAACTGCTTCTTCTAACATTGGTATGTCATTGGTATACAGTAGGTATAGGATGGGCCCAAGTACGCTGCCTTGTGGCACACCCGCTTTTATCTCTTTCAGGTCAGAGTATTCATCCTCTTGTTTGATTCTGAATAATCTATCTGATATATATGATGTCAAAATTTCAGCATATTCTTTCGGTAGCAGTTTGTTTAATTTATAGATCAGTCCTTCGTGCCATACCTTGTCGAAGGCTTGTGCCACATCTAGGAATACCGCGAGCAAACTTGCTTTTCTTCTAGCGCACGTTCAATGACGTCAGTTATTCTGTGCACTTGATCTATTGTCGAGTGTTTTGCCTAAATCCAAACTGGTAGTCTGGGATTAGGTTATTGTTCTCTATTAGTGGTCGCAGTCTCTTGAGCAGTAGTTTCTCGAAGAGCTTTGATATTATGGGCAGGAGAGAGATGGGCCTATATGATTTGACATCATTAGGTTGCTTTCCTGGCTTTGGTATCATGATCACTTCTGCGACTTTCCAGCATGCAGGAACATGTTTTAATCTAAACGCTGCATTGAATAGGTAAGTCAGCATGACTATACCTTTTCTAGGCAGGTGCTTAAATATTTCTCCAGTTAATAAGTCCCATCCTGAAGCTTTCTTTGGATTTAGATTTGTTTTTATTTCATCTGCTACTTCTTTCGGAGTAACGGGGGTGATATTTTCTGATCTTTGGTTTTCCGTGTTAGTGATATCTTGCCCTGGGTTGGGGGTAAATATTTCAGCTAAGTACTCTGCGAACAACTCTGCTTTTTGTTTATTATCTCTGGCCCACTCAGTAGAAGTAACTCATTTTTTAAACAGAGATCATTAATTTTACTTCTAGTCTTTTCAGTATTTTCCCTTTGAATGGAATATTTATTTTTCCCTAGAACCATTCTTTTAAACTCATTCTCGTCAGTTTAAGATGTAATTGTGTGTTGCTTCAGAAGAGTTCAAACTTCCGTTTATATTAACAACTACTGGATGGAGGTAATTCCGTGTTTTCACCAGCTTTAATTGTTTTTTATCTAAGACATTAATCCTTTTTTTTTAGTCTTCTTAATATTATAATAATCGTGAGGCTTTAACGCTCCGCGAGGGAGCTCAATTTGCAAATGAGAGATTAAATCTCAATGTTAGGCTTTCTCCTTAGAACCACTCTCGTCAGTGTAGGGATTAATGATGTGATTTCAGAAGAGTGCAAGCTTCAGTTTCTATTGACAATGCTGGTTAGAGATCATTTTGCGCCTGTGCAGGCTGGTTTAATTTTCTTTCTAGTATTACATCTTTTAGACTAGATTTTAGAGCAACTCTCATTAGTTCGGGAATTAATTATGTGACTTCAGAAGAATTTATGCTACAGTTTTTCCTTACAACTGCCGACTCGAGTCGATTCTGTATTTGTGCTGCGAATTTTTTTATTAGTAAGTTTTTCTTCTACAATCTTTTATTGATTATGTGAACTTTTTTAATTCTTACTGTCATTATTTTTACTTATATACGCGGTTGTTGTATTTTATTTATTTGTCACTCTGATTGAACTTAAACCGATTACTTTGAAGCTTAGTATTGTTTATGACTTTCTTTCTATACTTGTTATCAGGCCGATACTTTCAGGGCGCAAGACTAATGTAAACATAATTCTAATGTGCATTTTCTGTGCAGATAGATGCTGTGTTAGCCAATATAACCTGGTACTGAACATCATAATCATAAAACCTAATACCTCGTGATTTATTAATGATGGGTATGCAACATCTAACTATAATAGTTTTCTTCACAAATGTTTGTCATATCTTTGTTTTCTTTTTTTCTTCCAGACTTGTTTTATCTATTGTTGGGCGTATTCCTCCCTTAAATTTTTCAAAACTATTTTGTTTTGTTCTTTATAAGGCAATTTTGCTTGTTCTCTCCTACCACTTCTTTTAAACACCTCAGGTTTATACTAAACTCTTTCTTGTCACTTGTCTTATTCTGTTTTATGTTAGTTTTGCCATTCATTGTGTAAACCCTCTTACAGATTCTAATTCCTTCATTTTAGATATTATGCAAACAGTTGTCTTTATGCATATTTCGACATATTTCTCTTATCTTTCATTATTCTCTTCTGTAACATCTTTACACTAAAAGAAAATGTTATATTTAAATTTATGTGTTGCCCCTTTTTATAACTTCACGCCTCGTCAATTTTTTTTTATCTCACTCGCATTAGCAGTTGTTGGTTGTAGTTAAGTCCACACAGACAAATTCTTTCACATACCAAAACAGCTTCTACCTTTTGCGCTCATAAACCGTTTCAATTGTTGTATCTGTTTGGATGAACATGTAACCCACTTTTAGATGTTTAAATAGCTTGTAGTATTCTAAAGGTGCATTCTAATCCTTTGGATCACAATGAGAAGAGATGTTTTTCAGCGTTGCCATACCGAAAAAGATTTGAAGTTTGATATGCAAATGCCTTTTTTGTTTTATTGTGTGAATGCAAACCTTAATTATTATTGTGGTCAACTAAACAAAAGACTGCCGGCTTACTGATTTTAACAGCATCTCTACACCATTATAGTCTATAAGGACACCATGTATTATTGTCACGAACATTACAAGATCGGATGGTTCTTCTGTTTGAAATATAAAAGCATATTTCTCTAAAGGAAAAGCAAGTCTTTCTTCTATCAAGTCCTGAACTGGCACCTGTCTCGGGCTTTGAACCGTTTGTGTTCCAGATCAGACTATCGAAGGATAACTCTAGCTTAGGTTTTTCTCACTTTTTTCAATCTTGTATTACCACTTTGAACAGACTTTTAGCGGTATCTTTTAGTCATATTATCCGTTGTTATCTCTAGAATGAGATACTATATGCTATCCATAAATCGTGTATATATATATATATATATACATATATATATATATATATATATATATATATATATATATATATATATATACCGTTCTATCTCTTATTTTTGAGAATTTTGTATTATATGTAGTCTTAGTCTGATTTCTTCTTTAATCACAACATAAAGAGGAGGGAACCAAAGAAAGATCTTTACTGCAACTGTGAGTGTTATCTTTACTGTCTTCTTTATGCTAAGACAAGTAAATATTTTCAATCGTGCTTGGTTTTAGTTTGGTACTTTGCTACTTAACCTTGGGCTAGCATATATCCATTACACCATACTCGTTCATAGACCCTATAACTTGCAACAGTTTTCTTATAATTTTGTCTAATGTCAGTTTTTTTTTAAGTTTTAAGTCTAAAGTCCCAAAACTTTTTACCTCACCTGAAAATATATTTCCTTTTCATTAAGGTATATTTTCCTTTATGTAAATGACAGGATGTCGGGTTTTTGTGGGGCTAACTTTAAGACCTTCTCCTACAGTCCACCTACCCACTACGTTCAAGGTCGTTTCCATGCGTTTTCTGGTTGTAACAATGACTTTTTTTCTGCAAGGATGCCTAGAAGTAAAAATCCTTTATTTTTAACAACTGCTATCAGCAATTAGGATAGGCAAAAGTACTCTTTTTCGAGAACATTCCCCTGCCACCGAGACTACCTTACCCATTAGTGATGTCTTTACCACCCTTCCTCTTAACATGCAGTCAATTCATTTGCTGTAATTATCCTCAACGCCCAGCCTTCTAATAGCAGAAGTGATAGAGTTACAAAATGTATTACCCAAGTCCTTTTGTATGCCCAAAAAGACATCTAAAACCTTTTAAAGTGAAGTGGTGTAGCGTTGTTTTATTTGATAACCCTATTCTACAGGCATAATGGTTTGGCACAGAGGAGTGTTTATCAATGATTGTTTCTGATGTCCGTCCCTGTTGATCAGTTTCTCCATCGAATAGATGCGAAGGCTTACACGGCCGGTGTTATGGTGTATTTTTAGAAGATCTTCTGAAGATGTCCCCCACAGTTGTGGCCGAAACGTCAAGAGTTTCCGAACTTCGACCACGGCCTTATAACCCGAGAACCAACCACACGATGCACCAGTTTTCCGCTTCAAGTGTAAACGACCTAAGACTGATGGGTCGGTAACTTTTTGCTTGAGTTTTGCCTGACTGGCCATTCTAGTTAGCTTTCATATTTTTGGTAAGTCGTTAAAGATTCTGTTATTAGATCAAAGCAGATTATTTTAAGTAGAACGAGCTATCTTTTTTGTGTCAGTGGCTCAAATGAATTCATCAAAGTTTACCTTACAGTTGCCACTTTAACTGACAATTTGTCCTTATTGCTCTGTATTAAGACCTTTTAGGACCTAGATGTTGGTAGTCAGAGAGTGAATGTTCCATATTGTTTGATCCGGGAAAGTATATTCGAAATAATTCGATCACTGAATCTGTTCTCGTTTTGGCGTGATCTCCAATTGACAACTCCAGTGAACACCTTGGGTATTTAGAAAGTAGCTATAGTCTGACATATGCTGTAAATTTTCTTATATCCTTACAGTAATCTCTCTCATGATATTCTCCGAACTTTCTCTATGCTTTGTTATATTTAGTTACGGAATGTTTGTATTCCTCCCAGTTTTCTAAAGCTATTTCCCTATTATATTACATTTCCCCTCACACTTGTGAGTTCTTCACTTCATCAGTGACTATTTCTATTGAATGTCTTTACAACTGGAAAGCAATTATTTTTATAAGCAGAAACAACGTTTGTTAACTGCTCCGCTACTATTTTTAGATGTAGGTTGCTGCCTATCTCAACGTTAGTCCTCGCCAAGTTCGTTTTGCGGGGGTTGTGATAGTGTAAAATCTGGCAGTCATAAATTGCATGTATTTGTGGTCTGAACAGCTCTCCTGATCAGACACAAGCCAATTTTTTAACAAATCTACTTACGTATAGAGGTAGACGCATTATCTTTATTCAATATGTCGAAATTATGAATTGCAAGAAAGACTCGCCCCGGGGATTCATATTAGTACTCTTTCTGATAAATTAGTGAGCATTAGTATTACAGCTGATATTTGAAATCCATCTATACTCCTGCATTAGCTGTTTCGTAACTTCTGTTGAGAGTGGGTTAGGGTTATCAGATAGAAGGTAAGCTGATTTGAGTATAATTCTCTTGATACTTTCTTTTCCAAAGTAAGTTTACCAACTACCAAGTCCTGTCAAATGATATCTGTTGATGGTAATATTTTATTAGTACTACTAGACTACTATATAGAGCCTAGATATGTTAGTGAATCTACTGAGATCTTCACTGATCGCCCCAAGATCTTGCATTTTTTTCCTACTTACCCAGGATTTTTGAGTAAGAACAATATTATAGTCTTTTATTAACTTATATGAGGCATCAGAGACTACTCTACTGTGGTGGAGGGTCACTTCTACCTCTCTAAGTTTTTGTATCATTTAAAGTGGATAAAAAGTCGCCGATTAAAGCTCGTAATAAATCTTCAACTTATTCTATTTAATAAAACTATAGGAAGGCCAGCCTACTGAGTAGCCCGAGATTTCTTTTCCTCCTTCTCCTTCTCTTTCTGTTTTTGTGGCTTAACAATCGTTAATCATCCGTTTTTAAGCCTAAATCTTTTACCTGCATGCTTTTTGTAACCTTACGAAGCCATTTGATCTTTTATGAAGGTTTTTTGAACCAAAGATCTTTCAGGCTGCTCAAACATTGTTTAGTGCACTCATTGACACACGTGACCTATAAAATTGCTTTCGTATTCCTCATGTTTTTAAACCGCGGCGTATTTCTATTACCCTAGGAAGTATTATTCAACACTATTTTAAATCAGATCCACTTTCTCTTGCTGTTAAGCGGTTTCTGAGTGACATCAATCTGTCATTTACGGTCTGTCTTTTGATTTTATAAATTTCTCGTGCTGAAAGGAATAGGTGAAAGTGTCAAAACTAAGTGTTTTTGTACCCTTATTATCTTCCTTCTTTTCTTTTTCTTTTTCTTGTTTTGTCCTAGAACTTTCAATAAGCATTTTCAAGTTTTTTTTGCCTTCCAGATCTTCTTCTTCTGATCCTTAGAGAATCCATTGGGTTGCAGGTTAATCTTAGAACTATCTAGGTTTTCAGTTCCTGCGCCTGGTTTTATATTTTTAGGTCTACCTAGTAAACTTGTTTCCTGAAACATTCATAGGAACGATAGAAAACACTATCCTTTCATCCGTGGAATCTTTCGTTTCAAAGTCCTCCCTGGAACTTTCACTGATTGGTACATTTTTGTCATGTTCAATCTGGATCTTATGAGTCTGGGAGAAGAAAGAAGGTCACCAATGGTCTCCGCTGACGTGAAAGGGGTTTACACAATGGAATGCATGTTCTCCCTCATTCTTGCATATTATCGGCGTGCTCAATATTTTGAAAATTAGAAGGTTTATATAGTGGCCTCATCGATGCGATCTAGACGATTACTTTTAGACCCCTTATATACATTAGTTAGTCTCCTGAGTAAGGAATTGTTGCACTCTTGACAGCGGTGTGTGATGTATGACCCTTTTTGGGGTTTACTCCTAAAGGCTTGTCTATTACTGCAGCTAGCCGGTGCTTTTCTTATTTTTTCTGGATTTTACTACTAAATTTCCTATACGCCACTTTGGCGACGCGCCTGGTAGGTAACTTAATTTAAAATTGATGATTAACTTGTACAAACGTCATTTATGCCTACATCGTCTTTCTATCAAGTGTGCAGCATAATTCTTGGCCTCTGTTACTACATTATGACATTAATTTTTAAAAAGTTCTCTGTCAAAAAACTTCGAAGTAATTGTTCTTGCTTTCTGTAAATTTAAGCCATCTTTCGGAAATTCTTGTGAGAAATTTCACCGAATTTTATTGGCACTTGTTTTAGTAAAACGTAAAAAAAAGATTGTCGGAATCTATGCTTGCGATACGACATACTTTTGCCAGTTTTAGGTTATGTTGATAGAATAGGCACCTCTGTAGTATATAGTAAAGCTAACAGATGGCGTTTTAGTATGATTTTATGACGAATATGATACATGAATTTGAATAGGTACTACAATTTCATTGGAAAAACGGCACAAGATTGAATTTTTATAAAGTCGAGTGCTTGCAGCAGCTTGCTACTATACATTTAAGTTTCAAAGTTGTTTAACTTGTAATTATAATTTTAAAATCGCGCGGGCGCTCAAGTGCTAAATATTTTAAAGCTTTTCACAGCACAGGGCGCAAAAACTGCCTGCATAAAGGCAGATGAAATTGATATAAAAACCGGGCCGAACACTGAATAATGGAACAGCCTGAATAAGTGACGAAACAAAAAGCGGGGCCTCTTGCAGACAGCTGTTTGCACTGCTGTCCGAATAAATTCGGAAGTGCGACCCAGAAGGGCCTAACAAGCTGCAGCAGATTTCCGGAAAACTCCGCTCATTAAACGCTTCCGCAAACAAGGCGAGCTGGGCGCGACGCGAGTCATAATTGAAATAATAGAGAACGGAACAAAGCGCCGCTCTACCGATAAGTCGCGCCTGGCCAGTTCCGTCTCCGACGCAATTACGCAAATCCACCCGGCCATCGATATACCCGTCCGGCTCGAAGGACCGGAGCCGAAGGTGGCGGGTACGTTTCCAGGCGTCGGCACGCATAAATCGCCGCCCGCGGCCTGATTTATTGCGGCGAATCGTGACCGAAATGAAGCCGGAGTTGTCACCTGAATCCGCCGCGGGGACGCGAGAGAAAAAGGTAAACACGGCGGCGCTGCCGCCTCCGCGAGTGATTAATTTGGTCGCTGACGGTTCGAAGTTATGTAATAACGAGTTGTAAATCAGTCCCGGATTTCGGCGGTATCTGATTAGTTGGCGGGATTTGCGGTGTGTTAATATTAAAACCGTTTCAGCTCCTGTTGGAGACACCCAACATCTAGAAAAGCTTTTCGATTAAAATTAAATTTATTTGGTAGCTGTAAAGGTGTAATATTTACAGAGTTAAATTAAGTAATTTCAAAAGTTTTCACGCCTAAAGCATACGAGGTGCGTTCGAGTTCTAAGGCCTCTAATTTTTTTTCTGATTAAGTATTTACCCAAAAAAGTTGAAACTTACTCTCAACATAATATTCACATTTTTCACGACGTCGTCGCTAGAATTCCATGGCTGCTGAAAACTCTTTTAGGGGTGTGTTTTGCCCACTTGAAAATCGCTGATATAACAGTGGCTCGATTGGAAAATAAGTGGCCCCGAAGAATGTCCTTAATAAATTTATGGCGGCCTTACGTGTCAACATGATGTGATACATTTCTACTTGCGTGGTCAGCTTTCGTGGGACCCACCTAGAAGAAACTTTTTGCATATTTAGGTCATTATCCAAAATGAATTCTAGAGATCCTAGGGAAATGCTAAGTTTAGAGGCGTTATCACGTACACCTAATCGACGATCTTCCATAACAACTTGCTCCACTCGCGCAATCATAGTTTCGGTTCTACTGGTTTATGGCCGAAGCTGCTTCGGTTCATTGTCACACAACTCTCGACCTTCTTTAAACTTTCGTACCCACAAACCCACATTTTTAACATCTATAAGACTTTTATTGGATGTCTCACTCAATTTGAGATGAATTTCGATAGGCGTTTCATCACGTGAGAGGATAAAACAGACGGTTACACATGGTTCTTGAACTCTAAACGTCTCCATTTTAAGTATATAAAACAACACTCACAACAATGGTGGTAATTCGACCTGTGTACATTGTATGGTGCTGCCCTCTATAATACAAATTCAGAAATATTTTTTTTAAATTAATTGCATCTTTCTACTTACTCTCGCTGATGAAAAAAATTTGGAGACCTTAGAACTTGAATGCACTTCGTATATTGAGGTATTCAGATGAATTTCACTATGCTAAGCAATGGACTATAGTTGTCTTAGGAATTTTTTAAAGTTATTTGAGAACTTATATCTTTTTATCTCTGATTTTTAGGTACAAGTATCGTTAACACAGTATTTTTACATTTCTGGGAATTACAGTGGTATTATGAAAGGATGAAGAGCTACTTCTAACCTTACCTGTCTTTCTTGTTACAAAACATAAAAGATAAGTAGAATTGTCAAAGGTTGCAAAAAGGTATTGAACTTAAGTACCAACTATGCCCCTTTTCAACTGGTATATCCTGTCAGTATCAATAACTACGTATTACAACAGAAAACTCTATTGAGGTATCCACCCATCATTAAGTTTTTGTTTTTGATCTTTACTGGCACGCCATCCTTCGAGCAAACACTACAAGAGAAGTTCACTTCTAATTAAATGCAGTTGTAAATAGGAAGTGTGTTTTGTCCGAAACTGAGAAAAAGTCAGTTATCCAGAAGTATCTACTATGTTACCTCAATTTGTCTTTTCAACAAAAAGTCTCATCCGCTGCCTTGAAGTCGAGTCTATATGGTTCCATTCAATGACTTTTTTTTTGAAGTTGCGGACATCTCATCTAAAATTAAGACAATCCACTACAACATGTTGATCAAAAATTTTAGGATATTTGATTCAAAGTTTTTAGAACCACTTTGAGCAAAAGTCGGTTCAAGAAGAGCTGTCTTATATTTTTATTTTTTCGATCTTTATTATGTAGTGGTTTTCGGCTAAATGTTTTGCCTGTCCGAAGAAAGTCTACTTGTTTTGATTCATTAGTATACTTTCGGTAACTTATATAGGAGGGCTATTTTTTTTCAAGGTCCGATTGGTCGCTAAAGGAAAGCTTCGGGGAAAATCCGCTAGGTCTGTGCGCAGACGTCTTGCGCTGTGTCTGTAGTTGGCCCGGGGAACGCGTAGATTCGCGGTTGTCATTTCTGAGTATGTAGGGAGCACATAAACATGCCTCGAAAAATAGAGTCTCCCGCCAAATGAGAATTGCGTTCAGTCATTCGATTTGTGCATGCTGAAGGAAGCAATGCAGCTGAAATTCATAAACGAATGAGTAAAGTGTACGGAGAAACGTTCATGAGTGACAGCAAAGTGCGGAAATGGTGCAGGAACTTTGATGCTGGACGCACAGATGTTCATGATGCAGACGGCCAGGGAAGGAAGCCAGTGTCAACCGATGATCTTGTTCAGCGCGTGGATCAGGCGATTCGCGGAAATCGTCGGTTCACAATTTCTGGGTCGAGTAATTTGTTTCCGGAAATTTCACGGTCAGCTCTCTATACCACTGTGCTGAAAACACAGGCGGCTGCTTTCTATGATAAAGGTATTGGAAAATTGGTGCCACGCTACGAAAAATGTATGAATTGGAACAGCGATTACTTCGAAAAGTAGCTTAATGTTGTATCACATTGATCCATATAAAAATTTCTTGATTCTGACTGTGATTTTCATTTAGCGACCAATCGGACCTTAAAAAAAAATAACTCTCGCAATTGATATAATCTCAAGATCTTCAATAAAAATTAGGATATTCCATTGGAGATTATCGTATTCCTAACTTTATTTACTTGCACCAGCTCTACTTTGTAAGTTTGTCAAGTAGAGTGTTTAAATGAACACAGTAATAACCCTCTATTAAAATTTCATCAAATCTCGGCAAGGGTTAGATGTACAAAGTGTTCTCGATACACTTCTATCAATAATGAAAGTCAAATGGTCTTTGGTGCCACAATCGTGATGGTTAGCTACGGAAAACTAAGTTGTGTAGGTTGACAAATGCAATGTAACTGTGCAAAAAATGCATAGCGAAGCAAATCTCAATCTCCGTGCTTTTTTCTTCTTCTGTGGAAAAAAAATACCGTTGCGATATGTCCAAGCGATTTATGTTGGTATTACTTTTTATCCCCAAAATATAGGCCAAAGGATGAGAAATACGGAAAACTTCATCAATCGTGAAAATATTTTTGAGCCTTCAAGAAGAAAGATATAAAGACTGTGAATTCCCCTTGCTTCTTAGGATATTTGGCCATCGAAACGACAATGAGTAATATGATCATTGATCAAAAATATGTAAGGTTCCTGAAATAGAGGACTAATAACGAAACGTTGGTTCGTAAGAGACAAATATATATCAGTAGCAATAACTGTATGAATGCCTCTGCAGATACAACTAAAATCAAGTTTAGCACCGCTCCTGCAAAAACTTTTCATGTTTCACCACTTTTCTGTCATTTTTACAAAATAACTACTGAAATTTATCTAATAAAGACATTTAGAGAATTAAAATCGACACGATGAAATGTGTGGAGTCGCCAACCTTCAGAAAGGAGCCAAAATAGGCATTTTTGGATTATCAGGAATAATGATCGATCTACAACTGAAATAAAGAACACAACTTATTTAATACTAATGATAGAGGGTGTTCTCAGTGTTACCTATGTTATCTCCACTAGCGACAGCACCTCTGTCAATAAACTGATCACCGCACGGTACTCCATTTAACTTAGCTTTAGCCTCAAAAATCCTTTATTGATACTTCTCTACAACTTCGGCTTTTATCTAGAGATATGCTACAGTTTTTGGACAGATTAATTTAAATCATTTAACTTTATTTATTGTAAATCAAACATCTTTATTAATAACTTGACTATTTTCACGTTAATGAAGGTCTGAATAAGAGCACTGTCTACCACTGAAGTTATCTTGCTGATAATCGCCTTTGTAAGAGCACTTTCTCTTTTTTGTCATTCTATTTTTTAATCTGATGAGCCTCAACACTCAGAGTACAATAAGTCGCCTGCTACAGAAATTTTAATTTAGATCGACTAATAGGAGACAAACCACTTTTGCCTTTCAAAATGATTCAAGAATTTACATTAGATTGTCCTAGAGCTTGTTCACCCCCACACAAAACGAGAATTTGAAGGTCAAGTTAACATGCCTTTGCACTTTCTGTACACGACTTCCACCGAACAATTTTCAGCCAAGATACCACAAATGCAAATTACCCGTTTCTTGTGATGAATTGTTGACTTTCTGCCCAACAGATTTATTTATGCGATTATAAGGGCGAATAAAATACAAAATAAAATTATTATTAAAAATTTATTAAGGTATAAGCAGGTCTCTTGATTCCGCTATCGTAAAATAAAGATGGTGTCACAGCTGTGTCACGAGTCACGAACGCTCCGAGAGCAACATCGTCAAATCTTTGTCTTTCGAATACTTCTGTTAGTGGTCTAAACAAATAATAATTGTAGGACGATAATTTCAGGCTGGTGGGGGAGTCTCTCATTGTAGTCTAGAATAATCCTCAATTTTGTGTCGAGTTTGGGTGTGAAGCAAGATTCATTACCGTAGCTTATTACAAAGAAATTTTAGGAAATCATTAATCGTGGGTTATCCCCGATAAGCTGGTGAACAATGCGAATATTTCTCTCAGAACGCTAGTTCACTTTTAACTGCTTTTATTCTTTCAAAAATATTTTATGGTATGTATACACTTAAGTCTTCTTCTGAACGTTGCTCCAAACTACACTTCAAGTCTTCTTAAAATTTCGGGCGGTTTGTACGTCTTCCTATCATGAGATACTTGATAATTATACTTAGTAAAACAAAGAAGGTTATCGTTTTCTCTGGCAGAAAAGTGGTGGTGGAAGATACTCTACGGGAGAGTTATCTCCAAGCATCTCTACTTATAATACTCAAAAACCGATCCCTTCTCCATTTACTTGGAATAAAAGTTATTTCGGTTTATAATTATCCTCTTAACTAAATTTGTCTGTAACCAGTTTTATTGTATAGATTCACTATATTCGCTCAAATACAATGATGGAACGTAACTTGATTTTATATTACAACATGCTTTTCTCCAAAAACTAAAGAGCAATTATCCTTCAGAAAATTGCAACGAAAAAGGGCATATGTTTTCTATATTAAATGAACAGTTTAACTTTACACTAAGCTGTAATAATCTTAGAAATTTTGTAAAACACAATCTGTTTATACCAAAGAAAAGGAATACAAAAAATTACAAATACGGAACTACAACAGGAATGTCGTACGTTGAATAGTCTTCTTAAAAAATAGTGAAGAAACTAAAAACACACCACCACAAGCAACACACAAATAATATTTAGAAGAGGATTAGGATCAAATTTTGTATTAAAGCACCCGGTTTCTACACGTCTTTTAGTACTTTCTAGATAAACTTCTACCTGGCTTATGTAAGGTCTTTTTAAACTTACCCATAAATTTAAAAAGAAAATGCTATTGATATGTTGTTTATTTCTGGACAATTTTGTCAGTCACTAAATGACATCCTAATAATTACCATTTTGTGGACGTTATAGTCCTCAGGAACGAAAATGATATGCGCCTGTACTTACGATACCATTATATATGTACATTTACTTGAAAGTCTACCATGAGAAAAATATTGTCGATAGACAAGTGACAATTTATCATTAGCTTGTTACAGGCTCTTTTGCTTTTGAAGAAGAACTTAATAAATTACCATTTCAACTGTACTTATTATTATTATTCTTATCTTAAATGCCCGTAAGACATCTGTGGTGATTTTTATTAAAATATACAATTGGTCTTTATAACTAAAACGAGATAAGACTAAGCTTATACGCAAAAACCTTTGCGAATTTGGAGATGTTTTATTATAACTTGTTATAAATTAAGTTTTAAATATCTTTATTTATTAATTGTTGAAATTTTGAGTATTAAATACATTTTTTAATGATAGTCTTCTCATAAAATAATATATTGGAATTATTAGGCCAATGCATAATTTACCGAATATTGTCCCGCTGTTTTCTTTTGTCCTTTGAAATTATGTCATGATATAGATGCGAAGGCTTTCAAGGCTGGTGTTACGATGCATCATATGGTTGGTTCTCGGGTTGTTAGGCCGTGGTCAGAGTTCGGAAACTATTGAACGCTTAAAAAGAACTTATCCAGGGCGAATTAAATGCTCACATGAACTCAGGAACGACGACACCATCATCGTCTTACCAGCAGATAAAGATAATGCCATAGTTGCACTATCACAAGAGGACTATATAAACAAGATGACCGAACTGCTCGATACGAACACGCCGTGCTCAAACGCGATCCCACACATCGCGGATACTATGTGATACGACCAAACTGATAAAGAGTTCCTCCCTGGATGACACCATCAAGAAGAGACTAATAACTTTAGAGCCCCCTCCCCGCAGAATATATAGGCTCTTCAAAATTCATAAGGACAATGTACCTTTGTCAGTGCCATCGATGACTTTACCTACAAGCTGGCCAAATACTTGTTTGTTACAATCGTACATTGGACATACCAGCAGTTATATCAAGGATTCCGCACATTTTGTCAACTACTTTCAAGACATCCAGCTACAGGAGACAGATCTAATGGTCAGTTTTGATGTAACATCCCTGTTTACGAAACTGCCGGTTTAAGATGCCCTGGAAAAATTCTCAATAAATACAAGATGGAAACCATCTATTACCACCAAGGTACGGGATTTACTTCGATCAACCAAGGATACAAGAAATCCACAGAATACACTAGGGGTGTACTGCATACTTTGTTCATGTGAACATTGGGACTACTACTAAAGGAAAACAAACGTCATCTAAATTAATCCGAAAAATCAGAAATTGCTGAACGTGCTTTAGAAATACCTGATCACGAGATAGAATTCGGGAACACACAAGTTTTATTTAAGCGTAGGATCTACTACCCGAAATTATATGGAGAAGCGGTGGAGATTTATCAATATAAAAATAATTTTAACAGGGACGACGGATTCAAGTTCCTCAAAATTTATACTACTATATGGTGAAAGAACGAGTGACGTCAGAAAATGCCAAAATATTACCTGCAACGATCCGATTGACGTCAGCAACTAGCCCGATTATCTTATCAACCATCCCGGTGACGTCAATAACAACCCTTCAACACTATCCCTACCACACCTACACGTGTATAAAAGCGACAACGTACGAGGCGGTAACCTAATTTTTGAAGATTTTCTTCTGAATATATCCGCCGTGATTGTAAACAAAACGTCAAAAGTTTTCAAAATTTCGACCGCACGATGTACTATGTCATGATACAGTTCTTTAATATTTATTAATAAAAAATATGTTTAGAAAATCATATTTACATTTGTTACATTATGCTTTACTACTTTAAAAGAATGAAATGCTGCTCACTCATTACACGATAGCAACTAACGAAGGAAATCAATATATAAAGTGATTAGTACACTTTATACCTGGTAATTTAAGCTTAGAAAACAAGTGAGGAAAAGGCCACAGGATGTTGACGACCAAGTACTGCTGGACGAAAATTTGACCATTAGGTCGAATGGACTTCAACGTCTATCAATTCACAATCGTCCGCCACTTAACAAAAAAAAATTGAAACAAAGATTAAGTGAAAAGAAAACAAAAATTGCTGAAAAAGCCGAGCTTTATGAAGATGTGCATTGAGATTTTCTTTTGCTGCTCGGTTGAACATACAAATTTCTATTTTAGAGATCTTGAATTATGTATGCCCATACTATTTAAGGTTATCAGTGGTGTTGCTTCTATCAGTATCCTATTGCCTGTAGAGCACTTAGCTTTGCTTCACAGAAACCGTTTGATTTTTTTCTAAGCTTTGGCCTTTAATCTGAAGATCCGTATCACTGACTAATTTAACTTTACCTAGAAATCCAATTTTTCCATTAGTAACTAGAAGATATTAATGTCAATTATTTGGCTCTGTCAGTGGCATTGCCTATATCAGAATCCTGATTTCTATAGAATACTTCGTTCAACTTAGCTTTGCTCTCCAGAATCCTTCTCTACAGCTTTAGCTTCAATCTAGAGATTTATATTTCTGTTATTTTTATTGGGTACGGCCTCTGTGACGGATTTATTTAGTTTCTCTATTGAGAAATGAAAGTTCTTACATTTAAACGGGTTTGGGTGACAACAACATCCACCTCTAAACTTATCTTGCTGATAACTGCCCTTATAGGAGCCCCTCTTCTTCTTTTGTCATTGAATTCTTCAACCTGATAAGTTTCAGTGTAGAGAAACAAATACATAAATCGCTTATTCCACAAATTTGATTTTCAACAACTAATATCTCAGGTGATTGCAAATATCTATTTTAGACTTTTGAAATAGTTTACCCCCTCCCCCTCCAACAAAATTAGTATTTAAAGGTTGATTATACATATTCTTGGACTTTCTTTGTACGATATTCAATCGTTAGCCTTTAGACGAGCACAGGTGTCTCTTTATCCAAATTTAGATCAGAGATACTCATACTTTCTACATCAGATGGTGCTTTTACTTGGATGGCTAAGTAGTTGCAACATAAAACTCACCCCGATTTTGTTGAGACAACCGATTACGATCTGTTAAGTACCTTACATAAAATTGGTGGAATGACAACCAAGACTTTTGTCAAAATTATAATTATTATTCTCTGTATTGAAACTGGTACCTAATTTTGATTTAGCTGCTAAGAACTGTACGATAGATGATGGGTCCTGACAACCGAAAGTTATACGGGCCCGCGCCACCCGGCACATTCCGGATGCAGAGCGTGTCTGAAGAGCGCCACTTATTCTAAATATTAATTTAGAGCCCGCGCCATCGCGAGCTCATTTTCGGCGTAATTATATTATTTCGAGTTAGCTAACGTCGTTAGGGTTCTTCGCGCCGGGAGCGGCGCGATAGGGCGAAGGTAGCCGGCTGCGCGCTTAATGAGGACATTAAATTTGATTCGCTTTTTTCGGCGGCGCGACGTGCCGGAGATTGAAAATCAGCCCCTCTTGTCGGCGTCTCGCCGCCTCGGCTGAAATATGGCGCCATCAGCGCAACAATGGCTTTCGCACGTCTGTCTTCATTAGCTGTTTAGGTATCGACAAGGCCGACTCGATTTTCAGCCAGAAGGAAGGAATTTTAGCTTTCGCGGGAGATCTTGAAGAGCCTATTCAATGTAACTTCAATTGCAAGAAATTAAGAACTTCAGGATGGTAAAGCATATATTAGAATTAAAATTTTGATTGCAAGGTAGGTCACTCACTAAAAAGTTTTATGGCATTTTAATTGGGGGTCATGTTTCTGAAGTAATATAAGTAAAGTCAATATAAGTATAACAGAATAGAGGGCTTCGAAATGGACTAAGAATAGGAAAAATAGAAGGAAGGCATAGAGTTGGTCGAACGACAATGTCATGGTTGCGAAACTTGCGTATTTGGATAGGATTGGAGGTACAAGATCTATTTGCAATATCACGGTCTCGAGAACAATGTGATGAATTGGTAGCTAAAATCACGAATTTGTGATAGCACCTGAAGAAAAAGCAGAAAAAGTATAACTATACCGTTCTCTTAATCCCCTTAAAATCGTGTAATGACAGATTTGGTTAATTGAATAAGAAAAATCATTGAGCACAAAATTAACATTAGATAAAACGAAATCTAAGTGAGTAATATCCATCTAGAAGGCTTCAAATACAACATTTTTAGTGTCCCAGTTAAAAATTTTTGAATAAAAATCAACTTGGCCTTCAAATTATAATTTTTCCTGTGGGGGAGGACGAGCTTCAGGAATCCCAAAGTGGTTTGTTGCAGCTACTTGAGGTATTAGTCGTTCAAGACTAAATTTATGACACATGTAACTTATTTTTTACGTATGCTGAGGTTTATTAAGTTGATGAATGCAATAACAAATAGAGGAAAGGGACTAATATAAGGGCAGTTATGACTAGATAAGTTCAAAGATGGATGTTGCTGTAACTTAGGTATTTTTGCACGAGAGAACTTTTATTATAACTTAATTAATAGAGAGGTTGAATAAGTCGGTCATGGAAGCCATGCTCAATAGAAACAGCTATGGAATGATTCTGAAGAGCAAAATTGAATGAAGTACTCTGCGAATATCAAAATACTGCCTCTAGTGGAGCTAAATAGTATAGGTATAAAAAAAGCAAAGCGGTAAGAGCTACTGAAGATGGGCATTGGAAAGTGCAATGAAGAATGGATTGAATCTTGAGCAACATTTTAGAAGATCTGCAAAGACAAGAAGTTGCATGGTAGTAACTTCAATATTTTGTCTGAGCAATGGATCCAGGACCAAGACCAAATAAGATTACTAAGAATTTTTTTAGTAAGCTAGTCAGCTATCTGAATGTCACTGAATGTCTTGAGGAGATATTGGGAGATGGACACATGTGGGCTAAAAGTTGATGAAACTTTTCGCTGAGAGGTTTAAAAGGAAATTGTCATTGAGTGACATTTATGGTGAGATGGAAACACACCTTAAGACAATAATTCTATTGGAAAAACGTTTGATGAAGGTGTTGGTGTTTTATCCCCTCATTAAATCAGCATTCCTAGAAAAAAAACCGATAACCGTCTGATAACGAAGTGCTTTACTTGAGTATGTAGACGAAGAAACATGAAACCAGAAAAAAAAGTTATTAACTTTGAGGAAATATCTCAGGATTGAGACTAAGTATCAAAATAAATTAGCAGTAACTAAAACTATGTGAAGCTATAATTCACAAAGGCGTCTAAAAAAACAAGAAATAGTTGAAGATTATGATATGCTAACATCAGCCGGATTAACAGCACAAAAGGCTGGGGCGAGTATTTTCTCTAACGCATCTTACCCAAATCAGGGCTATGCTGTACTTAAAGGATTCACATTAGAACAGAACAATTTTTTTGAAGTTGAGCTATCAACCAAAATGGTATAAGACATTCATGAAAGGTGTGTTTGACCAGTATGAATCAAACCCGAGCCATTGCTTCAAATATAACCCAATGCGTTGACTAAATTTTAAAGAGTATGGACTAGGTTTAGAAAAAGGAAACTGTGAAGGGATTGCTTGGAGTGGACAACTTTTCTCAAAAAAATTAAATTTTGATAAAGGCAGCCATGTCAACGAGATCCAAATGGAAAGATCATAATATCATATTTAGTGCCACAAAGATTGGACCAATACGGGATAATAAATTTAGAATATATTTGAGGCTGCTTTATAGAAATTTACACTTTGTGAAAAATAGAGGTTCTCTAGTGACAGCCATAAAGTAGAAGGGCCCCACAGCTTGATCAGTTACAAGAAAAAAAGACAATTTAACTTTGGAGGGACATGTCATAAACAGGTTATGGTACTAATAAGAACATATCAGATAGATTGAGGGTTCAACTTTCTTATGTAAAGGATTATATAAAAATGTGTTGTTATTTGTATGTTTACAGAACAATCGAAAATTGGAAAAGCAGACGTGGAGCCAAGGAACGATTTTGGATTCTGAATTCGGTTGTTATGTTGCAAAGCTCCCGTGGATTAAGGAATATTTACAGCTCCCTACAAATAAGTATCGTTGTCAACTACTAGACGTTTACAAGAAGAAACGTTATTTTAGATTACCATAATATGATCAAAGGGTAAGGACACCAAGGAACAGTGTCAAAATGTGAAACAGGAAGTAAAGAAAATATACACTCTCTGTCTCATCATCTTGTTTTCAAACTTGGAAGATTAATTACACCAAAAACTCAAAAAGAGAAGAATACATCTTCTCTCAGTAATTGCTTGTACACAAAACTCAGTTTAATTGAATTGCCCCCAACTGTGCTCCTTTGAGCTCATGAAAAAATAGTGATGACCTCTGATATGAAGCACATTTTCTTGGCCATTAAGATGCTTGAAGGGGATTGCAATTTACAATTTCTGGAGTGAACAATACCCTTTACAGTAGAAAGGCTTTTGGTACGCATTCCACATTGGAGAAAAAAGTGTCTCTAGGAAAAATCAGTGAAAGTTACAGTAGAATGCGGAAGGAAGGAGTATTTTGCTCTTCTTGCACAAAGGGAAAAAGTCGAGGGACCCAAATAATAAGAAGTTACGAATAGACATTGGTAAGGGTAAAAAAGCTACTACCAAAACATTATGGAAATAACACGGGTGGAATTACCCGATGGAGTTAAATTGTCTTTTTCTCTCATCATATTCATTATGTATAACGTTTATTATTTTGATAACGTGAATTATTTTGAGTATTTGCTAGCTAGGGGTCGGCTAGCGTATTGTGAAACTTACTATAAGATCATCGTTACCACATCATGTAGTCTTTGTTTTGGAAAGTTTGTATGGTTTTATATTAAAGTTGTATATCATATAGCCTGATGGGTTTTCAGATCTGGTTACATCTTTTTCTTCTTAACCTATTTTTCCATCTCCATTTCGCATCTAAATTTCTTAGCTAGGTATTTAGATATTTAACCGAATTGTCTAATGTAGCAATAACGCCCTCGATACTGAAAGAAGGTGAATCAGACATTCTTTTGTTGCTAAAATTAACTTGCCTTGATTTACACTTATTTTGATTTTCTGTTTATTTATCTAGTCAACAACTTTTTTCTGAGGAATTTTCTGCATTTTTACCTATAGCAAGAAAGGCCGTATCATCAGCGGAGATAACTTAGTGATTTCTTGCATCTCTGGGGTGTTATTGCTGTAAAGCAGGTACCTTAAGGTACACCACGATGGATTTCTTTAAACTTTGACTTTTTGGTAAGTGGGCATATCGTGTGAAATAAACGGCAAACTGGAAGTGACAATAAATTGCTTTATATTTAAACAGAGAACCTATAAGGAATTATGATCTCCTCTTAAACCTTAACTACCAAGAAAGCTTTTTTGACATCAAAGATTACCTCCACAGCCTGTTTTTGAAATTGAAATAACACGTTTCAAATTAATTCTGTTTCATTGAGTCCTGTGGGAAAACAATAATTGGAAAATGGCGCGCTTTCTTATTTGATGAATTGAAAACTGGGTTCAGTAGTGTGGTTAATCTTTCAAGCTTTAAAACGGCATAATGAGATAGAAAGTACATATTCATTTTTACATCCTGACTCATATTTTGACACTATTCCTTGTCGTTCTCTCTCTATTCATATTGCGGCAAATCGAAGTCAAGCCTGTTTAGTAAAAGCTTGGTGATTAACCATAAGTCTTTCACACCAGTGCTGTCATTTGTATGAAGTGGTAGATGTTTTTCAATCCAGAATCTTCGCTTCTTGATCCATCTCCGTATTTAATTTCTTTTTGTTTCTTAAAGTTTCTAACTTACACAAATTTTGGTTTTCCATTCCCGTAAACAATCAAGTGGCATTTTTACACTATCCTTCCTCCAATAACACCATGCAACTTTGAGCACTTAATCCACCTGCTAAGCTCCGTGATTTGTGGCTGATTAGCCACGACACCTTTGAAATCTTTGGGACAACTTAGGATCCACTTTTTTCATAAAGTGTAAATATTTGACCGATGCTTTCTGACATAGAGCCTTAATTAAATAAATAATTTTATCTAGTCCTGTTTTCTTCGATCTGCTTAATCTGGCTATCTTCCCTTACCTTGACCTTGACCACATCAAATATGACTTCGCCAGCGCATTTGATTTATGTTGATAGACATAATTACGCAGTATTAATTTCAGCTAATTATACTTTTTTTCGGTGCCTTACAACTTTTTGACTGATGTCTCGCCTCCCTTTCTCATGTCCAAATGGAAGACTTGAAACCCCGGAATACTTACCATAGATTCTTAAGGCAGTAATTTCTCGATGCTGTTTGCGTTCTTATGTCGTCGACTTTTATAACAACTAATCTGCCTTTGGGGCTAATTTCAAATTTCAAATAAGGGAATGCGTTTTTATCATCCACCCAAGATTGTTGACAAGTGCTGACTGTTTATTCCCATAACACTTTAGTGGTCATTATTTTGATTTTGCTATAATTTATCATTCAATAGTCCAATGATCTCTTTGAATACATCGAAGTTACAAGCCCGTCTTAAAATTATTCGAGAAATAGTTTATCGACCCTACTAGACATTAAACCACTATCTATAGTCTATAGTTTTCTCTGGTTTGCCATTTTTGTAAACTTTTTCAATTCCTTCAGGCTTCTGTACTGTCAATGCTTTAAGCAACTTACCAGTTAATACGACGTTTAATCTATGGAACAATTTGAACATTCTGCTGATTGAATGTCAACTAGGGTATTTTGACCTACTAGAGGACCTTTTTAAATCACTCTAATAAAAATACGAAATCAATTGTTGGTTTTATCTTCATCTAATACATTTCGTACAAATCTTCAAAAATACATTCCAACCATTTATTTATGTGAACATTCGCATACATCATCGATTAAAGAATTCCCCTTACTGGCTTATACATGTGTCTTATATGTACTTTTACCACTGATTGTTTTTGGCATCTTCAAGGCAAACTAATCCCTGCTATCAGCTTCAAAGTACCCTTCGTCACTGCTACAGATTTAACCCAACATCGGTGTCACTATAATTTATCTCCTTTGAAGATGCTACACGAAAATATAGGATTCTTGTCGACAGTTTCCTCAAGTTTTGTGCAAATGGTTTGACGATTTTGGTTTTTGTCTCCTGTAAGAAACCTAGGAATAAATTTTGTCAACACAAACCTCACTCCTAGGCCTTTTTTGTAAAACGTAGTGACACCCGCTGATTAAAACTTTTTTTCTGCAGTGAACGGTCAGTCAACCGGCGATCTGTACATCTCTGTAGCTGATTTTTCTAACGTCAAAATAATACAGACAAACCTGCTGTTAATTTAGACCCGCCATTTCGCACCGTGGTTAGGATTCTAGTACCACCTCCACACTATCTCACTATTTTGTGCCATAACTTGGGCTACAGACACGAAAGCGTAATAAGGTTTTGTATAATACTGTCACTTCTATCTGTGCTTAAAAAATAATTTTGGTTTTTAAACACCTTTCTCTTTTTTATATTTTTTTACAAGTTTTAGTGCCAACTTCTGGACGATCGGACAGACTTGGATTTAATCATGGACTTAAGATGTCTGACAGGTCTGCTCAGTCACTAAAGGTAATTGACAACTTCTGTTTAAACAAAATGTAATAATGCGGTTGTCTAAGACTCAATGCTACCTATGCCGTTTCATATCAGAAGTAATGAGCGACAAATAGATGTTGAGGTCGAACTTACTGGAGCCTTAACCATCCAGTTCGTAGACTATACTCCCACGCGAGGTGTAAAGCTTCACTATTATTATTGGTATATCTAAAACATGTGTTCGTAATCGGTTAATTCTTTGAGTATTAATACTTGTGATAAAGTTGGTTTTTAGTTAGTTTGTGCAAACTGCTTATTGGAATTTTAATGCAACTTGCAACCACAATGTCACTCATTTTTATTTTTCTGCATAAGCATAACAAAATATGTTTTTTATAATTAATTGAAACTGAAATATCTAGCTTTCGCGTTGCTATTGACAATTCGATCATTTCTGAGTACTATTGTAGGCTCTATTTTTTTGTATCTAATATTTTTCATTATCAATTTACTTTGCTAAGAGTTTACTGAAGTAAATTTTGCAAGCACCAAAACTCTGAGATTTCTTTGTTTTTAGTGTGATTGATAGTCTTTTTCTAGTTTGTTTCTAAGTATAAGCCGTTTATTAATATTCTGATCTTTGTTAGTATCTGAACAAATACTAGCACTGTAGTCTGAACTATCAGAAGTTTATGAGAAGACAAGTGATACTGCTGTGAGGTGCGGCTCTTTAAATATATCTGGGGCATACCACTGATAGTTTTAAAACAAAAGTTAGAGACCTGTTGCTCTAGTAGGCCAGAAAACGGCAATAAATTCATTTTTCTAAAGAGGGTAAGGAAAATGAATTTATCGAAAAGTTTTATGGTTCATATCTCCTTCCTCTCTACTACACCTTTTTTGAGAACGTCGCCCGGCCTGCAATTAAATTCAAAACAACTCACAGCTACGAATAATACTCAACATGTTATAGATACAAATTGTTAATATACATGACGCTAAGTAGTTTTTGAACGCGTGACTGCTAGTGTAGGATTGAATCGTGCTAATACATGATTAAAAATACAGAGTTCGACTTATAGAATTTCACCTCTATAAGTTTTAATGGTTTAATAAAATACTAAAAGACCTTTTGGTTTATCATTAGCTTTAAATTTCACCAGTTCTTCTCTTGTAACTCTTTTAAACCTTTGAATTCTAAGGTCCATTATAATAAGGTTGCGGTCGCTGTTGATTTCAGTACCGAGGTAATTTTTTACAGATTTAATGTATTTTTGAATTTCATATTATCAAAATGAAATCAATTTGATTTCTCACTATTTCTTCTGTGTTGTCTTGTGATACTTTCCAACTGCATAATCTTTTTAGGTGTTGTTAAAAGAAGGTATTAGCTAAACCAGTCAATCCCTTGTACCAATACCATGTGCTCCAATGTTATCCTCTTCAGTTCCAACACCAATTTGGCGCTGAAGTCTCCAATTACCGTGATCATTTCTCATTTCTTTATGGACAGTATATTTTTATCCAGAATTCTTCTATTTCTCGTTCTGTTTTCTGTTTTGCTGACACATAGATATGAGTAATGTTTAAATATCTTCGTGTTGTTCACAGTTTGATGCATATGATCCGTTCGTTAACGGGTACAAAGACTTTACTTAATCGTATGCTATTTATATTCAATATTTTCATTTTCACTTCTACAATTTTCTACTCTAGTTTGCCTGATATAAATAAGCTACAAAGTTCCACTTGGCAATGGATAGAATTTTGTCAGCTATTTTAATTTTTGGTTTGTGTCTAAGATTCTTATTGTTGTACCTCAGGGGTATACTTACACATTCTCTTCACTTAAGATGTGCTTTATCTTCATTATTTTTTTTTGTTACATAAGTACTATAACATAGATTTTTGGTATTGCAATACGAGAACCGTTTTCTCTGTCTCACCTGTGTGTTTGCTTTTCACTGCTTTATCAACTCAAAACCATTCTTCTCACTGTAGAGCCTAATTTTGATCAGTCAAATATTGGTCTTTGAATATTGATTACCTTAATACCATGTAACATCTAGAATATATATATATTCTCTTATCCGCCACCAGGAAAGACGTTTGATAGGAGACCTTGTAACTCAAAAAAATTTCCGCATGTTTGGAACTACTTATCACGAGAAGTTAATTTACTGACCGGAATACATGTGTATTTAGAGTTTTGAGGTAAGACCTGATCGGTCTAAGTAAGCTATATGAGAAATATATAAAAGAATAATTACATGATACTGCTTACTGGTACGATGACCTGACCTGTTGTAATAAAATGAGAATTGAGAACAAGAATCAACGATGAAGACTGAATATCTTTTATCTTTCACTTCAGGATTCTTTTTTTATTTGACGACCCAAATATCGAACGGACCTAATTACAGCAACAATTGAAAAAGGGGGAATGTACAACGATATTTCCACACTTTCTAACGGACGTAGATTCCATAAGGGCGCAAAAGATGAGCGACGACGTTGGGGTGTGTGTAGAAGCAACATGTGGTAATTTTTGCATCTCTTACTCCTTTCCGAACGCGAGTGCAATTGGGGCATAATTACCAGCCAACAAACGTACCGATCTTCTGATATGCCATGTAGACGGTGATATTTCTCGGACTTCCTCCCCCAATGATTGTTAAAGGATGGTGCCATAACACCCAAATATATAGAATTAGATCTATGATCCAGGTTGATCACAGAGATTGTAATCTTCTTATCTAGTTTTTGGAGTCTACAGTAAAGCCAATATAAATGATTCTATTTGTTTCTGTCGCCTTGTGACTAAGTTATAATTAATATAGTGCAAGTTTTCGAAGCAATTTAACTTGCCTTTTTTCCTAAAAGGCTCCAGTAATAGTTTTCAGAAATTTGAGGATGCATGTATTTATTCTTGTCATCTCTGATTATATTTATTAATGATTTTGAAATAAAAAGTATTGTGGTTAACTGCTACTTCTATCATCTAAACAAGTGCAATTCTGGGAGAGTATGACAATTCAATCTCAATCCAACTACAAGTACCAGAGGCCACCTCTGTTTTGACATAGAACGGTCTTAAGAAAGGAGCAGAGTAACGATGGACACCCTGGAAAGGCTGTGATCGGGAGCTGCTCACATTTTGAAGGACAGTCGCCAAATGTTTGGGATGATTCTGACATATCCACCAGCAACTGTGATCGGTTGGGTGAATTAAATATAAACCAGAATTTAGATTGAACGCGCGGTGAGTTGAATTGATGCCTCCCGAAGGATACTTCGTACTACCGTTCCCTCAGTCAATTTTATAATATGAGAACAAGAAGTACCTTGTGGATTATTATCAAATTTTTCACGAAGGCCTAAAACCACCTTGGATTTTAAAAAGACTTAAGTCACAGTTTAGAGACAGAGCCTTCAAGAAAACTTAAATGTGACTTACAATTCTTGGAAGAAAGAGAAGCAGTCTGAGACAAGCATTAATGAGGTGAATATTCGCATTGTTTACCAACTTTCCAAGGATAACCGTTAACTGAAAATGCTGAAACTATTTCTGAAGTTGAATTAAACTGCGGCAGTGCTCAGACAATCCGAGGCGTTATCCTTTTTTTCGACTCCATACATCTGCCGAAACTTCATAAAAAATTGGGAAATTGTTGTGGACTACTTTGAACTCTCCAGATTTGTTCAGACTACTAAAAGAAACACGAGAAACTGGAATTCGACGATAAAGTTGTCGAAATGTTTGTGTAAATTTGACGGTATCACAAATGATAATACACGTAGTGTATTGCGTTGTTTTGTACTCTTGTTTTCATGACTCATTAATTTTTAGTGTTGTCAAAATTCTAATTTAGTCCAATAATTTTACTGTAGAGTGAGTGCAACGTTCTAGAGGGTAGATTCTCATAAACATAAAACATTGTAACAGGGGAAAGAGCATATTTTAAAAGTTGATAAAAAATTCGTCCTCAATATCAGAAATGAGGTTTTATCCATAAATTTATTTAAAATCCATAACAAATAGTTTTCAAAATGAAAGTTATCATCCTTCATGATCTCTTTCCACAGTTTTGCAAGTTGTCGGATCTGATCAAAGCACCATCTGGCTTCTTTGAATTAAAGAATTCTTGACAGGCTTCTTCTACTGCATCAACAGATTCAAATCGGCGACCACGCAAGAAGTGCTCCATTGACCAGAAGAGACCGTAGCCGGACTTTAGACTGGATACAGATGAACCTAAACTTTGCTAAGTTTGTGCGGATGTTGTCGGTGCTTTTTGTAGACAAAATCAAGTTGTTGCAAGTAGTTGAGCATAGGACAAAACTTCAAGAATCGGTGCCATAGCGCAACTGCTCGATAAAACACTATCAACAAATCAACTTTGATGGCCGACCGAAACGAGACTTGTATTCAAGAACTAAATCTTATTCGTTGAAGCGCTTGAACCATTTGGTCACTGTTCGTTAAGCAACTCTTTTGGGGTTAAACTTTTTTTCCAATAACATTTTAACAAAACCTGGTTTTTATTATTTGTAAACTTGTTATCAGTGTCAGCTGTCTTGAAAAGTGATTGAAATATGGTGATTGCAATCACCAACACTAAATAAGAATAGCAAACAAAAAAGAACAACATAAAAAGACCATTTTTGATTTTAACCAACTTTATAGTTGGCAAGATATCTCGATGGGCTGAGAAATTAATAACATGAATTACAGAATATTCGCTATCAAACTGTTTTTTCTCCAAAGGCTGGTCCAAATGGTGAAACATATTACTCTGAGATGGCCAAATTTGGTTAGTATGCAAAACGAAAAAGGATTTTGTACTTAAAGCGTTGATTTCTTTTAGTTTATCACATTATACGGAACAGAATATTTTGTAAACATAAGATGAGTTTGTATGTTTTTAATATAAAGTACCTATTTTTTGTCAGTCGTAAGGATTTGATATAGAAAAGGAGGGAGAACTATCCTTACGTTTTTAGAGAAAAACGCATGTTTATTGGCTGTTGTTCGGGTTTATACAGAACCCAGACTTTGATTTTTTCGACCTTGACCATAAATTCTAGGTGTCTGCTAATTACTGCTGATAATAAACCAAGTTTTGCACTGAATTCACGTACCGTACATGCACTGTGCTACAAACAATCGGACCACCACCTCCTGGGTTATGACTGATGTCAGCATCACCTGGATGGAATTTTGAAAACAGTCTATGAACAGTTCTGTTATTCATTGAACCGACACCCTTTTGTTGATTACATTATATCCATGTTTGAATTCACAATGTCACGAATTGACTGAACTATTGAAAAATCTTTGCCCTGTGTGATTCTATAGTGATTATTTGCTTTATTTCTTGGCACCAATTTTACCTTTATCTTTTGTAATGCTTGATAGACTAAATCAGCCTTCTGCGTTGTAATCTCTAGAATATTCGATGCTACCAGCAATAATCCAACAAAAGGCAATAGATGATTGATTTCATTATCAAATGTATGGGAATACCATACAAAATAGCAAACATAGGCGTACAGAAAAATTAATAATTGATATTGAAATATATGTTAACATAGTTTTGAAAGTGTCAAAGCTACAGATAAAATAAAACATAGCGTAAGAGATTGTGGCACATTGTGACCAGTTGAAACGCAATCCGACAGTTCCTGCCTTTATTCTAGCCGGTAAGATGATCTTTGAGTGTTGTTCCCGAACTGTGGCAATGAAAAAACCTCGCAATGTCATTTGGTCAAAAACAGAATGTCTGGGAATTTTCTCTACAACTATGTATGCAGTTGGGGTGTTGATCTGTGTTTGAAGGAAATGACTTCTGTATTAGGAAAGTATCTTTATATGGCCATATTCAAGTAGCATATGGAGTTGGAGAGAGAAAATTCTAGCCTGGGAAACGGGTTGAGGACATGATACCCATTCACTTCTGTCATAGAGGGGATATGACTTATCGCTACATAGAAGAGTATTTGGATATTCCTGCACTGGAAATACATACTATTCTTCACAACCATATTCAAGTGAGAAAGATTTGATCGAATATGGGTACGCCATATCTTAACAGCGCTGTTGTGGTACCCCAAGACGGTTTATAATTTTGAAAACTGTAGAGAAAGCTTCACACGGGATGCTTCTCATCAAATTTTATGCAGGGCAACGCTTACATTTTAGCGGCATTTTTATACGGGGAAATAAAAAAATTGCACGGTAACAGGTCGGACGAATATGGGGAATATTTGTCCAGATATTCTAAACCGATATAGCAGTATGTAGCTTTAAATTGTGAAATAAGAACCACTGCCCAGATGCCCACAAATCAGGACGACTCCACCAAATTACGTGACGTGTAAAAGTTTTATTTTATTGTTTGTCTTTTAGATGCACCAAATATCTAACATCAAAAAAGACAATCAACGTTGTCTTTCTTTTGGAGGTTGTTGCTTCACTTCTTTCGAAGCTGGCTTTATACTGGTAAAACTTTTATATCTTGGGAAAGCCATAATTGATCCCACATTTGTATTAAACATTATTATGTTTAACACAAATGTCGTCTAGCAATTGTTTGTTTGGTTTCTTTCTGTACTTCTGTCAGTGTGCGTCGATTACCTTAAGCGCAATAACACGATGGTCTTCTTGCAGTAACTGCCTTACACATTTCATATTTAAAGTGGTATATGATATTAACGGACGGCTGACTTTGAGGTGTCTTGCAGTGAATCCATGCCAACCCAAAACCCTTTGTATTCAGTGACATGTTTTATTACGGGTTTGTTCTTAGTTTAACGCAGAACTTAGTGTTAATTCTTTGCTAATAATTCGTCCGACACGTTACTCGTATAACTTCCCACTAAATGCGCCAACAAACCGAAGAAAGGGTTGCTAAACACAGCCCTACCACCTACTGAGTTTACATGGAGAAGGTTTCAAAGTCATGTCTATCCAGAACACGTATTAAATGACTGAGTAACACCCATTTATTGTGTTTATATATAACAAGTAAATAACTAAAAAATTAGTACTGAGACTGTTGTAATGGCATGTCTATAGAAGAGACATTGAACTGTGAGGGATGAATAAAAGTTTTTGTTTTAGAGTTAATAGCTGTATAATAAAATTCACTTTTCTGTAGCGACTATCTTGCAATAGTCGTTTAGTCTGAACTACTTGCCATATATGGAAGTAAAATGGCATTACTCCGTTAAAGGAACTTTAACAACCAAATTACAAAATGGTTTTATAAAACTGATTTTTATTTCTTTTTTGCTTGTGTAGGATAGATAGATGGCATACAACTTTTTTACAAAGGGTAGGTAAGCTGGACATTAATCTGAGCGTTGCAAAGCAATTGTTTGGTTCGAAGCAATTAATCGGGAGACTTAATGGCAGTTAAGTGCTTGTAAAAGAATTATGGGCTATTTGCTTAACTGGAATTGGATTTTACAACAGAACATTGCTGGATAAAACTGATTTAGTTGTACAAAATCGACGAGCTGCAACGCTAAAGTAGTTGAAGCATTAATTAAACGAAAATGAAAAATATTTGCTTCCGCCATATCGCGATTAAAAAACATTGTAATTAGCGGTTGTGTAAATGGAAAACAAATGGGAAACCTACTTAGTTGTTAAATTGTACAAATTGCTTGTTTGATTGGATGTTCTGTTTTAGTTCAGCGACGCTCAAAATGTGGGCTTGTCAATTTGAGTGTTCTGAAACTAAAACGATACCAACAGGTTTGAAAATGTGAAACTGTTCCCCATCATTTTTTTTTAATTTATTCGGTTTAAACGGACACCTATAGTAACATTTAAAGGAAAATTGTTTTTCCAAGCCCTTCTATCCATGACTTTCCGTCTCCGGCGAGGTTTCTCCTAATCGAAAAAGTGTAGACGTATAATTTTTACTGATTTGCCATTATTAGGATTCTTCTAACATTTATATAGTTTAAAATTATACCTTGACTTTTCTTCTTCTGGTTCAAAGATATTCTTAAGAATGCTCTTCTCAAAAATTCTAAAAATGTTTTTTTACTTCTGCATCATAAATCAGAACTAGTTTAAGAGGGTTCTGTAAATTCGTATTTTTGTTCTTTTTAACAAAAGTTTTTAAAAATGGAGGAGGGGAGAGTTATTTTCTGCTTATTTATTCGCAGACCCATTTTCTTCAAAGTTGGAAAATGCATCTTCTAGCTCGTCTTGTGATCTTAGTATTGCACCAATCGCGTATTCGAGAATCTGTATAGATTTATTAATGATTATGGCCTCTATGTTTATTTTTGGCGATCTGATGATATACCAGCCTATGTGAGATAAAAAACATGACAGTCATCGCCTTGTCAGACACCTGAAATAAAGGTAGCGGCGTTTCTTCTTGGATTTTAACTATATTTGCAGTATTCCTAAAATAAGTTCTGTTGGTCGAATTAAGCTCTATTGAACTTTTAGTTCCTTTATGGTTCCAACTTTCTCTCGTAGAATGTACGCGCTCACAATGTCGACAAAAAGATGGTTTGTGTTTATATTAGCTTCCAGGTTTCTACAACAAAATTGTCTAACGACTTAATATTTCAAAACTTATTTTGGTTCTTACCTATTTCGTTTTAAAGATTTTTGCAGAAAGACTATCGGAAAAACCACCATAGGTTTGTTCTAACAGATCATAAAATTCTTCTTTAATATTCTTCCGTTTTTCTTTGAGTTAATCAAACTGAAATTAAAAAAGCTTTTCTCTTAAAGGCAATATCCAACAGTTATCATTTATTGCTTTATTGTCTACCCTATCTCTTTTATACGTAAACACTTGCATTCACTTCAACGGTTTGAGGCGCTTTTTCGTTGTAATACTTTATTGAAGCTACACATGGCGATGCGACGGGAATTCTATTTATCTCCTCTCCCTGTTGGTGCTTTTTATTGGCAAATGGGCAAATCTGCATACACATTTTTTTACTTGATTGATGGTAATTCCAAGGTGTCAAATTAGAGCTGTCAGGAAAATGATCTCATGTTGACTAAAATATTTACTCCAATTTTGCTTAAATCATGGAGACAACGTGGGGACGAGCGTTGTCTCAAAAAAGAAAAATACTTTCGAATGGACCGTCTTTTGCGCGATAGGCAGCAGTAGTATAGAGCATTTATGTGTGTTTTGATTAAAAATTAAATTCAATTTTTGCTTTTATAACCCCAAATATTTCTCCATAAGCAGCTATGTTTTGGTCTAGGTGGATGCACATTTGGCTTTTGTTTGGACTCTGTTTATATTGGTCACACTTTAATATGCGATGAGAAAATCCGCCTCCCCCTTTGTAACGAGCCAATATTTTCTAAAATATTTTAAATTTATAATTAAAGAAATGGAGAACCCTTCTTGCGGATGCCTTTAAATGTTTTAATACGTTTTTGATTATTGACTAAGAACTACCATAACTAATATCTATTTTGAAGCATATTATCAGTCGGCTATAGCTTTCATCTCGGTGCGACTTACATGCGATACATTTTGGACCTTGCATTAACCCACAGCGAACATCTTGTTGGATTTGAATACTTTACTTCTTGAATGCGTTTTTACAGACCTGCCAATGTAATTTTAAAAGAATGTGGATTGAATTAACTTTTTTGTTATTAGGTGATGTAACAAACGCGGGGCAAGAGAAATTAGCAAATTTTAAAAGAGAGATTATAAGAAAAATATCTCTTAAATGAATTCGGGGAAAACGAACCCGAGCTAATAAACTCGGAAATAAAAATTGTATAAAAAGAATAATTGTTAAAATGATAAGTGTTTAAAGAAGGCGATGATATGGACACATACAAAGAATAAAAAATAGTAAAGAGGTGAAGAAGATTGCAGTGTGGCGACCAAATACTATTGGGCCAAAATGCAGAACAAAGAGCAAATATAACGAGCCTAAAATCCAAAGACGAAAAAAGAAGATACAGGACTAGGAGAACTGGAGAAACTATTCCCGTTACAATGATCATTCTAGAGTGTAGTCACTATTAAACTACTGCTGCATCAAGGGAAAAAGATTGGGCCTTTGAGGCAAACTACATCGGTCGCCAACTCATCCAAATCGTCATATACTTTACATGCTTCCCATTTTTTGAACCAACGGTTGGCGTGGTAACCTCATTAAGAGAGTGGATTGTATTAGAGAGGTGATAGATTCAACCAGATAGAGTTTAATATGGGTGCGGGCAACGTTATGAAAAAAATATGATGTAATTCTTTTTATGTCGTCTCTTGGCTTAAATGGCAACACATAGGCGATGAAGAACGTCCATATAAATGTTATTTTTCCTACTCATAATACTATCACTGTTATTCCACTAGTGGTAATAGCCGCTGAAGATGGTCTTCCAGCAAATAATTCTATTCTGGTCCTACAAGACACATTGATTTTGAAGTTTAGCCAAATTACATGTAATCTTCTTTCCTTTTAGGTTTTCTGAAAAAGAGAAAAATCGTACCTTGTAACAAACTTGTTGAGGTAGGAGATTGGCCATTTCTTTGCAGTAAATCAGCGATAAAAAGATAGCGCAGTATTTCTTCGACCCATTTCCATACTTTTTTGAGGCAAATGACGATTGCAGAATGGTTTATATTGAAATTTTCGGCCGGCATCGTGGTGGTCAAGCTGTTATTTCTTTTCATAACCCGCAAAAGGGTTTTCTCGTCAAAATCCCGTAACCAACCTTTTCCTGACTTGCCTTCCAAAGTTGTATCATCTGATTTGAAGCATGTAAACTATTTTCGATATCGACTTTTACTATATCTTTACCGAAAAGTTGATTAAGATTATGAAATGAGTGAGTATTTTTCCATGTCTTTTCCAAGCAATCAAGCATACTATGACGGATATGAAGTATGACGAAGTTTTTAAACAAACAAACATTAAATAATTATACCTATTATAATCCGCTAATTAAACTCGAATTTTAAATGACGAAACAACTTTGTGAAGTTTTTTTTCTTCTTTATTTTCTATGCTGGGCTTTTATTTTAATATTTACTCAACCACTTTACTGTTTTTGGAAATAGCGTGTTTTGGCGACGAAAAGTATTTTTGCATTTCATTTTTTTATTGTTGTGTGCTCTTTTTAGGCTTTTAGACATATAAAAAAGTCTATTGCGTACGGTCTGTCCGCCCACCTGTCCGTCGCTTTTTTAGATTTTAGGCTCGATTGTGTCTGGATAAAATTTTTTGCGTGTCATAAATTCCGTCCCGCTCTGTTGCATTGCTGTAAAGAGGACTGACGCCATGTTAACATACCAAAATATATAGCAATTATTCGTGTATTTTCACGTGACTCCGAAAATTCTCGAAAGATTACCGTGCGGGCGATACCGCAGCGCAGCAGTCGGCTGGCGGGATACACGGCGTAATAAACACTTTGTAATTGTCTTTGGATATTGGCAATAATATTAAGTTTAACTAGGTAAATATTAAGACAACGTTTGGAAATATACTATTTCAACGCTTATGGCTATGTGATCGGTAACTAAATTTAAAATTACGTATGTGCTGTCAAGCTAACTTTTAAGACATCAAAATGGCGTTTGCTATATCACATCGTTTTAGGCTTTTATACATATTAAAAAAAGCCTATTGTGTACGGCCTGTCCGTCCATCCGTCCGTTTGTCCGTCTTTTTTTCCGCTTTTTAATAACACGCGTATATGTTGTTTTTAATTGATAGCAATAGATTTACAATTCTTTAATAATAATTTACATTGTTCTACGTTCCCGTTTCATGGGAAAAAGCCGATCCAGTTAAAAATGTGTGTACAAAAGCCCAGGATATCTGTGGAACATTGTTCCACGTTCTAACCTTGTTTAAACTTCTTTATACATAAACTTACATTTATAAATCGGTTTTTGTCTTTAATTTTAAACAATTCTAATTGACATGGCAACATATTTGTTATTCGTTATTGTCTCGTCACTATACTTTTTGTGATTTTTCTCGTCAATTGAACTATTATGAAGTTTTCCATGGCAGAGGTCGTAAAATTGTTTAAAATTTTGAAAGCACTTTAGACCACATTTTGGAGACTCAGGTATTCGCGTAGCATATACAGTTTTTGGGAGGACGAGAAGTAGTTGAAAATGAGGGTTCTTGATTTGCTTTTTTATATTTTTATTCTATTTATAGGCTTTGTCATAACTGAAGATATAGTACTCAGTATATATGTGTTTTCTGATATTTTTTCCATGCAGATGCATTTGAATATCGCTTTACTGGTCTTTTAGTTTTGTCAGTTTTCTTTTTTAGTTTGCGGGATGGCTTCTGATCATGTGTTGAATGTAATTCTCTATTTTTGAATAGTTTCTTCAACGGTGTTGACATAGATCTGCATGAATTATTTAATGAGGTACGAACGAAGATGTGTTTGGTTATCGTTCTCGTCACATTTGATTAGTATCGCAGTATTCTGGTAAAGTTTTTGTTAAAAGTTGCATTTCATAACTCCAAATTGGTTTTATGGGAACCTTGTAGAGCAATACATTATTTTCCAGGGAGATTTGAGAGCGACGAATAACTGATGGCCCAACTGTAGCCTCTTATAACGCATATGCGTACCCCAAGTTAGATGCTGGTCGACGTGTATTTTTAAATACTTGATCTCGCCCTGTTATGGTGAGGTATTCCAGTTAAAAATACTGGAGGACACGGCCTTCCTTGAGTCTAAATGTTACCTATACAGATTTTTGCTATATTTTTATTCTTCTTTTATTTTGGTGTATTACTACTGCATAGTAATGGGAGACCATTATTGTTGTATCATCAGCGAAAGTTAAGAGTAGTATACTCCTAGAGGTCGGTAGGTTGGCAGTATATATTAAGTAAAAAACTGGTCCGAAAATATTACTCTGAGAAATTCCCGATTGCATAAATGACAAAGAAGTAGTATGATATTGAGTACAATATAGTAGGTGCATAGCAATCATCGTTTGATTTGATACAATAGACATATCAGTCTATACTTTTTTATAGGTCTCAGTCATGTCGATAAATATACATAAGCAAACATTTTTAGTTTTCAGGTCATCTTTAATTTTGGTTACCAATATTAGTTCCTTCTCTTTGACAAGTGATAGCATTATCTGTAGAAAGTTTGGAACACTTTTGATAATATTGGTATCAGGTTAGTAGGCCTATATGAATCTACATGACTTAGTAGTTCGTTGGAATTGGGATAACATTAGCCAGTTTTTACACTTATAATTTCAATAAACTATTTTATAAATAAAATCGAATATAAAAGTTTATTGTTGTTTAAGCCATTTTAGATAAATTTTGCTATTTTTTTCTTTAACTCTTTTGACCGGTAATTTTTTCGAGTATTGGAATTCGAAGAATTTATAGATGAACTCCTCCTGATCTGCTGTGACGACTAAAGAAAAAGGTATAAAGGCATTTGTTGGATGCTGTGCAAATGTATTCACCGTCTCTTCATCATTTCTTTGCTAGTCTTCTCACAATTTTTCAACAATTTTAATGAGGTGGGATGAGGAGAGCGTCCCTGACAAAACATGGATGAGTTGGTTTGACTACTGGTTTGGGGCGTGGTGGCAACTATTCTGAAATATAAAAATTGAAAGTGTGTTATGTAGGGTTGGAAATTTTTTATTTGCAATTTCACTGCTTTAATTGAGCAACTAGCCTAAAATAGAATAAGGGGACACGGACACCTTACAAAAATATACAGATGAGTTGACGAAAATGTTGAAAATGATGAATGGTCAGCAATACCATTAAGACGTGTTTTGCACTATTGTCAGGACTGCCATTACCTCCAACTGCAAAAATCTACATCTAGGCAGAAGAGGATAAGAATAGTGAAACCTTGACGCAATTTTTTAAATTGTAAATTTAATATCCCTGTAATTGTACACGAAATACTCACGTGTAACATAATTAGATAGGCCGAAGAGAAGTGACGTTGACAAATGGGTTGCATATTTGATAGGGATCGCTTTCACCCTCCGCGAAACATAATAGTCGTAGGCTGTACCTCCCTGCCTAAGCAAAAGGTGTTCAAAGATGCATTGGCTGGAAGCATCCCCCGTGTAAGTTACGGGCTCGGCGCGGGCCGCTCGAAACAATACAGTTGTTAAATAGTTGTATCTCGGCATTACACCGCCCGCTAATCCCATTGTCGTAATTTACGCGAGGCATTAGGCATTCCATATCTGAAAATTCAATTTCAGCTACTTCGTCATTATCGCGATACGAGAGCGTCGGAAGCGGATTAAAATCCATTGTGTATGGGGAACGAAGCCTTTGGCGGCACCGCTGCAAGCGCTCTTCAATCTGCTCGGGATTTGCCGCGAAGCCGTTTCGGCGCGTTTTGGTTTGTTTGTGCCTGCCGCGGGCCCTTTTTGCAGCTGCAGAACTCGCCCGCAGTGCTTCGTTTTTTAATCGTTGCTGATAAACCGCCTTCGACGTTGTTATTTGTAGGATGGAGTTGTAGCAATTCACTAAGTCATTGCTGTATATACTAATCGGCTCATATTTAGCTTCAAAATCTGATTATGTACTTGTCATTCTTTAA
The DNA here is from genome assembly GCA_036346155.1 of Sinelater perroti. Taxonomy (NCBI): domain Eukaryota; kingdom Metazoa; phylum Arthropoda; class Insecta; order Coleoptera; family Elateridae; genus Sinelater; species Sinelater perroti. Next base: position 672,077 of record JARFIY010000009.1, read on the forward strand.
TGTTTAAGTTGTTAAGTTAAAATAATGACAAGATAAAAAGACTCACTGGTAGTGAACCAACTCAAAACAGCTACTACTTTACTATGCTGCTCTCTATTGGAAGCTCATTTGCTCTATTACCTTCACAATGGAGGCCCTGAAGCTGTCCTTGGTGCTATGATGCCTCTCATTGACCTTCGTTTTGGCTACGCCCCGCACATAATAGTTAAGGGGATTACAGTCGCGGCTGGAGGGTGTCCACAAGTGGGGGACCAATGGTAATACAAATTGTTATGCTTGGGGGGCTTCCTTTGCCTTGTGGATTGAAGCGGAGTCTTGCTAGTACACGCACTCCCCAGTGGCCACCTTCAGTACATAGATGTGGGCGGCCGCCTTCAGGTCTTCCTCAAAGAAGTGGGGCACCGTGAGAACCCCTTAGCTGCTCACAAGCTTCATCTCGATCACAGAAACGGAAAACTTTTTATGTATGACGGTAGACCCTTCAAAGGCAATTTGGAAAATACAATGATCATTTTGACAATTTATCTCCCTGTCTTGAAAAAAGTTTTTTTGTGCTTGATGTCGGGCAATGCTTGGGCCTTTAACTTCCTGTCAATTTTGTTTTTCGCTGTTAACAGTTGGCGGTTCCTTAGGAAGAAATACTTGTAGTCCAGGTTTTGTTACATTGCTAGACTAACCGTCGACTTCGCCACGCCTATTTCAGTCATGCTCCGACCACGATCCTGATCAATCATCTCTTTCAATTCGCGAACGAATTTATTGCTTTCCTTGCGATCAGATAGATCACTTGCTATAAGTTGCCCTATCAACAGTTATCTGCTCCTGTTAGTAAGATTCCGCGTACTTCTTGGTTTTTTATGGGCAAAATAATTTCTGTCGATTTAAGTATAGCAGATCGAAAATCGTATTATCGATTGTTACGTTACCTACTACTTTACCTCGACCACGTTGCAGTTTTCCTGTCGAGCAATAGTAATTTTTTGCGTATGTACTGATTGTGCCATAAATACTGTCAACTATTGCTAAACCAAACCATTTGAACAGACTTATGAGTTATTACAGCAAAATAAGAATTTTTCTTGATCATTTATGGTTTTAGCTTGTCCAAAAATATCATGTAAAGTTGTCCACTAGCCGTTTTTTCTTTTTAAGATAATTAATAGCGACACAAGCAGGTTTTAGAACCGACTCGCCATGTCCGATTCACTGCTTTGACTGCACTGCAATCTTTGATGTAATCTTTGAATCCTCAGAGAAGAACAAATGCGATACCTATCTTGAAGAATGTTTTTACGCCCAAATGATTTTGGCAACTTTACACAACTTTCTTCCGTGATTTTCTCAAATCATTCCAAAGGTTTTATCTGTAAGTTCTTCTGTGCATGCGACCATTAAAAAATTCTACAAGAGCATCCAATTTGAATTTAAGTTCTATGGCAATATGTTTCACTCTGATCAATTTGGCGGCAGTTTACACTGACCGACAGTGCTATAGCTTATCTATTGGATAAATATATTTTAGTTTCAATTAAGCTATCCGATAAAAATTATCATTTCTAATGTAGCGTATCGTCAGCATGAAAAGAGTCTTGGATTGGAACCGCTGTAGTATTTTGGTGTGAGATGCATTTTAGCATTCCCATAATTGGATCTCACACCTCCAGATGAGCTTCAATATTGCTTTTGTAGGGGAGAAGCTTATTTGAGAGGGAAAGTTGAGATAGATGTCCAAGTAATCAGTACATTTATTTGACTTTTACGTCTAGCCGATATAATGTTTATCTGTTGATAAAGATTATTTATGTGTTGATCTCCATTTATTTTCCCGGGCTTGTGGTAAGTCAAGGTGATATTGTAGGTATTCTGCTGTTAGTTGTAATGTTTCTCTAACTGCCAGGATAGAAGGATCATCTGCAAATATAGCAAATTCAGTATTGTCTGTGGTTAAGATCAGGTAAAGAAGTGGTCCCAGTGGAACTCTTGGCGTGATTTAGTGATAGCCTGAAATTAATTTGATCATCAAAACTTTAGCAGTAGATAGGTATGGCGTTGAGTTTGTATGACAAGCCTTTACAACATACCGTGTCAAGGGCTTGTTTTATGTCTAGGAATGCAACCGCTTATACCTTATTGTATTGAGACTCCTTATTATTTAAATGGTGATTCGATGATTTTGATGTATCGTAAAGTGGTACTGATAAAATCCTAGCTGATGAGATGGTTTTCTTGATTTTTTTAGTAGCAGTTTTCCAAATGTCTTTTATATAAGGTGTAGGACACTTATTGCTCTGTAGAATGAGAATTGATTGTGTGGTCTTCTAGACTTGGCAATTTTTATGATGTAGCCATTCTTCTGTTGTATTGGAAAATAAGTTGGTCTTAAAATGCTATTGCATATAGTGGTAAGAACACTTTTCTTGGAAGATGTTGCAATATTTCTTTTACTCTCAGATCATAACCGGAGGTTTTCAGGTATTTGTATGTTTGATTTGCTGGCGAACTTCAGCTAGAGTAAATGGGCGTCCAGAAATGATTTGATTTCATTGTTGTTGTTATTTACTTGTGGGAGACAGTTAGTCTTAAAAACTCTAGCAACAGATTTGCAGAAAGCATCTAATTTATCTGTTCTAGCCGAGGCTACCGCGGGCTTTTTCAATTTGAATCACTAAGAGAACGTTTTGATGTATACTGCATGCTTTTGTTAATGCATTATGCCGTTAGTGAAAAATCAGTTCTAGAAGGTTTTGTCTTATCTGTTCCTTGTTCTTTGTTAGTTCTGAATTTCCCGACAATAAATTTTAATATGTATAATTTATAGAGATAGGTGTGACATTCCCAACAGCTTCCCGAAATGTTGTAGTCAAGTATTGATGTCTTGATTATCTTTGAGTTCTAATGGCTAGCTTGAGGTATGCATCCAAGTAGTTTCAGAGCTGATCCCAACTCTGAAGGACAGTTATTTAGTAATTATGGGTGTGCTAATGGCGATGATGGTTGGAGAATGATCGGTGGATAAGTCTTGGTTTGACTTAATACTTTGCTGTACCGTTGCTAATTGTAGTCCAATAGTAGTGAGTTTTCCAGTCTAAAGATAGTCTAAGTTGTTTTCTTATATGTGATAAGTTTTGTCTTTTTAGGTTACACAATCTTGAGCCACAGGCTATGCCCTGGAAAACTCTTTGCATTCGTCAGATGATATGGCAAACTTTTAATGAGTTTAAACTTGTATGCTTACAATTTGGATTTTTTTTTCTTTTTGATGGTGTTCTAATTTATGATAACCAATTGTATTACAGCTGAAATTACTGGATTATCAACACAGTAAATGTTATAACTTGGTATTTTTAGTGCTGCCCTGTTCGTTGAACTTCTCAGATGACATTATGCCTATTTGTTGGAGCTGGGGAAAAGTTGATATTTTAGGAAGGTGATTAGTATTATTGTTGGTCTTCCTTAGTGCAAAATGTAATTGTCATTTTGAATCTATATTATTCATAGCGGAAAGCACGTTTAGACTCTCGCTATTCTACCTTAGAAAGCATCGTTTTAAATTCGATTAAGAAGTTTAATAGGATCTCGTGGATGTTTATTTGTTGGTGATTATTTAATGTTTTTTTTTTTATTTTAACTGCAGATTTAGAGCAAAAGTCATGTGAGAAACTTTAACCAGTGTTAGTCTCCTTGATGATTATGTTAGTTGTAGTTGAATTGCAGTAGTAGGTCTTGTAGCCATTATCGTCGCGAATTGTTTGATGATATGGTTAAGATGACGTGGGAGATTGTCATTGTATTTGGTCCAAAGTCTCCTGATTTAGCTGGCTACATAGGACACTCTTAGATCGTAGTAGAGGATGTCGTTGGTTACGTATCATGGGTGTTGTTTTACAATTGTTAATTGAAATCTTTGTGCGATTTTAATATACGACGACTTGGTTCAGATTTAGAGTTGAACCTTATGAGACCAAATTTGTTTTAGGATAATTTTGTAGAGTAGGATTAGGAGTTTGATAAGGATATTTGTGAAGGTCTCCTAAGTAACCGTATCATTTTTTGAATATTCCAGTTACTTTTTATACTTTAGTGTGCAAACTCTAAGTGAGCTTTTAGTCGAAGTGCATCCTCGGTCTTTCTTGGGATTCAAACGTTATCAATGTTAGTTTGTAGGCATTCGCCGTTTCAAGGTAAAGTAAATTAGTGCAGATTTGACTGTGTTAACCATGTGTGAAACCAGCCTCTTAATGAGTGTAGATACCTTTGCAAATGTTCATTTTAATTTTATACGTTCTGTTTGTAACAAACTTTATCAACTAGGTATAAGTGGCTGGAGAAGGAAAAGTTTTAAGTTTGTATAACAGTCCGCTATTCTATACTTTATCAAATGCCTGTTTTATGTCTAAGAAGACTGCTGGGCAGACAATTTTTCTGAGCATTCCATTATATGGGTGATGATTCGGTGGCTTTGGTGTGATGGAGTAAGTTGGTCTGGGTCTACAATGTCTTTAATGCGTTTAAGGAGAAATTGTTTGAACATTTATGAAAGCAAGAGTAAGAGGCTTATTGGTCTGTAAGATTGTAGTTGGGTGGGTGGTTTTCCAGGATTAGCAATTATTACAATTTGGGTATGTTCCATAGAAGAGAAAAATAGCAGAGCTGTAGAATACTATTGTAGTCACGAATACAATGGGTTTCTTGAGAAGGTTGTGCAATGGTTCACTAATTATGAGATTTATTCCTCCTGCGTGTTTCAATCGAGATTTATATATTACTTAGATATTTATTTTCGTTGGGCTCTAGGTCAGTCGTAAACAGCGGTAATGGTAGTTTTGTAGCACTTTGATATATATTTGTTGTATTACGCACTTTCTGTCTCAGTACAGCTAGTTCGTCTAAGATAAATTGGTTTGGGATGGTGTGAATAGAGATTCCAAATAGCTACTCTATATGCTCGTTTTTCCTTGAGCTGGTACGTATGATGTATTATGTTCTCGTCTCGAAGGTATGCTGCCGTAAGTTTTCTGTATGTATTCACTACAACAGGGTTTTTGTTATTGGTTTCTGCTTGAAAGAGTATTTACATCTATTTGAAGTAACTCCTCTGATACACTATTGTATGTTGGGGATTGGATTTCAAGTTTATGGGCCTTTTGTCGCTTTAGGTATTTGTTAGTTTGTAATTATTTGCTTTTCCTGTGGGGTTTGGTTGCGCAGAGATTAATTAGCTGAGAAGGAAGTGCTAATTTCGATTTTGAATTGAAATTGGTTGTTATACGAATAGACAATTTTGCACATTGCAACGTTTTCGTTTGTTACGGTGGCAAATAAGACGCGTAAATTTATTAAAAAATTAGAATGACTTTACAATATTTATGTGTAGAAAACGAATTTGTTGTAGCCGGCCCGCTGTGCGATATTTATGCCTATTTGGCATCTATCAGAAGGGACCCGAAAACGTCTCAAAGCATCTACAATGTTCGAGGACGTGTTTAAACACCGCCTGAATTTTCGGGGTGCATTATATCAGCCGCGCAGCGGTCGCTACCAGGAGGGAGGAGGGCTGAAAATTTATTACAATATTACGAAAATTAAATGTATATTTGTAGCTTTCTCGAGAGGTTTCAAAGTTCATAGCTGATGATCCGAGGCCGTAGCCCCTTCCGATTAGGAACACAGATAGGCGTATTTAGATGAATTAAAATACATAATTATACTTATGGTTTTAGAAAAGTCCAACGTGTGTAATTTTTAACTTGATATCACTTGAGTTTGTTATCTGCGTATGGAACTTGTAACTTTTAAAGATAGTGGAGCACAGCTAATGTTAATTTTTCGAAAATCACATGACTACATTTTCTACCTCTACTTGAAGGTACTTAGATGCATCTTGTATGAGTCCTTGGTATTCTTTATTGGATTATTGATGCTGGAGAGAAAGGTTATTTATGTTGGTGGGTATTTATTCTGGACGAGTTTTATATGATATTCATCTAAAAGGTGCGTGTCCGACTCTTTTAAAACACCGATAAACTGTGCTGCCTTATAATTCTAAATCTAATTGGTGTGTGTTTCTTGTCCTTTTTTAATTTGAACTTTTTTGATCAGTAACATTGTTCATGCCATTTGGGTCTGTAAGGGTGTCGGTGTTAACTTTTGTTACATTGTTCGATAAATGGACCTGGATTGAGATGTAGCACTGAAGGAGTGATATTATTGTTTGATTATTGCGTACAATTGGGAATTCACACTTTATTTTTTGCACTAGAAACTGCTCTACAGTACTTCTAGAATATTTCCGCACTGTTCTAGTACTCGCACGTTTAGAAACACTTCGGCGCCTTAACGCCAACTGTAAGCGGCGACTTTTGTATGAGCCTTGAGAATAACAATATTTTTCTGTGACTTTATTTATAATTGAAAGTGCACAAAGTTACTTATTTTAAATACTTTTCAGAAACAAATTATTTGATCGGCCAATTTACATAAAAAAGTGGCCGCCGCTGATAATTGTAGAAATTTTTTAATTTTTTATTGTATTACTGAGTAAGGTGTTGCCTTTTTATTATACGTATGGTGAGTCTTTAACAATCCATAAGATACAATCGGATACCACCCTACAAGATGCTAACTTATATTCACCCTATTATTTGTTTCTGCTTGGAGAGTGTAAAAGAAAAAGAGTTACACCAATGGTTACGAAAGTATTGCAATTTGAAGTAAGTAGCTGTAAAACTTGAAGGTCAAAGATGGGAGCATGCAAACAAAAGGAAAAACAACGGCTGTATAAAGTACATAACTCTTATTGGATATTTTATTACAGTCTCAGACTATCGAGGATTATTACCTTTCAAGTATCAAATAAAAACTAAATTCAGGGGTGCTGAAGCGAAATAAAATTTTTAAACTCGAGCTTGCTTTACGCGGCCTTCCAGCCAGGCACGGAGACCGACAATGGCGTAAACAATTAGCGAACCGAAAGTTAATTGCGATAGCCAAACAAAATATCAAACACAAAGCAGCGCCGTAATTACCGCTGCGGAGCGTTCCGCAAGTCATTCGCGATTCAGCGCCTTTCAGACAACTAACTGTAAATCCGGTGGGAACAAAGGCCCGATGGGCCAAAAATCGGGCGCGATTGTTCCGCGAGCACGCCCCCGGAAGTTGTACAAATATAGAGCACGATGCGCGTACAATCAAGACAAAAGTTCATTAAAACGCCGTAATGAGAGCGACTCGCGGCGCCCGGGCGCTCCGGGTTTTCAGCTTTCAGGATGATTGCGCCGGCGGCGCAGCGCCAGTGACATTCTGTTATTATTATGCCCGATATTGGGATTAATTAACCGCCATTGTCGCTTCGGTTCGCCTCATTTACTTTATTAAATAATTATGCGTATAATTAAAGTTGTTGACGCGCCCCGCGACGAGCGCTCGAATATGCTCTTCGAGACCGCTTATCTCCGGAGCTATAGCAGGGAACCACATTTAATTCAATATAATCTCGCTTATACTCTGGACAACCACTTGAAACTATTATCAGACTTCCCTTACAACATTAGTTCTAGTAAATAGATCAATTAAATATATACAGAGATTTTTTTTATCGGTGTTACGATGTCAGAGAAAGAAGTACCTTCGTCCATTGTGCAAAGGAAGATTCTGGTAAAATCTTTAAAATTTTTGAAATGACAGAATTGAGGAACAACATCCTCGAAAATACATAGGTGTACGCGGGGCACAAATAATTTTTTAGAGAGCGAGAAGTTGAATATCAAGGACCAGTGTGGCTGAGGAGAATATCTGCACTTTTCACCGCTTACTCAAGTACGGTGGCAGACGAACGGTTGCTGAAATTTCTTTTGAGGTAATAACCTGCGGCAAAGGTTTCTTTGACTAATGACATGCTACCAGACCGAAAGCAAAGATTATTACCTTATATTTACACATTGGAATTCGAACTACCCAATATAGTGGCAAAATGAAGAAAACCAAGGCTTGGTTCTCAGCTTGAAAAATTCGTGCCACTATATATTTTGATATCAAAAGGGTTTTTTACACGAAGTTTCTCTAAAAACGTCGTACTATAGTTTTCGGCGAAAGAAAGTTTGTATATCTGCAGAAAAGATGTGGATTTCTAGCCCAATAAGTTGTCCTACTTCACGACGTTGCACGGCCGCATACAGTGATCCTAACTTATAAAAAATGTGAGGATCTGCTCTATACTATACATAATTGAGTTAGGGAATTATAAAGAGAAATAAAGTTCTACAACAAATTAAAAAAAAATAATTTGGTTTATATGGTAGCCCATTTCTTTTGAATAGTTGTATTCAGGTGGATTGTTGCTTCTGGAGAGAATTTGGAGTTCTCATTTATCACAAAAGTATCAATAGGGTTCAAGTATGATCTTTGGTCAGTCAAATTTACGCTGGAACACCTTCTTGCTTGAAAAGCTTCTCCAGAAAGTAAAGTGTAACATTTTCACTACGAACCATACGTGTCCAATACTCTATAGTCTAATGACAGTACTACAGACAAGGTTTATCAATTACAATAAAATGTTTAACCGTAATATCCAATTTGTCTCAGTTCGAAACGTACAATCATAATGTTAACTAGACAATTCTCAGATTTGCTGAACTTTTGCTGATTGTCTACACAATAAAGGGAAACCCGTTCTTTTTCTGCACCACGTATGATTTACTTAATCGTAGTTTTATATTTCTATTCTACATCCACATCACTACTAGTTGTCGACAAATTGAGATTTGAAATGTCTCTGAACCATGTTCAAAGTCACTGAGCTGCTTTACTATATCCATCTACTCACTGAATAGCACTGAATGGCGCACAGTTCAATACTATTTTAATGACAATTACTATTAACAAACATCAGATGGGGACATCCTGTCCCTGTGTAAATTTTTAATATTATAATATTATTTTCAGTTTAGAAGCGTCATTGTGGTTAAATAAGCAGGCCTGGGTTTATTCTTTGAGATTAGAAGCCTTGCGAGTGGCCTACTCAGACATTACAAATAATTTTGTATACCTGCGTTCTCTTCGGACATGGGGTAATAATGCGATTGTCTAAGACGCGATAGCCTTAGTAGCGAGGACGAACATATAGGAGCCTTAACCTCACAGTTCGAAAGATCTTGACTCTACGCCAAGCGTTAGAGCTTTACACTTATCATTAAAATATGTTTTAATTTTAGGCTTCAATGAGAGTAAAATAATTGCCCTTCTTCCTCAAGACTTTATGGACTATAGTGCTATACAATACTATCAAATGGCATTATTTGAACGTATAAAAGAAAAGGTAGTTAGTTATTTGTACAATGCTGCGAGGGTAGATGTGGTCAAAACCTTGAAATCAGACAATCATCAGCAGCCATGGACAGCAGTGTTTTATTTGGACGAAGGGAGTGGCCGCTTTGAAACTTTCTATGAGATTAGCAAATGTTTATTAGAATACAGTAGCGAATCGCAGAACTGTCAGACGTCACGACTATGCTGAGAAAGGCAAGTATGTGAAAATAGACAAAACACGTTCTGTGGCATATGTATTATCATCCATGAAGACGAAGATGACAAAGACTTGTCCACCGCTCAGTAGAACCAAAAGCTATGGAAGTATGCCAACAGCTGTTGCAGTTCAACCATATGAATCCAGAAATGTGATTTGAGTGTCTGGTCGCAGTAGATAAAATATTATTCGATACGAGTTTTCATCTCAAAAAGGCACGACCGGAATCGTTTAGTCCAAAATGGCGATTCTGCTAATGGATTGGCTACCCTTTCGTAAGAACATTACCAGTAAACGACACTACGAATTACTAAAGCGACTTTATCAATGTATTCAGCAACACTGCTGCAGGAAATTGAGATGCCACGCCTTGCTTCAATATGTCAGTTTATTGTTGAAATTAATTATTAAACCTAGTTTTAGTAGTGTGATTTATTCAAACAAATTATCACTATTTTAGTGGTTTAAGACGTATTATGAAAACACACTTTAATTATCTCGTTGCGCACAGTAACATAATTTACAACCTTTACCAAAAGTTGTGCCATGGCAACGAACCACTGGCTGGTGAAATTTTTTTATTGCTCTAGTGGTCGACAAGCAACCCTTAAGGATGGCGAAGTTCTACGTCTCCGCAGAGGTCTATGTGTTGGAAAACACGCCGTGTTCACTTGGTGTTTTTCTGCTCCTTGTTAGAAGCCCCGCGTCCAGTGACGGCTTTTGAGATGGTGAATGTTTTGATATTAGGAGCTTTACATAATGAATTTGCGTTTACACTCTCCTTGTCTATGAAAATAGAGTTGAGACGTTGTCAGGCAAATTAAGTGACATATTTGGAATTTCGCACATGACTGTTTATCAAAAATTATTATAATGTCGAAAAAGAGAAAACTGTCCTAAACATACAACAGAATTTTTAAATGCTACAGGGAAGTAATCCGTCAACATTTTATTGTGAACAGGTTTATCGTTATGGATGGCGAAAAGTATTTTACGTTGTTCAATTCAGAAATTAAGAGTAATAGAGATAAGCTTCCAAATGATCTTCAAGCGTCTATTGAAGAATTTGGAAATAGCTCCTTAGAAAAGCTCATGCTCAACATGACCAACAGCTACAGAGATGAATATTTTATGGGTTCTGCATCTTGCTTTGTGCAGGGACAAGTAGCACAGGTGTGTAGAAGATTGGGCCCCATTAATGGACCTTTGTCAGTTTTATAACTGAATAAGTATCCATTTGCAACTAATCGTAAAGACGGTCCTTATTAAAAGATAAGCAGGCATACTGGGTAAATTTTTAAGACTCTTTATTCGAGCAGAACATGGAAATTCACTTTGTATGGCCAAATCCATAATATTATTATTGCAACACACGCTTTTAATATACATTTTTTATTATTGTATCCTCATTATAGTTGGAGGATTGGTAAACTGCTTAATACAATTAATATAACTGTCCAAACTCGACAAAAAATGAGGAAGTCCTTTATTTGAACTGGAAAGATTTTTTTCGATGAGAACTGCCCTTATTGTTTAACATTTTGTATTCTGTAAGCAATAGTGTTAATTATATAACTTATGCAAGCATAATTAATAATAGATATAACAAACAATTAAAAAGAAAAGTTAGTAACATGGATATGGGATATTAGAAAAAAGATGTAACAAACAAAGTAAAAGTTAGTATAAATAATAATAATAATAATAATGGTAAGGCCCTACGCCCCGCGTGGGAGCACGGCCTGCGAACTGAGAGGTTAAGCCTCTCATACGTTCGCTCTTTCTGCCCGGTCGTCGCGCACTATCTCTGATGCGAGGCGATGTGGCAAGCACCGCACCTTAGACGACCGCCATTATTACCCCTTGTTCGAATGAACGCAGGTACTCAATTATTTTTAGTGACTGAGTAGGCCACCCGCCAGGCATCAGAGAGCACCGGGAATTGAACCCGGGTCCGTCAGCATCGCAGCCCGCCCCTCAACCACGGGACCACGCTGCCTGTCTAGTATAAATAATGAAGAAAAATCAATTAGCAAGATTTTAGAGATAATTAATAATCAAAAAAAGAAACACACAATTAAAATGGGAGCATGTATCCATGGACTTGTTTTTCTAGTGCACTTAAATCTTACGTATGCCTCCAGATAATTGCAATGGCCTGTGGAATAAACTAGCTGAGGTGATATGGCGATATGCTTCAAAAGCAAAATGATTTCAAGGCTTCAATTTTATTTCACTGTTTAATTCGTAACTTAAATCGACAGTCCTCTATTTAACTATTCTTTTCCAATATAGCGAGGTTACTAAAATGTGTAATATTAGAAGTATACAAATATAGAACAAATAGAATAGCATGATTCGAGCAAGTGTAGCAGGAAGGATGAAGGAAATTGGGTGTCTTAAGGCGGCGGAAACGTTTAATGTTTCAAAAACAACACTTTTTTGTCTTGTTAGTGCAAAAGATGTCAGATGGGGGGAAAGACTATTCTCCCACCGTAAATTGAAGAGTTATCGATGAAAGCAGGTGTTTTGAACTGACAGGATCCGACGCCAGGAACACGACAAATGGAACTTGCAGTATTGCACAACATACTCAACCCTTTCGATGTATTGGACACAGCTGAAGTTGTTTCTACGTCGACATAAGGGAGTGCTTACATTCAGGAAGCCAACAAGCACTTCGTTAAGCAGAGTACTGGGTTTCAATAAAGAATCAATTAACTAGTTCTTCAACATCCCCTAAGAAGAATTAGAAACACTATACCTTCTGGTAGAATATTTAATGTAGACGAAACGGGACTCTTTGTTGTGCAGTCTAAAGTTTCACAAGTTCTCTACCTCAAGGTGGGGGCTATTTTTTTCGACAGAAAGGGGATCATTAATTACTCTGGTTCTTTGCATGAGTGGGATGAGTTTCCCCCGTAAGCTCATGAGTTCTGCTCAGGAATGGGGTATTACTAGGTGCTATTGCAGCATGCCATCTTGATTCAAGGATTTCCTGGAGAAAATGAAGCCATTAGCAGCGTCTCCAGTTTTATTCATCCTCGACAATCATGTGGCGATCATATATATGTCTTCTACCTCACTTGACAATAAATTGCAACCACTTGATAAAACAGTTGTTGGGGTTCTGAAAACATATTTCAGCGAGGAGGTAAGGGTCTGAGTTAGATATTCCGCCAGACTGAGAACTTCAGACAAGGAAACTTCTAGGACCAACGAAGTTTAAGAAAACACTCCTCTAACTTCCAATAGCGGAAGTGAAGCAGCCCCGCTAGGAGAAAACCACCAAGAGGCAAGCACTTCATCAAAGATCGTCACACCAGCCGACATATCTGCTTTGTCAAATTTGAAAAAACAAACATCTCGACGTGGTGTAAAGCGTGGCACACCTGCAGTGATCACTTCATCACCATATAAGCAGTCATGTCTTCAATAGCAGCAGGCCAAATCATCAGGAGGAAGGAAATTGATTCCGAAACGCCAGTAAACGACAAAGAAAGGGAAACAGAATTCTAGAGTTATGAGAAAAAATTACTCAAGCACTGAAGATAGAGGCATGTTCATGCTCAACGATTCCAGCGACACAGAATTTGGGATTGTGAAAGAAAATTTTCCGGGGAGGTGAAGTTTGGGTCGAGGTTTGAAATGTAACATGTGTTGTCATGCAGCATGCGCAGAATGTGAAAATGACTCATTTGTTTGTGACTACGATGAAAAGGGTTTCATCTATTCCGCATTTGTCACCTTAGCAGCAGCTGGTACATTCAACCACATTTCAAGGAATCGTCGTTTGTTTTGATATATAACTGTTTTTCTTTATTTTTTTTTTATAAATGCGTTTATACATAAATATAAGGAAATAAGTTGGTATTCCATATTTGTCTCATTTTCTCTAACACATTTAACAATATCTAAATGAGTATGGTTTCACAAATGAGGAGATGACCATTTGATTTTAATATCATTCAAGTATACGTTTCTAAAAACGATAGTGATGACAACGAAATCAAAAACGTTTTGATAAAATTAATTTATTCTTGCAACTAACAAGACACAGAATTAACTAGAATAATGGGCGACTTCAATGCAAAAGCTGGTTGTGGAAAAAAAGATATTGCAGGACCATACAGTTTAAGCACACAGAAGGTCATCTAGTAGCATTGTAGAGAAAACAACTTTAGTATTAATACTTGCCAGAAAGTACTTGATAGCACAAATAAAATCGCGTGAAACCACATAGACGTTAATAAGCAAACAATTTAGAAGCACCCATCTCTGTGTAAAGATTTACTGCTGATATTGTTTCAGATCATGCTTTATTAGTTGTAGGATAAAGAGGAAAAAGAAATCAGCACATAAAGAGGAATGGATAATTTCAAAATCAAATTAAATATCATATAAGAACAGCCTCTGAAATATCAAAATTGGCAATCTAAAAACAATGACGAGTCTATTGAAACAAAAGTGAGCAACTAAAAAAAATAAAAAAATACAAACATTAGAAGAAGGGTGTATCGAAAATAAAAAATGCCAAAAAGAACGTCATTATTTCTCAAACGAGGAAAGAGCATGGAAAAACCACCGGATACGTTAATAGACAACTGTGAAAACTTGGCAATGGTAAATGGTAAAAATATAATCTAAATACATGGAAATAATATATCAACGTGTTCAAGAACAATTGGTGTAAAGAGCCACAGGAAAGGAAGAATGCCACAGGTTCAAATGTCGTAGAACGTAATAGTAAAAGGGAAAAGCAAGTTTTTTTTTATTTCTTTCTATTTTTATTCGTATCTTATTTTATTTATGGCGACTACGATCCAAAAAGGACACGCTTTGATTATTTTTATTTTATTATTTTAGATTTTAGTTTGAATTTAACTTTTTTTCATGTTTTATTTGTACTAGCGCTTTGTTAATATCTTAACTATTTGTTTAACACATTACTTTCTTCTACTGCCTTATTTATCCATTCCGAACGTTTGATGTGATCTTGGAAATACTTCGGATAGGATATTCCAAATGATTGCATAAAATTCTTCATGAATATATTCTACATCTTTATGGGGACTCTTTTGCTTGTTATTTTTCCTTTCAGTGATTACTTCTCATTTTGTCCAAAATACTCCAGTTTTCTTATTTTTACTATTTCTATTATCTCTTTTTTTTATTTATTTGATATCTTATTTGCCCATCATTTTGACATTCTACGAGCGTCTGTGTCTCTGCGCCACATAGAGGAGTTATACATAGCATATTTTGACATTTAACTCTCTCGGTTGCGGCAAGGATTTAATTTAATAAACAAAACTTTCAATACAATTCTGAATTCATAGTTCGTAAGACTTGTCCTGAACTTTTACAGCTTTTATCAGCCTTCTGGTGTTGGACCTGACTTATAGTAAGTTTAAAAGAACAAAAAGTTGTGCCACATCTGCTTCGCTTAAAGTTTTAATAATTCCACTAATATTTTTTATGGGTTTGGTGCTCCCTTACTTTGGTTGATGTATTGTTTTTTTTTACTTTGCGTTTTGTGATACTGGGTGCTACTACATTTTTTTCCTACGGATTTTCACATAAGTTGTTTTAAAAACATTTTGATATATTTCTTCCACATGTTTAATTCTTTTTTGTATCCGTTACCAAGCCTCTACAATTGTTTATCAACATATCCGGTTGCCTTTGATTTTGTTCATGAACCATACATCGTTATATTGCTACTGATTCTCTTCCACCGTTGGATCTAATCTCATCCATCTTCGGGGTATGTTGCATACTTAGGTACTCTCACATGCTATACGAGCCAAAAGTTTATTGACTAGGTATTTTTTTCGCGTTTTATGAATGTTCAGAACCATTTGGTGGTAAAATTAAATAAATAGAGATAGTCAATGGTTTCACTTCGATATTTTATCAACTAAAAGGATTTATAATTGAAAATATAACATTAGTTCCGAACACTGAATTCAATCCAACCGGTTTCCTCGTGTTTATTGGACGTGATCATAAAAGATACTCTAAAAAATCTATGTAACAATAACAAAGGAACTTAATACTTTGTCATATGACCTTTGGAATCAATGACTGCTTGGTACTTCCGAGGTATGGTTGTGTCGATAGTCGATTGGCAATTTTCAGCTGAGCGAACTTCTTTTCCGCGTTATTGGCTTTCTGCCCCACTGAGCGACGTTACAGCTCATCCCAAAGGTGTTCGATAATATTGAGGTCTGGGCTATGACTGGGCAAGTCGATCCGACGACTCTTGAGCCAGTTCATGAGCGTCTTACTCTTATGTTTGGGATCATTACCGTGCTGATAAGTGAATCTCCTTCCATATTTCTGGAATGACCATTGAAGGATGTGGTCGTTAAGAATATCCTTTTAGATGAATCTATCCATTATGCCTTGAATTCGGACAATGGGGCCTATTCCAACAGAAGATAAACACTCCCAGATGAACACCGACTCTCCGCCGTGATGTGGGTGGGGAGCATGAACTTAGGATCGAACTTGGAGCCTATGGGATGTCAAACGACCTTGATTCTATCAACTTCGAACATAGTGTACTTTGGCTCATCGCTCCAAACGATCCGATCTCAATCCGCACGATTCCAGTTCAAGTGCGCGTATGCCCAAAAAATTCTGGCCTCTCGATTCTTTGCAGATACCTATGGTTTTTTGCAGGAACGACGGGCATTCAATCCAGCGGACTGAAGGCGACGGCAGATAGTGCGGGTGGAAGGAAGACGCTCTCAAAAGCTCTTAATTTGCGGAAAATATCAGTGGCGGTCAAGCGGGATTGTTGCTTGAGATGCACAGGATGTTACTATCGGTCAGCCGAGTGGTGACCTTTGATCTATCAGGAATATACTTCTTCTTGACTTCTCCGTTGATCCTCCAGCGGTGCAATATCTGGGATACGACTTGTTTGGTGGTGCTGAACGGGTTCACGAGTTGTACAATGGTGAGCTCGCTTTGCCTGCTTTTCCATACGACCTCCTGCTCTCGTTCGGTCATGTTTCTACAACGAATACAATAAAAAACAGTGAAAAGAAACGAAAGGGAAAGCATGAAAAAGCAAGGAAATCATGGAAGTCGGAAAACGCTGATTTTTGCTATTTTTCGTCCAGCTCCGTCAGCGTTTCCTAACACACGTTGCCCGTACACCAAATTACAGAACTTCCCATCAACAAACATAACTGAGTCATAAAGGGGCCTCGAGCAAGGTATATTTGTTTTAAATGAAATTTTCATATGGTCAATAGACTTTTGGCCAACAGGTCAATGCAACTGACCTTACCATAATGTTTAGAGTCATTGTTGAGAGTATCAGTCTATAAAAATCTTATCTACAGTACTCCAAGTCACCAGAGGTACCACCTCTGCTACGTGACCCCATTCACCCTTCTACATTGTCAAACATTTTATTTAATCTCTCACTTTCATTGAAATCGTGTGTTTTTCTTTTTAATTATTGATTATTTCTAAAATTTGATTAACTTTTCTCAAAAAAGTGCAAATGTTTCATAATCAAGCCGTTCTTCTTGGTTGAAACGAGGGGCTTTAAGGCCTCTCGGCTAGTTCAACTTTGCACTAATATTTCAGCGAGCAAAAAGCGTAGTGGTGAATCTGACGCGAAGACCTAAATAATAACCGAGGGTGGACTTGGGGGAGCACAAGAATGGAGCTCGCCCCAACGTGCGAGCGGATCCTCTGAAAGGTTAACCGGGGGCGCGCACCTCGAGTGGGATCGCTTCTTAAAAAATAATTCCCCCATCCCGGGAATCGCCCGCTATATTTTCGCCTTACGATAACAATAATCCTCTGTCAGTACATAGAGCGCTGTTTAGGTACACGTGCAGCGAACACTGTTTTGACTAACAACATTACTGGCGTGTAGCTGTGCTTAATATAATGGCGCGCTGAGTAATTAGCGTGCAGCTCTCATACGTGCACGTTCGGCTGTACAATTTTTCGAAAAGTTGGCTGAAAAGTTCATAACAAAATAAAATACCCACTTCGGGCGTTCGGAAGTTCTCTTTAATGTCTGGGTACTATTTTTAGATGTGTTGCAAGAACCTTCTCTACAGAAAGTTATTTGATGTTAAGGTAGTCTAAAGGTTAGCTTGTTTGGTAGAAATATCCCATATTTTGCATCAATCGTCGCTTTGAGACCTATAGCAACGACTTTATTTTGAATGAAAAACATAAAGATATTTGATATTAAATTTTAAAAGTAGTTTGTGTTGTAGCTTTACTTTTTGCAGTAAAATGGAACAAAGAAAGGTTTTTTATATTGGAATGTACAAGGCACTATCAACTAATTTCGGAAATTCGGCCTTTATCTGTAGCAATTTGTCATTAGGAACATTTGCTTGAATTTTGTATTTACAATTCAAAATAATAATGATATAATTTTGAGCAAAATAATGAAGGGGCAGATCATCCAGAACCAGAAAGCGAGATAATTAAGAATCTACAGTTTATCACTGTCTTGGACACTAAATATACCAATTAAAACTTGATAGTTGGAACAGTACACTGTCCAACTAGACATAACCCCAAGAAATAAAATTTTAAAACATTTTTGGAACAACAAGAAAGAAAACTCGTCTGCATTAGTTAGTAAAACTCCTGATTGGGAGAGCTTTAGAAATTAGCTTCACAGAGCATCCATCTAAACGTCTGTTTAAGATCAATTGAGCAATTAGAAGTAAAAACTGAAAAGTTTACTAGCCGAGCTGAATTCACAGCATCCAACAATGCAAAAGAAATGTTTTATATAAACAAGGGAGTTAAGTACCAAGTCAAAATTAGAGAATTGGTCGGTGGAAAAGAAAGAGCGAAAAGATGGTAACAGTCAAAGAATTCAACTAACAAAGCTATGCTATATAATAAGATACATAAAGAGAATTACAGGAAGAATATAAAAGAATTTATGTCTTTGTACTTACAAGATCTAACAACAAATGAAGAAACAGACTGCTTATTTTGGAAAGTAAGTATGACAACAGCGTCATAACTTCTGAAGAAACCTTATGTGAAGAATGAGCTAAAAGAGAGACAGTTTTCCGACAACAAAAACTTTCTCATGAGGTGATGATCAATAAATCATGAAAATATTTAAAACATTTGGCATTTATCATGGTATTGTGAAAACGATTGTAATTTATAGTCTCTCATATATGAAAATTTAATAAGAATATATGCGTGGTGAATCAAAGTTGAAAAGACATTGTTATATTTTATTTGAACAATATATATAATGACTTTGATGGGATTTTTTCCCAACATTGATTACCTAATAGCAAAATCTCTTGCGAATATATAGCGGAGAATTACCCACTATTCCATTTTTACTAAGAGAACACTGAACTTTTTTTAGTGTCACAGTTGGCCTCTATAGTTGTTCTGCTTCTCCACAACCTCCGACTGTAGCTTGTGCTATATTAACAACATTTTTTCATTGTCAGTCAACTCTCTGACATTAGTTTCGTCAGTTCTTGTCTTCGACACCCCTACCATATCAAATCACTCTTGACTCTCACTTTTATGTTGGTGAACAAAATAAATTACAGTGTGTTTGAGTAAAAAGGCAAAAAAGTGAAGCACAACGGTCACGTTCTCTTGACAACAATAAGCAACAATCCCCATTAAATTGCTATTCATTTTCCTATCGGTAATATATACTCCCAGCAACGTGTGGGTATTTCCTTCTGTTTATTTCAGAGCTAATCCGCCCTCAATTCAATGATGCAACATCTCATTCTACGATACCAATTAATTTTGTTGTCTATTTTTTAACCGAAAGGTGTATATAATATATATATAAATAATAGAAGATTAGTTGCTACAGATTAAAAAAGAATAGAAGAAAAGAAATTGACGTTTTAGGCAACAGACAACAAATTAAAAGGGAGGACGAAGTGTAACTTTATATTAATAACTTGAGGAAATTATTAATTGAAAAAGATAAAACGTGACGAAATTGCAATTTTTATGTTACAAATGATAAAAACCGTATGTAACTACGACTAAAAGAAACTAAAAAAACAACAAGAAATAAAGATTTATCCACAGCTTGACGACCCTACATTTGGCTGTTTAACTTCAGGACTTTGACTAAAAATTATCTAAGATTAGGCTTATAAAAATTTCGATACGTTCTTTCCCAAGCAAATGAAGGCCTTTGTCGCGAAGTGACAATATTTAACTTAGGGATATATGCCAACTCTCCAATGCTTATTTGGGATTGCTAGTGATAATATTACTAAAAAATTATGCAAGAAGTAATTCCCTTAGATGTAGCTAATATTAGAAAAAAAATTGTTTATACAAATGTATTTTTAAATTACCGATTATTAATTTTTTTTGTAAATTAAAGAAGGGAAATTATAGTTCGAAAACAACTTTTTTGTGGTCCAATGTTAAATCTATAAATATTCTCTCCTGCTTAACTTTTTTCTCTATTTCTTCAATTTTCTTTAATTCTGTCTCGATCTCCCTTTTTCTCGTTTCCACTCTTTTCCATCCCTATCTCTATTTTCCCGCTCTTCCTCTTCTTCTCTCACTCTCTTTCTCTTTTCTCCTTGTTTTCTCGTTTCCCCTCTTTTCCTCTCTCCATCTATTTCTCTTCTCTTGTACTTCCACTCATTTTTTTCTTTTTCTTTAATTTTCTGTATATTTGTTTCTTTTTCTTTCGCCCTCCCATTTATTGTCTTTGTTCCTCTATCCACTATCTCACTTCCTTTCTCTCTCCTAGTTGGGGGAAAATATACCTGTAAAGACATATTATCGTTACGAAAAATTACGTTTTGCCTATACTTACAGAATTTTTCCATTTGCTACATCACCTATTGAGGTTGTTGGCAATCTCTTTCGATTTTCCCGCGCAATGAAGTTATATCCCTTTGTTATCACCTTGAACATATTTTTAAACTCACAAATCATTTTACCGTGAGTTTATTACTAACCCTAATATATCTGATAGGGCTCATCTGCATCCTTTCTTTCCATATTCTTTTCAAGCTACATATTTTTCTTGTACAGCCCAATTATAAATTTGTTACCTCCAATGCTTTTCAAATCTCCGTCGCCTCTTCTTTGGTACATTTTAAAGCGGCGGGTTTTTGTTTTCTAACTTACACACCACATCAAGGTTTTTCCCCGATCAAATTTCATTGCTTTAGATTGGAAGTAAAAGTTTTTTTTGCTTAGTGTAACGGATATCTAGGAAACAAACACTAAAAAGGCATTTTGATGCCATAAAGAAACTGTTGTACGTTTAAATCTATAAATTCTTCTTTATAATTTTTTTATTTTTTTCTTTTGACTTCATTTGTTGCCTATTATGTATTTAGAAACAAACAAGTCTATGTTTGATACATAGAGGCAGGTAGCGGTCAGAAAACAACCCTTCTCGTATATGGCCCAGTTGTAAATTTATGAGTATTTTCTTGTGGTTTTCCAAAACTCTGCCATTTTTTGTAGTAGGTTTAAAGTGACATTTTTCTTTAAGTTGCAGATTATAACAAGAATTACTCTCGTTCAAACTTCAAAGTGAATGTCTATTTTGCTTGATTTAATCGACGTCTAGGCAAGGAGAAATACTAGAAAAGTATCTTATTTCCATAAATAAACTATTTATATCTATATTTAATGCTTTTCTTTTTGATTTGTTACTTTTTGATTCTACTTACGCATGTTGGTTCTTTAAAGAAAGTTGTGGTCGAAAAATAGCCATTCTTGTATGACTCAGTTTTCCAAAATTCTTCTTCTTGTACATTTTAGATTGAACTTTTGTTCTTCGATTTACATTTTACCATGATTTTTCCAGATCAAACTTTACTTCATTTGACAGGCAACTAATGTCCCTTTTGCCTAGTGTAACAAAAAATGATAGAAGGATATCTTGATGCTAAAAGAACTCTTTTGTGCCTCTTTTTGCCAGTTTTTCTTTTTTTTTTTGTTCTTCTTACTCTCTTGATTTTCTTTTTTTTTACTTTATTAATCTTCTGTTGTCTATTTTGAAATAAAGAGTTTATGTTTGATGCGCAGTAGAAGTTTTTATATGGTCTAATTATCAATTTGCAAAAATTTTCTCTCTTCTAAAGCTCTGCCTCTTGTCTTGATACATTTCAAACAATGCCTGGTTTAATCGATACCTAGCAAAAAAAAACGTTAGAAGAGCATCGTATTGTCGTAAAAAACTCTTTTTTAACTTTACTTGTTTTCTGTTGACTATTTGGAAACAAAGAAGTCTATGTTTTTACGCAGTTTTAAATTTGCAAATGTTTCCTTTTGGTTATACAAATCTTTCAAAGTTTATTTTGTTTTTTGATACATTTTACAGTAACCTTTATATTCTTCCACTTACATACCATGTCAAGATATTTACAATAAAATTTTATTGTTTTCAACTGGAAATAAATCTCCTTTTTACGTACTTAGCTTAATATCTACATAAACAAAACCAGAAGGGCATCTTGATACCATAAATTATTATTTTGCGTTTATACTTGTTAATTCTCTTCTTTTTTATTTTATTATTTCTCTTAACATTACTTATTTCTTGTTGATTATTTGGAAACAAAGAAATATACGTTTGGCGCTTAGAAGGGGGTAGACCACAATCTTTTTTGTATATGACGTGTGATCCCTCTTGGTTTTCTAAAGTTTTACCTTCTTTGGTAAACTTTAAGTGACGTTTCTGCTCATCGAAGGACCATACTAAGATTTTTTCCGATTACACTTTACCGCTTTCGATTGGAAACGAACATTTAGTATGTTAAAGAACTTAGTTGAGGAACATTCGAGTCCTATTCAGTAAATCAACATATTTCTTATTACAAGCAGCAGCGGATAAAGTTAAAATGGCCAACATGATAGAAAACACTTGTTAAGCGGATTAAGCACACGTAGAAGAAAAACATATATGTATCACATCTGGACACAACAACTATAAAAATACCTGAAAACTATTGAAAAAAATTGCGTCTACATTTAATTTTCTCATATTCTTCTCCTTATTTGTTGTTTGTTAGTTATTGCCCACGGAGAAATAGTGGTGATAAGACAATCTTTCTTGTATGGCTCAATTATAGATTTGCGAATGTTCGCTTCTGATTTTCCAAAACTTCGCCTCTTGTCTTAAAACCGTATCATGATTTTATTCAATCAAACTTTATAACTTTCGAATGAAAGCTAATGTCCTTTTTGCATAACTAGGAAAAACTGCTGGAAGAGCATGTTACTGTCATAAAAATCGTTTTACATCTCTATTTAACAATTTTTGACTTTTCTGATTTCTGTATTTCTCTGGTTTTCTTACATTGATTTTTCTTGGTGCTTGTATGTTTGGAAACAAAAAAGTCTATGTTTGACGTGCAAATAATGTCCAATTTGTCTAGTTTACCCGATATCTAGAAAAAAGATCACTACATTTAACATGCAAAGAAACATAATACTCGAAAGATCTACCTTCTGGTATGGTTCAGTTATTGTTTCGACTGTATCGTAATTTTAAACAAAGAAATTTCAATCAAAAGCCAAAACTGGAAAACTCACCTTTGGAAACGGCGCTCTCCTGCAAAAATCGGTTCCCCATGGTGTTCTCCTGGGGATCAAGGAAAAAGAAAGTGTGGATGGAAAGAAAGGACAAGTTACTTCAATCTTCACAGCGAAGCCGATCGGAAGCGTCTTTTCTGGTGTGGGTCCTTCAGCTGTGTCCGAAGATTACAACAAGGTTTCTTCTTGGTTCCTCGCCGGGTCAGATACTAAGGAAATCGGACCGAATCCTCCCGCCGGCAAAAACACGCTGGTTGGCAGAATATCGAACAAACGACCCCCGGGAACGAGAAAACTCCTACCGCCAAACAAAACATGCTGGCAAACTAACGCTCAAAACGGCCTCGGACACAAGGCAAAATTTGCCGCCGTTATCTCGAATCAAAACTAAAACGCGTATACAGAGGGAGCCATAAGACGGCTGGCCCTAATTTAAAATCCAAAAAAAAGTAATTGGAGATTGGCGCCAACAGTTATGAATATGCAAACGTTTGCTTTGGCCTTTCCAAGGCTCTGTTTTTTAGTACATTTTAAAATAACGCTTAGAAGACAATTTTTGTTGTTTGGTCCAGCCATTAATCTGCCCCCTCCTCTCTAAACTTGAGATTCTAATTTTTATCTTTTAAAAAATACAATATTGTTACAGTTGCCATTTTTGCATGAAATTGCCTACTATTTTTGTTATTCTATAAACATATTCGTTGTAGTGTTTACAGGTTAGTTACTTGTCTCTTTTGTCAATATTTTTTGAGATTACACTCAGTTAGTATGCGTGCATTTTTTGTATCTTACTAATTCCCACTTTTTTGTTATTGATATCTTATATAGCTGATTGTTAATTATTTGATGACAACTAGAAAGGAAGACATTTTGGTTTTTAGAACAATGGATCAACTTAATGGATTATAAAGGTGCATCAATCAGAAGTATTACAAATGGAAGAAGGGATCATTTTAATTCTCTTCTGTGGTGACAACGGTAGGTTTATTTATACAGGAGTGAGAAAATGAGATATAGCAACTTGGTCTAATGCTTTGCTACGTCTATAGCGAGCCTAGTGTAAATTGGTTCAGTTTAATGTGATGTAATTACGACTTTTTTTATTTCGTAACTCTGGTTAGCTTTGGTCCAGATCCGGAATGTTATCAGGCTAAAATTCTCTGGTCTAGGGGTCAAGCAACTCCTAACTTTGGTTTCTTCGCAATTATTGCTTTGAAGTACTTGTCCACTGCATATTTGCCGATGGTCTTAACGTTTTCGCTAATATTAAGTTTTTCTCTCAACATTTTCCAACGATGCTCTCATCCTGTGCTTCATAATCCTGATTAACCTCTTCTTGATGTTTGGAATAGTTTTCTTCTTTTTTTTGTTGTATTCCTATTTGAAGTTTGAATATTCCGTCTATTTTATATTAATTTTCTACATAAAATGAAGTGGTTTCTGATGTCACTAAGCTTATTTGTACTTTGTGGCAATCACCATCACATATGTGTATCATTGTGAATATCGCCAGATATAAATTTCTTTCTTCAGATCTAGACGGCTGTACTATGAGTCATAGGAAATACTCATGCCTCGTGCGGTCAGCTTTCCCAATTCATATTCCTTCTCTTCCAAGTCCTACCCGGTCCAACCAACAGTTTTTCCCACATTTTTCAAATCTTATAAAACTTTACCCACAACGAAGACGACAACCAACATCCAAACTAATAACAGTTCCTGAGACCAACCATTCCGCAGGTCAAATTACCGCCATTAAACGGTGTGTTTTACTTCTCATAACGTGTCAATCCACCCAAACTAATAAAAGCTTATTTGGAATCCACGAATAGTTTTTAGCTTCGTTTAAAATTTCGAATGTCTGTAGATTTATATGGGTTGAGCCATAAAACTGCATCAATGCTGGATGTTTTGTCTACGCAACTTATTCAATAAAGTTTTATCAGCGTAACGGCACTAATGAAACAAAACGAGCCTGTAAAAGCAAATGATGTTACAAGCAATAAAACTTTTATTATTCGTGCCGTAAAACAATAGTTACGGAGATCTTAAAGATATTTGAACTTCTCTATCCGGCTCGGTAATCGCGCTTCTATTGACTGCCCTGCAATTTGTCATTTTTCAGATAGTTACTCCGCAAACGCGTGACTAATCCTTTCAGATAGAAAGATGGCGGCACCTCCGCCTGCGCTAGTGATTTAAATGAAACCGGCTGTTGGAAGCGTTCGGCACACACATATCCAATTACTTGCGATGTCCCGTTTGATTAACAGCAGCCCAGGTTCTGCGAGCTAATAGGCTTATGCCAGATAATTATGGCCGCGATAACGCTGCACTTGAGCGGTATCTGCATTAACTCGCCGAGCCGCAGCTGCAGCTCGACCGCATCCGCGGCGTCAAGAACAAGGCGGGAAATGCGGCAGTATTCGTGACTGGAAAGCGCGCCCGTCTTAATCAGCGCAGCGCATCCCGGTAATGCAGCCGACGTGCATGTCGCCAGCCGCATGCATCACGTGCAGGTCTATCAAAGTTTTGATTGCATTTCTGGGCACGCAATTGCAATTTGGTGCAGTCCCAGATGCTGCGAGTGTGTGCGGGGGAAATGGCGCACTAAAGCCAGCCATGCAGATCACATGCTGCGGTCCATTGGATGGTAGATTGGGGTCCTGTATAATTGTTTAGTACCTTGACGCAATAGATACGGTTATTGTATGGAATTGATTGTAATACCGAAATGTACGCATTCAATCCCCTGTAGCTCGTTTACAACCTCCTGCACCCTTTGTTACAACTCTTTGAATTTCAGCAAGTTTGTGAATACATAAACTGACCTTGTGACCAAATCACATGAAAAGCGAAGAAGAATGAGAAAGACATGAAAAACTATTTAATAGGCTAGAAGTTTTAGAAAACCGGAAAGAATGTATGAGGTTTTTGACTGAGTGTAACAAACCTCTAAAAAGCGCTCAAAGGACGTCATGGTGGAAACTACAAATAATCTGCAGCGTATTTCAAAACCTACACTCCAAAGATTCAGGATGCTCAATAAGCACTCTAGTAGCTAGCAATGTAGACCACACCAAAACAATAATAGATGTAACGACCTAAATATTTTATGTACACTCTAAAATTTAGGTCCTGATGCATCTGGATACAAAACAACAAAGGTAGACTGGTAAGTTGCCAAGAAAGTGGTAACTTTAAGGTTAAATAGGCATGAGCCATTTAAATTGTTTGAAGTGGATGAGATTCTTCCAGCTGTGCTAGAAAAGGAATTGCAACTTTTACATAGAAGAGAAAACGTGGTTTTTGACTGCTTACTGAGAATATGGAATTGTTTTTCTACCAAAAACTGATAAGTCAAATTATTCTCAAAATAAGTAGCTACGGACTTATTAGATATCTGTCATTTATACATCAGGCAATGGAAAAATAGCTCAAGAGGTACATTAGAAACGAGGTATTGATAGACAGTTTTTCTGCACTGAAACCAGCACGCCTGTAGAGCAGGATCACAACTGACATGGAGAGTACAAAAAGCTGACAATAAACAAATTCGTGTGCCTGCCTTGTTGGGCAAACATCTTTTAACCGAGCTATCAAAAGGCTGAGATGGGTCGAAGAACTTTAAAAGACCACTACCATTTATACGAATATCGAATATGAGAGATATGGAATCTTTCTATTTTAGCGAAGAGGTTAGGTAAAGTACAGTTACCCCCTTTTAGTTTGATCTATTACATAGACGACTCAGTATCTGAGACAGTTACCAGATTAGGACTTTATGACCAAAAACCACAAAAAAGGCTTGCCTTTTCTTTGAGGATATATGCCTCCGGTAATAATGTGATAAAATAGTAGACGATCATATAGAAGTAAACGCGTTTATATTTTGTCCGACAGTAAAGTGTCTCTGTAAGCTCTTTAAAGGTCAAAATTACAGTGAGGCTGGTTTGAGAATGTTAGAAATAATTTGATCTGTAAAATCAAAAAAGGTGAAACATTGTGGAATTAAAGGTACGGAAAAGGCTGATAAACTACAAAGGAGGTAATAGCTAACGATTATTATGGACCAAAACCAGTTTTGAGGATGCCAAGAACCACAATTCATCAACGCATTGGGAACTGAGTTCACGTGCGTTAGCAAATCAGGGATACCATATAAGCGGACTCAACGAGAAGAGTATTTTAAGGTAGTTGTAGGTTAAAGAACGCTCGTGGGAAATCAAACAAATATAATTACGATTTAAACTACGGGTAACACATATTTGGATAATTACATAATCACCTCCAAAGAACTTAACCCTTAATGAGAGACATATGCTTTTTAGCATAGAAAAAACTAACCAAAACGAAATACTAATTCTCATCATTTTGTTGAGATTTCCTTTGCCTATTACATTAGATTCTAGCGGTAATTGGCGATAGGAAGGAGTTCTTTTACCTCTTCTGTAGAAGATAGTTCCTTGTGATGCGTGGGCTGATGAAAGCTCTTAATAATCACTATAGAATAAAAATTTATTAAGACTCTAAAGCAACGTATGCAGATGGTCCTGAACATAGTAGCTAGTTGGATTGAAAGAAAAAAAAATGTCTTGTGGTCAGTTCTGAAGAAAAACTACCATAGCACCATTTAAACAAAAATAGAATATAGGGGATCTTAGGTCTTTCTACCTCAGAGGAAAAAAAGACATTAGTCAAGCGAGGTAAAGTATTTGGGAGTTATCTTATACTCTAAACTTACCTGAAACCAATAATTAGACAAGATTATAATAATTATGGTAACCAAATGCAACCCTTGTATAGTGGTCTTCTGGATCTGGATAGAGAAGAACAGAGCTGCAGAGTACTACCATTAATCGTTTTTTTTTTTTTTTGTTGATATTGCCTATGCCTAGCTCTAATCAACGATACGGGAGTAATTTTGCTTAAATATTCTTGCTAATTGACTCTATAGGGGCTGAAAGATTACTATAAGATAGTTTTCTATTCAAATGACATCAACTTTCTTTAATTTTATCAAACTTCGTGGCATTTAAATATTGGTTGTGTGTCGATTGCCTTAGGAATCTTAAAGATTAAGGTAGAGGCAGTAGCTCTTACCGAATCGTCATTGTATGTAGACATGCTCAAATATTTTTCAGTTTCATAGACTTTAAGGCACTTCATCTTAGTTGTCTTTGCCAACTATAAAATGAGTTTGTAGCCTTTGTGACCGGATGTGGTCACATCAATGACAATACTTGAAAACAAAAACTTTGCTAAGTTACCTCTATTTATGTTTTTAATAGTTTTTAGTAAATTTTTTTATTTATAATTGTGGTGACTTGGGTCTTCATCTACGAGTGCGCCGAAGTGATCAATTTTTGTTAATATTCTATTATTATTATTAATATGGGATTTATTATCTTAGTCTTGATTGAACTCTTGTCAGTAAAATTTAGAAGAAAATTCATTGAAAGAACATTTCTTGTTTGTAATTTACATTTAGGACCTTTATTGTTTGGAGAAAGATTGTTAACTTCCACTTTGTTGCATCTTTGACATCCCTCTTATTTGTTTATATAATTCAGGACCTTATTATTATATTATATTATATAATTAGTCGTGGTGTTGGTAAACGACCAAACATTCTTTGGGTGGTATTATTATGTGTCTTGATCATTGTAAAACAGTCGTTGTTCTTTTCTTTTCACTAGAGTTTTGTGCTATGTGGCCATATATTAGTATAGGTCATATTATTGTTTTACATATAAATAGTTTCGTTCTTTTTTATTACTATTATTATTAGTCTTGTCTTTAAAATGTCATTCATGTTAAAATAGACCTTATTAGCTGAATATATTCTGGAAGTTATGACGTTACTTCCATACACTCTGCTTGCCTTGGTACTCTAAGATATATCTTTTTATTTGGTATTTTGAGCTCTATTTCTCTTTTAGTGCTGAATGTGCTTTAATTATTTTCATTTTATCAATGCTGATCGTAGTTATATCATCTACATATCCTGCAATATATTTTCCATGGTTGTGTGGCATCATATCTGAGTATAGGTGAAAAAGCATATTTTTCCTTAATCTCACATTACTACTAATGTCTCTTCTCACTCTTATCTTATAATCCACAGATTTTATAATTATTAGGATGTGTCCTTGTAGAGCTTGTTTTACTCTTTATAAATGGGCTAATTCCCCCAAAATTCTTTGTAGGTTAATTCCAGGCTCGCCTATTTTTTCTGTTCCTTGACGCATACTAACATCTTGGTTCTAGTTTTGATCGGGCTCTGGCTCTGGCTCTGGCTCTGGCTCTGGCTCTGCTCTCTACCTTGTCTCGTGTTTTATAACAGTATACCGATACGTACTTGTTTTCTATTAATCCTAGCCCATTTAAATGATCTTTTTAGTGTATAGAGTTTTAAGTAAAAATATTGCTAACATGCGTAGAAATCTTGTTTTTATAAATGTGCATATACACTTGTTTCTTTATCCTGTCTTTAAAATGTCGAAGCACAATAAAATCCAAACAATTCCAAAAAATGCCTGCAGCCGAGGCCAGGCGCCGGCGTAATTGCGGAGAAAGGGTAGCCTAATTAGTATGCGATAAACGACCGTTCGAAAATTCCGCGCCACGGCGCATTAAGTTGTGCCGCGCATCCCAACGACAATAAAAAGATAAAGTGAATGTTT
This sequence comes from Sinelater perroti, assembly GCA_036346155.1. Lineage (NCBI taxonomy): Eukaryota > Metazoa > Arthropoda > Insecta > Coleoptera > Elateridae > Sinelater > Sinelater perroti. Next base: position 701,852 of record JARFIY010000009.1, read on the forward strand.
CTACATAATTAATCATCCTTTAAGGCATATTTCAAGATTGGACGCGCGTGTCCTCCCCGGAATACATTATTGAATAATTGCAATCATGAAAATTCAGCAGGCGGGCCGAGCGCTCGTGCCGGCGCCGCGCGCTGCAAGGCTATCCGCAGTAATCAGACGGGGCTTCTGCGTTTTAATTCCCTCGCCGTGCATAATTCCTGCCTGGAATATGGCGCCCTCGCAAGCAGGAGTGCTATCTGAAAGAGGGTTCAGCGGAATTTTCAGACATGCCCATCATTTCCGCTTAGCCATTTAGTGTCGGCTGCTGAAGCTACATATTTCGTGGCGTTGTATTGCCGTAGCCGTTTTGATGTCCTTTGATGTGACAAATATCTGAATTGGATGTGTATCTCTTCGGATTATCGCGCGATATGTCGTACCCAATTCTATTTCATATTAGTCACGTTTTCAACAGCATTTACTACATTTATTCGGTGACTTATTGCCTTCATGTTGGTCTATTAAATGTTTGCTTTAAATTTATAACTCAATTTTGTATTATTTTTAGCATCTTTTTCAATTCCATGATTCGAGTATTTGAATATTGATCTAAAACTAATGAGATTTTTCAGAAATCTGGATCAGAAATAAACACAAATCATCCAAGGGACGTATTGGAATGTTTTCGCTTTCGAAAATTATGAATAAGACGTGCAAATTTGTTAAAACCGCTTATTTGTTTTACTTACACACGATCAGGAACACTCAACACTATTTATGTATACAACACATACAATAGATAACGCAATATTACACTGTATTTACTGTAGCTATATTTATGTCGACACGCGCAGCTCCCGGCACTTGGACTAAATTCACTTGGTTGTCGCCACTTTTAATTCGCCGTGATTATCCCGTTACGCGACATATATGCTGATTTGTGATCTATCAGAAGGGTCGCGAAACACCTAGAAGCGCCGACCTGGCATCTGGAAGGTTCGCCTTGTTTGAATACGCACACGTATTCTAGCGGTAGCTGGATTTTTGGAAGGTATTATGGTGGTCGCTGGCGCGTGAAGAAGTGCAACAAAAATACGCTACGGCGGGGGGGGGGGGTAGTTTAGAAATTTGTTACAGTATTTATTAGTGAAGCCCCAATATTTGTGCACCACTTTTTCTAGGTAAAAGAAATAATATTTTGTTATAGACCTGTGCATATTCAGTTTCCTGAGTGAAAAGTTTTGTTGCATTTCTGCTGATACTATTAATTATGAGACACTAAGCTCTAATTTTGTACGTAAAGTAGACTTAAAGGGTAAGCTTCTCTAACATGATTTACAGTTTCTTTTCTTGGTCCTATATGTTCGGACGCGTATTATCTATTGACACTGTTGAAAATAGGTGTTATCGTCTGGAATTCTGCTCGAAATCCTCGTTGCACAATCACCGTGGGCAAGGTTTTGCGTATTCTAAAACACAAAATGGCTACTCATGTTTACTAAATTTCAATTTTTTCCTTTGCTGCTTTCTAGCGACAAACCACAAAATGTGCTCGCGGGTTTTAAAAAACGCTTAATAAGTTTTCCTCTCTGTTCGAGTAATAATTATCATGACCCGGTTATTTGTTGCAAGTTTTCTAGATGTCTACTTGGTCTTCTAGATACGAAAAATGGCATTACTGAAAATATAAAGTTTATGCGCAGCTTCAATGAGTGGAACTAGGAAGAAGTTGTTTATTAAAGATTCTACTAGTTTCCAGATGAAACGAAGACTATTTTAAGTATTCATAGATTCTTCTCTTAGACTTTTTCAGACTATCCTAGGATTTCTTAAATTTTCTTTGACTCTCTTAAACTCTCTCGCTCTCTTACTGCTTAGATTTGGTAAAACTCTTTGATTTTCTTAGATTCTCTTAGGCTCTCCTATACGCTTTTGGTCTTTTGACTTTCTCATATCTTGTTAGATTTTCTTAGATTTTGTTATATCCCCACAGACTCTCTTAGACTTTTTTAAATTCTCTCAAGTTTTATGTTATTTTCTAAGACTCTCCTGTTTTTTTTTAAACTTTCTCAGACTCTTTTAGACTCTCAGATGTTTTTAGACTCTTTTAGACTATTTAGATTTTCTTAAACTTTTTAAATTCTTTAGATTTTTTAGGTTATCTTAGACTTTTATAGGGGCTCACAGACTCTGTTAGATTTTCTTAGACTTGCTTAGACTTTTTTAGATTCTTTTAGACTTAGACTCTATTGGGTTCTGTTAAATTTTCTTAATGTACTATTAGGGTCTTTTAGGTTGTTTAAACTCTGTTAGACTATCTTAGACACTCTTAGATTATACTAGACCCTATTATACTCTCTTAGAGACTTATAAACTTGTTTACTCTTTTATATTTTTTCAACAACATTTTGACTTTGATAGCCATACTTTTGTAGTCTTTTTGGTTATCAGGATGTAAATATTTTCTCATACTCGGTGCTTTTTCGAATTTTAATAATTTCAAACACAAAAGATCTTCCCCCTTCTCCTTTTTATTAATATCAATGTGAATGGCAAAATTTCTTAGTGCATTCTCCTGAGTGTTGGTCATCCGCGTATTTAATGGATTTAATTTAGCATGACATTAAACTAAAGGGTGCTTAAAACTCTGGTAGAAATGACTAATGGTCGTCTTGTGAGGTTGTTGTACAACAAGGAGAAACTTCAACTGGTGAAATACTTTTGACCGGTCCACTTTCACTCTAGAAATGTGATGGTTGCCCACTGCGTTCGGTACATAAAAATCCTTACACTTCTAAGTTAAGGAAGTTTTTCATGACCAGAGCATAATGTGAAGTCGCCACTACTTCCCATCACTGTTATAAAAGCTTTCCCACATATATGTATCTACAATAGAAAATACTATCCGTTTTTCTCTAGTGAATATAGTAAATCAAAAAAATTTCTCTATTCATTCGTATATTTAAGAAGGGAAAAGTTGTTGCGTCACTAAAAGTAGATTCTGCTCAAGGAGAAACTTTATAAGTGACTATTCCAGATTGATCATCAAGGGTACCAAAGTGGCCTTATACGTTAACCACCTCATTAATGGTAAACCTAAAAAAATAAATCTGATAGTTTAAATGAAGTGCTGCATCGTCAAGATCTATTTGCAATCCTCCGTCATCTTTCTATGAAAGATGATGCTTTTCAAAAGCTTTTTACCCTGTAGGAGCTACTACGCAATAAGCGATGTTAGCAACTCATCAAGTTAATTAAGCTAACAGTTGATCCTTCCCTTATTTTTGCATGTTGAATGTTACCAACGACTTCAGTTAAATTTTAGGACCGTAAGTTACTTAAACGATACGATTTTATCAAAATATCGGATACAACTCACTTGCACTTGTTAGTAGGGTCGCCCTTCTCCACAATATTATTCTTTATTAGCTGGGCCTTGGGCGCGTAATTTGGAATTATCGAAAAAAATTAACAGCTATTGCTTTGCATAGAGATAGTCTTCCGCCAAAAATGGAATTTACAAGTAGCAAAAAATTATTAAAACTACATGAATGAAACATCCGGCCGAAGTTAATTACAGGAGCCATCTCCAGAAACAAATTTTCTTTCCCCCTTATTACAAGCGGCTTTTGCCGTGACTAAAATGGCCGAAAAAGTAATTGTGCTGGTCCGGTCTAGCTCGTTTAATTGATTTCTTCTTTTTTGTCACGTGAGCTTTTGGGAGCGACGTATAATTACGTGAAAATTGCTTCGCCGACAATTAAACTTAAATTTGCTTGTGAGTGCAACTTTTTGCGAATTTCAGTTCGCTTTCCTGTAGATTGAAAAATGTATTGTGTACATTTAAAATTAATTTTGCAGTAGCATACGAAATAAATGCCAAGAAAATTAGAGACATTTCGTTTTTGGATCATTTATATGGGTTTAAAGCAAACGTAAGTTTTGATTTATAGGATTCAAGAGCAAAAAGAAAAACCTAATGCTTTTTTTGCAACTGCAAAAGGATAAATTGATAATTATTCGGAATGGCAATGCAAATAAAAGAAATGTGACTTAATTTTCAATTTAGCCTTTTTTAATCACACCACATTTGATCCAACGTTGTTCCAGCTTCACGACTTCTTCACGAAAGTAACTTTATTCGAGATCTCAGTCAACTCTTCATTTCATGGAAATTATTTTTCAGCCACGAATATTTTGGTAATTAGAGCGGAAAATATTCTGAAACTTTAATGGGCCGGTTATTTATGCCCAATTTGTGGTGGAGTATATCGAGTTGCTTGGTGTTGCAAAAATGTTGGTCCTGCCATCGTGGCTTCGAAAAATTGGATTCATTTTAGATATTGTGTACATTCATTTGTAAGTTTTCTTTTGATAATTTTTTTATTTATTGACTCCCACAAGAGTGTCCTGTCAGTTTTTCCCCTATTAATAGTTAAAGCGAAATTATTAGCTGCCCCAAGGCGGTTATAAGTAAATGGGTTGAAAGTTACAATTTGGAAGAAGAAGTTGTTCAACAACACGGTTCTTAACAACGTTTTCTTTGTTGTCGGTTGACCATTTTTATTTCAGTTATCTTCTGTTGACTTCAATGTATTTTATCAACTGACTGACTTGTTCATGTGGGTATTCTACGAGTTTATCTAGAGAGTGATGAGGCTGCCGATTATAGAATACCTAAGTCATTGTGCAGGGTTTCATTGCTGACACACCATGGAACGTTCAGCATGTTTAGCTTTTCAGATCTCCATAACTTTTTATAATTTTAATTATATATTATAGATTTGTGAAATAGGATTTTATTTTCTGTTGTAAACTTTGATTCGGCTTGACTGGCTTGTATTTGCCAGACATGAAACCGGTCTTGGAGCTGATCAAGGCGAATTTTCGAATCTTTATCTACAGCACAACTGTCATGTCATCAATAATTGTGGCAGGGATACCGGTCGTGAAGATGAGGTAAATAGAGGGCTCAAAACAATTCTTTGAGGTACCTAACTTGATGGAGTGGTAAGAGAATTTTTAAGGCTATACTTGGAAGCAATGATCACCTAATAAGGGGGAGGGAACTTAAGTTAAGTTTTGTATAGGAGGCCGTCATGCCAAACTCAATCAAACGCCTATTGAGTACCTAGCAGGACAGCTGTATATAATTTCTTTTCTTTGAGACTTGTAAGAATTTTCTTTGGTTTTACTGTGGTTAATTATAGCTTACTGCTGCTTTTTTTAGTGTTGAGTCTTGATCTCCAGTTAGTAGTTTGTTGTTCCAATTTCCGCCGTTTTAGAATTTATCGCTTAGCTATTGAAAGTGTTTTATATTTATTTTTTTTCAATTTTGTGTCTTGGTGGACTATATATAGCAGTTATATTGAAGGACCACAGTTGTGCTGTCATTTTAATTATTGCAGTTTGTATTTTATTTGTTTAATATTGTAGCGGCTTATAATGTAGTAGAAAATTATGGGTGATTTTTGCTAAACCACCGTGGGCCGTTCCATCAGGGTGATTGGTATGGTAAAATTCTTTCGGTGAGTTGTGTTCCTGATAAAAATATAAAGTCTACTCTTTGATGATGTAGAATAATAATTAGTTCAGTTGTATGGTTTGTGAGATCATTTGCTTTCTATCCGACAATATGAATACATTAAACATTGCTTTAAATTCGTTTAGGAAGGATTTTAATTGAATTGCAAAGTCTGTAGGTTTTGCTGTATGTAGTTCAGTTGTGATGTTGACTTTAGAAGGATGATTACATCTTACTGTAGGTTTAATATATTTATATGTGCTCGTAAATTGCTTTGGATTGTACTACTCTGATTCCTTTTAATGTTTTGTAGGTTCTTGTATACTATATAGCTTTTATATGTACTTGGTGCAGTCGAAATAAGTGGACTGTATAGATAATTTTGAATTTTGAATAGAGAACTTCAAACAACTCTAAAATTAAAAACACTAACCTGTGCAAATGGCGCTTCCCGCAGATATCGGTTCCCTGCTGTTGGTCCTGGGGCTTCCAGAAGAAAAGGAAGATGGATATGGATAAAAATTAGGACAAGTTACCCCAATCTTCACAGCAGACGAAACGGGGGCGTCTTCCTGGTGTAAAGGTTCCCTCGTCGAGCTGATAATTTGCCGGCGTGAGCACAGCGAATAAAATGCCAAATGAAAAAGCGCAAACAAAGGCAAATGCGTAATGCCGCAAACAAAAATGCGAAATGCAGGTTTTAATAAAGCAAAAGCATAAAGTCGCGTCAACTTAACGCAATTGAAATGGCCAGTTTAAAATGAATAAAGCAAAGGCTTAATGTCGCGTGAACTAAACGAAACCAACGTGTCAAATCAAGTGCTCAAAGCCAATTGCACGAGCGCGGCTCGCGGCCTTAATCGCCACGCGCGCCTGCTGTCAATTGGGCCAAATAACAAATTTCACATATATATGAGAGGAAATCAAATTATAGCCGACCCTAATTTAAAATTTTAAAAAATAAATATAATTAGGAGATTGGCGCGGACAGTACTCCTCTGCAAAATACTCACGTTTTGCGATTCTTTGCAGTTAGTTAATTTATGGCTGTCCCGTATTTTACAGATTTAAATAGTTTCGTGCAGTAAAGTTTAAAATGCCCATAGAGTTAACATCGGAAGCAAGATGTTCCTGGAATGTTCTTAATTTTTTATTGTGGTCTAGGAATTTTTAAAGGAAAAACTAAACTAAGGCTACATAAGACTCTAATCTATGGATACGAATCTTAGATTCTAGTAACAAGAGAAGAACAAATGCTGAGAGTATTTTGAAAGTCTAATACTCCGCAGAGTTTTGGGATCAGTGCCAGATGTTAGAGATCTAAAGCAGGACTAAGAATACTTTCAAGCAACGAGACATAATTTATACAATCAAATAAGACAACACCCAAAAGGAAGGGCTCGCATAAAATTTAAACGCTCAACTTGGAACATTTGAGAAAAGACGCCAAAGAACTGTAGCGGAGCGAATACTTGGAAAAAATATTTCCTATAGCGGTCATATTCTTAATCGCTTTAGGACTGGTCCGCACATACTATAATTATTTCATGCCAAAATATTTGGGCATTCGGTTTTTTTTACCTGGAAAAATTATAGGAAATATTTTCCCCGCCCTAGATTCGCGGAGATTATCTTCGGCCGACTTAAGAACAAAGAAATATTGAGATTGCAGTTAGCCGCAGTGCAATTCTGCTTACTCGAGATTGCAGTTAGCCGTAACAACGCGCACTTCTACCTACTCAAGTTTGTCGCTAGATATATTCGGCTCGCCTATCACAAACATCGCGTACATTAAAATATATATTCGTACATCGTGTTTCTATTTACAGAACAATCGAAATGGAAGAAGATTTTTGAGTCGGTGAACCCCCTCGATGGGTGGTAAAAGTAGAGAAGATGAAGATTACTAGATGTTTCATCATTTGGGTCATTTCTTGAAAGATAATGGTTTGCTAACCAAGATGTTTTGGTTCAAGCCCTTAATGATCTCTTGTACCATTGTGATGACAACTCCTGCCACTATAATTTATCGGTGTGAAGAACACTATACAACAAGTAGTACACAAATTAGTTTCCAATCAACTTGAATAGCACAAATTGGGAAGTAAAAGAGTTGCGTAATGTATGGCTGAAACAAAAGCCTGTAATTCATTAAAATTGCACGTGTGGCTTGAACAAAAAGCGGCGCCAACGTGTAATAACACAAAGCGTTAAATTTAGAGAGGAGAACGCTCGAATCGAGATATTCATCAGTATTTGTTATCGGTTTGTTGTTTATGAAAGCAAATTAAAGGTTGCCGGACACGGTCGGTTAGCTCCACACAAAACGGCGATGTGTTTGCAGATACGTAATTAAATACCCGAATTGACCCCACAAGGACCGGCCATTTACACGTCAATCACAGGCAGCGCCTAATTAGCTTTCGCCTCGCAGCTGGCAACGCATTGATGGTAACAACAGTTTTTCCCGCAGGTAATCGCCGCGTGCATAATTCATGGCCTGCCCGGCCCATCATCGGTCCGTAAACATATGAATGGACGGCATTAATTAATTAGCCGGCCGTGCGTGGCGGCGGTGCATTCGATAACGGGGCGGGCGCGCTTCGCCCGTGAATAAATAACGCTGTCCCGATACGAATTCGTTTATTTGAACAAATACCGTTTTTGCCATGATTGCTCGATCGGGCACTGAATTATTCACGCGCCGGAGCGGCTGCTTCGGAGGGCCTTAGCGTAAATAAATAATCGCTTAAAGGGCCGGGCGGGCTCCAACTTTCCAATTAAAGGCCCGGCCTGGCAAAAATCCAAAATCAACAGACGCGCCCGCGCGCAGAGCGCTCCTCCGAGCGCAAACTTTGATCTGGTGGCCGCAGCTTGCCGAATTATTTGGGGCGCGAGCGGGACCGGGCGGGCTTACATTAATCGGGGGCGCGAACTTGTGTAACTTCGTCAAGCAGCGCGGATTAATTGGGAAACTTCTTCTGAAGCTGTTTGTAAACGCTCGCGGCAATTATTTCCCGGGCCGCGGACTTCTTTCATTTTTGGTTGTGTGCAAAGATGGATAATCAATGATCCACTTGGTGCAAGACATCCAGTAGATTGGTTGGTGTGGAACTAGAAATAGAAAAATTGTTTACCTAACTATGACATAAACAACAGACAATTAAAACAAAACCTGAAGAATACTATAATACAATGAATAAGTGCAGTTATATAAAGAGATTTGAAGGAGTATTCCTGTCACCATCCCAAAAACTCCCAAATTACTTGCACAAATATCCTGGTTTCGTACAAAAGTGGACAAATTGACACTAGAAAACAAAAACTTTGGATAAATTGTCCAAAGCTCAGGTGTATAAAATCATTCTAAACAAACCATGTGTACCAATGCAGTATCAATTAGAGTCACAACAAATCCAGCCCCAGTATATAAATTATAATACATGATCGAAAACACCTCTTAACAACATAACTTATCGGAGTTCGGTTCGGGAATTCAAATTGAAAGGAAGAAGCGTTGCAGTGGTTCCCTGCCGTCGTAACAAAGCTGGGATAACAGCTTTTATTTCGTGTTATCCGAAACTGCAAGTGAACTAAACAAATTAGATGTGAAGTGCTAGTTATTAAGTGTCAGCGTTGTGTCTTCAAATGGAACGGGCTTGAACGGTCAGTTCCAACAAATAACAGGTAAATTTTTAGTAAAATCGCAACAAATAATTTATCGCGAACCATATCTCGAAACCTAAAACTATATTTACCCCACACAGTAACTGGAAAAAGGTCTCATATAATCTAGACGAAATGAGACCCCAAAACAAACACCCTAAAGGGAGCGAATATTGACTTGGCCGCCCTCGACATCAAATCGTTCCTCACCACCAAAAATGAAGAACGATGACGTACAACAGGAAACAAACGCAGATAAAATGAAAACCAGAATCCCAAAACTTTCCCAATCTTTATAACAGGAGTTCAGATTATTGTACCTTTAATGCAACTTTATGGAGTGAAAGCTCTTACCAATAATCAAGTAAAGGTCCAGCCTAAATCGCCCGTATATTATAGAACAATTACAAAAGTCCTGACTGAAAATAAAACCAATTTCACACTAACAAATTAAAAGAAGAAAGAAGCTACAAAGTGGTGTTAAAAAATCTCCACCATTCCATCGACAGTGAAGAGATTGAAGCTGAAACTGGGGAATTAGGATACCATATCACAAACATTTGGAACATCAAACTATACAAGACCCAGTAGCCTTTCCTAATGTTTTACGTTGAGCTGAAACCAGCCCCAACAACAAAGACATTTTCAATGTAAAATATTTGCAACGATGTAAAATCAAGTTGGAACCTTCTAGCTCAAAAAGAGACAACGCACAGTATTGAAGATGTCAAAAATACGGACACACAGAAACGTTTGCCAGCTACGTCCGAGATGTGTAAAATGCACAAGTGATCATCTTACAGAACAATGCCCAAGAATAAAAAGTCCGTGGGGTGTTTTGGACAAAGGGAATCACCCCGAAAATTACAAGAGACCACCCTCACAATTCGGTATAAACTAACGCATTCTGGACTATCGTTTTCACAAGTAGCTAATGGCCCACAACATAACCATGACTCTCCAATTAATTTCCCTCAAACAACAAGTACTAGTCAGTCAACCCAATCAACAAACCACCGACATACAAGATCTAAAAAATATGAAAATCTGTTCTAACAAATACGAATCATGCTAAATCTAATAACAACAAATCTTAAAAAATGGTCGGATTTCTACAGCAATGCCAATGGCGTGGTACAATATCTTGAAGAATTAAAATTATTTTACTAGTTATAACATCGATATGTTTCTAGTCTCGGAACGGCATGAGGTTAATTTGCCGTAATAATTAAAAGTTCAATCAAGGATCACTAGATACAAAAGTATAGACGTGATTTTCTCCGAGCAACAAGTGTCTCAATAGAGGACTAGATAGGCTTCTTCGCCCTCTCGGCGGTGTATTAAGAAGAACAATTCATAGAATATTTTAAAACCTTGAAGAGATTATAACGCTGAACGTACTGATTGGGGTTCCATAATCATAACCATAAAGGGACGAAAACTAAATGAAACCTTAGAAAACAATAATTTACAACATCTTTCAACAGGGGAGGTTTACCTATTGGCTACGGACCTAAGCAGATTACCAGATCTAGTTGATTTTTGGATAAAAACTGGCACCTCTCCACATTTTGCTAATATAAAATTTTGCTTTGAACTTTCTTCAGACCATTCTCTTTACTTGAACACCCTTACCACTAAAACCTATAACAAAGAAATACAAACTGGGATACCTTTAGATACCTAGTGAATATTCCTCTGAATTCTCCAAAAGACATTGAAATTTCCGTCAAATTATTTAATGATGTTACCCAGCGGGTGGGTTGAAAAGCAATGTCAAATAAATTTTTTCCGACTAGACTATACTAATAAAGCAAAAAATTTAAGATAAAAGGAGACACCGAAGAAACTGGCAAAGACTTACGTACACCTGAAATCAAACGGCTACTTAACACGACAGCACGTGAACTGCAAGAACTACTCAACAGAAACAAAAGTGAGTGAATCAAAACATTTTAAAAGGTCTTTTACCCACCAAAGTCACGCACTATTCCCTCAGGACTAAAACTAAAAAATTAAAACAAGTAAAGAGATTGTCTTCGTCCATCCGTAATCCTAGGGCAGTCGGGCAAGAAGCGATAAGGATAAGGCGAGTGTTTTTGCTGAATACTTAACAAAAGTTTTCTAATCATATCTCTCAGAAAATGAGCCCCATGCTCTGCTGTACCCAGTCGAACCGCCTGCGAAACAATTTAAAGTAACCGAAGTTCACGAAGTCGTTATTACCCTAAACCCTAAAAGGCTCCGGATCATGACTTTTTCTGTTTCATCTCTTATACACTGCAGATTTGTCGATTTTGTCAGAAATTATAACAGTAACATTCGCGGATAATACCGCAGTTCTGGTCCCCGATAGAGATCCAGAGACAGCTTTGCAGAAATTACAAACCAGTTTAACTGCCATTGAGAAATGGTTAAAAAATGGAGAATTAAAGCAAATTAGTCCAAGTCCATCCACGTAATCTTTACCACGTACAGGGAGCTTGCCCTCCGGTACAGATAAATAACAATCCTCTACTCCAAGTAGAAGAAGTCAAGTATCTTGGATTATACCTCGACAGAAAACTCATGTGGCATAAGCACATTTTTGCAAAACGCAAACAATTGGGACTAATCTTATCCAAGATTTACTGGTTATTGGGACGTAAATCCAAGCTTTCAATAAATAACAAACTCCTTCTCTATAAGACTATACTCAAACCAGTTTGGAGTTATCACATACAACTATGAGGCACAGCTACAACACTGAAATTCTGGAACACTACTAATCGAAAGTGTTGCGTGTGAACACGCTCTGTTTTCTTTTCAACGCAGTGATCCATAATGACCTACATATGTTAATATTGAAGAAGAAGTTAACAATTACAACGTTAAATATGGTGACCGTCTTAGAGCACACCCCAATACTTTAGCTACGGACTTCATGGTTCTCCCAAATCAAAGTAGAAGACTCCAAAGATATGGGTCAAACGACTTACCTACCAAATTCTTAATTTAAATAATATTAAGTTAGTTTTACTTTTATTTTTAGTTTTAAGGTCTAGTTTATATGTTTCTTTTTGTACCAAAAAGCAGCAATACACTTATAGGTTTACTGTTACAGGCGCATACTACTGTGTATACTCCTACACGTTCAAATAATCAGGTCAAACTATTAACTAAATATACATGCACAGATTATAAATAAAAAAATAATTTCTCTGACTCTACCTGAATGGCAAGGACAGCCCTGTCTAATACTCCGAGGGAGCCCGGAACAAATTAAAAGCCAAACCATTCTGAATGAATACTGGTCAAAAAAAAAAAGCTCAGTTACCACTGAAGGCGCCTATTGCAAGCTAGAAAAAGAAGATGAAAACACCAAATCGCGTAACTACAGAGACGACAGAAATCCAACCTTAATATTAAAGCATCATGGATATTAATTAGTGGAATATAAATTGTTGATTCCTAAAGCTACCGAACAATATAACACCAAAGCAATATATGCTGAGGGTTCTATGAAGTAATAACCGTTCAGAAAGAACTCATCTATCATGAAATCCCTTAAAAGCAAAAACACGCAGTGCTACACATTACCAAGAAAGAAAAAACCTTTAAAGTTTTTTTACGAGGAATGCATCAAACAACAGATACAAAAAACCTGACTGCAATTATAGGAGAACAATGCTGTAAAGTAATAAAAGTTACAAATATTCTACAGTTAAATACAAAAGCAGTCATTGCCTATATTTTGTGAGGAACTGAAATAAGATGAATGTAACAAAGACACTTACAAAGTCCAGTACCCGTTGCACATAATAATAAAATAACGGGTCATAATGGGTGTACAAATAAGTTTCCGCCGTTTTCAAAAGATGGCGCCACCGATAAGATAACATCGAAATTGTCAGCTGTAAAAAGTCGTATAGTATATGTTGACATCTGGCAACAGTGTATAACCTTTTAATACCTCTGACTTTTTGCTAGCATCACTTAGTTTTTATCGTGTTAAGATGTCAAGTTTTGAGCCAAATAAGCGTCATTTGCGGGAATTGCTAATTTACTTCTTTAATTTAAAGAAATCTGCAGCTGAGGCGCATAAGCTACTCGTAGAAGCATACGGTAATGTTAATTTGAGTGAGAGAAGTTGTCGGGAGTGGTTCCAGAAATTTAAAAGTGCTGATTTTTACGTGGAGGACAAAACACGTAGTGGAAGGCCCAAAGTGTATGATGACACAGAATTGGAAGCTTTACTGGAGGAAGATCCGTGCCAAACGCAAGAAGAACTTGCACAAGAGTTAGGAGTGACTCAGCAAGCTATTTCACAACGTCTCAAGGCCCTGGGTATGGTTCAAAAGCAAGAAAATTGGGTTCCTTACGAACTGAAGCCAAGAGACGTCGAGCGTCGCTTATTCGCTTGCGAAAAATTGCTCAAAAGGCAAAATCGCAAAGGATTTCTGCATCGAATCGTGACGGGAGACGAAAAATGGATCCACTACGACAACCCAAAGCGTAGGAAGTCATGGGGTAAGCCCGGGCATGCCTCTACTTCGATGGCCAAGCCAAACATGCATGGCAAGAAGCTAATGCTGTGCATTTGGTGGGATCAGCTTGGAGTAATCTATTACGAACTACTCCAACCTAATCAAACCGTCACCGGGGAACGTTACCAACAACAACTGATGCAATTGAGCCGAGCCTTGAAGATTAAACGTCCACAATATGCCAAAAATCACGATAAAGTAATTTTTCAGCATGACAACGCTCGGCCACACGTTGCAAAAATCGTAAAGGAAACGTTGGAAGGACTGCATTGGGACGTCCTACCCTACCCGCCGTATTCACCAGACATTGCTCCTTCAGATTACCACCTATTCCGGTCGATGACTCATGGTCTGGCTGAGCAGCACTTCACTTCTTACGAGGAATTGAAGAAATGGGTCGATTCGCGGATTTCCTCAAAAGACGAGCAATTTTTTAGACGGGGTATCCACTTGCTGCCCGAAAGATGGTCAAAAGTCGTAGAAAGCGATGGGCAATATTTTGAATGACATTATTTGTACCTTTTTTACAATAAATTCTTAATTGTTTATAAAAAAACGGCGGAAACTTATTTGTACACTCAATAGTACAGAGCACTAGGTACTTCGCATACGAACATACAAGAAACTATTGCTTTATGAATCTTTAATGTGTCAAATGAGCAGGAAAGGAAATTACAAATGCCATGTACTTGGACAAATAAAAGCTATATAGTTGCGAAAACAATTGCAACAGAAGCTATATCAGAAACTTAGACCAAAAATAAACAAACAAACACAAAATACGTTTAAGTAGTTGGAACAAATACGCAGCAACGTCCAACATCCACAGAATTACACAGTGCAACAGCAACAAAGTAAAAAACTAGAGGAAATGATAGTCCAACTGTTAGGAAGAATGGATACTATACTAAATTTACTCACAACTCTAGTGAGGAAGAGAATTCAAGATAGAATCTAGGACGCCAATGCCCAAAACTCAGCCTTCTTCACTATACACAATATCGACGTGATGCTAATCTCCCAGACCAGAAAAGTCACCTAAGCATTCTGCGTTTATGACACTCAGCACTCATACAGAACAGCCCATGGGGGACGATAGTGATTATAAAGTTAGCTATAAAAGACTACAAAAACCTAAAATTTAAAAGAGAATACAGTCAGGCAACTAGTATTAAGGCACAGTCCATTCACAATCGCAACTATTTGTAGCTTACCTGAAACATGTAATTGAGCAAAAACAATACACACTCTAGGTAGTAGATTTACAGCAGGTGAAAACTATAACGCGAAGTAATTAAAACTGTGCAGAAAAGAAGACTACGGAAAATATAGCAACAAGCACGAGCACCCCACGATAAAGCTAAAGTAGACAAGGTCATAAAGAAACAAAAAGGATTAATTGAGGAAGAAGATAAAAAAAAACACATCAACATAGTCCACTTTTAAAAACAATAGGCAATCAGTGAATAAGAAGCCATCAAGAAAAAGCTAATCTATTTGGCAAACCTCTAAAGAAAGTATTCGAACCATTTACCAACGTATTGATAAAAATAAGATATGGAGATACACCAATATTTAAAAACTCCTTCCCAAATGAAACTACCAGTCCAGAAATTTACGGTAAATGAGGTTTATAAAAAAATCACTTATTACCGATGATAAGTTACATAATACTATTATTCAATCTTGTGATGAGACATAATGGGAAAGCCCATAAATGAAAGACAAACCAAAACCCGGAATAGACCCCGAAAGTTTGTCATACAAACTAATAAGTTTGTTATCAGTTATGTCAAGATTCTAGAAGAACTGCTTTTGAAACGAATAAAACCTTACTTAGAAAAAAGGCACATCACACCAAACCGGTTTGGGTTTAGGGAGAAACACTCTACGGTGGAGCAAGTACTTCAAATAATACGTAAAATCAATACAGGTTTTAAAAAAGTTGCACGCGGCAGATGTCTCAAAACATTTATGAAGGCACTTTCAGATCAAGCAACAAGAATGCTACACAGAACTACATCCTATCGCATCTGGTGTCTGCTAGGTTAGTGTTCTGGGCCTCCCAGCTATGGTGATCGGTGCTGTAGCGCGACCTGCGATATAGGTAGGAAAGACGGACTTGCGGTTAATACAACAGCAGCGCTGCGCGTTTGATGAGCTTGCGCTTCTTTGGACGTTCAACTCCTCCCATCCTATGAGTG
Source organism: Sinelater perroti (assembly GCA_036346155.1). Lineage (NCBI taxonomy): Eukaryota > Metazoa > Arthropoda > Insecta > Coleoptera > Elateridae > Sinelater > Sinelater perroti. The sequence continues at coordinate 717,751 of JARFIY010000009.1, forward strand.
ACGCCTCGGAGGGGTTTATCTGTCTTTTTTAGCAGATAGTAATAGTGCTGAATGTTTATTTACCTTCACCAGGAAACGAGTCAGGCTTCGGTAGGACAGGATGGGTAGAAATATTTTACTTGAAAGGGTGTTTAGTGAACAAACTGAGGTACCTAGACGGGAATCTCGATAGATAGCAGTTTAAAGTCTTTCTCTCTATCGCGGAGGAAGTCAAAAGCGTCTGTGGCATCATCGTTAATATAGCTTAGCAGCGGAACGCAGTGGCATCTGCCGATAGGTTTTTTACCTTCCTGCTCGTTGGAGCTGACGATTTCTCATGTTTGGATTCGCTCTCCGCTAGGGGAAATGAGGGCATATGTTGGGCGCTGATGCTAACTAATGTGACTTCTAAAACGGCGAGAAGAGTCTTTGCCTCTGAACTCGTGACTTTCTGTTCCTTTTTGCTCAGGTCGTAGAACTTACAAAAATCGTTCTAAAAACGTTTTGGAACAAAATCGGCAATTCATTGATCTCAAAAATCAGGGATCTGAGTCGGTCAATAAATTTCTGTCATTATTATCGTCCTCGTGCTTTATGAAAAGACTGTTGTACAAACAACCGTCATCATCGAAATGTTTTTCTGACATAGACAGGATGAAAGTGTATCTATGTAAGAACACGAGTGAGGAAGACCTCAGTTAGATGTGACGCTTATCATCTATAGCAGATTTTTTTATTTGTAAGAAGTTGCTCGACCTATAACCCCATTTGTTGCAGTTTCTTTATGATTGAACAACTGATAATATTACGGAACATGATGGTTTTTATGAGGTAGTTCTTAATGAGGTACATGACTCTCTTACGATCGTGGTTGTGTCTTTAAGCCTTTACTTTACAATCATCTCACTACTCTTACTCAAGTGGCGACCAATAACCAGCTCATGTTCAAAGCCATTGATCTCCTTTGCCTTACCTATTTTGTTCGTACTTCTTAACGATGAAAAAGTCTTCTATCATACCTGTTGATCAGATTATTACGTCCTTAGAGAGTTTATGAGTTAGAGATACCAGCCCCAGATATTTTTGATCATCTGATGCGATCATTTGAGTATAATAGCATTGTGGCTATCAAATGAATTATCAGGAAATTTTATTATTCCGATGAGCACTAGGTAGAGTATCTACATAAACTTAGAAAATGTAAAACAGCTTTATATTTAAAGTATATGCATAAGCTTTACGTGTAGAAACTAGAAATGCTAAAACTAATGTTCTTGCAGAAGATCAACTTGCAACCATTAAAGTAGGAAGAACACTCATGAACTTCATTAACTATGAGACAAAAAATTACTTAATTTCTAAATTTGTTCTTCTTTTTCTATCTCTTAAATAGACAGAACTGCCTGTTTCTTCTTCAGTCCTCTAATACTCTTTGTGTTGTGTTAGTGTCAGGTCTTGTTTTACATGTGTCTCATGACTGGTCTTATTACACTTTTTTAGTTTCTGTTGATAAGTGTTTGCTTTTCCATATAGTGTTATTCAGACAATCGATTGTTCTGTGTGCTTTATTGATTTATTTCTTCACTTCTTCTTTTTTGTCGTCACTGGACATGTTGATACCTAGATACTCAACTTCTTTTGCCTGTTCAATTATTTAATTTTCGACTACTAGCTTACATCTTAAAGGTCCTTTACTTATTATTTTTTTTTAAGTGGATATTATCACGTTCTATTTTTGTGAGGTAATTTGAAATTTATGCAATAGCCCTTGAAGGTCATACTGGTTTTTTGGCATCGCTTGCATAACAGACAATCTTTAACTCCTTATCTCCCATTGTATATCCTCTTTTCTTTGACTTTCTTGATGATCTCTTGCATTACTAGAATGAACAGCAGAGGGCCCAAGAAGTCTTCATGTCTAATGCCGCTTTCATAGTTTATGGGTTCGGTAAATCCGTCTTCCGTTCTAACGACTACTTTGTTATCTTTGTAAATGTTTTCGGGTGTTTTTATTCTATCTAATGGGTCCAACAGATATATTATATACTTCATTTGAACCCTATCAAACACTTTCTTGAGGCCTATTAGACATAGATATGCTGGTACGTTATATTAGCTGTCTTACTATAAAAACGGCATCATTACATGATCGACTTGATTTGAATTCCTGCTGCCTTTCTGGTAATTGTATTATTATTTATTCTTTGGTATTAGTCTCGTAGTTAATTTTAATGTTGTGTTTAGCAAGTTTATTTCTCTATAGTTATCGGGTTCTTTGGGATTACTCGTCTTAAACATCAGTATAATTATTTATATATCTTCGCCATTCATCTGGATCACAATTTTTTGGATAAGTATTTGAAGTTGTTTAACCAGTTTGCTGCCGCCGTATTTGAGTACTTCATTTACTATTTGGTCTTCATTTAGGAATTTTCTGTTTTTTAGTTTTTGTAATACCTCTTTCACTTCTTCTTCTATTATTATTGGCTAAGGGAATAAACCGTAAGAGAAAATTCTAGTCCTCCAAGTTGGTGGTTGGTGGATCAGGTTAGCAGCCCCACCACAAAAAATAAACTCAAAGTATCGATGGAAGGTTTCGAACATTTTATGATTGTGGAAATAAAGTGACCAATTTTTCAGCAGCCTTTTCAGCATTTTTTCAGAAGTAGGTGATTTTCAGCGGTACCAAGGTACATTGTAAAAACTACAATGAAACTTTGTAATAAGTATTTACGTTCAAATACATGCGAAGGCTTTCATGTTTTCAGAAACTCTTGACGTTTCGACCACAATTGCGGCGAACATCTGCAGAAAAAACTTTCTAAAAATTAAGTGACTGTTCCGAGCGTTTTCGCTTTTATACTTATTCGAATGTAGTAGGGTAGATGTTGGGGGCGTTGTTGACGTCGCCAGGATGGTAGATAACGTAATTGGGCTAACTGCTGAAGCCAATCGGATCGTTACAGGTAATATTTCGGCATTTTCTGACGTCAGTCACTCTTTCACCGTATCGCGATCTTTTTTTTGCCCTTAAGAGCGGTAAACCAAGGTTTAGGTAGATTGAATCCGTCGTCTTTTGTATTTATAAATCTCCACCGCCTCTCTATATAATCTCGGATAGTAATTCCTACAGTTGGATATAAATTGCATTTGCCCGAATTATATCTCGTGGTCAGGATTTTCCAAAGCATGTTCAGCAACTGCTGATTTTTGGGTTGATTAAGGTGTAGACGTTTGTGTTCCTTTATTCTAGTGGTAATCGTTCGGCCTGTAGTCCCAATATAGATTTGCTCACATGAACAAGGTATGTAGTATACCTCTTGTGTATCCTCTGGGTTTCTTTTATCTTTGGCTGGTCTAAGTAAATCCCGTGTCTTGGTGGTAGTAGTACAGATGGTTTCCATCTTGTGCTTATTGAAAATTTTTCCTATCCGGTCCTTAACCCTGTTGATATAAGGCTTGTTACAAATAATTTAATTTCTTATCTAAAAACTGTGATTGATATATACGTCGTACTTGATCTACTGTTTTCACAACCGTTCTTTTTTGACTTAGGTGGTGATTCGACTGCTTATGAAGGTATCTGTCCGTATGCGTGTGTTTTCTGTACACGGTGTGTTGTAAATGTCCATTCTCCGATCTCAACACCTGTACGTCTAAGAAAGTAACGCTATCGTTCGATTCCAGTTCCATGGTAGACTGTATGCTTGGGTGTATAGAATTCAAGTGTCGAAAAAATTGTGGTAGGGTCTCCTTTCCGTGTCTCCATATCATAATAGTCTCATCGACGTATCGTAGCCATATCGCGGGTTTTAATAGAGCTGTATTGGTCTCCTTCCTGTACCTAGATGTCTTGAAAGTACTTAACAAAATGTGCGGAGCCTTTGATGTAACTGCTGGTAAGTCCAATATATGGTAGTAACAGACTGGATAAGTATTTGGCCAGCTTGACCGATGGCACTGACAATAGGCCGCAGTGGTACATCGTCCTTATATATTATGGAGAGCCTGTATATTCTTGGGGGGAGCTCCTCTAAAGTTATTAGTCTCTTCTTGGTGGTGTCATCCAGGGAGGAACTCTATATCAGTTTGCTCGGGTCACGTAGTATCTGCGATGTATAATCGCGTTTGAGCACGGTATTTGCATCGAGCAGTTCGATCATCTTCTTCGTGTAGTCCTCCTGTGCTAGTACAACTGTGGCGTTACCTTTATCTGCTGGTAAGACAATGATGGTGGCATTATTCTTAAGTTCACGTAGAGCATGTAATTCCGCCCTGGATAAGTTCTTCTTAGGTGACAACACGGCGCAGGATGCATGAAGTTTCAATTCGTACTTCCTCCGCTTCGTCTATTGGAAGGTTCCGCTTCTACGGTAGCTGTAATTTCCTCAACCGGAATGGATTTAGGTGCTACGGTAAACTTTTCACCTTTGCAGAGAGCACTGATGATGCTTCCTAGCTAAGCTCGTGTTTGGAAAGGTTTATTACAGTTTGCTTATAATTCAGCCGTGTAGAAGCGTTTTTCTTCTGTAAACGCCATGTTTCTCCGCAGAATGGAAAGTGATGCGATCTACAGTGTCCTAGTGCTGGCCAAGCTGACATGAACTTGCATCAGTTCTAGTGAACCCAGACGAGAGTTTTTCTAGTAGCGTGCACTTGTGCTCTGACTTCTGTTTTTTTTTGATAAATTCGTTGAACTTGAGAAGTGCACAACTGGTATTTGATCTATTAATACTTCGGAACTATCTTTTTATCTCGACAACGCAGTAAGCAAGCAAAACTGGAGAGTAGCTGGAATTTCTTCTTGCTTTAAGTTATCGAATTTTCTTACTTTACGTTCAAATAGATGCAAAGGCTTTCACAGCCGGTGTTATAGTGCATCGTGTGGTTGGTTCTCGGTTTACGTTAATAAAAGAAACAAAGTCATTGACAGACAATGATTACATAAATGTTTAAGTTTATAAAAGGAATTCTTTCATGTAAAAGTATTGAGGGAACGAAGGAGACAGACGACCTGGCGCAATCTACAAATGACTGCGTATTTGCTTTGTGGCTGCTTTCCTTAACCTGGGAACTTGAGCAGTAAAGCTCGGAAATGATCTGGTTTTGTTGAGTAAGGCGGATACATAACACAAATAACGTGAAACCCGAGCAGCCATTGCTGCAGTGCCTCGCATGCAGTAAAGCAAAATTGCGCAGCGCCCGACCCTGTAGACAGCTTCATAGGCAAAATCGCCGGATCACGTATGAGCCCCACCGGCCAGGGCTGTTTGATACCTGATGACGTTATTGAGGCGCCGCGCGCCCCGCATACCTATGGGGCTTCGATCAGCCCTTTCGGATCTCTCAGGAAGCGGCCGCCCCAGGATTTCCTCCTGCGGTCGCCATTTACGGACCGTAACGAAATTATAATAATGTGGCGGCTATCGATCGGGCGCGCCGCAACGGCCTTTGCATGTATCAAAACGCAGACTGCCTTAAATTTTTCCACGTACTCCGTGGTACTTGATCCTGCCGCCACAGATTTATGGGACATTAGCTTTGGGACGAGGTGTTAGTTGATATTGGGTCCGCCCTGGCCTGGAAATACGGCCTTACTTGCGCCAACTTGTCTGCTTGCAAATGATTTAGTGCCCCACATTTCCAAAGTAGCTCAACTTCGATGTACATTTTATCTGATTTGTTTTTACTTTATTGAATTTCGTATTGTAGAACGCGCACTTTGCACTGCTTATTTTATTGCATTCAAAACAGCAATGTCACCCTTTAGGGGTACATAGCTAACCCGAATAGATTTTTGGTAAGGGCAGTTTTATTGCTTCTTATTCCGCAAAGATGGATCTACCAAAACAAGCAAAGAAAACAATTCTTAACACTTAAACGAACAATAACAGCTGGTGAGACGTTACAACTATGATTACTTTTGAAGGAAGCTGGCGACCTAGATAGTGGAGGCGATAAAAATATCGACCGGGTGTAGGAACAATGTAGGCAGTGAATAATAGAGACAAATATGATGATGTTTGTTATGGTTTCCAGTTTCAGCATTAAATGATTTAAATTACCAGTATACACGATGCACATTATTTGGAAACCAGAAGAAAACGATCGAAAATGGAAATTTGAAAGTAATTCACTCCGAATTTTAAGTATATCAGCTTACATTTATTTGAGTTCGTTGACGATTTAACCTCCTACTCGTGCTTCTTCTTGTTATCTTTATAGATTATTTTCGTGAAAATTTATTTTGTTTGAATTATAAGTGAAAGAGCTTATATTCAAGATTTGGGTTTGGAGGTCAAGGTGACCACCAGACAATAAACAGAGCATCAATCGTTAAAGCCGTTGAAGGTAAATGGCCTCAACATGGGACTGCAAATATTTCTTAGATGTTCCTCAATTTTGAGATGCTTTGAGCTCATCAAATTACTTTGGAAAATTTTAGGGCAATTAAACTGAAGGTGATTGAATAATCTATTTTTGGTGCCCAAGAGAATCGCCCCCAAACTAAAGATAACAAAAATGAGTTTATCATACCAGGTTGCAATTAAAATCGTGGAAATGTTATTGATGGAAGGTCATGCGCATGCGCTAATAAATAGTCAACGATGTCAGTTGGAGCCAGTACTTGTACGTGAAGTTCTGAAGGCAATCAATCAGCGTAGTTACCGTAGTTATTGTATTGGATAGTTGCATAATAGACCGGTTTGTTTCACCATGTGATAAAAGCAAAGATTGGCTTGCTACGCATTTTGACGTCTTGGAACACCTTACGACTTGTTTCCATATTTGAAAGAATCTCTTAGGACTCAGGTTTTCTGGTAATTTAACTCTAAACGATTAAACGAAATCACTTTGCTCAACGACCTTCGATGGCTCCCAGAAATTTAGAAAAGGTACAGGAGCTTCCAAGGGATGTGATGAAATTTTATTTTTTTTAGCATTCATTATTCAAAAGTTGTTAATAGTAAAATTTATTCGAATGTACCAATTTTGGATATTTGAAACTACTAAGGCTGTTCAAATTATTTGAATATTCCAATAATAAATGGAATGACCATTTAGATGCAAAATTTTAAAAAGTCCCAAGCTTTGTTTATGTTACTACTACTACTGAAACAAGTAGAGAGGAGTGCAATGAAATTAGAATTTCGTAAGATATGCCTAGCTATACGTTTAGAAAATGTTGCCATTAGTTATCGCAAATTTAGTAGGAAAACATTTTTAAAGCAACCATGAATACTATAAAGAATGTAAACATTTGACATTCCAAACAAGGATCTTCTTAGATACGGATACCTATTGTGCTAGAAGTCTAATTTTGCCAAAATTCTGCTGATCTGAAAAGATTGGAAATTGAAATGGATTGCGTTCTTCTGGCAAATTCAATCAATTTAAACCATATAAGAACAGGCAAAGAAATGTAATTTTTAATGGTTAAGTTAATGCAATGATTTTGTTCACTAATGAACCATATGTGGATTTTATCAGTGACTTTCTAGTTGCTTGAAATTTCATAGACTTGGTAGTTAAAGATTAGGGAACAAAATCTTTTGTCAAATGAAATAGTCAATGCCTTCAGTTTTTCATTAATTATCTTTTACCTGGCAACCATTATAAGCTTTTTTAATTTTTCTTTGGGTAACAAAAGTAATCAATGGAGAGATGGATTCATTACTGGTCTTGTGTGACAGAAATTCGAAGATCATAAACTACTCTTATATACTATGAAGATAACTGAAGCTTTAAATCTAAACAAAAATTTTGAATTAACAGAATAACAGTTTAATTCCATTTATTGGAAGGTATAGTGCAAGAGTGTTGACCTTCACACTTAGGTTCGTCATTGAAATATCTTGAGATTTTTCTGTTCATAAGAGTAAAACAGAGCAAAAAATAGCTAATAATTAAGAGGCATAAATGCCAATTACAAAATCAGATAAAGCGCTATAGGTAGCAGAGTGGGATTGATAGTTCGAAAAAGTAAAACCTAAAGTCTCAGAGGCTGTAGGGAAAAACTAAGATAAAAGATGAAGAATATAATAGTTAATATAAAAAGGTATAGACATAAAGTTTTTATAATACCATGGGAGAATCAAAAAGGTGGAAAATCTAATTAACCATCAAACTAGAACATATTACACTAGGTAGTGTGGAATGTAATATCTTAGGGTAACGTTTCTTTGGTATATCTAGATCCTTGTGAAATCATATGAAAGGTATTTTGACAAAATATTTTTGAGGTTTCGTCTTATTCTTAACTGGTTATAATCTTTACGTTCGGAACGTGTTAATAACTCTCTTCCTGTACATAATAGTTCAAACAAAAGACTGGCACAAATAGTATAAAACAGCAATCGACCTTCAGAAGAGAACTGAGATTTATTTCTCATCCAAAAAACAAGGTCTGCTCAAACCAGAAGAGAATATGTTGAAACTGCACATAGGCATGATCCTTTAACCAAGATTTTAGGATATTTTGCCAAAAGGAGAAGGAAACTTATTTCAGAGTGATCACAGACAATTTTCTGAGCTTGAACACACACAGACAGAATTAGCAGTCAAAAAGATAATTTCGAAGAATTTTAAAAGAGACCTTTAAGTTGTGCTTTAGGGATTCTGCAGTTTGTAACAAAATATACAGTGCTGACGCTAGCTAAATTAAGAGTTTCTAAATTTACTTAACTTTCCAATCCTTCTTTAGAAAAAAACTAGTCGCCACTTCTTGCAAATCTACAGTTTCTAAGCGAACAAATAGAATGATGCTGTGACAAATGTATATAATTGTTTCTGTCTACTGAGGCTATGATTGCTTTCTTGAATCGTTCCGGTGTTCCTTATAAAGAGGTACCAATCGATTTGGGTACTGTGGAGAGTAGTGACAGGTTGAGGTTAACGGCAAGATCTGTATTGGCCTAACCAAAAAGTTGGAACCAGGAACTTGCAATAAAGAAATTTAATACTGGAGAGAAGAAGTCCACAAATCAAGCTGCCGGACTTATCTAAATTTAAAAGCAGAATACCATAGCTATCTCAATATCCACCAATTGCTGTTAATACCATTCTGTTTTAAAATATTATACCTTAATACCTATATTCTAAAATATCAATCAAATCAACTCTCAAAATATTAGCCCTACCTTGATATTCTTTAAAATAGACACTGTAGCTTTAAGGTATGAGCGGACATGAATGTAGTTTTTACGTAAACGCCAGAAAAATCATCTTGGTGGTCTGAATGTTAGACATGCGATCGTTTCTTGTAGAGTATATTAATAGCAAGATCTGTAAGCGATTGATGAAAATTTGATATTTCGGGGACCGTGCCTTGCAAGATCTTAACTTCTAACACTAAAACATCACTTTACTTAAAATTTAATATAGCGAGAAATCTGGAGTTAATCCTGTTCCAAGTGAAGCAGCTAATCGACCCCAACTGTTTGGATGATAGTCAGTGGACAGTTTGCAACTTCTATCTTCAATGGAAAAATATAGTCCTCTTACTTATTTATATTATAGATTGGGCCTCTCACTGAGCAACGAAAGAGTTGTCACAGAAATAGAGGTTAAATTGCTACCCCCTAGAAAAATATAATGGTGAAAAGTACAAAAAATAATAAGTAGATTTGTCAAAGTTTTCAAAGAAAGACAATGTACAAAGAATAGTCAGACAATTATAAATGATAGACATCAAAAGCAAGCTGTTGGAAGATTTGGAAGTGCAAGGAGTAAGATAAATAAAAACCACAAATGAAAACAAAAAGAAAAACGTTCTAAAAAAACTTAAAGCTCAAAAACGGTTTTGTTTGTACTAAGGAAACAAGGGAAACACAAAGAAAAACCTTACAGAAAGCCATACAGTGTAACATATAAGAGAAGACTATAAAATAAAGGAAAAAAATAATCGTTCGAAACGTCTATAATAAAAAAAGAAGAGGTTGAGGTTATATTAATGGCTTTTTGATTTTCGATAGAAGAAATGAATATATACATTTTAGTAACAAGAAAAGACGTACAATAAATTCAGAATTTAACATAAATTTGTTTGGTGGAGGGACCGCATGCATAATTTTTTAGAACATTTTAAAGCTTTACGCATTATATTTGCGTCTTTGCACTTTTTCTTACATAATTTGTTTCTTTTGTCTTTATTTTTGTTGCGCTCTTGCAAATCTTAAAAAATTGTCTTACATGTGATGAAGGTATTGATTTCTTGCTCGTCATTTGGTTTCTTAGTAGCATTTTATTACTTCAATCTGACCTCTGCCAAGATATACCTTATCACTAGACGACTTTACAATCAGTTATGCACTATCTGATCAAAAATATTTAGACACCTACTCGAAACGTACCTTATCACCAGACTTATATCTTATATCGAAAGATCCAATGATCGACATTAATGTTCACATTTTGTAGTTGTTGGAGCTTAGAACGAAGATTATCTTCTAATTTACTCCAAAGTTGTTCAGTGAGGTTGAAGTCAGGGGTCTGAGTCGATAGTTTCATTTCTGCAATGTTATTGCCTACAAACCATTTCTTTGCAGGTTTTGCTTTCAACAAAGAAACGTTATACGGGCATGGACTGTTCTTCTATAGTAGACAGGAGGACAGTTCTTCGAAAAGGTTCGTCTAATTTTATGAAAAATACTTTCGCTTTCTCCTTTTCTATATTTCACTGTAGGCATTACACATATCGTTCGTCAGGTATTCCTCACATCTAAACCAGCCCATCAAACTGTCATCTGATAAAACGTGATTCGTCACTCTAAATCACATGCTTCTAGTCATTCTCGACACCGTTGAACGCGACACCTAGCAGTTAAGGCAAGAATTCTTGGCTTGTATGCTACTTGTCCATAGAACCCCATTTGTCTCAATTCTGTATATATAGCCGTCATAATGGCGTGACATTTAGTACTATTAGCTGGGTGATTTTTTTATTTGAAGTGATCTATTATGATTATGTTTTTACGTTTGCAATTCAATATCTCGTTACTGAGATTTGATTTAGATGAAGAGCTTCTTAGACTCTCTAATGTATATCCTGTAGTTGATAACTAGATCATGTTCTAAGTCACTGAGCTCTTGTAACTGACAAGTTGAACGCGAAGCTCATGGCCCTTTTATATCAGTTAATGAGGTTGTAGCGATCTCTAAAGGTCAGTTTACAGGTTAGGTATAAATATCTAATTGATTTATGTAGATTTAAAACTGTTGAAAGTCAGTTATTGCTATTTATTTTTATTCTCCTTTTTTATCGATTTATTGGTTATCTAACTCAATTTTTTGAGCCCTAAATTTAATCTATGATAGCGTGTACTCATACTTTTGTATTGTGCTTGCTATATATCTATCAGTTCTACAACGCAGTGCTTACCCTACTAACAGAAACTAAAAATTAGTGATAAAACCCAACGAAGCCTAGTAAATAGTTTGTGTGATGCTTTAGGAAAGGGTGCTGTTTTTTACAGTATCTGCAAGAAGTCGTACTAATGATTTAGGAGTGGAATTTTTAATCTGCATGGTACCGAACGTCTTGGACAGGTAAAATTACATTTGGAAGAGTATTGTACAAAATAAAAGCTTGTAAAGAAACTCGAAATAAGACGTCAAGCAATTTGTAATCATCCACACAATCCAAGTGTTTACAACGAAGGCCGTTGGGTTTTCTACAAGCTCATAATTGAGAACGCATGACATCAAATTGACTTTGGAAAGATCTTTGGATAGATTTTACTCTTGAAGATTATCACCTCTTCAGATCTCTTCAACATCACACGGCTAATGTACGCTTCACTTCTGTCGAAGGTTTTCTCGACATCGAGTTTGATTGAATTTATTGATTTTCTACCACTTTTTTGAAGAATCCAATAAGAAAATTCCGAGAATTAAGTTTTGCCCTAATGGATGGGTAGTTTTTTGAAGATGTCTGTGACACCATCCAATCCTGCATGAACGCTACTACAGCAGCATCGTGGTCACGTCTCTGTACTTCAAGTGCTTCTTTTAGTGCTCCAAAAATAATTGCAGGAAGATAGGTTCAGATTGTAGGAAGAGTGTTTTAGTGTAGTCCAAAATAAATCCTCATTTTCTGGCTGAATTTGAGACACTAGCATGAAGAAGTCTATTTTCTTGGATCGTCTAAGCACTGCCATAGCTTATTTCTACCTTTCAGTTAATCGATGGGCATTCTCAAGGGGGCAGCGAATAATGCGAATATTTTCTTCAGTTGTTCGGTTCTTGGGTCACTTTACCGACCTTTACTTTCAATTGCTCCTCTTTTTCTCAAAAATTCGTGCATTTGAATTTTCTTAATTGTCGTCCCCGAGCTGTTTTTTATTTGCAAAATAATAATGCAAAATTTTTGGCAGTTTTGCACCTTCTGTAGGCTTTAAAATAATATACGAACGTACCTTTTGCTCTGATATCGTGATATTTAATAAATAATCGGTAGTGAGGTACCCTACGGAGGAAATCTCATTATAACAGTTATACCCGCAACGCTCAGAAACTGCGTCTCTCTGTATTCACCTAACGGGACGTAAATAAAGACTAATTATAGGACTGAGATCGTAAAAAACAATTCTTTTGACTTATGAATCAATTGTTCTAGGTCTTTAAATAGTTATCAGTTGTGCAGAGATAGCCACTGTTCCTGAAGGTCATTGTCACAGCCGTTTGCGTTGCTGCAATATCTTCAAGCTTCTCTTTCCGCGCATTTTCATACAGAACACCAAAAAAAATTACACGGCAACAGATCGGATGAATATGGGGGATGTAGTACAGCAGGGATAGGTTTGGCCATATATTTACTTACTTCTTGGCTTAGCATCCCTTAAAGCGCCATAGTGTCCCATGCAGGGTTACCAAGTCCAATTTTTACAGGGAGTAGTAACCATCTATTTTCAAACCTCCTTGAAACCTTTCTTATATGTTTTCGATTCTTCTGTTATTTTTATTCATTCTTTTCGATTTTCTGCTATTTGATACCAATTTTGAATTCCTAGCTCAGATCTTTTCCAGTTTTCTTCACCAATGTTTTCCTAGGCTTGCCTTTTGCTGTTTTTCTTCTAATTTCCTTAGCACTTTCTTCGTCTCTCGTCTTTCCTGCACGACCTAGATATTATAACCTACATATTCTTCTGCTTCTGATTTCACTGGTTATGCTTGGGCTCTTAAACCTTGATGGTAGTTCATAGTTCATCTTATTCAATTCTCTTTTTCCGATCGTCAATATTTTCTGCTCCAAACTTTCTAACTGACGCTCTTCTTTACTTGAGAGACACCAATTTTCTGCTGTTTATACACTTTTAACTTTGTATTTATCGACAATTTAGATTCTAGATTTAGATTTTCACTGCTCTAAAATTCCCATTGTTGAGCTTTACTTCCTTAATGTTGTCACTCCCTTTCTTATTGTGATCACGTATATAGTTTTTATTTGGTTAGATATTTGTGGTTTGATATAGTGGTGTTGGGCCTTGAATTTTCGTGCCATAAGAACCGCTGTGATGTCCACAAACAGGGAGGTGCCTCCAAATTGTTTTATGAAAATGTTTCAACATGCCACTATAAAAAGTTTGGTTTATTGTTTGTCCTTCAGTTACATATTCATATTCAGCTTGATCAACATTATCTTTGTCTTCGAAGATTAGCAATTCACTTTTTTAAAGGTTTGCTATTCAGCACTTTGTTGTTTCATTTCAGGCTTACGCCGGTTGCACCAACTTTCTTCCCCGGCAATAATGTTTAACAAAAACGTGACTCTTTCCAACATTGCAACAGAAATTGTTCTTCTAGTTCTTTCTGTTTTTCTGTCAGTGTATTAGGGACTATTTTTGCATTAAATTTCCGTTTTCCTAAGCCTTATTCAACTTCAGCTCTTCTAATATCATGCGTGCAGTAACACAGTGATCTTTTTGCAGTAATTACCTCACTCGTTCCACATTTGCACCGAATCTTTGTCCTCCCCAAACCTTTAATATCATTCAGTGACACACATTCTCAATAATTCCTTGTCATCATATGCTTAATATTAAGTTTTGTTCTCGAAATCCATGTCCAATATGTCACTGGTGTAACTTTCTTCTAAATGAGCCAACAGGTCGAAAAGTGAGTTACTAAGCATACCTCTACCACCTAATGAGTTTAGATAGAAACACTTCGGAAATCATGTCTATTCAGAGCACATATTCCATTTCTTGTGTTTGATTACCATAGGTAAAGCATTAAAAAATCAGTTCCAGAACGATTCCGACAAAGACTGCATTTGGAACATTTGTCCTATAGAAATAAAAACCCGTAGTTGCCTTGTAAACTCCATTCAATTGCATCGCTCCCCGAAGCGAGCGCATTTCCTGCATCTGCGATAAACAACTACCGCACTAAAAACCTAATTGGCCATAAGAGCTGTTGCTGGAGTGCTTTATAGTTGCATCCAATCGGGAAGACATTGTAGCGCCGCAATCTCCGGCTGCGCCGAACCGTTGAAGGCGCGCGAATTAGCGAGTTTTATGGGGCATTAAAATTGATTAAGCGCCCAATAAGCCCGGCAAACGTCGAAATATAACAATGTTCGGGTAATTAAACGGCCCTTTTCAGCTGTTCTTGTTTACAAATCCGCGCTGACCCAATTAGGGCGGGCGGCCGGCTCGGATGTCTGCCCTGCGTTATCCGGCGATGGGTTCGGCGCCCTAATTTGCGATTAAATGTCGCGGATCCGCAAATAGAGTGGATTAGCGAAATCGCGTTAGCTGGCCGGCGATTTGCCTTGCCGGGATTAAATTTGCCGAATGTTGTCAGATGCTATTTGTTGAGGAGGATAAAATCGATGTTGCCTTAACGGTGAACGATTATTACCATAAAAAATTTTGCGGCAATTTACGTGACCATTAAATGTTTTCTTAACTTTTTTTTAAATCTAGAAATAATTTAAAAAATTGAACATAATTCAGTAATCCATTCAATAAATATTGACGTTAACTTCACTAACGAACTCAGATGAGTACAATCTCTAACCTCAATTCTGTTAATGTGAGCTGGCCTGAATATTGAATCCTCATATAGATCGCCTCTGTGCTGACTCACGAAAGGATGAAGATCTTTGGGTGCTTGTGTGCTTGTTTGCTTGTGACGCACTTTGCCAGCCCCATAGTTGTATAGGCCACGGTCGGTAGAGTTGTCGTGGCCTTGGTTACTCTCGTGGAGGTTTAGAGAAGTCTGAGAGATATATTTTTGGATCGTGGGAATGTTGGCTTCTTGCTGAAGGTCATAGTACTATGGACTGCTGAAGATTGTCCGTAAGGTTCGGTTCTGAACCGCTTGAAACTTATCAATATGAGTTTTTGCGACGCAGACTGAAACTGGATTCACAAACATTATGGTAGTGCCGATAACTGTCTTGTAGAAAACCAACTTGTTGTTTGGTAGATAGTCGGCGCCTGGAGTGGAGAAGGGAGTCGAGTGCTCCAACTGCCTTGGATTTAGTTATTTTCCCGTTGATATGCATGCTCCAAGGCCAGAATCACCTTGAGATAGTCCGTTTCTTCCTTTCCGGGTGTCTATCCTTCAAATATTGTAAAATTTATCATGTAATCTCGCCGTTGAAGCGGTTTATTAGTGAAGAACAGGACCGCTGAACTCTTCTCCGTATTGATTTTCATTATTCACTGTTTGCACTAGTTTTTCTGAAATCGCTGGATGAGTAGGGGTGGTCTCATCGAGCTGGACAGCACCGTCGTGTCGTTTGTGTATTGATGCAGTGTAGTGAAAAGCGTCGTTGGCACGTCTCGGACGTAGATGTTGTATAATGTCGAGGACAGGAAAGAGCCTTAAAGAACGCCGATTCAGAGTTGTCTCTACGACGACTTCCCTTCCGGAAAGGAGTGACCGGACTAACTAGATCTTTAGGAGTGTAATTGCGGTGGGGATTTTTGTATATTAGCCCGTTGCATCACACCTTATAGAAGGAAGACTACACCGGCGAACTACTTCCTGGTCTAGGTTCCAGTGATGCATTTCTTTACTTTGAAAAGTTGGATAGTAGCGGAGTAGCCAGAACGTAATTCAAACTGTTCGCAACCGAGCATGCAAACGGTTAGTTGTGTTAGCTATGATTCCCTGCTAGCGTTTCTGTCGGTTGGAGTGTTCTTTAGTGAGTAATCAAGCGATGTTCGATGACAGCGATAGCGAAGGTCCGCCCCAACCAGCGCTGTTGCTTCGCGGTTGCCTCTGCCAGCCTTTCCGGAGAGCGACTCGGAGCACGCTAGCGCCAATGGCACCCAGAAGAGCCTCAACGAAGACGAGCAGGATCAATTTAAGCCTGCACCCAAACGTCGCTGTATCCGCTATGGAGCCCGAGTGAAGATGCTTCCGCCCTCGTCCGCGGCGCTGGCCGACACCGCCAATGCCTTTGCTATCTTAAGTGAACGCGAAGATAATCACCGTCTTTACTATCACCACGCGCCCGACTATTATTATTAATCTCACCCGACGAACACTCCCCAACGGGAAAGGATTGCGTCCATTATCCTGCGGGAGAAAGAGATTTAGCCTGTCATCTGAAAGGCTATTCAGGAGCAGCAAATTGGCCTCAGTAAAGTTAAATATAGCAAAGAAAATCACCATCTATAACGCTGCACCACAGGACTACCAGTGCTTAACCCACTTCCTGGAGGAAACGAAAATCTAGCACCACTTTTACCTCCTCAAGGAGGACTAGCTTCTCCACACCGTGATACGTAGCTTACCGGAGAACGTCTCCAAAGAGGAACTTAGGTAGGAGCTCCTCGACCTGGGCATTCACATCCTCATCGTCAGAAAGATACGAAAAGATCCCAAGCGATAACCCACACCGCTCATGTTTTTAGAGTTGAAGCGGCCGGACATGGGGAAATTCTTCTTCAACGTGCACAGCACCTGGTTATTTCGATGGAGCAGCCAAACTGTAGGAAGATTGTGAGCCCATGTCACCGTTGCCAGCTGCTAGGGAGCGCACCCAGCCATCTTCTTCCCTAAGCCAGTTCCACAACAAGCAGTGGCCGCTCCAAGCCGCAACTGCTAAGCAGCGACCCTAGGGGATGCTTCAAAGTCTCGTCGACCCTAGCCAGCTCCACGATGCCAGTCGCAGAACGCATCGAACATCAGGGCTGGGGCACCAAGACTGAGTGGTTCCGAAACGTGAACCCCTCCACATTCCTGCAACTGAGAAAGCTATCAGCTCCGCCGAGGTGACTTGCAGGCATGACATCAAGGCTATACTTGGAATAGGGGGACCAACTAAGCTTCTGCTACTCTAGAAGTCCCTGAGAGGCTCGGGTTTCTCAAAGATGGTAGGTTAGGGATTAGTTCCAACCACTTGTAAAAGCCAAGAAAGTCAAAGTCGGGCCAGTTTAATCAATTTAAGGTCTTCGACAACTGCCCTTAAGTTCTTGCGAATTATTTGCCCCATAAGCGTCCCCATGGTCGACAGCAGTCTTATGGGGCGTTAGTTCTGGGGAAAGGTCTCTGATTTTCCAGACAGAAGAGTATTATTATTTTCGCGACCTTCCAAATGCTTGGAAAGTGGTGGAGGACGTTGGTGGTAGTGGTAACGCAGACGATAACTTTCTTTGGAAGAGTTTGCGTTTTCTGTGGGGGCATCCGGATCGGTTGTCGTACGCAGTTGAAAGGTTCTTGAAGGATTATTTCTTAGGTTTAAATGGTAGTGTGGTTGAATTAAATATAAACCGAAATTTTTTTCCCCGTAAGTTACCTTTATCGTTTCTAAGTCAGTATGACGACGTCGATGCGAGATATGTTCTTGTTCGTTGGATAACGGATTATCATCGCATTTCTCACGGCAGGGAGCGTAAAACATTGTACACTAAGGTACAATATTTTATTGGGTCACGATTGTGCAAAATTATTATCATAGGGGACAAATAAAATATTCTTAACATAAGCCACGGATTTTTCTAGGCCTAACTGAAGGAATCACTAACACATTAGAGCAAATATTTTAACATGGGATATTGGGAAATATTGAAACATAACTATAAATAAAACTATAAATAAAATAAAGGAATTCGTTAAGAAATGGAAATTCAATGGTAAATTGAAAATGACAAGAGAACAGATGCAGATAATCAATTGATGAGTATTATTGCTTTATCTTGTGAAAGAATGTAAAAAGGCCTTCAGTTGTAGAAGAAAATAAAATATAACTGAAAAAATAAAAAATGATATAAAACACATAAAATAAAAACAAGAGCAAAAAAGGATTATTAAAAAGCTAAAATAATTTTAAGTGAGAGTCTAAAGAAAAGAATTTAAACAACCTATGCGTTGTAGATGAATATATCTAAAAGCTAGGATACAAAAAGTGGTATAATAAATTTCAATCGCTTTTATACAATCAATAACAAAAAAAGAGCTAGAGACAAAAATTCTATTCAAGGTACATATTTTTGTCCATTCTATAAACCAAGGAAATGATAAAGGAGAGTCTTGAACACTTTACGCTCATAAAAATATAATTGTGATAGCAACTTCTTCAGTTCAAGTAAAGGCTAGAAATGATCAGATAAGTTCAAAAAATGCAAGAATAATTACAAACCAAAAATCTGACAATTAATTATTACCGATATAAAGGACCAGATGGAACAGAAGTATAGAAAAGGTTCATGAAATGATCGATATGGTTTTATACTTAACTTCGCGTACAACGAGAAGGGTTGTAAAAATTGCTTATATTGAGAAACAAAAACAAGTCGAAAATGTACATAGTATATATGCTAAGAGATATAATTTTCAGGAATGACAATCAAACAAAATAAACGCGATTCAAGTTGTATTTTAATTTTCAACGTAATTCTTTTAAATTATAGGTGATTTGAAATGCGAAAGTAGGCAACGAAGACATGTACAGGAAAACAACAGGAGGTAAAAGCAAGCATAGATAGCAATGAAAATGGGACAAGGGTCATAGGATTCGCCCAGGAAAATGATCTTAGAATAATGTACCTCAAGGTAATACATAAAGAAACGTGGATTTCACCGAACCGTAAAACAAAAACCTGATCGACCATGTACTAGTAGAAAGGAAACAGGCACGAATAGTAAAGGACGTTAAAAGCTATAGAGGCGCGGACACCGACTGATTATATTTTGGTAGTTGCCAAATTGAAGGAAGAAATATCAACAGAGCGGGAGAGTGCAAAAAGTATCAATATTGAAATTAAACGGAAACTTGTTGCACAGCAATTTGAAGATAGAATGACTCAGTCTTGTAAATCGACAGAAACAATGTAGCATAAATATGGAATGAAAGAAAATAGAAGAGGGAGTGAAAGAGGTAGTAGAGGAATATCTGGGAAGAGTTGTTAAGGAGCGAGAAAAGTTCTGGTTCGATAACAGCTGTAAGCAAGTCATTGAAAGAAGCAACGAAGCAAGAAACAAAATGATAAACACCCCGACGGAAGATAAAAAATGGAAATACGAAGACGAGAGGAGAAAGTGAAAAAGTTATGGAAACAAAAAAGAGGCAATGCATGGAAAACAAACTGCAAAGAATAGAAGAACACTATGTAGAGAAAGAAGTCCAAAATTTCTATCAAGAAGCCAAAAGGAGGAAAAACCTTGCACAGAAAGGCAAATGTTTTACAAGAGTAAAGAAGGGGATTTAATAGGAAACAAGGATGGGAAATTAAATAGATAAAGTACTTTGACGACTTGCTGAACGACGAAGCGTCCAAAGTTGAGAACCAAATGGAAAATGAACACCATAACTGGATCGAGGAAGGAATGGATATAACTGTACAGGCGATAAAACCGCCGTCCAACAAAGAAGTAAAAGAAACAATTAAGAGCCTCAGGAATAATAAAAATGCAGGAATGAACGGGATAACAGCAAAAATGATTAAACGAGGAGGTGAGGCGTTAACGAACTGGATATGTGCATTAGTGAAGCAGGTATGGAGAGGAGGAACTACCCAAAGAATGGAAAGAAGCAGTAATTCACCCCGTATACAAAAAAATGACAAAATGCAATGTGCTAACCACAGAGGTATCGCACTACTGGACGTAGTATATAAGGTAATGGCCAGGATTATCATAATCAGACTGGATTATTACGTGATAGAGCAGACAGGGGAATACCAGTGAGGCTTTAAGAAAGGAAGGTCTACCACGGATCAAATCTTTGTTTTCAAAATGATTCACAACAGTACCTATGAACAAAAACTGAACCTACATATACTATTCATAGACTTCAGACAGGCCTACGACTCGGTGATAAGAGGACAATTATATCATGCCCTCAGAATGATCCAAATACCAAATAAGATAATTAAGCTGATAAAAATGACGCTTAGAACAATCGAAAATAAAGTTGCGGTAGAAGGGAGGCTATATGAAAAATTCAAGGTTAAAAAGGGCTGAAACAAGGAGACCCCTGTCAACGGAGTTATTTAACTGTGTACTACAAGTGATATTTAGAGAGAGTGGAATAAGAAGGTGATGATACATGACAGAAGAATTAAGTACTCGCTTATGCAGACAGTGTGGTGCTCATGGCTAGATCAAAAGACGAACTTATCAGAATGTTCAACGCTCTTGAATAAAAAGCAAAAGAGTATGGCCTCCATGTTAATGAGCAGAAAACTAAATACATAGAGATGGGGGACAACACAATCAGGGAACAAATGCAAATCAAGTGCGTGACAGAACAACACGAAGAATACATTTTCAAAAAGGTTGAAGAGTTTGAGTACCTGGGCATAACAGTAACTAGTAAAGGGGACGAGATAAAAGAAATAGACAAGAGAATTTCAAGGAAGTAGATCGGTAGGAGCGCTTCACAACTTATTTAGAGCCAAAACATCTCAGGGGCAGCGAAACTTAGCAGTATTGTATGGATGTGAGTGCTGGATTATAAACAAGAGAGAGGAGGGGGAAACTGAACGCCTGGGAAGTGTTAAGAAAAACTTTGGGAGCATCAAAGAACAAAGAAATGTATGGAGACGAAGAACAAATTTGGAAGTTAAGCAACTATATCGGAAACCAACGATAAGTCAGAATGTCAGGGCAAGTAGATTACGATGGTTGGGCTATATTTTCAGAATGACGGATAACAGATAGGCAAAAAGGTATTGAGCAGAGCAGGAAGGAGAAGAAGGACAGGACGGCCACGAAGGAAATGGCTGGAGGCATGCGAAGAAGACCTGAGAGCACTGGGGATAGAAAGATGGCAACACCTCACCAGGAACAATAAAAAGTGGAAAGAGATAATAAAGAAAATAGAAGTCATGGCTTTTAAGGCCTACAAAGGTATATATATATATATATATATATATATATATATATATATATATATATATATATATAATAGTTGAACTACATCCTATTAATCTAGTATCACTACACTATTACTTTCTTCTAGGTTACCAAAAGAACCATTTACAACTTCAATCACTTATTATTTAATAGATATCTTTTTCTAGCCAGAAATATTTTGAGTTTTGGAGAGTACTACGAGTTTCATTTCAAGCGATACGTTATTTCAACAAGACAACACATTTTCTATCATTTGGGGACTTTTTGAATTGCTGTTTATACTTTGTCCAAAAGTGTTGCATAGCGTTGTTCGGTAGTCGTTTTTCTTGCGTAGGATAATTAATCAACTAAATTTCTTTAGCGTTTCAAAATACTTTCTAGATGACTATACAAACTTTATTTTTCAAGACCAATTTTTCGTTTTGGTTTATCAATTGTCCTTCAGGCAGATATTTGTAGTGCATCAAACCTCTATCATCCAAAAATGCGATCAACATTGTTTTGTTTGCAAAAACTGTTGTTTCACTAATTGATCTTGTTATTCAGCACTTTGGCGCTTCGTTTGAGGGTCATATTGACAGCACCAACTTTTGCCCCTGCTACTAACGTTGAACACAAATGTGGGAATAATTTTTGCCTCTTTCAACAGTTTAGCAGCAATTGTGGTTTGCTAAGCATAATCTTGCCGAGTCTAGCGAGTTTACATGAAAACACTTTCAAGGCCATGTCTATTCAGAACGCACATCAGGTGACTCAATAGGGCTCACTTCTTGTAATTGAATATGAGGGGCATAGAATCAGTCTTGTAATTGTGACGTAAAAACGTCGTTAAATTCGGTACAAATACTGAGTGTCAGAAGAAGACTACTAGACGGAGGACAACGGGGAAGACAACGTTCGACAGAGGAAGGTTTTTCAGGTACTCAAAGCTACGTACTGTTAAATTTGGGAAAAATGTAACGCATTGAAGTTGAAAATGTAGCAGTACATGAAAGTATAAATAGAATCAGTGTAGCGCAGGCCGAATTAAGGCGGACCCTATTGGAAATGCGGAGAAGTACCAGCGCTACCGATTGAGGAAGAAAGTCGAGCGAGAAAACGCTGTACGGGGGCACAATTGTCGACGAACAGCATCATAATTTTGGCAGGTCAATTTTGGCGGGATCCAGTAGCGTGGGGGTGGATTACAGCAACAGAACAGCCTCCAATAGATGAAGACTATTGTGAACAATCCGACGTCCCCATAGATTGCCAGCCTGGAGGTCATCGCGGACACCTAAGAAACAGACGAAATTCAGCGAATGCACGTATTCATACTTTGTTGTTCTATTGGAAAGCGATTAATATACACTTTAGCAAGGCATTTGTTTCAAACGAGTTTGGTGTAAGTGCAATGTGTGTGATCGTTTCTGGTTCCATTCTGACCTGAAGAACATGCAGGAGAAACACTACGAGACATAAAGGTCAGACTTTTCTGAAAGTGACGCGGTTTGATTCAAGTTGTACGCGACTTGTAAAGGATCTTTAGACGGTGTCTGTCACTAATGGCTTTTGGTATCCATCTTCCTCCATTGGATCTTACATCTTAAGGTTTCCACGGAAAGTTTACGTTCGCAGCCCCAACTACTATCTACCGAAAAATCGCGGGAAGCCTTTCAAAAACTCCCTCGTATAAATATTCACAGACGAGAAAAGAACTTTAACGTTTTCTCCTGTCAAATCTGTTTAAAACATAACTGCTTTTTATAAACTAATTCGTTCTCAAAATTCTAAGCCATTTATAAAAATAATTTAGCTCATTTTTAAATGCGTTTAACTACCCTTAAAATTAATTTTGGTAGCATCCTCACATTCTGGTACTCGCCTCGTTATCCTTATTTCGAATTTGAACATTTGCATGATAATGTGGGCGCAGACTCCATTACCATTAAACACGATAATTACTAAGAAACTTCTACTTTACCATAACATCTAATTCTGAATTCTAAAACAAAACAGAGGGTTTAATCGAGAAGTTGTTAAAAAAACTACCTCCAATATGATAATAAAAGTTACAGAATTTGTGAAGGGACTTTGTATTTTAACGCAGGTGTTTTGCACTAAATTGTCGAGCGAGCGCGCACATTTGCGATTTTTGCAAGCCTCGACGTGCTAGCGAGCACATTTGGCCACTCGTTGCTTTTATGCTGCCTGTTGCTAATGATTTTTCGAAACGCTTTTGGTTGGTGCGGTTTTTTCGGTGGTTCAAGTCGCGTACTGCGCGCGTGATAGTGCCGTTCGGTCGTTTCCTCGTTCCACATTTTACAATAAAAAAATTAGTTTAATGAGGAATGGGCATGCTGGAGCTTAAAAATAATTTTCATGATAATAATTTTGTTTTTTTTACAGGACAGCTGAACGCGGTAAGTTTTTATTTACTTTTTCTTAACTTGCGGAGGTGAGGGTGAAGCTGATTTACTTAGCAGAGCATCCATCGTTTATTGTTTCGCATCTGATGTGAAATAGAACTTCACCAGGTGGAAGTTTCGTTAAGTTAATATACACAGTGCTCACAAAAGCACACTGTAATCATACAAGGTAGAGTATCTTAATGTTGTCGTTTGGCTTTGTAGCGTTTTGAATTATTAGTTAGTTTAAGATTGTATATAGGATAGGTCCAAAGATATTAATAATTTTGTTGTTCTACACGCGTTGTAACTGAAGCAAAATATTAACAAATGACCATACAACGTTTCGCAAGAAATAAATTTGTTTGGGATTGTATACAATACTCTTATACAGAGTGGAGTGAAACTCTTCTAATTTCAAAGGAAGTTTATGAAGCGAAGGATAGTATGAGTGTGGAGGAAATGATTCCATTAGACATAAGTACAAGGAGGTTCAAACATGATCCGGGACTGATTTCGTACAAAAAAATCAAATTGCTAAACACTTACTTGTACGTCAGTCTTCAACACACCCCTCTCCAGAGTCAACACATTTTTTAACGTTCTGTAAACATCCTGATGCTCTTTTCAAAAAAGGCTTTTGGTTAACGGCGTATCCATTCCCCACAGTCTGGATGACGGCGTTATTGTCTGCAAACTGCATGCCTTGCAAGTCTGACGTGAGCCTTCCGAACAAGTAGAAACCACTAAGGGCCAAATTTGCACTGTACGGCGGATGGGACAGAAGCTTCATTTTAATTTCCGGGGGGTTTCCATTGTTGTTTTGGCCGTATCAGGGGGCGTGCATTGTTTTGAAGAAATGCTACCCACTTCCCACCTGCATTTCGCTTGGATCGGAACTTTTCCTTCGCGTCTATTGCCGGGAGATCTGGGTAATAAGCTGCATTGACTGTTCTAGCAACCATTAGAATGTCTACATGGATAACCTTTAGCCAATCTCAAAAGAACGTTGCAAACACTTTTTCTGTCGCGCTTTCTTGGGTTTGGGAGAATTAGTATGCCACCACTCGCGTGATGACTGCTGGGACTCGGGAATGAAGTAGTGCATCCACGTTTTATCGGTGGTCACTATAGACTTCAAAAATGCACCACCTTCGTCTTCAAACTGCTGCAGGAGACAACTGGCAGCTTGCATGCGCATCATTTTTTTACGTCCGTCAAAGTACGTGGTACGCATCGTGCATTCACCTTGCGATAGTGCAGGTGGTTTTTACAATGTCTTCTACATTACCAACACTGATGGGCAGCATCGTTCCACGTTCCTTGATATTGCTGCGCCTATTCTCACGATCAATGTTTGGTTCGGTAACGGATGTTCGCGGCCGACGATCACTTACACTACTCAAATACACGGGTCCGTGAGAGACTCTTTTCCATACTGAGACGAGAAATTTGCTCAAAATGCGTTGTTCCACGCTCCGCGGTACCTTCTGTGCATTCGTCACTCCAGCAAATCCCAAACAGGATTAAACAGAACTAATAAGTGCGGCTTGTTCACAGACAAATCAGTCCCGATCATATTTGAACCTCCTTGTAGTCAGGAAATTTGTGGAAGAACGAACAGGACGCTTTTGCATACATTCGGAACAATAATTCTGTTGTGGCCGTACAACGTGCCTTTTGGGTGCGCTTTTACTTGCGTCTCTGGCTTCCGTTCGTAATCGATTTTGTCCTGGGTAGGGAACATCAGGGGCACTGGTTCTGTAGTACAAAGGCGAGGAGGAAGACCTCAGAGTGTGTGAACACCAGAAAACATCGATGCAGTAAGACATTTTATTTTATAGGGGGCGATCTGATGATGAATAGCCTGCCACATTTTGTAGTTGTTTTTTACCCGCGAAAGGCATTTGTGTTTGTAGGGGTGCGTTAATAAACAAAACTTTTTTATTAGAATAATAATAATAATAATCCACGAGATGTTAATGTAAGGTCTCTACACAGAGTATGACTGTTTGGTGTGCGGTTAGTAAAATTGGTGTTACTATTAGCCCGTACTATTTTAAGGAGGGCGCCCAATGGGTTACTGTTCCAACTGAAAAATGTTTGGTTCAAACAAGATGGAGTCACAGTCCATGCAGCAAAAGTTTTCCTCCATATGCTGCGTTAGATATTCCCGGGGCGTCTAATTTTTTAACATTATGTGGTCGCTCATCAGATCTTGTCCTATTTGTATTCTTCCTAAGGAAATATCTTAAATCTAGAAACTGCCAAGCCACACAAAATGCAATACGTCAATAAATTTGGCGTATTACTTAGCGTATGGCAGAAAAACTAACGAAGAATTTCAGAATAGTGCATCGAATGTGAGGAACACCATTTGACCGATACCCACTTTGGAATAAAACGTCTCTGTGACTTCGCTATGCAGAAATAAATTTTGTATGCCGGTTTTCTTTTATTCAACCTGAAAAGAGGGGGAGAGTTTCGGCTCATTCTGTAGTTGCGTCATGTTATCAAATTTTCTTATATCTTTGAAACGACAAACCAACTTTTAGCGATCATTATTAAAAATTATATAGATAATGTTTCAGAAAATTAACAAAGTATTTTACAATTTAATTTGTTTTTGTAATTAACTTGAAAGTAGCTTTTGATTATGTTTTACATAATATTTACAGCGAAAGTAATTACGCTGATGGTTTTTTAAGTTATCCATTAGCCTCATTTATTTTTTATGACATTCAATTAAACTTGTATATTTTTATCACAACCGTGCAAGTATTTTGTAAAAATGTTTATAGATTAATCCAGCTAATAATAATATAATGAAAATTTGTGCGGTCGCGATGTAACCTGGCAGCCGATAAGGTGAATTGTAATGCTCACAACTTTATTGCCTGTATCAGTTAGGAGTTAGACGCCGGCGAATGAGCACATGTAGTTTGTAGTCGTTACATTTGTATGATTGAGCGAATAGAACAGAGAACCTACATTAAAGTTTGTGCAACACTAGAACGACTTACAGATGATCGGAAATTTGTGATTCACGTTCTAGAAGAGCAGCAACCAGCAGAACACCAAGATATTGATAGAGTACGGGTTACAATTAACAACGATAAAAGATGAGCTGGGGTTAGTTACCAGAGCAAAAGGACATCGTATTGCAGTTACTTGTGAACCAGATTTTCTCAAAAAGGCATAACCAAAAATGAAACATAGATCTTCGGCTACAGTTTAGAAGCAAAAGCTCAGTTGTCTTAATTTGGATACTTTAGTTTTCAATATCCAAATCTTTCTTTCTCTATTATCCTTTTATCCTTACAGGCGTCGAATATTGGTAGGTTTCGTTTTTTTGGTTCATTCCTTTCATTTTTTTCTGTCTAACGTCATTTTGTTCATATCCTATACCGTTTTCCTCCTTGCTTTTCCTATCTCTGCAATTCCCTTCATCAACGTTAGTATTGGTTCTTTCCTTTTTCGTTTTTTGTTGTTTTTATTTTCAGTATTTGTTTCGATGGTCTGTTGCTGCCCAATATTTGTATATGTACGTACCATTCTATTTATTTTTCTCATTTTTTTCTGCTACACTTTCTTGTTCTAGTTTCCCTCTAATTTCTTCGTTTCTGGTGTAGTCTAGCTTGGTCTTCTCTGCCACCTTTGGAAAGTATTTCGTTTCTGCTGCAATCAGCTTTGGCTTGTGGTTTTGATGCATTATCCACATTTCGCTTGTGTTCACTATTGCATTGTATATTTTCACCTTTATTTTCCCAATTATTTCTATTTTCCCAAATATTGTCTTATTTATTACGTAATATATTATATTTACTTTCTGGTTCTATTGGCTATTTCAAGATCTATTCTCCCTCATTATCTATTACAGTTCCTAAGTATTCCATTGTGGTTTGGTTGGTCCTTTTACATTATTTCGGTTTGTTTTTGCTCTTTTTTTATTTGAATACATTATTTTGCTTTTTCTACATTTGCTTTCATTTTTAGTTTTTCATTTCTTCTATTCATATAATTTATCAATTTCTTTTTATCTGCTATGAGCACTAGATTGTCAGCATGTAGTAAGCTATCTATTCTGATTGATACCATATTCTTATGCCCCACTGTAGTCTGTAGTTTCTCTGTTCTTTGTCTCGTATTCTTGGGGCTCAGACTATCTCCATGTTTTATTCCCTTTCTGATGTTAAATGCTTCTGAGCGATTTCCATTTACTTGCACTTTAGTTCCTATGACTGGTGTTAATTTATGATTCGATTAGCTTCGTTGGCGTGCCTATTAACTCTAAACTGTTTTCTATTACTTGTCTTTGTACTGAGTCGAAAACCTCCTTTAAATCTGTAAATACGAGAGTGAGTTTTTCTCCCATCTCCATGTTCTTTTCAACGACTTGTCCTTATTATAAATATATTATCTGTTGTTTGCCTTTTCTCTCTATTGTCTGGGTATGTTTACTTGTATTGCCTGTGTTTGGTCATCTTCATCTGGCCAAACTTTGTTTATAGTGGTATCTCTAGGCTTGCATTTTTTCAAGATATTTTTTGTATTTTGTTGCTTTTATCTCTCATACCCGGGTCTGTTTAATTTATTTACGAAATCCTTTTGTTTTTTGTTTGGCCTTTTTCGCTAATTCTTTTACTCTTACACTAAACACTTTTCTTTTTAACCACATAGTAGGTTTTGTTTTTTCTTTTTTGTGTGTTATTGATATTTATTGTTACTTTTGTATTTAGTCCCACTTTATTTAATTTAGTTATAGTTTTTAGTTAATTTTCTTTGCCGTCAGTCAGGTGAACAGAGAAGGGTACTTTGCACCATCAGTTCTGCAGTCAATATCACGATATCAAAGTAAGAGGTATCCTTGTCAGTTGCTCGACGAATTATTATCAAATATCTTACGAAAGAGTTCGTGAAATAGTTTGTTGAGATGACGTGGGACAGTTAAGATATATACTGTT
The DNA here is from genome assembly GCA_036346155.1 of Sinelater perroti. Taxonomy (NCBI): domain Eukaryota; kingdom Metazoa; phylum Arthropoda; class Insecta; order Coleoptera; family Elateridae; genus Sinelater; species Sinelater perroti. The sequence goes on from JARFIY010000009.1 coordinate 746,396, forward strand.
AAGACTTAGTGAACGTATGGCGTAAAAAGTTTTTAACCGGATAAGGAGTTGAAAATGAAAGTCGTCTTACCAACCGTTTTCTCTGAAATTGAGTCTGAGCAATAAAGCTACAACAGTGTTCGGGGTATCAGAGACATTTTTTTACATTTACATCTCCTGGCTTTATATGGCTATCTAAATTTAAAAAAAAATCAGAACTACACTAGTAGATTCTTCCTACAATAGGTAGCTCTCTAGAATTATCATTTGTTTGAACCATTAAAAGTAGAATTTCGTAGGCAAAGATTTAACAACGATGTTGCTGGTGTCACAACCATTTTAATTTTATCGTAGCCGAATCAAAAAGCTACTGATCCGTTGATAGAAATATATTTTTAGCTCATGAGGTTATGTAAAAAACAATTTTATAAACTAGAATTCATATGCTTGTTCAGTAAATTAAAATTCCTGTTTATGTTTGAGTCATTGCGAGTGTTCTTCTATTTTCCCACAAATCATCGTGTACACAGGTACTATGTAGTATGGGGCTAGTTTTTTTTTGACTTAGAAAAATTAATTTTATGTTTGATTTCTCTATTATATTTGGTCAAAGATTCATATTCATATGTGCGGTTTGATATTTGTCTGTTCGTTTGGCATGTATAGGTTCTGTCACTGCAACGTATTTTGTGAACTTTCTAAGGTTAGTGGGGGTAATGGTTCTTAACCAAGAGAGTGAAGTCAGACGCTTTATAGTTGGCCGTATGTACATTTTTTTGTTTAGTATAAAGTCAATTTTAGCAGTGTTGTCTCTCATGTAAGCGAAGAACGTTCATACTTGAGTGGGAAGGCCGTGTTTTTGTTAAAAATCATAATGGTATCGGTTAAGGATTTTTAGAAGTCTATTTATCTTTTAAGGTTTTAATTTTGGTTTGTTGGTTTTTAGTAGTAGCAAAATTTTAGGGATTTGAGCAAGGTGATGGTAGTTTAAATAACAATTAGTATGGGCAAGTGTCTTATAGACAGAATGATAGAAACTGTTGTTGCAAAGACTTTCTTGTTATGGGGGGTGTCCAGGAAGTGAATTGTTTTGTTTGATTTCTATCATAAACTTGATATTGGTTTAAAGTTTGTTTGGGTATTTCTAGGAGGTCATCGAACATGTAAACATCGGAAAAAAGAAAGCGAGGGGTTTGCTTTCAAAATCAGGCACGAAAAGGTTTCCTACAAGATGTGCAATTGGTTTGGCGATAAAATTTGCGTTGAATGGTAAAATAGGCAATGGAATAGGCAATAGTTAATTAATTTGAGGGCGTCGTCTTCCAGATTGTGAGCAGATTTTAAGAGTATTAAAGACTTAAGGAAGGAAGTATTGATAAACAGAGAGACAACATCAAAACTGATTATTAGGTCATCTTTATGTACGGGAACGGATTCAAAAATTTCTATGATTTTCCTGATCAAGTAAAACCGCTTTAACGGTTCTAACGATTTTTAGGACTAGCAATAAAGCAGCTAAAGAGCATTATTATATGCATCCCAGTGTGTTCTTTCTTTGTCTTTGTTTTCCAAATTTGTCTTATTTGCCTGGTGCCTTCTGTTCTATTAAAGTTTATTATTACTCAATTCCCTTTCATCTATAAACTCCTTAGGAGGTTATACTTTCAAATATTTTTTATTTCCATCTTTCTTATTTTATCTTTCAGTGATCTTTGATTGTATATAACTAGTTTCCCTTGATTGTTGTTTATTATAATTACTTTAACTTTATTTTTTATTCTTTATTCTCATTTCTTCTAATATTGCATTTCATCTCTCTATTTTTGTTTGTAATTTACCCATATCTTTGTCATAATTACCACGCCATCAATGAATTTCCTTTGTGATATTTCTATTTTTTGTATTTGTAACCTATCTTTAGTTTCTTCAGTTTAAGGAGTATTTTTATTATTGTATCCATATATTATAAACAATATTGGCTTCTAATATTTCCACAATTTTAGTCTTTTCTGATCTCACAGTATTTATTATGTGACACTAATATAGTTTTTTTTAGTTTTTTGTATTATTTTGTTGCTGACACATCTATCTTTTAAGACATTTCATTGTTTTGTTTCCCAGTACTTTTTCCTGTAAAGCTTTTTGTCTCATTTGTTTTATTGTAAATATGTTGGTTTGGCGCACTCCCTCTACTTCTAAATCCGCTTTTTGGTTCAGCTAAGGTCTTTCCAGCGAATGCTCTTATTCCTTTATCTATAATTCGTTTGGGATCTTAATACCTGCACTTAGCAGTATTACATCTCTGTAATCATTACAATAGCTTTAATATTATTTTCCAATCGTTAGGAAATTGTTTCCTTTTCCATATTATGCTAAATATTTCTATCAATGTTTTTAGATTGTCTTCATTGTTGTTTTGTTTGATCTTGGTGTTTTTCGCTTCTTAATTTTATTTCTGTTTTCTTCAGTTCATCTACGCTTATTGCTTTCTCAGCTTTTTTAATTATTATGTCTATTATTTCCTTCCGTTTATTCTGGAACCATTAATAATTCTTGGAAACATTCTTTCTGTCTATTTGTCACTTCGTTATTCTAGATACGTTTCAGTTTTTGTTTATAAAGGTGCCTTTTATCTTTTTTAATGTTGTAATATTTTATAAATTAATTTATTTTGTTGCCATTTCTTTTCTTTTCTTGATGTTTTATCTTTCTCTTTATATTTATCACAAATGTTTACCTCTCTATTTGCTACTGTTTCTAAATTTCTTAATTTCAAATTATGTTTTGTTCCATTATAATCATACTTTTAAAATGATTCTATAGCTGTTCCTTATGCCTTTCTTCCACAAGTTATTAAGTTTCTAACTAGTTTTTCTTCCATTAATTTTCCGTACTTTTTCTATTACTTTATTTTTTATTTTAATTGATTTATTGTATATTTGTTGTTGTGGTATGTTATTTTCCTTTTTTTCTGTCCTGTAGTTTTTGTTAGTACTAGGTAGTTGTTCACTTTATTGCGTATTATAGCTTTTAGGATATTATTTTCTACTAACATATAGTCTATTATTGACTCCTCATAACTTTTCCATGTTTTTCCATTACAATTTTGTATGATTTATTTATTTCCAACTCTACTGTTAAAATCTCCTACTATTTTGACTTTATCAGATGCTATTAATAATTTTTTGTTACTTGCCGTTATTATTATTTTTTTATTTTGTTACTGTGCTTATCTTCTCTGATCTTTATTTTAGATTGAAGACTTGTTTTCCTAGGGTCGTTTGCATTTACATCCAAATTGAGCTGCATGTCAGTATGCTATCTTATTCTTTTATTTTTACAACTTTTGTTTACCCCAGTGATTGCTGATATTCTAAATTTATTTTTTCAAATTAATTTTTAATTTTTGTTCTTTTACTAGTGTGCTTTTAAAGTCTTACGTTTCCATTTTTCGCATTTTCTTGCAGTGTGTTTCACTTTCATATCTGTCCAGTTCTGTTTCTTCCTTTTTTTTATCAATTAATTTTTTATATTCCATGTGTTTATAAACACATAGTTCAACTAGAGAGCCGGAATAAAGACTGAATACTTTATGTTCTTTAATACGGGATCCGTTCTTCCGACGACCTGGCGTCTTGCTGCAGCGACGATTGAAAAGGGAGAAATTTGTAACGATGTTTTACAGCGAACGTACCGACCTGCTGACATTCCTTGTAGATTGCAACACTTCTCGGCTTTTTTCTTCATATCCTTGTTCGCAGTCCTGTCTATCTATGACTGTAAGCCTCAGTTTTTGATCTCTTGTTTCTACTACCACTTGCTGAAATATTTCAATTACAAGTTTGTCTTTTTTTAATTTTATTTTTAAATTTGATGATTGGTTATCATCTTTTATATCGTATTTTAGAATGTCTTTTACTTCTATTTTTTCTTCAATCCAAGATCCTCATTTTACTCTAAATATTCCTTTCTTATTGTGCCAGATCGCTGGTTAAATACATTTTTTAGTTTTTGTATTTTTGATAATACTTTTTTCCTAGGAATTTTAAGTTTTTCTCCCATATTTTCCATTTTAAGAATGCAATTTTTGAATTAATTATTGTTGCTACTTTTATTGTCGTTTTTATGACTTCTTCTGCGTTTATATTTTATCTCGTAATTATAATATTCTGATGCAACTTTTCAGGCTGCATAATTATTCTTTATTTTTGATACTTTCTTAATTAATGGTTCTTTACTATATACATATTTATTTTAGTACTTTCCTTTAACGTATGCAGCCGTTTGCGACTTTTCTTTTTAGTTTTGTTGGATTTATCTAACATCTACTATTTCTGACAATATAATTTTTAATTTATTTGCGTTATTACTTTTATATTCTTCCTACCTTTTGCTTTTCTCCCTTTTTACCTTTCTTATATTGCTTAACTTCCTTCTCTTGGTTTAATTGCAGATTTAGTTTTTAGGACTTTTCCTTCTCCCGTCCTTTATCCTTTTCATCATAGATATCCATCTATTCAAGTACTTTCAGCACTGTATATATTGCATTGAGCATTGCCTGTATGACAGCAAATTCCAAGGATTAGTTTGTCGTTTTTAAAACTTGTTTTCAGCAATAAAATAGGAGGTTGTGCGGTTCGTTTGTTTAATTCATATCTAATCTGATTAAAATCCTGCGACCGTATGGCTCGCTGCTATATTTGCAGTTGTTCACTCTTATGAATTATTTACGTGACACTGACCTGAATTTGGATTTTAGTATTGAACCATTGATTTACGGGTTTACGCCAAACTTAATCTCTTTTTTATGAATTATGATTATAAAGACAAATATTGGCATTTTTTATAAAACCTTCTGTCACTTTTAAAATACGTTTTATTGCCGACTGCCGCAGTTTGGTCGTTTGGAACGATTTTATTTTGTTATAAGCTGCGCATTTTAAAATAAATCGCTTTTGAGTCAATTCTGAATTTTTGATTCATCAGTAGAATATTTTTATTCACTTATTGCTTTAGCATATTTACACAAATATATTATAATGTATGTAACAATTGTTCCCCGAAACAGGCCATGAAGGCCTATGGGGTCGTAACAGGATAGGTCTGCTACAATCTAGAGCCTACGGTATACACAAGGGTAGTAACGTGGCTAGCGCTACGTACCGACCGTCTATTATCACCCCAGAGTTTGACCTCCAGATAGTCATTTATTGCAGCTTGAGTCAAGCTTTAAATTTTACATTAAAAAACTAGATAAAAATTACTTAATTTGCGCTTGAAGGTATGTACCATCTTATTGTATCACGCCATGAGAATAAAAATCACGTCACGTATTCACTCTGTAAATCTTTTCTCTTTTTTCATTAAACTATTATTTAATATTTACTATTTTGATCGATATCTACTGGTTGTCCACATTTACAAATATCATTCTTACTTAAAACTGAGTAGTTCACAGTAAAGAGGTCTTCTCTTTAGACACTACTAATATTTGAAGAGACTGCGTATTACTACAAATGCCTTAAACTGGTGTTATAGGTCTTCTTTTTATCTCTTTAAGACTTTATATCTCTTAGCTTGTGACAGGCTTTATAGTCTTAAAACTTATCCAGTTATTCTCTTTTAATTTCTTCTGTTCAGAGCAGCGTGCTGCCATTTCCCCACATGAATTGCTTTTAAGTCTGTTTTCACCTGGTTTAGTCATTCTGTCCTTGTATTCCACGATTCAGGGCTTGCTTTGTGACCCTTCTTCTTCAAGCCTCGCAACATTTTGTAACAATTGTAATCGATATTTTTGCATTTAAAAAATTATTTTTCGTTCTCAATTGTCGAATCTTTACTGATCTTTTGAATCATAGTCTACAATTCACCTCTGTCGGTCTTATGGTAGTCCTATATAATGACACTTTAGTAGCTATAGACATAATAGTCTTAAATATTTTTGTACGTCCTCTGACTAGATGGCTACTCATTTCCACTCTTTAATCGGTAATGATTCTTCATCTACATATCTCTACATATTCTTAGGCGGCTATTATTAAATATCTTAAAACATTCTCCATTTCTACTCTCATTCTAGCAGTTAGCGCTAACTCACCGGCGTATTGAGTACATTGTGATGGTAAATTGTATGTAATTTGCACTATTTTTATTTTCCCTTTTTGTGGCTGTGGTTAACTATAAAGGTTTTTAACATAAATTTATTAATTCGAACCTTAGTTTTAGAAACAATTAATATCACTTTTATCAGTTTGGTTAGAATACCTAAAACTTTTATGGCTTGGTAGAGTTTATCCCTTTTAATTTTGTCCTGTTGAAAGCGATGAATATCAAACATAAGGGTACTTAGGAAGTTTCTGCCATCTTCATATATACAGGTTGTAATACAGCTTCCAAACATTTGCTTGGCATCATTTTGTGCTGCCATATTTCAGTTATAATTTCATGAAGACTGGGACAACATTTCGTGACCCAATTTTAGTACTTCTGCTGTAATACCATCCCCTCAGCACACTTTATTATTTTTCAAATACTTTGCATATTTTCCTGCACTTTCCTTCTGGCTTTGGTTCTTGTTTATTTTCTGTTACTGGCCATCGTGTATATTCTTGCTTTATTTCCACTAATAAGTGCCTACTTACACTCATTGTTCTGGTTGGACTGGTGTCCAATAATGTTTCGAATGCCTTCAAAATTGTTTCTTCCAAGCTCCACCATTTTTCTTCTATACCTAAATGATTCTCACATTGTCTTGCAATTACTGTATCACACTCATTGATTTTTTTTATTGCTAACTTTTAGATTTCCTCTTTATGTTTCTTCTTTCCATTAGTCTCTGCGTGTTCGCTATAGTGACCTATTGTCGACTTATATACTTTCCTTCAACCCCCCATCGCATTGAAATCTCCAACCACCATTTTAATGTCATGGTTAACCAAGCATTGCAGTGATAGTGCATCTTTACAAGTTTTTTCGTTTTGTGCGAAAGTAAACATAGCGAAACTAAAAAACAAAGACTGTGGATAAATTTCCTAATAGGAAAGGCAACAAGCAACAACGGAAAAGAACGATCAAGCGATAATGCGTTAATATAAACGAAATTTAAACTTAACACTTTGTCAGGCTCTTATTGAACTTACCATAAAGTGTGTTGCATAGTAAAATGCGACCGTGAAACTGTCGTTTACTCAAAATTATCTAGAAAAACGTTGTTTGTTAGTGAATAAAGTTTAAGAAGAGATTGCGACAATGTTATATCTACTGACAAGTCGTCTTTTGGCTATGTATAACTTGGAAAGAGTAAATTAGAATGCATAAATCGTATTCTGAAGCTAATCCAATAAAAATGTTTGATTCTACGGTAACTATATTAGCAGGAAGACCATCACAATGGATTCGTCAGTTATGGTGTTCTCTTTCTACTACTGACGCTTGTAAATTTAGTACACATTATTCGAATTCTATGCAATACTCGGTTTAAACGTTGACTGGACATTCTGTTACGATAATGTTTAGCAAGTACTTTATAAACTGCATTTAGTTTTGTTTTTAAAATAAAAATCCATCCTTAAAATCGATTTGACACTCCTGTGGGATTGATTGTATTGCGCTCTAAAGTTTTTTGGGGTTCAATATAGGTGAAGAATTGAAATCTTGTGGAACTCTGTCTAAGTTACTCCTATGTTGTCGTAAAATTAATTGTTTTTTTTTGTATTGCTTTCTTCTAGGTTTTGTTTCTATCATAGTCCTTGTTCTTTAAAGGCATATCCTAAATCTGACAAGGAAATTGTCTAAGTGAGTGTTTGCTCTTTTAAAACTTTTTACATCCTGTAAAACCTTCATGTTTATTGTATCAACTAAGGTGTGGTCTACTTGATTAATTTTAGTGACGTCTGGTGATCTCCACATACCCTTTGAATTTGATTATCCTTAACTCGTTCCCATTACTTTCTGCCTGTCTATTGAGTGTCCTATCAGCGGCGCATATACTTCCTCTTTCCCCACTGAAGTTTCCATCTACGATTTTAACATGTGTTAGCCAATTTCTGATTTCTCCGTACTATTTGCTTTTTGCTCTTTATTTTTGGCCTCACTGGGAGTGCACTGATATTCTTATGTATTACTTTCAACCTTAAGCTGCGTAACTTATCTGATATCGGTTAATATTTGACTATTAGATACTGATCCAAAGAATCTTTGACCACTCCCGCTTTTAAAAAAATGTCCTCTAGCTCTGCTATGTTGTTTCTCATGTACTTAGCTTTAAGTAGGACAAGAGTAATTATGTTATATATTTTTAAAACAGCTTGCAGATTTTATTAAAGCGCCCTCTTTGTATTTCTTGCATCAGAAACCATATTGTTTCTTCCCTTCAATCAATTTTGTGTAATTGTAATTTTTAAAGGTTCGCCCTTTCTTGTAACGTTTAGTTTATTGTTGTACTATCTATTTGTTGTTTTTTATCAAATTCTCCGTTTTTATATCCTAAATCTATACATCTCCGGCTTTCGTCGTCAATTTGTGATAACTGCCTTGCATGCTCTTTTTTTTGCCTTTCATCTTGAGCTGTTTTTCTAATTCTTGCTTAAATACGACTCTCTTTCCACGTTACATCGAGATCTTTGAAAACTTCAGTTATTCTTATTTTCGCTTCTTAATAACTGACTTTCTTGTTAATACTCACGCTGATATCTTCTTGTTTCATTTACTGTTTATCTAGGTCTTTGTAGTATTCCTTTCAACTACTGTATATCTGCAGAAATATTATATTTATCCTTTATCCGGTAGTTTTATATAATATCTTATTACCTGCGGCTTTTACTTTTAACAATAGCTGTCTTAGCAATTGAAAGATTTACTCACTTCAATCCAATTATGTGAAAACTTGCTGGGTAGAGTCTAAAATTTAGACTTATTTACTATTCGTGATGGAAACTAATAGAAATTTTCCGCCTTTTGTTGTTTTTACATTATAAATATTAGCATGCCAAAAGTTCTACATTTTCTTGCTTAAATAATTTCATTATAGATACAGTTTTACCATAACTTCGTCGAATAAGCGAACGTAATACATTTGTTATTCAGTTGGTGTCCCTTAAATCAGATTTGCTGAAATTTTTATTTTTTGTTTGACGTGATGCAATAAACTTCATTATCGTTATTTGTACTTGCTGGCAGCCTGTCGGTCCAAATTAATTTTGTAAATTTGGCGGCGTTGGGCGGTACTTTGTTTTTAGGTCTCTGGTAGACAAGCATAAAAATAGCTTCTGACGCAAAAAATACTTTAAATAATTTATCAAAAATGAAGTGTTTATTAGAAACAATATTTTAGTGATTTTAATTAAAACTCTTTCCATACACAGATGTTAACGTGGATCAATAGATTCGACAGCGTTCCGAAGTATTTTGTTTGAATTTTTTTCTTATACAGTCTATTGGAATTGGGTCTGCATCAAGGCAATCCTTTACATCATGATGATGGTGGTGAAAACTCTTTCAGATGCGTAAACTGGTGGACTTTTGCAACATATTTAAGTAAACATTACTAGCGACAGTTTGGTTAAAAAAGAACGGCCCAGGATGTTCACTTCTAACACCCCACATCACACTTGTAACCCACATAGTAAGTCCACATGGTAGCCTCATCACTCTAAACAGTTTACGACAAAACTGCATCTTCTTCACATTTGTCCAGATACTATTTACAAAACTGTTTCTAACTCAATGAACACTTTATTTATTACCGTTTCAAGAGCGAGTAAATTTTTTGAGATACCACCCTGTATTACAAGAAGACATTAATTTTACATTAATGTTATTATAGTGAAGGTACAGCTAAAATTTGTAGCTTAAAGGAATTAGGGCACTTTCAACTATTACCTCTATCCAAACTAATATGAGTCACAATTTGATTCATAATGTGGATACTTGTAACTTGATCTGGGATAGTTGGGGTATTTATCTGTTAGCAACAGAGTTCAAAGAAAAAAGATATTCTGCATTAAAAAAATTTTTAATTTACTTTTTAGTATGTAGATTTCGGTGGATTATAAATGTTGGTAGGAATGACTCTTGGAGTTCGGATATGTAGATGATTGAAACTTGAATATTTTTTTCTTTTTTCGAATGATTCCATACAGACGTCATATGTTAGGTTACCACTGTTATTTCTGTTTTTCTTGTATTTCCTTTTAGAACTCATGTTTTGTTTTGTTTAGTTCTTTTTTATTCTTCCACCTTTTGTAACTATCCGTACAGGCTCCTTCTGACTGTGTTCCATCTTTTTTTTTCTATTTCACTATATGCTTGTCTCTTAATTCCACACATCCTTGTTCCTTCTTTTAATTTTTGTCAGTGTTCATATGTTTAGTTTTTTCCTTGATTACTGAAATATATATATATAGCCTCTTTCTTTTTTATAGTTTATTTCTAGTGTCATATGTAATTCTTTTTGACCTATTATTTTCTATTTTCTGATCATTATAAGAACTTTGTATTTAACATAACTGGTTCCTTTTTGTTTGTAAGTTTGTCATCTTATATTCATATCTAATTATCTATTTACAGTTTTGAGTATCTCACTAATTTTGATACTTCTATTTGTGATATGACGCAGTCAAGCTTTTGATCTTTTGCGATTCGTTTAATAGCAAGGTCTAGATTTATGTGCTAGCGTTCGTGAATCTAAACTATTGAAGATACACTTATTAATAGTGATTACTTGAGTTTTTGGTCATGATAAACTGTTGTCAAATAAAAGTTTGTAAAATAGGAACAATGAAACTCAGGATTTTAATATACGTTGTTCATTCAATGTTTGCTCTTTCCCCTTACTCGATAGATCAGACGAGACGAACAAAAATGTACAATGAAATTTTGTGATCTGAGGTCAAATTCTTTTAAATAAGCCATTATAGGTCTTGACTTATTAATTAACCGTTCCTTGTATTATACTGCTTTGTTTGTCTATTACTGTCCTTGATAATGACTGCACGGTCAGACGATTATTTATTAAAGCGCTTTCATTGATACTCGCATGAAGTTACCTTCAGTGACTACCAAAATCTGTAAATTTTGTCTTTAAAAGTATGCTAAAATCAGCTTTTGGTTGACTCGTCGTACTTTTCAAAATTCGTATGTATCGCAGCAATGCACCAGATTATGGAGGTATAGATATCATAAGCGCGATACGTATTGTGTTATGTCTCTACGACAAGCTTTTGATAAAGTGTGTATAAGGCTGTTCATAATAATTATCTAATACATTATTTTCTATTTTTATCATATGTTTGTATTTTAACATAACTTTCCTTTTTTGTTTAAGTTTGTCATCTTATATTCATATTAATTATCTATTTCCAGTTTTTGGTATCTCACTATTTTTTGATACTTCTATTTGTTATTGCGGCATGTTCTCATTTTTTGATCTTTTGCGATTCTTCAATAGCTTCTAATTTATTTGTAGCGTTTTTTCTTTGTATTAAGTAACTTATTAATAGTGCTACTTGAGTTTTGAGTTATTGTTCTTTGTCTTATTGTTTTGAACTGGCAATCAGCTTACTTTTATACGTTGTATTAAATTTTACTCTTTTCCCCCTTTCTCTTGTTAGTAACGTAAACTGTGCTATTGTGATTTCAAATTCTTTTAAATGTGCCATTTTAGGTCTTGACTTTTTTATTTAACCGTTCCTTGTATTATATGCTTTGTTTGTCTATTACTCTCATTCTGATAATGACGCACTCAAATTATTTATTAAAGCGCTTTCATTGATACCAGAAGACCAGACTACCAAAAATGTAAATTTTGTTTTAAAAAGATGCTAAAATAGCTTTTGGTTATACTGTCGTAGTCAAAATTCGTATTTATCCACAATGCACCAGTTATCGAATTATTAACCATATTATGGAGAGGTTAGATTCAAAGCGCGTACGTATTGTGTTATTCCTTGACATACGACAAGCTTTTGATAAAGTGTGTCATAAGGGCATGTTACTCAAAATCAAAGTTATACTTTCCAAGCCAATTGTACTTAAATTTTATCTATCTGAAAGGTTTTTTTTTTAAATTAGGATTAACAACATAGTGTTTGGCTACCACCAAATTACCACAGGGTAGTGTGCTGATACCGTTGTTATACCTACTCTACACTAGAATGGCCACATTCGCAGACGATACGGCTACTATCTCAGCGAAAGAAAAATCTCAAGTAGCAGCAAAACACCTACAAGATTGGTTCAACAAATTCATAGTTAATCCTGACAAATCTGAACAAGTCACATTTACCAACAGACGACCAATAAGTCCTCAGTTCAGAATCAATGATGCCCCAGTACCCCAGTAAACTGAAATAAAATATCTAGGTCTGCATCTAGATCAGAGGTTAAACTAAAATACACACATTAAGGCTAAGCAAAAACACATTGACATTAAAACTAAACAAATGAACTGGCTAATTGGGAGACGATCCCAACTTTCTCTAACGAACAAGAAACTTTTGTATAAAACCATATTAAAACCCATATGGATCTATGGGATCTAACTTTGGGGATATGCAAAGGTTTTTCTTGCCAAATTCCTTCAGAGATGTTAATTAAAGATGATTATAACAGGAACAGCTACTCCGTGGTATATAACAAATGTGGAGCAAAGAACATATAACGACTTAACAGGACACGAAAACAAACTAATAGAGCAGCTGCCCAACCTACCAACCAAACGTCATCAGGAGATTGAAACGCCAATGGCCACACGACTTGTTGTGATAATTCAATCAACATTAGAGTAACATTATTGGGGAAAATGGCAATGCTCATGACAACCTACATGATATGTAAAACAGCATATCATTTACTAATTACTTGTTTAAATAAGTAGATTATAAATATGCAAAAAAAATTTTAATATCGTGTTTAGTATGTATATGTAATTAATTTAAAATGAGTGCAAAAAGAAATGGAATATCGTGCAGTAATCGGCTTTTGTTAATATGAGGGTGCGTCAATTATTTGTTAACTCCTAAAGGGCAGTTTGAGAACTACACCCTTAAGACCACTGAAGTATTCGTGTGGCGTAGCAATTTTTTGGTGGTCACCTACGTCACCCAAGGATCAATGTGGCAGTGAAGAATATTCGCATTTTCGCGGATGACTGAAATTGCTTTTGAGGTCGTAATAAACTACAACACACAGTACCTGGGTATCGGTTTCTCGTCTTTTCTATGAAGAACATAAACAACGTCTCGAAGTCAGCAAACAACTATTGCATTAGATCATTACCTGAGATGAAGCTTCGGTACGTCAGTACACACCCGGAGTCTAAATAGGCCAACGTGGAAGAACGGAAGAAAGAAGAATTTACACCAGTCAGAGCGAAAACCCAGCTTTCTGCTGGAATGGTTCTTACAACTGTATTTTTTATTTTAAAGATGTGCCATCGAGATGGCAAATAACATAGCGGCCAGCCCACTGTAATAATAGACAATCTGGTGGAATGAATGGATATAAAATATATCTTAAAAATCCACTTTCCACAAATTTGCAATTGTTATTAAAATTTCTGAAAATTTTACAAGTAGACAAAGTAAAGTAGAAAAACTGAACTCCAAAAATGCTAACAGAAGTGTGCAAATAAAAACGTGCGACTGTAGTTCAACTATTCTTGCTACCATACCAAGAAAAAAAGATTATTTTGTAACCATTTCTCCACCGAGAATGAGACTTGAATTTTCTACATGAATGTTGGGGATACTCACCTTTCTTGGGATATATGGGGAGTTTTGCTTACTGGTTTTTGAAAATACTTGTTATGACACTCCAAGAAATCTTAGATGTGGGTTGCTGTCTAATGAATCAAGCATAGAAAAATGATTCTCTATACATATAGACTAATGACTCGCGTCAGTTTGAAGACGATTATCAGTTTCTTGATAAGTTTTAATCAGTCAAGAAGCTTAAGCAACATCTATATATTTTTTCCGACTTTATGGTAGGTGGCGAATTTTATATTGGTAAAAATATTTTCATATAATATAATTGTTTGACCTCTTGGAACGTTTCACTACATGAATTTCAAAAAAAAACAAAAATTCTGCACGCTAGAATACATCTAGAAACACTAAGATACATTTATTGACGATTTTCTGAATTTTAATGAAAATTTTTATGTGTCATATGATATGAGGCATTTTTCAGAGTTGTCGCGTTGATTTCCAATCTGGCCAATGGCTAATATTTTCTTTCTTTCTTAGCAACATTTCTGTGGTTCATTTTACATAGACTTTCAGCCATTTCTTCTTTAAAATCTGCCAGCCTTATTTTGTCTTCTTTTAGTGACCATGAATTTAAAGCAGTCACATCCAACAGACGGTGAAATATTCAGAGGTACCACTTCTTTGAGTGCCTCTATTGTTGTGCCTCTCTAGTAAGTCATCAAGCAGGTCAACATCACCAATGTGTTTATTGTAGTGTTTGACAACATTAGGGCATTTTATTGGGACATTCTTTCTCATCTTCCTATCGCACTCTTTCAACAGTTGCAACCATTCAAACAGGTACCCCTCTTTGTTTCTTGTTCATCTCACTCTCTAGAGGCAATTTATTGTTAAAATTTCTATTTTCTCGGCTGTTCCTAATATATAGATTTCCTTATTGGCTAAAACACAAATAAGTTAATAAATATTTAACAATTATCACTGGAGAGGCAGGCGTGTAAATAGCCGCTCTCGTGGATGCGGTGTTGGATACGATACCGATGCGGCTCGTAAGGACCAACAATGGAGAGGCAGGCGTGTAAATAGCCGCTCTCGTGGATGCGGTGTTGGAACGTAGTACGGCCCGTTTGGAACGTCAACCGAGAAGGCCCAAATCCTCCCTTAAACGGCCGTCGCGTAAGCGGATGGGGGCGGCTACCGATATCCACCAACGAATATTGCCAAATCGCTCACCTGAATCGGCTTCGGCTTCGTCTTCGTCGGCAATTCCAAAGTGGCCGCCTCTGCGGTGCGGATCGGGTTTCTGCGGGTAGCGAATGTTCTTGCGGGGTGAAGACACGACCGAATTGGTCGCGCTGCGGATGGCGAGTTTCTTGCGGGTTGAGACACGACCAAGTTGGCCGAGCTGCGATGCGTGAATGTGCGGTGTTAAAACACGACCAAATTGGCCGCGTTGCGGATTGCGAATGTATGCGGTGTTAAACACGACCAAATTGGCCGCGTTGCGGATTGCGACTGTTTCCGGGCTTCGCGCCTGGCTTGGCGGTAGGTCTTTTCGGGCAATTTGCATTCGCCAGCACCTTTCAAATCATAAGGTGCCGCCGACGGCGTATGCAGACTTGTCGGCGGAGCAAAAGCCCATATGCCGTTTTGTGTGCGACGGCAAAACGTAGCAGACATCACAGCCGCCAGCATGCGCCGCGATATAAAGCGGTTCAAGGGCGAAAAGGCCGCCACACCAATCACAATAAACTTTATAGTTTTTGGGGTTCTTTCTATTTAGATGAAGAACAAAATTATCAGAAGCACATCTTCTGTGTCTTTCTGACTTGTGTAGGTCTCAAAATTTAAGAGTACACAGATACTTCACATAGCACAAAGAGTTTGTAGCCACACTTGTGTAACTTTGATAGAAGATAGTGTTTCAAATAACTTTTTGTCTTAGCACTTTTGCTCATCAGTTGATATACATTCTTCCACAGAAACATTCTTGGAGTTCTTGCGTAACTCTTCAACTACTAGTCGTATTTCGAAGAGATAGGCATGACCTGGTTTCCTCTGAGGCACTGCATCTTCATTAGTTGCAAAATACATGTAATGAATTTTCTCAAAATGGGGGACCGACATTGTTTCTTGGACCAACTTATTTTCAAATGATGGTCTTAAGTGGTCCTTGAAACTTGAAACATGAACGTATGACATTACAATACATATACCAATGGATTTTCTGATATCAACCTTGGTAATTTCTTGCGGCTTGCCTAAACATTTGACTTTCTTCTATATAATCTGCAACTGACCAACCATGCCATCTAGCAGCTGCTTTGAAAACCACGTGGTAATATCGTGGAGTGTCTCATATCTGTTACGCCATGCAGTAAAAAGACAAAACCATATGGAAATGTGTGTACTGTACCACATATGATACAAAATACTGTGAAGAGTTAAAAGTGGAAGAGACCAGAAGAAGTGAAAATCTGACAGGGTTAAGTCTAGCGAATACAATATTAGATTTTGTGGTCGATGTTCTTGAACAATATGACATAAAAGTGGTATTCTGGATAATTGCCAACGCTGCAGTTAATTTTCCTGTAATTTGGCGGAGATATTTGATCAAGAACTACTCCAAAACATTGCCTTTCAGTTTTTTCGATTGTTCATAGTTGAAGTTTTCGTCCCGGAATCTCTGGAAGCACTATTTACACTACTTAATACAACACCTTAGTCTTGAAATGATTGCTCTACCATCTGCGTGCTGTTTTCTTAAAAAATCAACTACAATTTTACAACGGGTCGCTCTTCTTTAAGGGACTGCGACTGTTTGCAGCCTTATAACTTTCCCAAAGTAACTTCAGTGTAACTAACAAAGAGTTATGTATATGGTTTTGTTTGAAACTCTCTTCGCGA
Organism: Sinelater perroti; assembly: GCA_036346155.1. NCBI lineage: Eukaryota > Metazoa > Arthropoda > Insecta > Coleoptera > Elateridae > Sinelater > Sinelater perroti. Next base: position 762,991 of record JARFIY010000009.1, read on the forward strand.
CACTCTCTTTATGTTCTTTCCTATTACTTTAGGATAATGAAATTCTGCGATTATTCTAAGTTGCGGCTAAAAGATTCAGCGAGTTGTGAATTATAGAGCAGCAGCTGTGATACTTTTTAGGGCCTGCGAAGGAACAGCCCGACGGAGAGTTTTCCTGACAGCCTATTAAAACTAAAGGGCGAAGTAGGGAAGTGTCCGAAACAAGAGCGAGACTTCCGAAAAGTTCGCGCGGCCAAGTTGTCACCGTAACTCTGGATAGCCTTCAGCCCGGCGCGGCTTAAAAAGCGAACTTTCCATATTTCCGCGCCCCCGGGGCCGGGATAAAGGCTCCCGCGGCGCTTTGTTCCGCCGGCGGCGTCGGCGCCCCGCGGCCTTCTTCGACCTAATGGTATAATTACCCCATGCGCGGTGCGTCACTTGCCATCATTAGGTCAGCCGCGGGTGGCAGCCGAACGATGCAGTTGCTGGAAAGGCAAGGGCTCCTCCTTAAGTGGCTCGTTCAGGGCACTCCACGGCGGAAGCGGCCCTTTGTGAGCGGACGCGCCCGATTGCGCTTTCAGTTGGCGCCTGTAGCAAGACGCTTTAAGACATACTCCGCCAAGAGCGTGGAAGGGGGTAGAAGACAAACGGGAACTGTCAGTTTTCGCCAGTAAACGAGCGGCTGTTTCAAACCTTCTGACCCACTTCTCAATATTAGCAACCGAACAACCCCAGATGAAATTTGGAGAACAAATTGCAGGAGCGTGAAGTGGAGCGACTTTCATAACTACGAAACCAAAATTTAAAAATTCGTAATATGGTGCGTCTCTAATATGAATTTTTGTGCCGACGATGTATAGATATATGGGCATCTAATCTTTAAATTGTTCTTAATTTTTTTGTGTGTTACTTATCTTTATCTTGAAGGTTTCTTTCTTGCAGATGGAGCTTATTTTTTGTTTTTCTGTACATCTGTTTCTCTTTCTACTTCATTCTATTTTCATGTCTCAATTGTTATTGCATAACTATAGTTTCTATTTTTTTATTTCTTTGTTCCCTATAATTTATTTTGTCTTTTAATAGCTTTTTTCTTGTGTTTTTTGTCTATTTTTAATCTTAAATATTCTCAACTGTCACTGTAAATATTCTTTTCGTAAGTTTTTTGATTTCTTATTCACACTTAAATATTTTGCCGATCTGGCTTTTGTATTCTTTCTTAATTTCTGTCTTATTGATCATCTTCGAATTGCAACGTATAAATTATTGTATTGTGCAAGGGTAAGTCGATCCTTGCATATTTTCTTTTTCAGTTTTCTGATGCTAAAACCTCCCATAAACGAAACGGACACGTTGTTATAAGCTTTTTGTAAATAAATAAGTAGCAGACGTACAATTCTTTTGGTTTATTTCTTTTGCCTTATAAAAACAGAAGAAGTAGTCTGTACAGGAACATCTGTCTGGAGGTCACGCTGTTCTTTCACTTATTGGTTGTTACATTCTTTTTCTATTAATTCGTCCAACATGCTTCTGTACATGTACTAGGCTATGTGTGAATATTATAGTTATTTCTCTAGAGTTGCCACATTCAAAAAGATCTTTTGAATTTACGCATACCACTGTTTTAATATTTCTATTTTAATGTCTTCTTAGGTACTAATGTTTTCGTTTTTCATATTTCTTATTGTTCTTTTTACTCTTCTTACTTTTATTCTATTAGAATCTTTCTATTGTGATGTATCATTTTCTTTAAATACAGGTTTTTTCTCTACCAGCAGGGTCGTATATTACTTTTTCATTGTTTTCCGATTATGTTTTCCTAACTATTTACTTCTTGTTTTCTTTAGTGCTATTAATAATCTTTATACAACTTTTTCCTCTCATATAGATTTACATCCATTTTTGCACTTCTTATCTTATATTTTTCTTTCTCCTTTGACCTTCACTCTTTTTCTGATATGTCATTATCTGTTTTTGTATATTTTTGGTATTTGACTATATTAAATATATTTTTTAGTTTTATTGGATTTTTTCACTATTCCCCTTCTATTTTCGTATCAAGATATATAATAATTTTTGCTTTAAAATGTTCACTTTGTGTATTCATATTTTTAAACTGGTATCCTTCTACTTGTTTTTCTAGTATAAGTAAGATTACTTTTAGAAGATGTAGAACTAATCCGCATTTTGAATACTCTAATATGCTATGTTCAGGTTGAAGCTGACTCTCTTGTAATGATAATAATTGGTCTTAAATATCTTGTAGTTTGCATACATATATACTTGTAGCTATTTTTATGTATAAATAATTAATTTTATACATTCAGACTATTCTGTGCACATACAGGCAGTTAAGTAAGAGGGTGTTTGGGTTAATGTACATAAAAGTTATTTAAAAACATTTTCAAATACATGGAAACGTTGAACTCCATCAGAACAGATGCTATTGTATCAATAATATGTCTAGTCACTACGGCGAATATGCGAATGTCCTTCTTAGTTACGCTAGTGCTTGGACGACGTCGATTTTCAATCTCCTTTTATTGTCCTCACAACTTCGAATGGTTGCATGCGCTCCGGCATGAGAAATTTTATAATAATCTGGTGCACAATGGAAAAAGGTATCTTTTGAATTGACATCGTCATGCTGACTAAAGAAGTAGGAGAACAAAGTACATCCTACACGAGAAATTTTCTTTAGGGCGATGTTTCAGAAGGCGCGCTTCTCTCCGTTTACAGTCACGTTTAGATACGCTACAAGGTTTGAGCAACGGATCCTGCTTAATTAGACCATCAATCAATGAGAAGATTTACCTGTTAATCCTTTGAAATATTTTTCATATCTATGGGAAGTTCCAAATTTTTGACAGCAAATTGTCGGTTATTTTGATCATAAAGATAACTTTTCTGTTATTGTCGTCATCACTGTTAAAAGTTTGAAGCTGCTTTGCTATTATATAATTGGTCACTTCAGAAAAATTACCTCAAGACCTTATTTAGCACCTATATTGGAGCAGTCCAACGCCCATAAGAGACGATCACTTCCATTCACCCCAGGTCGCGTTAAAAAAAGAAATTCTGGTTTATATTTTATTCATTCACATATTTACCTATCTGTCCTATTATCTTCAACTTAGAGTTTCTCATTGAATGTATCTTTAACTGGTACTAGTTTAACATTGTTTGGTGCATATATTCCAAAAACACCAAAATTCTTCTAAATACTCGAAAATGTATGGCTTTAAACTGTTTTATGTTCTTTTCTTTCGCAATTCTTTCCCTCGTTTCTGTTATTATTGTAGTCAGGCTTTTTTCTTCTTATATTATGTAGACCTATTTTATTCTAGCGCCTTGTACGTTCCGCGTAGTAATACTCAATGTCCTTGACCTTTGCTGGGTTCGTCTGTAGTCTGATATTTTATGCATGCTATATATTTGTCCAGCCAATTCCAGTACCCTACCGTTCTTTTCCACTAGCCTTTGATGCGTTAGCATCTCCTACAAGGCAACATTACCCTAACCCTGACGTAGGATATTTACAGGGTTAGTTAAGACCTATTTTCCAACCTGGCTTCTTTATATTGCTTTAGTCTCTTTCTTAGTTCTGGTATAATTTTTTAATTTGTTTAACATAGTGTGATCTGCTATCTTTCGCACATCTTTCTATGTTTTTGATACAGGTACTATCATTGGGTAGGTACTCAAAAATGTGATTGTTCAATACTGCTCTATTTCCTTATGAAGGAAATTGGTTCCTAGTTATAGGTGATAATACGCGCCTTTGCCTTGAGATGTACTGAAAGAGATCTTTCTTTTGCAACAACTTGCTATTGTCATCCGCATTATGCCACATCATTATATGGTTTGCATTTATACCAGAAAATATGATAATTTACGTTTATATAAAGTATGGAATATTTACTTTAGCCGATTTTGTAGTAGGTAGACCAATTTTGAGTAATACTTCAGCGCTTTTGCGTTAAAAACTAAAAACGTTTCATATTTTTCTACAGTCAAAAGTCTAACTATCTATCTCGCATCGCAGTTGTTATAGTCTTGTGTGTCGTCAGTTGTCTTCCTTAATTTGACGTTTTTCCATGTCCTATATAACTCCATATTTCCATGTTCTTTGTGGCCTCCTTTTTGTTCTTTTATTAAAAGGACGATTTGTTTGACCATCTTATGTTAGACACCCATATGGCATGTCTATACCATACAAGCTGACGAAATTCAATTCTGTCTGATATGTTTTGGTTAACATTGGTTTATTTATGTATGACAATCTTTCTCGCATGATCTAGTTTTGAGACCGCGCAGGATCGTCTTAAGAAATTTATTTCCACCACATTTAGTCCCTCTTGGTTCTCAACGTCCCACTCCATATTAAGATGTTTCGCGATGATACGACAAGTGTTTTCTTCATTTGAATGCTTGTTGACCACAAGATATTAAGCGGTTGGACTCCTCCGTGTATTTACCCGTTACGTGTAAACATAGTTTTTCACTTTATAACTAGTTCTGTATTCATGTTTATTTCCAATTACTGGATATTTGGCATTCTTCCATTAGTTTATTATCATAAAGAATATGTGCTTTTTATCAATTGCAATCAAGTTCTGGTTATCACTAAATAGTATCTATTAAATTATTTACGTTTCCTTTCCCAAACTTCATATTTGGTTTTTGCGGCCAACTTCTTTTTGTTTCTATTTCAGTGTGCATGAAGTTTTGGATCTTCAGTATCCTTCGCAGAAAGCTAGTTGTGGTAAACTGTTTTAGTAGGCTAAATTAAGGTATTTGTTTCGCGGGATCACCAGCCTTTTTATTTCTAGACTCTTTTTAGCTGGCTCATGGGTATATTTTTCCAACTGATAGTACATACTTTCAGATGATTCCTCTCGCAATATCTCTCTCTTTAATAATTGAATTACCCTCCCTATATATTTTTACTTTCCTTATCCTATAATAAGGAAAGTAATGTAATCGGCGGAAATTTGACCTACTTAGTTTTTTATATTTCTGGACGAATTATAGCCTCAGGACACCAAAAAAGTTGGTTTGGGCCATTGGTTCGTGTGTGTGTGTCTGTATGTCGGTCTGTCAGTAAACAGGATATCTCGAGAACCGTAATAGCTAGAGACTTGAAATTTGGTATGCAAGTGCGAAGCTTTTGGTAAAAATCGGCCGAGTCGTTTGGTCGCAAGGTCACAAAATCGGTCGCGAATCTAAACGGTTGAAGATACAAAAAATTCATGAGAATAAAAATGATTTGTTGTTACTAGATAAACATGAATTTAAAATAAAAGTTGGTAAAATAGGAACTCAAAAAAAAAATTGAAACCTAGGATTTTTGTTAGAATTACCCAAATAAGGAAAGTCGTGTAATGTTCACACCAGATTTTGTATTGTTGTAGTTCGTACTGTTTTAATTTTTCTTAGTGATTTTTATACTTTTGAAACAGAAGATGTAGATATACCGTACGTAGCTATCTAAACCCATCTCCGTGCGCATGAGGTCAAATGCCGTAGTTCAGTGAGGAAACCTTTGTTAGTTGCAAACTATGTAACGAAGCGACTCGCTTGGGCAAAGGACAATATCGACCGTGATTGGAGCAATGTAATTTTTACGGACGAAGCTTTTGTTTGGGAATATGTGATCGACCCACTAGCCTGGTTACTCTCAACTAATAGATTGGTACAGCGGACCGTTAAACACCCACTAGAAGTGCATCTTTGGAGCTGCTTTTCAAAACTGGATGTCGGAACGTTGCCTAGGTACAACCTAAATTGAGATATATAAGAAATATTTGTAACCGACTCCTGAACGTTGGTTCATCAAGAAAAACGAAGACTGAATTCTGCAGGAGGACAACGACTCCAAACACCGTAGCAAACTTTGCATCAAGTGGAAAAAGCAATTGTTGCCCTCTGTTGTTATCATTTAATTTTTTAATCTTTCTTATTAATAGTTGGTAGTCGCTGTATATTTTCACCCCTTTTCTTAGTTTTCCATTGCACTTGCAACGAAGCTTAAAAAATTAAAATTCATCCGGATTTAAGACACAGCTTTTTATTCACTCCTAACTTCTTCCTATTCAATTATTCAAATTCCGGAAACAAAAAAGTTTCTTAATGGAAAAAACCTGTCTCTGCATTATTTATGTGGACCTTCCAAATTGTACGAATGAATCCCTAATACTTTCTTCCATGTTTTACATGAAATTTGCGGCATCACACCCTGCAGTATATCATATGCACCCTATTGATTTCCTTGTCAACTAGACGGAAATTATGCAACGACCTTATAGATTACGTGACCGGCAGACGAAATCGCTGATAGTGCGGGTTGTCGGGAATCAATCGTCATCTTCCCGCAAAGCAAGCAGTAAATTATACTCGCGTCGGGAGCGCTTATCCCGAGTCCTGAAAAACATGTTGACAAATCGCTCGCAAACTAAACCTCTGTTAGCCGGCCGGATTTCGTTTTGATTAATGATGCCGTTAATTTGTTTGCGCTTGTCACGTAAATTCGGCCGTGCGGCCGGCTCGCATTCGCGCGCATCTCTAATCCATTCTAATTCCGGCCGGCGCCCGGCGCGCCCGGCTCAGCGTCGCGCGCGGTCCGCGCTTTTCGGGACTCCGGTAATTGCCGCCACACTCGGCAACCGGGCGCGTCTGCTCATTGTCAGCTGTCGCCTCTCGGCCTAATTAAAATGTATAATTTTGTTTCGCGCCCAAACAATGCCGCGCTCCATTCAGATGCAAATTGTAATGCAATTTTAACAGAAATCATTCCGAAACGGCGCAAACTCTTGCGGGCATTAATATTCATAAGGAGCGGATTTGGCAAGTGCCCGTAATTGTGTTTCGGCTCGGAGGTAGCGCGGGCCGTGCATGGCGCGCGCGCCGCCTCCGCGAAATTGAACATGACAAATAAAATAAGGGAGACGCCCGGGATCGGTTCCGGCGCCGTTTTTGCCGCCGCTCTGTTTATCCCGTCACCGTTGACGGTTTCCGGCCGAAGGGAACGATAGGGCGTGTTTTTCAAAAGTGGATCAGCAGATGAAAGGGATATAGGAGGAACAACGGCGTCGATTCGGTTTTTGCCCGCCGCACTTGTGTTCAAGCATTACCTTTTTTACTATTTTCCTCATCCATTTTGTAATGCTTCTGTCAGGTAGGGGCTGATGTAGTAGAAGTGAAGTTTTCTTTTCGTATTTTTATTTTAGTAACATGAAAACCTTCTTCCGTCGTCGACAACAAATTAACCTTCTTCCCAGCAGTTCCATTAATTAAAACTTTCACAATTAATAAGCTAACTGTGAACAATCTGGTGTTCCGCAAGGCAACGTGTTCGGCCCACTCCTCTATCTTATATATGCTGCTGACTTACCCGAAACAAAAAACACCATAATCTTATCTTCAAATAATTATTTTGTAACATGGGCTGCGCGATATCTATTGCGATGAACTGACAAAAGTAAATGTTTAATGTTAGAAATATTTTTATTGCTTTTCAAAATATCTTTGTCGATCCGGATAGCGACCTTCAGGTCAAATCAAGAATAGAACCGAAACAACATAAAACTGTAAGTGATTTTTATTACACATGTATCAGCCACGGAACTATGTGCAATACAAAACATAGACTTCTGTCAGCGAGGAAATTTTCAACTTAACGACAACAAAACAAATAGCGTTTATATGACAAATCATTCTTAGTGCGTATGCTGTCAAAAATGTCAAACTGTATGGCAAGTCACAATAGGTATCGTGTAGTCCATGTATGTTAATCCGAACACATGCAAACCCACCTAAATTCGCTCAGCGAATTGCACAAGTGGCGAACCAAAATCTTCTTGATGTCAGCTTCGCCCTCGAAGGTTGCTGATCAGCATGGCATTTCTTATTTTTAGAAGGGCTGTACGGAATAACTGTACAATCACGTAAGTTGCGCAACCAGAAAATCTTTCGTCGACCCACACTTCTTTGTCCAATTATTTTACCCTGCATGATAAGCTGCAGAATTCCGTATTTAGCATTGGGTGAGATGTGGCCGAGGAACTCTAACCCCTAGTTGCAACTAATGAAAAATGGTTTTCTAAATGTCTTTTCGTTCTAGAAAACAGTTAAAAAATCTTACAATTTAAATCTCCCTTTTCAATAAGTCGGTTTATGGATTAAGTTTTTTTTTTTATTTTCTCTTGTCGTAGTCTCTTTGACTTCATCTCTTCCATACTGTCCTTTTCCAACATTCTGTTTTTCCTCCGCTACTAAACAAATATAATCTTTAGTATATATTAACCATTTTCCTCTTTTTTTATATTCTTTTCAGAGCAACGAAATTTAATGTATATATTTTTTATTTCTTTTTATACTTCTCTCTATAAAGTTTCTCTTACATTCCACCTATCTGTTAGATTTTTCTTATCCTATAGTTCGTAGCAGTGCTAATTTATTGTATCGTTTTCTTTATGCTTTTTAACTCTTTTTTCCTTATATTTTTGTTTATTCATGTCTAGTTTATACCTTGTTATTTCTAATGCTTCACTTCTTTCTACCACCAACTAGTTTTTGACCCATCTTTGGCCTTTCTAATATTCAGTAATTGTCTTAGTTGATCCGTATTCTTATTACAGGGCCCATATTATATTATCTATGGTTAGTATCTAATAGCTCATTTTGATCACTTTTTATGCCCTATCTGGTTTCCATGTTTACTATTTTTTATTTCAAATGCCCGTTTTCTTCCCTTACTTTTTTTACTTCTTTCCTATGTTTACTGTGCTCTCGTCTTATCATGTCTATTTTGTTTATCATATATGCAGACTCTCTTTCCTTCTTCCGAATAAGAACCTTTGTTTTCATTTTTACCACCGTAGTATTTTTCTATTTGGAGTTTCTTTTACCGATAGAGTAAGATGACAAAGAAAACAACGTGGAACTGCAAAGTGTATAATCTCTAAGACCCTGCATTTTTTCAACATTAGCTATATGTTGGTCTATCGGGTTATAAAATTGTTTGAGGAGGCTGGAGGTGTAGAAAATCGTCCAAGATCTAAAACATGGTCTGTTCAGGCAATTGAAGCCATAAGTCTCTTTGTAAGCAGAAGATTGTGCCTTGGGAGATGCAAAACTTCGATGTTTTGTACTATTAAACAAGATCTAGAACTAGCTGCTTACAAAAGGCATGTGGGACATTTGGCGTCAGATGCTTTAAAGAAAGACAGGAGAGCAAAAGTAAAAATCTTAGTTTACAAATGAAAACAAGTTTAGATTGTCTATAGAAGTATCTCAGATAGTACTGATGGTTCAGAAAGGTCATCATCCATCAGTTGTACTAGTTTGTAAGATAGTGTTTTGTGGTGGTGTAATTGACAATTATTTTTGTGAAAAGAGTCAAAACTTTGGCCATTGTATATCAACAGAATATTTTGGAAGGTTTATAGAGAAACCTCTGAAGTACATGAATTTTTGAGTTGAGCCTTGCATCTTTCAGGAACACTCCTCATACGCCTACAAAACACGATCAACTGAAACTTGGCCAAGTAACAATGTGCCATAGACGAGTGGTCCGGACGTCCTAAAGCTTGTGTAAAGGCTAAGGATGGCCATTTTGAATAAATCTATTGTAATTATGCTTACCAATAACCATTTTATAAATCCGGAAGATATTATGCAAAGACAGTTAACAGTTTTATTTTGCCTTTCTGATCCATATGCAATAGTATTTGTGGACACACTAGGTATTTACCTGTTTGCTGTTATCAAGTTGGCAGTGGATAATGTGTGGCTTGAGAACTTTACTAAATACCCGCCGCTTTTGCTTTGCCGATTTCTCAACCGCCTTTGAACTTCAATGTCCAACGAAACAGTTTTGCGATTCGGTGCTACATTTCCACACTCGGCTTCTAAGCTGGTATGGATGTTTGAAGTAGTCACTGCTTTTCTTCAAAGAAACCACGTTTTTCATTGCTACGCGCATTTGTTTGGTTCTATGGTTTTCTATTTTGTCCACAACTGCACAGCAGCTTCATCTGGTGTTATCATTTAACGCTTTACATACGCACGCACTGGGCGTGCATTTTAATCTGCAGAATAATCGGAATTTCTATAGGAATTGTGGATCATTCTTAGACTTTCTAAATTATTCTGACCAGAAAACACATTTTTACTGTTGAAATTAAAAGCTGACACGGAAAGTTCCACACCAACTAAAATACAACGTTTGCTGTCTCTAAGATGTTTTTTTGTTTCAGAGAATATAACTGCCCAAAAAACTGAATTCGATTAAGAATGTTATACTTACTCACATAGGGGAAGTGCTGTAGTTTTAATTGCCCCTTTTTTGATTATCATATGGAAAACCTTCATTATGTGATAAAGACAATTCTAGAAATAGTAAGAAACTTCCTGAAATATGCCCTAAGCCATCAGCACCACATAAGCCTCTTAAGCGCTTTAAGTGTTTTTGAATGCTTCGCTTATTTGTTTACGCATCTGGTTTAACTTTTTCATTAAATTGGCACAACGAGGACTACTAATGTAGAAAGGTAATAAACAAAGTATTAAACGAAAATCTATAGTAATTATTAATGACTAAATCCTTTCACGTCTACCGAGCGTAACACTATAATGCAAGTAGTTAAGCAAAGTGCATCGCTTATTTGTTTACGGCATGAACCATGGACCTCAAAACTTTTGAGATCACTTAACGAAAAGAGGTGTAGGAAGACCACCAAAAGATGGACTACTATATGTAGACTAAGGATCCAGAAGGCTCAAGACAGAAATGCATTGAAACAAATGAGACCTACGTCCAACGATGGACGGTTGCAGGCTGATGATGATGATGATGAAATCCTTCTCTATCCATTTGTAAGTACAGTAGCTTGCAGCCTTCGCGGCTTACCATATCAACTAACAAAGAGTATCTCCGGTTCCTAGGCAATAAATTCATAACAGGACGACATTGAAATACGAAGAGCGTAGGGCTCAAGACCTTCTAAAAACAAGCAAAAGAAACAACTTTGATTAACTATCAACAGTATAACAACACGTATTGGACCAAATTCCGGATTTGCTCTACTTTACCATCCCTAATGGTATTGAAAAGCTTATATTATAGTAAAATTTTACCTTTTTACCATAAAAAAGCCCAATAGATTCTATACTAAAACACGAATTGGAATCACTACAGAAGTTACTTAAAGAAAATATCAGTCTAGCTAATAGGATCAAAGATATTTATAACCTTGACAATATAATTTCATATTTAACTACTATGAACAAAACAACCATATCTAATATCACAAATCATAATCCTGAAATATACAGGAGCTAAGAAAAAGAGACGAACAAGAAAGAGATGTAATAACAGGAAATTTAAGGCTAATCATAGCAATTCTGCTAATTAAAAAATTTGATGATACCTGGGAGCAAAGGAGATAAAGGCAAAGCAGACATGTTTGCAAAACACTTGGCCAACGTCTTTACAATTACGACTTCACTAAACCACAGCGAACACCCCGTGTTACTTCTCTGCTTAGCTAGCCTTTCTCATCATTTGAAGTTCGGCAACAAATTCAAACTACAAATACCAGCAAAGCTCTTGGATATCATCTAAATGGATAAGACTAAACCTGATAACCTTCTGACCAACCATTCTTCTATAGACTCATGAGTCTTCTACTTCTAATATCAAATATTTTTGAAAGGCTGCTCAATACTTCAAAATTATTGGGTCGTCAACCATGGAAAGTTTTGAATTGAAGAAATATTCTACATCTGCAGTTTTAGATAGTAAAAAAGCTTCAAACAAAATATGGCATAAAGGTTTATTAAAGAAGATCGAGTTATAGCTGCCAAGTTCTTTCAAGCAACCATAAACAACGAAGTCTTTGAGTCAGCCAAGACTTTTGGGACCACTGATTTCATGTACTCCTCTGACTCACCGACCACATAAAATACAGCAATAGACACGTTTGCAGCAAAGATCGCTATTTTATCTAATAGAATATCAATAGTAGCAGCAGAACATCTACAATACCTCCTAATGGCTGGATTAATCAATGGAGAACAATAATCAATATGAAAAATCCGTATAAATGACCTTTATAGACGCACACTACGTTCAACAACATTTCAATACTCTTCTGGTCTTCAATTTCTTGATTGGTGTGTTGTGTGACTGTCTTTCGATTATGTCTATGCTGTATTAATCTCTTTAGGCTTCTTTATATTTTCCAATTCATATCTTTTATTATTTGTAGCCTTGGCATTTTTTCCTTTTATTATACCTTCCATAATTGTTTTCAGTATTCCTTCATTGTGTCTCTTTTTTATGATGTTCTTCCAGAAGGTCTCTCTTCTTGTATTCGTATTCTCATACTCGTTCAGTGCTATATTAAAAATCTTATTAGGTACTAGAGAATTATTCTTTGTATTGAAAGCTATCTTTATTTGTCTAATTATGCCAGTTATCTCTGTGTTGCTTCTTTCGACTTTTATTATTGTTTCCTAGATATCTAAAACTTAACGTTTTGGAGTTGTGGACTTTGAAAGGTGTTGTTCTGTTTTATCGCATGCTATCACCATAGGTTTTGCTTTATTTCTTTTTATGTTGTAGTCCTTCAGGTCCTTGTTCTTTTCAGTTAGAGCTAAGAGGAGACAATTATATCTGAAAACCAAATAAATATTCTGCTAACACTCTGTAAACAATCTTGAAGCTCATGTGGACGTATAAGATACAACTATATGGCCATACAAAATCTCCCCATGCCAAAATTCTCGCAAGTATGATGACTGTGTCATAATACACTCTCCACACAGATTTGAAGATCCCGTAGCTTCTAAAATCCAAAGGATAACGGGTCATGTAAACAACTAACATCTAGGAGAATGACTCGATCCTAACTCACAACATATATTAATTTGATCAAATTTCCTCATTACTCCAACTATAACCGTAAGAGTAGTAGTAAATAACCGTTCAATAAAAAACCTTTAATTCTTCAGCCTTGAAGGATGGCGTAAACATAAAGAAACAAAAAGCTGAACCAAAGAAGCTAAGTTAAAAGAGAAAATTTACAAGGATGCTGCTAACAACTTCATCCTGCATAACTACATCACTTCTCCAACTTTCCCCAAACTGGAATCCTCTCGACAAAAAGTTATTGCATGCACGGAACTTTTTGCCGACCAGAACAACGCGGGCGCCAAGCACCGGCACTCTCCCCATCGAGCAGCGCAAGCTCACCCAGCGGGAAATTTAATCAACGGTAATTAAACCGACTCAACCGCCAATAGCACCGTAATTGCGAATTATTCGCTCTGCGACCAGAATACCAAGCGGCCGCGCTCGCTGCAGCCCACTTGCTGTCGCCTATTTTTGCTTTTACCTGCGCTACTTTTAAAGAGAATGGGCGCCGATTTTCAACGGGCGACTTCTATTGAGGAATTTCTTTTAGAAGCCTGAATGTCCTCTGCGAAGAATAGTTCCCGAGTTCCAGACCTATTTTTGTGCCGAAGTCTGTTTTCGCTATTTACAGCTTCTGTATGAAGTCTAGACGGATTTTTCAATGAAGCTGTTTTATGTTGCCGAGCCATTTGTAATAATTTGAATTCTGAAAATCCTGACATCAGATAAATGAGCTGAGTTTAATTAATCTAAGTTTTTGTAATAATGTCGCTTTATATTTCTCGCAGCTCTTTAAAAACTTGGAAAATTTAATTAATTTGGTTCACTTGGATTACATTTTTACGTAGCTACGGTATAACTTTAAAAATAAACTTTTGACATAACGCTACAGAAGTAGCCAATACAAGTAAATTAATGGAGAAACGAAATTTTAATAAACAGAAAGACATTGGAAGTTAAATCATAGTGAAGAAAGCTAGTAATACAACATAAGAGAGACTTCAACGGTTTTCTATTAAATAATAAAAATAATGGTAACTTTACGTTCCGCGTTTGAGCAAGACCTATGAAGTGAGAAGTCAAGGCTGCCACGCATCATCTCTGATACTGGGCGATGTGGTAAGCACCACGGCCTAGATTACCGAACTATTGCCCCGTGTTTGAAGTGAACTTAACTATTTTTAGGGCACCCTTCAAGCATCTGAAAGTATCCGAGTTCTTATTTGTAACTCATAAACTAACGTTTAGAGGTCGCTAGGGTAGCACAGGGCTTTAAGTTATTTAGTAGGTATTCTCCGATAGACAATTAGCGCAAACAGACAAGTCTAGTGCAAACCCATTATGTTCGGTTGCGTGGAACTGTCTTAACACTACAGCCCATCTAATACGTTGTGATTATTGAGTATCATTATGAACAACGATAGTGGTGACGAGGCGGTAATGGAGGAGCAATACCCGAATCCCCTAGATTTTTTTCTGGAATTCAGCAGCACAGTCTCTCCCTACCGTCCCTGAAGCCATCTCAGCCATCACCTGCGTTGAGCAGTCACGTCCATCTCCCTTACAGCAGATTACGAGGGCTGCAAATCTGCTGGTAATCGTCAGTTACGATGATGCTGTTTTTAGCTATAACATCGTTATGACGTCCTCTTCGGGCAGACATCGAAATTCTTTCTATCGCCAGTCTCCGCCCAGATACTTCAACTCGTTTAGCAAAAGCTCCTTCACGGAAAAAGATCACTCCCACCAACTTGGTCTTCTGTAAGAAAGCCAACTCACAATTCTTAAAGTCAAAAATGTGGTGCATGGAATATCCATCTCTCCTGCTACAGCCGAAAATTGCTGATAGCTGACTCGCTTCTTGACGGAAGCGAACATCCAACATCATTATTAAGTGGCGAAGCGAAGCGGAGTCACTTACTAACTTCATGTTGTCTGTCCGTCCGCCCATCCGTCCGAGCAATAACTCAAGAACGGCTGGGAATTTCCAAATTCTGTTTTCACCAATCTACTGGTGACCAAAAAGGCTTGTTTGCTAGTGATTTTGAAACTGATTGGTCAAAGGTCAACTAGAGGGTTCTCAAATTTGGGAGACTGCTTCGCCACTTCACTATGCGTTGCAAGCTTTGCAGGTTTATTACATGCTGAAGGCAAACGAGCTCCTTTGCGTCGTCATGCATGGTGTGCTGGAGTACATCTTGGAAGAGGAGCTGAAGCAAGAACTCCTGGAGCATGATATTCTTATCCTAACCATGTGACAGATGAGGAAGGGCTCCAAATGCAGTCCAATATTAAAAGGAGATCTTCTGTCTGCGCAACGTCCGCGATTTGGCTATTGCCATGGAACAGCCAATGCCACCGTTGCTACTCAATAGTCACAACGACATCTTCAGCCAGCTCCTCAGATACAAACACTAAGGCTAGACTACCATTTCTGAATGATTTTAGAACGTGGACTTTTTCGCGCATTTGGTAGTCTTTCAGAACATTACCAACTTTCTAATGATCATCCCAGGGCTTATATTCTGCGCAGAATCTTTAACACATTCAGAAATTACCAAACACCTGAGATACTCAAGCTTCTGCCATGCAGAACGCGCCTTAACGACACATTGATTTCCAATGCCAGGACTTCCATGATAAGAAAGGGTAAGGACTTGGTTCCAGGAACCTTGTGCACCAAAGCTAGGTTAGAGTCGTATTCTTTACCATTAAGCTTAAGCAGTAAGAGCAGAACGGAAAAGTTAAAAGAGCTCAGTAACACTGAAAGTAGAGCAATTAGTGATTTTTTACATGAGCAGGAAATCTGTCAGATGCATTTCAGCCCTTCTTGATTTGCTCTAATGAGATGTTAGTGATATTAATTTGAAAATGGGAGCATGAAAGCACAATCATAATAAATGTTTGTTCAAATCAGCAATCATCGTGTGATAACATCATTTGGGATTTCCGTGGTGCTATAGAATATCAAGCCAACACTAAACATCGAAAATTATAACAAGGAAGGTAAAGAAGAACGCCACTGGTAAAAGTGTAGTTTGGAGTGATAAATCACAATATACCATGCCAGATTAGGATGACAAACTATGAGGATGATTTCTATGAAATGAAGTCTATCGCTGGGTAAGGTTAAATGCAGAAGGGCACAAAGATGTTTTGACCAGTGACTATGATGGAAGAACAATTCAATGATTATTTTCTTCATTGTTTTGCTAATTATCAGCGAGATACCATTCGCTATCATAAAGCAAAACCTAAAAGGGAATAGTTTGCGAACAATAACTTTACAGAAATGGACTTGTTGGCCTGTAGCTCCGAATTAAACCTTATTGAATACCTATGGGACGCATTAGAATGATGGCTTCGTTCCAAAGCTGCAGTCTTCAGAAAGAGTGAGCTGACATTTCTTCAGAAACGTTCCCACAATTATCTGAAAATCTACTTCACAGAACAAGGGATGTGATTGAAGTAAAGGGTAAACATATTCTGTAGAAATATCAATTGTACGAACTTGTGGCATAATATTAATCTGATGAGAATACCAAGCAGGTGTTTGGACAATCTTAACAGGAGATTTTCAACATGTATCTATAATTATTATTAAGAAGCGTTTAACCCCCTCCCCCCTGGAGTTAAAAGTTTTTGATTCTAGCCCTTACTGTTTTTGATGTGAGGTTTTGAAGCAATGAAGACTGTTAGAAGACAAAGTTTTATAGGACTTCAAAAATAAAGTTTTATCTTTATGATAAAGTCATTATTATGTTTATCAATTATTATGCGTAATTTCTTTCTCCTAAAATTTTTTGTTGCGTTGTAAGGTTGTTATTACAATAAAATCTTTTTCCAGTGAAAAATAAGACAATCGATGCTATTTTCTGGTGGTTGTATGAAGGTATCAAAGATGTTTGTGTGAAGTTAAATAAAACCGTTTATTTTCATATACCTTCATCAGGAACTATAAAGACATTCAAATTCAACTTTAGGCAGACGAAAGACAAGAAATACTAGATAATTTTCACAATTGACGGTGCTTTTAAAAGGAAATTAGTCCAATAACTTTTTTCTTTTCCCTTGATAAAGCTGGACGTTATGTTAGCCTTTAGTAGGTTTACAGTTTACATACACTAACATTTTCTTATTAATATAGTGGTTCTATAAAAGCGTTCTATCGATTCCTAAAATTAGAACTTAAGATAACTTTTTCTGCTTTTTGGTAGCACGAAACATCAATGATACACCGCAATATGGCAGCAAAATGCAAACACAAAAGACATTAACTGGTTAAAGAATTGTGATAAGAGCAAAGCACTAATACATTCGATTCATAAAAAAAGAGAAAATGGCCGTAGAACCAGAATATAACGACCACTCAGAACTCATAGTACGGAAAAGAAGATGTGAAGAAGCAAAAGAGATCAACTAAAGAACTACTATGACTATGAAGTCTACAGACATGTGATCTGGGAAGGACAAACATGTTTTTCACAAAACTGATTTTTTGACTTCGAAAACCAAACGTATCGTCTACTTTTGATGCTGGCAAGCGCTGAGATAAAATTGGTAAGTTATCGAAAATAATGCGATAATTAACATCTTCTTTATGATTCATGCTAGAGTGGATTATACGAATCAGTTTCGCGGTTTCTTCAGGTAGATGGTGAAGGTTGTAAAATAGAAAAACGCAAAGGATTGTTTGCTTTTACTAGTGTCCCTAAAATGAAGACCATTTAGTTGCGATTAATATCAAGCTAACCGACATTCTTACTAGTTAATTGCATAAAGACATTAAACTGAACCTATGCAACTCCAGAAAAATTGTTGAGGATACTTTACTGCAAGATTATGGAGTGTGATGTACCCGGAACATTAAAAGAACCATTGGCACTATAATTGTTTTCTCTCTCATATTCTTTTATTAGGAAGAAGTCAATACACGTTTTAACAGAGGTTTTTCCCATCGTTTCAGCAGTTTCTATAATGATACTACCAACCATTCTTTGGTGTAGCACGACATTTGTGAATAGCAGACTGAGACTCGTTGTTGGTGAGGATTTTCTTACGGCGTATTTCTTTTTTTATTAGTCATGACACACAGCACCCGGCTACCAGAATTTTCGTTCAATTCTAAAAGATAATCCCGGAATGACAAGTTAAAATATGCAACCATTTTATAAACTGTACTTTTACAGCATTTTATGCCAGAATTTTTATTTGTTTGCTTTGACATTACACCCAATAGATGTCTTTGGAACAGCTGTTACAAGTATAGGGAGTAAGGAAATTCTATTGTGCAAAGACCGTATTTATCTTTAAGTCCCCATGCAAAGTTTCGGGAGGCAAACCTATTGTATCCGCCACATACGACTACTAATCTTATATTGATGTTTGAAACAGTCACTATTTCTCTCTAAAGGAACCACAGTGTCTATCGTTGCCCACAATGGTTTGTTCTATGGTTTTCTGCTCTGTCCACAACTATACTCGCAGCATTACATGACTTCTCACTACCTTCTGTGCATTCCAGCAACGCAATTTCGTTGCGTCTGGTAGTACTATAATTCATCGTCACACTCGAGTTTTGAAGAGAAATTCCAATCATTTCTTAATCCTCTTCATGACTGCAATGTTTTTTTTTTTAAATTAATCACGAAGATATTTTAAAACGGTCTTCCGCTAGCACGGTTGCAATGTTCTTTTCCGATGGTGTTCAAAACATGATTTTATGACTTAGGGGCAAACCGTTGATAAATATCTAATAAATGCGATTCACCATTGACATTGACCTTATACATCTCCGTCAATATGGATTCATAAAATGGAAAATAAGGTCTGACCATTGTGTTTTTTTAATTATCAGCAAGAGTAGCCTGTCCAAGCATTCTTTGTCATACGATTGGATTGTCGTTGCAGAGATAGTAAAAACAGATTTGATTTAATCTTATGTTTGCGACTTTCCTGCGATACTATGACCCTTTTCAGAAGTTTTTCTGTATAATCTGATTTTTTGGCTTGGCCAAATTTTGATCTTACCTTAATAGTATCAAATTTGGGTCTTGGTAATAATTTAGAATTCAAATTAACGTAGGTGTTATTTTTTTTGATTTTTTTTTTATTTTGTCTGTTCTTGATAGATTGTGATTGGTATCAAAAAAGACATAAAGCGGAATATACAAATAAATTACATTGGTTGGCCTTTAAAATAATTCCTATTTTTTACAGTACACTTTGGCAACTTAAACTACACGTGAAGCCTCGTTAGGAAGCTTTTCAAACTGAGAAACAGAAAACTCTATAGGTGCCAGATTAGGAGAGATACGAATTTCGGTTATATAGTAATGAAATCTCCAGAAGCTTCTATTAATTTTGTTTTTTCTTTCTGTTCTTTTGCCTACGGCTGATAGCTGATAGATTTCTCTGTCTTCTATCGTACAGTTTATAGTCACTGATTTCACGTCGGTATTTGTCACACTCTCACGATTATATCTGGGGTTGTTTGTTGACGATCTATCCGAACATGGTTCCCACTCAAAACACCGTTTGAACCACTTGTGAACACACTTTCTGCTCATGCCTTTCGTCTTGTATAACTGCATTGACATTTCATGCATCTTAATCGCTATTTTTCCCAATTTGTCACCTGTCACACTAACTACGTTCGACTGCCCGCACCGTGTTCACCCTGACGACACTGAAAGTTTTAAATATTTTATCTTAAACCGAAAGCTCTTTTCTTGGAATTAAGGCTTTTAATACATTTTTGTTTAGTTATGGATGTAACAGATGTGGTTTTTGGATTGCTTTGGACGATAAACGGAAGAAAACTCTTTATCGTATTTTTAATTATTGTTTAAACTACACCAATACTAACTCTTTCAAGCTGCACCAATTCTCCATATACGAGGTGCGTTTAATTTCGAAGGTCCCAAATGTTTTTCCGATAAAATACTCACCCAAGAAAATTGAAAATTTCTGTTACTTCTCAACGTAATCTACGTCTGGACGTACAGATTTTTTTAACATGAGAACATTTCTTTAGGGATATGTTTTGCCTATTGGAAAGCCGCTGATGCAACACCGACTCGATTGGAAAATGAGCGCTAGTCGCGTACTTATGGTTTCGGTCCGGCTGGTTCGTGACCAAGGCTGCTTCAATTGATTGTCACACAATTCTTGATCTTCTTTAAAATTTTGCACTCACGAACGCACATTTTTAACGTCCATAACGCCTTCAGCGTATATCTCACTCAACTGGCGATGTGAACTTCGGTGAGGTTTTATCACACACTAGAAAAAACGGATGATTACACGCCGTTCTTGAACACTCACTGCAATAATTGCAATAATTCGAGCTGGGTGCATTGTATGGTACTGCCATCTATATTACAAGTTCAAAGCTATTTTTCACATCTTTTAAAATGAACCACATCTTTCTATTTACTCTCACTGGTAAGAAAAAAATTTGGAGATTTTAGAACTTGAACGCACCTCGTATTATTCCATGTCTCCATAACTGACTTTTCTGTTCAGAAACGCTTTACCATTTTTTGAGGCAAGATGTTGATAAAACAGAACAGAAACTGTATTTGCAGATTTACTTAAGAGTTTGCTTTTATTTGATAAGTGCAGTGAAATTTATGGCATTCCCTTACGCAAAGGATCGATGAACTTTTTAAAATCGATAGGTAAATTTGAAAAATTGTTTTTTATCCTTTGCATTGTTGTATTATATTATAGGGACATCTGCATGTAACTAAGTTAAATCAATTGTTTATCTCTAAACTAGCTGCAAGGACGATAAGCTCGACAGAATTGAAGCTCTACAAGTTCTTAGGTTAAGCTCGCAATTTCTATAATATTCGTGCTTGCGGACATGGCCTCCTGATGAAATTGTATCTGATATTGTCACCACTAACAACTGAAGTTGTTAACCATGTAAACATGGAATTTTCGGAAATTAGTTCTTGTGTTGCCTCAAGGCAGTTTTTTTACAAGCTTTTCTTTATAGAATAATCCTTTGTTTCATCAATAAAGTCGGTTTTATTTTAATTTATACGAAACTGTTGTAAATAAGAAACAACACAAAGAAGTCTAAAAAATTAAATATTAGACTTGTTATAAAACTTAATCGTAAATTAGCAGACTACATAATTGCAGAAAAGGAAAATTTTACAAAGATACGAGATGTAAGAGTAGCCAGAGATGTAGAGATTGGAAGTAACCATTACCTTCTAGTGCCGAAGGAGAAACTAAATGGAGGAGGGAAGAAGAATGTAGGTATAAAAGAGTTCCGAAAAGGTACGGGCTATAAGCAAATATAAACTTAAAGATCCAATACAGATTGTAAAGGGAATTTTCAAGGAAATTGAAAATAGCAGAAGAATATTAGAAACGGAAGATTATTAAAGAAATCTTAAGTATGCGGTACAAGTTATAGAAGTAATAGTCGAAAACATACATACTGTTGGAGTGATCAGATTAAAAAAGAGATAAAAGCAAAGAAAAGATTATAGAAATATTACCGGAACGTTAAAACAATAGAGGCTTACCAAAACGACAAAATCTAGAGTAGCAAAGTCAAAAAGCAGTTTTTCAAGCAAAAACGACTAAATAGGTGGAATTTGGACATCTACTAGAATTAAAAAGCAAGAACTATTAGAAATTACTTTTCAAGCTGCTAATAAAATAACAAAATATTTCAAAGAATACCTTGAATGGAAAGCAATAGTATAAAAGGAAGGACTAGCACAGACGTAGTAGAAATAACTAAAAAAGAGCTCCAAGAAGCCGTTAGAAGATTAAATGATGGAAAAGCAGAAGGGCATGGCAAGATATCATCAGAAATACTAAAACACATTCTTAAAGACTGGAAGACTGCTATTGTCGTACCCATATATAAAAAAAGTAATAGCAAGAAATGTAATAATTATACTAAGTATAATATCTCTAGTAAACTTTTGAAATAATTTTAGAAAAAAGACCGAGAGAGGCATTTGAACACCAAATAAAGAACTTTCAGAGCGAAAAATAATGTGTTCTTTAATTTTCGATAAAGTACCAAGTAACAAGTTCTGGGAAACTTTAGATAAACGACTATTTAATCAAGACGATAAAAATAATATAAGCGGAGACCAAGAACTATGTAAGAACAGCAAATGTAAAATATAATCAATTCAGAACAGAAGGTGTCAACCAGGGTGGAGTACTAAGCTCGTTGCTATTTTTAACACTAACGGACGACAATATGCAAGAACGTACTGCGAAGTTAACAAAACCGGCTGTAGGGTACAATAACTTTGTTAATGACACCCCCAACTTGGAGGTGTGGTACGAAAGAATTAAATCAAGAAACGTAAATATAAACACAAATAAGAAAAAAATCACGGCAATCTCTGGAGATCAAAAACAATTTTTAATAAGATCAGAAAACCAAGTATTGTAACAAGTAGGCTTTTTTAATACCTTGTCTCAATTGTTGAGGAAAGCGGAAAATAAAAAATTATAAATCAGGCATAAATAATATGACATGCAGGACAGGACAAGTGTTCCAAGCGTCAAAAAGAGGACTCACTAACAAGAGAGAAGCCTCTACGAGGAGACTAAACTAACAATGCACAAGGTGATATACTTATATACCGATTTTAGCTTATGACTGCAAATTGTGGATACACTAAAAGACTTAAAAGGCGACTCTAAGCAACGGAAGTGAAATTCTTTAACGGAATCGAAGGGTGAACTAGACAATAAAATTATTAATAATGAAATCAGGAGACTTCAAGTTACAACATTACAAGTCAAAATAGAGAAAAACCTTTTAAGACAATGTCGACATCTAACCCAAGTGGACTCTAATAAACAAGTTAAAAAGTATGGCAGGCAAATTTAATAGGCAAGAAACCCAAACAACATAAAATGAAGCAACATGAAAAACAGATGCGAAGGCTTTCACAGCCGGTGTTATGGTGCATCGTGTGGTCAGGGTTTAGAAATCTTTGATGTTTTGTCCACAACTGCGGCGGACATCTTCAGAAGAAAATTTTCTAAAAATTAAGTGACTGTCCCGTGCCTTTTCGCTTTTATACTCGTGCGAGTGTGGTAGGTATGGTGTTGGGGAGCCGTTGTTGACGTCACTGGGTTGGTTACTAACGTAATCGGGCTAGCTGCTGACGTCAATCAGATTTTCCAAAGCATGTTCAGCAACTGCTGATTTTTCAGGTTGATTGAGGCATAGATGACGTTTGTGCCTTTATCTTAGTGGTAACTAGTAGTAAAAAGTTCGACCCGTAGTCTCTTATACAGACCTTCTCACACGAACAAGGTATCCGGTATACTCCTAGTGTATTCTCCGGGTTTCTTGTGACCTTGGCTGATCGAAACAAATCCCATGTCTTGGTGGTAGTAGTATAGATGGCTTCCACCTTGTGCTTATTGAGAATTTTTCCTATTCGTTCCATAACCCTGTTGATATAAGGTAAAATGGTTTTGTCTTGGCAAACAGTGGCCGTCTATTCTCTGATCTTAACATTCGTTCGTTTAAGAAGGCAATGCCATCATTTTATTTCATTTCCATGGTAAACTGTATGCTGGATATATAGAATTCAAGTGTTTAAAAAACTGTGGTAGGGTCTCATATCCATGTCTCTATATCTCAAAAGTGTCATCGACGTATCTCAGCCGTATCGGGAGTTTTAATGGTGTTGTATTAATGGCAATCTCTTCAAATTTCTTCATGTAGTAATTGACGATTATAGGACTGAGTGGGCTACCCATTGCTACTCCGTCTTTTTGTTCGTAATATACGCTCTGCAAACAAAGTAGCTAGACGTAAGGCATTGCTGAAATAGCTGGAAGATATCGTTAGGAAAAATTTTCTTCAGGTGATCCAGGGCATCTTGAATCGGTACTTCGGTGAAGAGGGAAGTTACATCGAAATTAACCATTACAATGTGGGAGCTCTTGATGTAACTGCTGGTAAGTCCAATGTATGGTTGTAACAGACAGGCCAGCTTGTAGGTAGGACTACCGATGGCACTGGCAATGGGACATAGCGATACATCGTCCTTATGTATTTTGGGGAGTCCGTATATTCTTGGCGACAGCGTCTCTGATGTTATTAGTCCTTTCTTGGTAGTGTCATCCAGAGAGGACCTTTTTATCAGTTTGCTCTTGTCATGTAGTATCCGTGTTGTGGGGTCGCGTGAGCGCAAAATGCAAGTGTTCGTATCTAACAGTTTGGTCATCTCCTTTGCGTAGTGTTCCTGTGATAGTATTACTGTGGCATTACGTTTATTTGCTGGTAAGACGATGATTGTGTCCGTCATTCTTGAGTTCACGTAGATCTTTTAATTCCGCCTTGAATAAGTTCTTTTTAGGTGGCCTAGTACGACGTAGGATGCGTGAAGTCTAGACTTGTACTTTCTCTGCTTTATCCGTTGGAAGGTTCCGTATGGCTGCTTCTTAGCTATGATGTCTTCAACCGGAATGGATTTTAGTGCTACCGCAAACTTTCTAAGAGCAAAGTTGAAAAAAGACTTCCTGGCTAAGTTCATGATTGGAATGGTTTATTACAGTTTACTTATAATCCAGCTTTGCTGGAGTGCTTTTTTTGTAAACGCTGCATCTTAGAGATTGCTTAATGGTGGAAGCTGTTCCGTGTTTCTCTGCAGAATGGAAAGTGATGCCGTCTACAGTGTCTCAGTCATCTTGACGGATTCTGCTGGGCAAGCTGACATAAACTTGCATCAGTTCTAGTGAACACAGAGTGGTGGTTTTCCTTTTAGCGTGCATTTGTTTCCTGACTAAGACAACTACTGTTTTTTTATAGATTCGTTGGGCTTGAGTAGTGCGCAGGTGGTGTTTAACCTGTAAATATTTCGGAACTACCTTTTGATCTCGATAACACAGTAAGAAGGCAAGGCTGGACAGTAGCTATAATTTTTTCTTGCATAAGTTCTTGAATTATCTTACAGACTTGTAAACCTCCTCCTAGTAGAGATGCATCAATTAGATGCGAAGACTTTCACAGCCGGTGTTATGGTGAATTCGGTTAATCAGAAGTTTTATCTAATTGTAGGAACTGTTACCCGAAATTATTTGAAAGGCGGTGCAGATTCATAAATATAAAAACAATTTTAACAGGGACTACGGATTCAGTCTACCTAAATCTTGGTTTATCGCTCTCAAGGGAAAAAACAGATACGGCGAAAGAGCGAGTGACGTCAGAGATATTACCTGCAGCGACTCGATTGACGTCAACAGCTGGCCACTATTACGCTATCTACCATTTCGATGACGTCAACAACGGCTCCCCAACACTATCCCTACCCCATTATCAAACGCACTGGACACTCACTTAATTTTTAGAAGATTTTTTTTTCTGAAGATGCCCGTCGCACTTGTGGACGAAATGACAAGTTTACTAACTCCCGAGAATCAATCACACGAAGCACAATAAGAAAAATAACAAAAAGACAGCGCGCGAACACAGGTAAGAAATAAAGCAAATGATAGGAAAGAATGGAAGAACTTTATTAGCTCTATATTTCCCAGGTAGAAGAGGTCCGAATTATGTATGTACATATGTAAATCAACAATGACTATTTTTTAAATTTATTAAAACTATAAAAATACAAGCTTACAAAGTTATTCTTCTGAATATTTTTCCCAACGGATAAGGAGTTTGTTGATCCCACTATCATAAAATGAAAATGATTTGGACACTAGCTAATTTCGTAAGAACACTTCAACAAATATTTGTCCTTCAAATACGGCTATTGGCAGTCCATTACAGACCAAAAAAAATTCTCCTTTTTTGTAGTTGGTCAGTTTTATGGGGAAGCAGAATAAAGTGACAGATGGAAGATTAGTCTTAAAGTTGATAAAATAACTTGAGAAGACCGTGAATAATGCGAATATTCTTTTCACTTATGTTGGTTTTCGAGCCACGCCTGTGATCTTCATTCATTTTAACTATTTTTCTTTCTCCTAATAACTGTTTGAGTCTTCTTAAGCGTATTGTACTTGAACTGTGCTTTAAGTCTTTTCAAAATCCTGGACGGATTTACGCCTTTTGTCGAAAGTAGCTTAATAATCTTGGTCTGATATGGTGATATTGACTACAGAAGGGTCAATCCTATTCGGACAATCAAACCTACAACCCTTATAAGTCGCAATCTTCTCAATTCACCTCGCTGTATGGATATTTCATATATTTTTCTTCACAACCGACAACGGTTGCAACATTATTCTTCCATTGCCTAAGGCGATAATAAATCTGAAATTCTAGGGCATAAACACTTAATATTTTACTCACTGCGCAACCATTTTTGCCTTACAACCGACCCGTGCAAATCACGCGGCGCCCTATAAATTCAAAACCGCGGCGGTTATTTCAATCGTCGTTTCCCTAAATTGCACCGCGTATTGCGGCGCGGCTCCGTTAGAATAATGCCCGGCCTATTTACGTTATTGCACGCGCATTCCAGAATTTGTTACTTTCAGCGGACGCATAAATCCCCGCAACATTTACAGGCCCACACCTGTTTGCAGCGCTAAACAGATGACCGAGTTTATGTAACTACCTGCAGATTGGATGTGTCGGTTTGCTTAAAATAATATCGCGCGAGGCCGGCGCTGAGAACGCTGTAACATAAATTTTGTTGTAGTTCTACTATTAGATTACTTAAATGAATTTTGTTAAGCATCTAAAAGACAGTAAATATGGTAAACTTTCTTTATTAGTGTTTGCTTTCATTTGTCTTTTTCATGGAGCTGAATGAGAGTTAGACATCGATAGGTTGATCATCGTAGATTTTTAAGTATATACATGGCTGTATTTTGCAAAGTATTACAGAAATAATATTAAATGGTACATTAAAAGGAAAGAAAAACGTTTTTATTTACTTCTAAACGGTAGTCCATTTCTATCCACACAATAATGAGATCCTGAAGTTCATCCAATTTTGTTGGTGACACGTAAACCAGATCTTTAATGTGCCCCTAAAAAATCGTAAATAGTAAAATCGGGAGATCTGGGGGCCAACCGAACGATACCAAATCCTTTCTAGCACACAGCCCAATCCAGGGGTAAGAGAGTTCCTCATTTGGATAATGACGGACTCTACCATACCAATGGGGTGGAGTCTTATCTTGTTGGAAGATGTAGTTGTTGGAATTCTCTATTACTTGCAGAAAAAAATCATAACTGCAACATATCTAGGTATATGTACCCGTCACAGTCTTTCCACTCAAGAAAAAGAGTTATTTTGGAGACTCGGCGAATCCCTTTCATATTCCACAACGATATGGGGATTTTTTGTACCCCATATTCAAAAATTGTGATGATATACCTTTATAGTCACTTAGAAATGTCACCTAGTTGCTGATCACCAAGCAGTTAGGAAACTTGTTGTCCTCCATCACCTCCTGCGTTACCATACAAAAATCGGTTTGTTTTACATGGTCGTCAGGCCGTCAATTTTGCACCATTTGTAAACGGTATGGTTTGAATTGCAATCTCTTTCTTAAAGTTCTCTATACAGTTTGATGTGGAATACGAAGTTCACGATTTGTTCTGGTAGTGGGCTACGCACAAAACTTCCTCTAACAGCTTCTACTGTGTCGTCATAAACGCTTGCTCCATTAACATCATCATTGTCCAGCATTAAACCATTGTGGTGTGCTCCGGACTCCTGTGGATTGTTCGCTCCATCTTTTTCTTGGTTGTCCCAGTCTTCTTTCCCCTCAAGGTCGATAGTATATCAGTTGCTTTGGGACACGGCAATCGTCCATTCTTAAGATGTGCTCTGCAGTGATGTCTGTTTAGTAATAGGTCGGAAATGTGCAGTTCTTAACGTATCTAATTCCTTTTGTGATCTAGTGGCGTCTATCTATATTTTATATTACTTTATTTCTGTATTACAAATTTTTAGTCTTTTAGTTCTTGTTCCTGGGGCTTCTGTAGCGACTTGAACTATTAAATGTTTGATCTTTTCCCATTCTTGGTTTATGTTTAGGTATAATAATATTCTATTTTGGTACAACACTTCTTTTAGCATTTAGAGTTTCTTCTTCATGTAGTCCCATGATATTTTCTATTAGTACGTTGCCCACCCGAGCGTTTAAATCCCCCGTGATAGTGATGTTATCGTTCTTGTTTACTTTTTAGTGTTGTTTGTAGCATTTTCTGGACTGTAGGTGCCTGACATTTACAAATATATATTCATCGATATAATTTTTACATTTTTAATTTATGGGGATTGCTACACTCGCTGCTGCGTGTTGACCAGTAGATACTCTACTGTACATTATTATATAATGCTCTAATTACATCTATCCTTGTTCTTTCTTCGTTTCTGCTATTATCAATTAATTCTTTTTTAAATTCTAACTCTTACTGTCTAAGACATCTAACATTCCAGACTGCTATTTTAACTATTCCTGGTTGTTTTAATCTCTTATTCCGTTTTTTTTTTGTTATGTTCGTCATATTGTAATCAACCGGCTTTCAAAATCATAAGACTAGCATGCGGCAGAGTAAGACTACCACCTTTAGGCTCGATGTCTAGCCTCCTAATGTATTTATTAACCCTCATCAGGGAGGTTGTCTCTTCCACTCAAACGACCGTTGAGGTCTTCACCCCTTAAAATTTGGGTTAGGTCTGGCTATCTTCCCGACAAAAATGTCTCTTTCACCAGTTTTGCCATGTCAGAGTCTATCGCCTCAGCTAAGCTTGTTGTTGGCACTTAACTGTTAGTTTTGGTCAGCCCCGAGTATTTTATTTACTCGGTATCTGTTATTTCTGGTGGACTTTTTTCTATCCGCCACCTAGGGAAGCTCTCAACGGAGGACTAGTAACCCCACAATATTTTTTTTGCATTGATGATATCTTGCATACTCGAAAACCCATAACGCTTTCTGTTGTGCCGTCGCCATTTTGCAAACTGGGTACGCGCTGCCAAAGCGAAGTTTGTAGGCCATGATTTTTCTGGAGTAACCCCGTATTTTATTAAATGTAACATGCAGTGTCATTATAGTTCAGAAGATATCATAAGCTTGTTTCATATTTAGAAGAATTCAACAGCAGAGTTAAGAAATTTTTTCATAGTATAAAAATCTGTAGAAAATACTGGGGAACCTCCATTTATAAATAAATGTTGATGCATGCGTATTAACAGAAATGTTGCAAAATGCACTTGAAGTTACAGGATCTAATCAAACAAGTTTATCATGCTAGCACACAAGTAAAGGAAATATAAATCAAGCTCTGCCAACAGCACCGATGTAGATGTCGTATGCAGATAAAATTAGAATCAGGTCCTTCGGGAATTTTAATTTATTGGAGCATTATACAAATACAAACACACAAAGTTATTTTTGTAGATAAAAATGAAGGTGGTTGTGACGAACGCTTCGACAATATCGACGTCAAATCTTTGCCCTTCAAATACTTCTTTCAATGACCAAAATAAATTATATTTGCAGGCGATAAACACTCTCATTTGGGAATCTGTATATGGTGGAATGTTGTCATAAAGCAGGATAACATATCGGGTTGCGGCGAAAAAGGCGAATATTCTGCTCGACCACACTGGTCCTTAAGTCTTGGTCAAACTCTATAGTCTCTCCATAATATTTATCTCTTGAGACGCTCTTTGTTATAACCACTAGTTTTGATTCCTCAAGTTTGTTGATGTGGCAGCCGGAGCGAAGATTCTTCAGTCACAAGTAAAGTATCTTCAACTGCCTGTGAGGTTAAGTTTGCTGCTGTTGCATCTTGCTTCGATAAGCTGGATATCCAACATCGACTGCTCCTCACTGCTCTGAACTTTAATTCACTGACTGATCTCTAAGTGAGGAAAGATCATCGGCGTTAGTGCCATTCTGCTCCCCGAACTCGTTGCTAGCAACTGAGGGGTTCTCAGCTCGCTGGTGAACCCGAAATCTGATCAATTGCAAGCGAAACCTCCTGCGGCTATAGTTGCTGCTACTGATCTCGGTTCCTCGGTTGGAGACGGCACATAGGAGTCAAGTCTCACGGATTAACTCCCTGAAATAACTTCACGTTGCACTTCAACCATTTTAATCACAGCGTTTTTAGAGTTTACAACATTTACGTCATCAGGATATCGGCAGAGTAGGCAATGCGTGACTGAAGTCAATTAGAAGACAGGATCTTCGTTTCTTAGCATTCTAAAATTGAGATCAGCCACCTTATCATTTATAAGTATTATAATGAAATATAATTTACGGTGAATTACAAGTGTGAACAAGCTTCGATAGTGTGGCTACCAACTCTGCACGAACAACTTTGTCTGAGAATGCTCTCAAGAGCTTGATTACGTTTAGTCTTGTCTAGAAGGAAGAACACCCGGCAGTTCGTAGTTCGTCTGTCTCTAGAATTGATTGATACTTAAAGTGTACGACGTTGGTTAATGATACTCCAAAGTGTCAGTCTGGTCTGGCTAAGTTGAAACCAAGGGCTTCTCTGTCGATAAAGAATTCAAGCTCACCATGAAGTGTTTTACTTGATAAGATCTTGAGGCGAACAGTCATGTGGAGTAAGTGATGGAAGGTAGTCCTTTTCGAGAGAATGCGCAGCGAAGATGTCCCTTCTGCAACTAGTTGTCAGTAAGAGTAATTAATGTCTGGTAAATATTGTTTGCATGTCAACATAAACAAAGTAAACTTTAGACTACAAAGGCACATGCAATTCAAAAGTTGTTCGTCGCATATTTCCAAGAGGTGTTACGATTGCTGGGGAAAGTAGTGCAAGCACACTCTTGAATTATCTGTTTACAAACTCAACGAAACATTAGCGCAAAGGCGAGAGTGGTTTGCTCGAAATGTTTTGAGAACTTGACTGCCTAAGGCAAGCATGACAAGTTGGAGGTGATAAACAAAAACTTGGTTTGCTATCAAATATGATATCATCTTCCAACGCCAAAAAGCGTTTCACCAAATACATCACATGAATAGTCGTTAGACACAACCTATCATTATTATTGGGTTATGTACAGCATGAGTTAATTGTTAAGAAGTAAAGCTACTACTCTGTTTACTGAAAGCAGGCGAATCGTTAGTAACTATAATAACGTTGTAGTTTGGTTCGATTGTGGTGTTGCAACAGGATATCTTGTATCAATCTGGTTATAAGTCACGGCTATCTGTTTCTTTAGCGAGAGTTCGTCGTCTATTTCTAGAAACTAGAGTGCGTTGTCTCATTGTTTACGCCCTACAAATCAGTTTGCATCACTTCACTAAGTGCAGATATGTCATTGACATATATAGTGATTAATAGATTAAACTGGCCCATTTTGTCATAGTAATTATAGATAATGTTGAAATTCGTTTAGGACGAATCGATTCTTATTACATTATTAACTTGCTTATGCTGCAATTCATAATTTAGACGATACATACGAAATGGATTATTGCTATTAAATGATCTCAAAGATGGTTATGTCTGTATAGTAGCTGATGGGAGATTTGTTGGCCACCCAGGCACATTCTTGGCTTCAGTTTGGAATAGCTTTGTGTTGCATTTTTACAATAGTAACGAACCATTGGATCATTCAGAATATTCGTTTTGTTGCACTTATTGCAAATCATATATCTACAATATTTTCTTTTAAAAATTAAGACATTTTTTTGTATCAATCTGATGAACTCATTGGATTTGTTACTTGTTCTTCCATTCACTATTATATTATTAGCTTGATTGGAGCGTACCTCATTTCCCTTCACACCTTGTTTCTAAATGTTAAATATGTATGTTGATGACAAAAAGTCGGAATAATTTGATTCTGGTATTCTGCTTTTGCATATGTTTGGTATTGGGGACCTTTAAATTGATACACATATGAATCAGTTTGACACATACCCAGACTTTGATCCAATACGCACTTGAAATGGAAATTGTCTTTTACGTAGTTTAAGTTTTTTGAGTACGATAAAAGATAGTTCTTTTTTCATTTCTTTTCGGAAGCATCGAGAGGTTCTCAATTTTGTATATTACGTTTTATATATCCTTCTATAATATTTATTCTTAACAAGATTTTTCTTATTGACTAATATATTGTATTATATAAAATTACGTCACTTGTTAAAACGCTTCTTCCACCCTGTTAAAGCCTCTAGATTATTAAAACAGTTTAGTTTTAGTTTTAATTTGTATTTTTTTAACTTGCCCTTAATAATTGACTTATCTAAGTTTGCATGTAATATAGAAGTAATCAAGTTCCTGAAAATATGTTATAGGGTCATCTAGGTAAATTTGAAAATCTTTTGGATTGTATTGCAGGAAAGCCAAAAGGTTGTCGGCAAAATAAGCCGAGAATATAAGCGTAGAGTTTTGCTATACTCGAATTCCTTTTCTGATAGAAATTATTACGTAGTTTAGCTACAAAAACACTCGATTTAGTCGAGAAGTACAGGGAATCTGACCACCAGAAGTAGGTAACTGCTGAAAGGATAACTCAAGGCAAGCAATCTGATCACAATAGAAGTATTGAATTTGTCCGTGAATTGAAAGTAACGATGGATTAGAATTATGGGGGAAGCGTGATTACAGTCTTACAAAAGAAGTAGGCGTGGCGAGGCCAAGGGTTAGTTCAATAATTCACCATGATCTGCACTACAAGACTTCTGTCTTGAGCAAGCGCCAACTGTTGACTAAGAAGCGCTGATTTTCTGAGATTCTATTTGAAAAAAAAAACTATCTAGGACAAGTGAGTCGCCTAAACGACCGTTGGATCTACCAAAATATTTGCTTACCCTCATGCATGCAAAATTTCCTGCCTCTGTGATAGTGATGGGGCTTGTGGGCAGCTAAAGAGATGTCATGGCGCCTCACTTCTTTGAGGAAGATCTGATGACCACCTACAGCTATATCAATATGATTGTTATAGCTATCAAACGCTAGATAGAGGTGGTCGCTGGACGGGAGTACGTGTTCTAACAAAACTCCACTTCATTCCACAAGGCAAAGAAAACCCAGACATGACTATATAACAGTTTGTATTATTACTGATCTTCCGATTTGTGACCACCACCCAGCCTTGTCTGCAATCAACTTTATTACGCGTGTGGCGTGGTAGAGACGAAGGTCAATAAGAAGAATTATAGTAGGGTAGCTTAAGAGACTCCATAATGGAGGTAATGACGCATACAGCAAGGGGGAATTCTGACCGAAAAAAATTAACAGAAAATTTAACAACACAAATTTGAAGCTGGGATAGAGTGCCAATTTTGCGTCCCCTTTTACTTTTTTAGTTTTTACTAATTAATTGCTGTATAAGATTCTAAAAATTGTTAGCTTGTTTCTTTTTTAATTTAATCTTCTTATCGGGCTTCAGATTATACAGTTTTTATCCGATTTTAGTTTTATAGCTTACAAATCTGATTATCATTGTAAAACTTTTTCTCTCCTCCTACTCGTATGTTCAGAAAGCAGATACGCAATACTAACTATAGTGTAAGCTTTGCAACTGGATTCAAACATTGGAATTATGACTTGGGCCCATCAAACGTAGTCCATACCGATGAATTACTGCTTCGTAAAGCTTTACATGATTTTCTTCTTGCTGAAAAGAATAGAGAAATAGTAGTGCTCGAAAGATAATCTGCATTTACTGTTTGAGATCAAGACAAGGTTTTGATAATTGTCTAGAAACGTTTGTGAATGATGAAGAAAAAAATTATAGTTTAGTACTTATAAGAAGAAGTATTAGACTCTCTTATAAGCATGCTGTTAGTATTTAAGGGGATGGGGAGAAGAGTGCTTTCATTATTTATATTATATATTTTAAATAAAATATTAGATGCTTTGGATATGATACACTTTTTTCCATGAATATTTAATGAAAATGAGTAAAAATATAATATTTTAGGATAAAAATTGTTAGTTGAATAATTCGAAAAGGATTTTTAGACTTTTCCAGCTGAAGAAGCAATATGTCTGCAAAGTGACGATTAAGATCGCGGATAGTCATTTTTTAAGTCTTGAAGTTTTCTACAACTTAGTCTCTTAGATTTGTTAGAGCATGATATCCTTTTTTCTATTGTTGTACAATGAAATAGAAATAGTCTGTAAAGAAACTTGGGACGCGGATCTTCACTACCAACTTCAGAACTAAAGCTCACTTATCATTACGATAAGAATGACAATAATATTTTCCTAGATTTTTAAAGGTTTTCTACAATTTAGCAGTCTGTAAAGTAAATTGTCTGCAAATTTAATTTAAAAACTATAAGCTCACTGCCATGTACAAAGTGGATTAGATATGTAGTAAAGAAAATAATCTTATAAAATAAATAGTACTTTAACATAGTATACGACTCATTTCAACTTTTCGCTATTTCAACATGGAAGGTGAGTCTCATGACCTTTTTCTATTTGACTGAAAAGATGGGGAGAATCTGATTGTGGCTTTTTTATTTATGTGATGCATTTTGTTATTGAGAGCACGAGGTCAAGACTTTGGCCTGCCATATTAGGGCGAGGCGAGTCCTGGGTTCGACTCCCAAGTCAAAAGCAGCGGGAAACATCAAATGCTCTCTGGACGTCATACAAACATCTTTGGCGGTGGTAAAATATATTCTCCTTTTTTTTTAATGGATTAGACCTGCCCGGGGTGTATAAAAGCAGAAGAGAATTATGTTATTCAGAATGGTAGTAACTGAGAAGAGTCACCATAAAGCAGCATTTTAATTTAATATTACATTTATATATAATTTGTAATGAAATGCTTAAATTCCAACCACCAGTCAAAAAAATCTCAATCGAAGTAGAAAAACCAGAAGAATCAATTAAATCGAAGCAGGCTGCAGAGTCTGTCAAAGAGCTGTTTGTTGGAGAAAAGACGGAGAAGATCCTAGAAACTAAAGTTGTGAAAGGGTGACAATGGAAGTTATTAGGAAAAAGGTGATCGGGGAAGTACCTAAACCCAAACTACATGTTGAAGAAAAGTTAGAGGAGATCAATACGAAAGGGAGCTCCACGAAAAATACAATACAAATTGGTGGTTTAAGCGACTTGCTGCATACAAATATAAAAAAGGACATTCTGAGAAAAAAGCGTAAATTTGTAGATGTTGAAGATTTAGTTAAAGATGATGTTTTAGTTTTCTCTGGCATATTGCAGTTTTATAGCAACCTAAAGGTCGTTTTGATTATATTATTAAACTTTTTCACTTTACCAACACTCAATAAAGTGTAATGTTATAGAGAAGGGTTCAAATATTGATAATTCAGCATAGAAAATTATAATTTAATTTTTAGTTTTACAAGTTTTGAAGTTGTTCAAAAATCTGTGACCTAGAGGAAATGGTGTATCAGAACGTTGCTCTAATATTGCATGGTGTGACAGCTCAACCGTTTTTTATACTGTAATGTGTGACCATTTTGTTAGGATATACCATATTATATTGCTTAGAGCTTTTCAATTTTTTTTTATCAAACTAACAAAATCGCATTGGTAAAAGTCTAACTATTGTTTCTCTTTACAAACTTGAGGATGTTTCACAGCTCAAAACTATGTTCTGCAAGAAGCTTCTTTTGAAGTGTAAATTGCAATTTTGCCTAGGACCATAGTAAGTTTTGTTAACTTGCTGCTTTTTAGCTCCACTTATATTTTTATGGAAAACTATTAATGAACAGCCACCCCACATTACATTAACGAAAATAAAATGAAAATTTTCCAGTGCTTCGCGGAATCCAACAACACATCGGCCGCCTACCGCCCGGCGGCGCAGGTCGGTCTATGAATTATTAATTGCGATATGCGCCCCGTAAACAAATTCGCCCATAAACGCGCAATTGCCGGCTAAACATTTTTTGCAGCCTTCGGCGCAGATCATGAATGTTTCAGCGTGTTTGTGTTGTGCCTTCCTGCCTACTAGCTTTCTATTAATAATAAACAAGTGCTAACTTCGGGAGGTCAACATCTAATCCAAACTTTTACCTTGGCTCCTGCCAAGTTATTGTTTGCCGAGGGAACTTTAATAGATTTTTTAGATTTAGCCGCGCGGCGGCCTTGCCGGGCGAAAAGGCGTAAGGAATCGTGCTGCGCGTATTTACTTTGTACCCGATGCGGTTTGCGCTGCGGTCGTAATTTATATTTTGTTTGTTTGGCATTTTTTGATGAATGTCTTGAGACTTCGTTGTTCTCTGTATAAGATCCTGTTCTGCTAATAAATCATGTAAAATACATCGCTGGGTGTACCTATATGTCATAACTGGAAGGGTTGCTCTTTATTTATGTACACATTTCCAAGGATTGGAATAATATTAGGTTTCGTTTGTAATCCCGTCAGTTTTCAATTGGATAGTTCCACTTCTTTGAGTGTAATAGAAATTTTAAAGGGTCAAACTGCAATTCAATATCATTAGAAGAAACACCTATATGGTGAATTTTTGAATTTCACCCAAGAAGGTTTAGCATTGAAGACAGTAAATAAAAAATAAATAAAAAAATTAAAAAAATTAAATAAAATAAATAGTAAAATTAAGATGAAAGTGTGATCAATACATTAATCTTTATTAAGGCAGAAATATCCAAAAAAGAGAGATAATCCGAACTATTGATTGAGAAAGTGCATTTGTCATAAAGAAAGCTCCAAAAGGATATTACTTTCCCAACAGTCTCGCTTCTTGATAGTTAATCTTTGTATATTTTTTTGACAAAAATTTTACTCATAAAAGAGTGTGATAACTTTATTACTAGATAAGCTACACAAGTAAGGTTATCATTGAAGTCTATTATTTTTCCATTAAATCGCCACCCTATCCACATTCTTCATCCTGATGGGAAGAAATCAGGCGCATGCTGCCAGCACCAGTAACGCACGGCAGCTAAGAGCTCTTCATCACTATTACAACATTATCTCTTTGGATTTCCTCAAGCTTTGGAAAAGGGAAAAAATGGCAAAGAGTGCAATTTTGATTATAGAGAATTTTTTTATTAACAATGTCATTTAAAAATAATATTAAGTAAATTATATGATATCCAGCGAAAACACTCTGTTAATTAGCTTAACTTGAGTGTTAAACTGTAACTCACAACTAGCCTACAAATTGAAGAATTTAGTTAAACTGATTTGGCAGATCAAGTGGACCTTGTTGTTTAAGTCTTTTAGCGTATGGTCGGTCTAGGAAACTGACTTCAAGCATGTTGTTAAGTTTGTTACAATATTTAGCATTATGAGACACTATTATTTCTTTCACTGAAGGCACAAGGATATCTTGTTGCATCACCTAGTTTGGAACGTATCTAGGTGCATTGACGATGTTCCGAGTAACCTTGTTCTGAAATCGCTGTAGTATCTCCAAATTAGAGTTGCTGGCCGATTCCCACAACTAAATTCCGTAAGTCCATATGGGCTTAAGGACAGTTTGATACAGTAGTAACTTGTTTTCGAGTAAGAGTTTGGAGGTTCGTCCTAAGAGCCAATATATTTGCTTGCATTTTAGACTTAATTGCATTGGCTTCTTGTAGATGTGTGTTCGCCAAGTTAATCTTCGGTCAAGATGGATGTCCAAGTATTTGGTACTGTCTACTTGGGGAAGTTGTTTATTGTTCAAAGCAACTGGAGGGCAAGATTCCTTGCGCAGTGAGAACGTGATATGAACTAATTTAACTTTGTTGGCCTTTATTCGCCAAGTGTTTAACCATATTTAGATTTTATCTACGTTGCTTTGAAGGAGTCGTGATTCTGTTCGTGAACCTTTAAGTGAAGCTAGCACTGCTGTATCGTCTGCATAAGTCTGTCTTGTAGTTGAAATATCTGCCGTACAAAGGAGATAAAATGTGGGGCCCAGTACGCTTCCTTGTGGAACACCCGAGTGGATAGGATGCAGAGTTAGAATTTAGATACGACTTGATTATATTAAAATAGCGCGATGTTAAAAGATTTTTGATTTTGAACAACAGGCCATTTAACCAGACTTTGCCAAATGCCTGGCTAATGTCTATAAATGCGGCAGAACACTATCTTTTTAAATGTATTAAGTCATAGTTCATTTTACACTATGTATCTGTTTGATGGTGCCATAACCTTCATGCAAACCGAACTGATGTTTTGGCGAAAGTTCGTGTTCTTCAAGGATTGGTTTCAGTCAGGACAAGATAAGCTTTTCGAACACTTTCGACAGTATAGGGAGCAGACTGATTGGCCTATATGATGTAACTTCTGTCGGGTCTCTGGGAAGATTTATTTGTAGTCGGAAGAGGGCGTTGATCAAAAATTGTAAGGGTTTTGGTCGTTATCCAAGAGACTTGTTTGGATTTAGGTTCTTAATTATTGCTTTTATGTTTCCAATTTTAACAGGTTTTAGTTTTTTGGCAGTTTGAGTGTGTTCTTCAACTGCTTGTTGGATTAGTCGTTCTGCTCCAGCTGAGGAGGCTGAGGGGTAAGGCTGAAAATCTGCTTGCAAGTGGTTAGCAAAAGCATTCAGTTGAGGTCTTTTAAGCTTCTTCGTAGCTTTCTACAGGTAGTAGTTAGTGTTAGCTTTGTCAATTAATCTTGAGTTCCCTGATTCTTTAATTCATACAGTAATACTTTTAATTTGCGCGTGGCTGTGTTAAGTGCAGTTTTGTCTCTAGGGAATTTACTATTTTGCCAGATTCGTCGAAGTCTTCTCTTTTCTACTATTTTATGCTTAACAATTATTGCGATCGATTCAGGATCCTCTAGATCTAGAGAGTCAAATGTGGATCTCATGCTGATTGTTGTATAACAGAGTTGAAATGTATATTTTATGTATATCTCTTGCTGTTTTCAGCGGAATGTTTAAATTTAATCTCTCATCCACCAGTTTTCTGAAATAGCTACAGTTTGTTTTTTTCTTTGCTGTGAATTTTAGGATTCTTAGGGAGTTTTAGTACTTGAGTACAGTATATGACTAAGACCGGTGAATGATCAAAGGACAAGCCCAAGCACGATTCTGCTTTTAAGCAATTTATTGCTATTCCATTTACCACACAGAAATCTAACAAGTCAGGGATCTTTAGCAGATCCGATGGTCAGTTGGTTCCCCAGTTGACAAATGCAGTAAATTACTATTTCTCATTGCTTTAAGCAATTCTCTGCCACACGAGATCCCCACTCTTGATGTTTTGAGTTATAGTCTCCTTTTTCTGTAAATCTAGGCCTAATGGTATTGAAAAAGGATTGAAACTGGCTACTTTTAATAGTGGGTTTTGGGGGGTGAGGGGCAGGAGACTGCGAAAAAGATACTCTCTATTAATACTACCAAGATGCTGGTAACGTGAAAATATTCTTGTTAGTATTTTTGTAATTTGAGGCTGATTTGATTATAATTGCGGTTCCTGTGCGCGGCGTACCATCAGAACGATTAATTGTATGGATAATGTATTTTGGTATTTTTATTTGGTTTAGGGTAGTAAATCGTGATTTAGAAATTTTAGGTCAAGTTTGTCGTTTGTAGCCGAGGGGAGTATTTTTATGTTGAAAAATTTCTTTTGTGTCAGGTCTAGTTCGCTGCTGACAATCTGAAAGTTTCTATATACTAGTCCGGGGTTGATGACGTCGAATTCCTTTTTATTATAGATTCAATCGTTTCAGTGCAAAAAGTCGAGGATCGTCACTTCCTCTGCTGAAGTGAAGAGTATTATGCCTATACTTCGTTGATTGCTGCTTGTTCTTCAGGGCTTAATATGAGTGCCAATCGAGCGGAGAAAGCCGTCACATTTTTGTTGCTAGCAAACCTTCTTTCGATCGTGTTTTATTTCAGTAGTCAACATAAATGGAACTTATCTCGTACACGCTTTAACGTTGCCAAGAAAATTCTGAATGATGCGATGGACCTGTTTAAGAAAAATCCCAGCTGTTTCAGCGATATATTTTTTCTTCTCGCGGTGATTATCACAAATCAATTCGTCAACACGCACTTCGTGCTGTTCGTTTATAGCTTGAACTTTAAATAACCACACTGACATCTATATAGATATAGATGAATATCTATGGGAGTACTACACTCCGCCATTAAAAACTCATTACCAGCATATTGTTTTAACAGAATATTTAAGTTATTTGTCATTTTTGTTATTAAGGAAGACCTGCCAAGCATCTTGGTCGTCAATGAGTTGGAGAATATTATAATACCTACTATATTATTGTATTTATCAGCTGGAAGGCAAGAGTTTTCGAGACACTCTCATATTTTATTTAGGTCTATAAACTCTGTGAATTTGGAAATAATCGTAAAATATTTTGATGCTCCATTTTTAAGTTGCTATTACAAGAAACAGAATCGGAGCTCCTCATAGAAAACCGGTAAATGACAATTTGTGTTGATGTAGTTGGTATAAAAGCATTGTTCGCATCTAGAACCAAAGAAATGGCTACTACAAGAAACAAAGCCAAAAGGTTACAGCAGAAATTTTGTAATTTTTAGTTCTATTCTAGTAAATTTCACATTGCATATAAAGAAATGTACAGAAAGTCATATATTTGCAGCTTTTTTTTGAAAATGAATTATGACAAATTTGGCTAAAGGTTATACCCAATAATGATTAACACTACTATTGTTTTCTCGTCATTAATCTTTTATTTTCAAATGTTCGTACAC
Organism: Sinelater perroti; assembly: GCA_036346155.1. Taxonomy (NCBI): domain Eukaryota; kingdom Metazoa; phylum Arthropoda; class Insecta; order Coleoptera; family Elateridae; genus Sinelater; species Sinelater perroti. The sequence continues at coordinate 803,472 of JARFIY010000009.1, forward strand.
TAGGAGGAGGTGCTTCTTATAAGCGTATTGCCTTTTTTATTGGACGTGAGGCAGTATCGTGAATCGGAGAGTCCGCAAGATAACCACGATGTGACGATTAACACATATCCGCGCATTGTCATGTTGATGTTAACCCCCCACAAAAGTACAGTTGCTAAGAGTAATGCGCATGCGTGAATTAGGACATGTTAGTTGGGTGTTAGATATATGTGACTGAATACATGCAGTGTATGATCGTTATATTTCAAATGACTGAGAGAGTTTGGTAGCGAATTTGTATCAACGCTAAAACATTCGTCCACATAAACTATACGATTGATTTAAAACTATGCAATGAGTGCAATACGAATACAGATATGATAAAAAAGATTCATAGGTAACCAAGAATCTGTTGAGAGTGGTCCGCGTTCTGCAAGACCAGCAACAAACAGGATACTGGAAAAAATTGAATGTTATGTACGGGCTAGAGTTAACAAGGAGCGACGACTAACAGTCAGGAAACTAGAAGATGAATTGGGGATTTCAAAAAGTAAAGTGTGTGAAATTTTGACGGAATATCTTAGCACAAACCATAAAATTTATTTCGTAGCTCCTGTTACTAAAGCAGGGGGAACATCGTGCATCAGATGCTAATTATTTGTTTCAAATTGCTAAATGAACCAGATTTTCTCAAAAAAGGTATGCGAGTCTACAGCTACGATCTCGAAAAAAGAGATGAATGGTTTCAATGGAAGTCTTTTGATTTGCTATACCTGTAAAGTATGTAAGATCCCACGATGCTTATTTTAAGAGAACTGAGGCTATGTACAATATTTCTAGTATTTAGTTTGGTATTTGAGGAATAGGGCATTTATTTCACTCTGTGTTATTTCAGATTTTTTTTCAAAAATGGATTCTATTAATATAAAGAATAATAATATCTTAGCCTCTAAGAACCATAGACCAGAGGATTGTACTCCCTGTATCTGTTTCCATGGCTAATAGCTAATCAGTTTTTATGTGCGTTACAGCAAGGTCATTTAATGACTTCACGTGACACTAACATTTATCTTTGAACACCTTAAATATCACCTCTTTTATTATGTCGCGTTAGAAAGATCATTCTACTCGAAGCTCACTTTTTGTGTTTTAGTACAGGCGCAACTTCTGCAACTCCTGAAGAAGCTTTGACACATTGTTTGAATCCTTTTATTCTTTTACGTTTTTCTTTGAGTACATAATCGTACATAAAGTGTCAGCTATAAAGATTCGACTTTTCAGCAAACAGTTATGCACTTTTTTATAATTTCCACTAAAGTTCTTAACACTTTTGCCTTTACTGAGTCATTTGTGATATATTCTTTATACATTTATGTAGTTTTTTTTTGTAAAGGAGAAGACATCAAAAATTTTGAATTTTTTCTTTATAAGTAGAACTTTTTTGTAAAAATATGTGAATATAAAGCTTTTCAACATATAAAAATTTAACATTGCATTTACTTTATTACATAGAACAATTAAAGCAAATCTTTAAATTTTAACGTATGCATTGATAGTATCAAACAGTTTTCTTAAGCGACTGAATGGAATGCGCAGTTTTCTGAAAGAAGTCGTTTGGGTAATTGTTAAAACCTTCTGGCTCTGTGCGTTTAGGTGCTCTAGTCCGCAAGGTTTTGACCTGTACACCTCCTTTGCATATCCCTACAGATAAAAATCATATAAAGTGAGATCTGAACTTTTTGAGAACTATTTGTGAGGCCCACGTCGTCTCTCCCAACCTCCTGGAAAATGTTGCTCTAACCACGCATGTACAACAAGAGTAAAATGAAGTGGTGCACCATCATGCATGAAAATAAAAGCCGCCAATGTTATACCAGCCAAATACTATGAGTTGTACGTAATTTATGGTGTCATACACAAGATATGAGCCTGTACTATTGACGTGGAAAATATAAAATCCTAATTATTATTGTTTATTTAGATACATCATGAATCCAGTGATACTGCAAGTTCTATAGTAAATGTCTAGTTAATTAACACCTTAAGTTAACTTATGCAGCGTTATCACAGAGATGAGACTTTTAAATAAATAACTAGAGGACATCTTATTTTGAGTGTAAATATAAATACTTTTAGCATCAGCATCAATGTTTTAATAATTGATATGTTATTTTCTTAATACATCAAACCGTATATCCTTCTTTATCTTGACAACAATGCCAGAACTTCAGTTTTATTTTTTTGTGTTAGCCATTCCGTTTTGCTTATTGTTGTACAACCACATTAAAATTGAAATTTAGTTCAGGTTTTCAAAAAAAAATTGGAAGATGTGTTTCAAAAATGATATATTAACCTGTGGTCTTTTTTACTAAATTATGGTATTGGTTTAGAAAAATTAACTACTTTTTCCCTTGATCTCTGCATTAGTGTCATCATTCCGGAAATGTCGAATTTTACTTCAAGAATCGAAGGGTAAAGTGGTTTGAATTGGTAAATTTTACAAGACTTTTTTGGAGCTTCACAGAAGTAAAGCGGGTATTAATCAGTTATCCGAAGACGTGGTAATCATAAACGGTAAAGTCTAGCGAATTCGTAGAGTGCGATAAAAAGACATAACCCTTACTTTGACATGGATTTTCTTCTCACCTCGACAATAAAAGGTTTTTCTTCACTTGTTGTTGGTAACGTGTCCCGGTTATTGCTTTAACACAAGGATGCAATTATTCCACCATATATACAGCAATATCTTCTTGATGTGGTTATTTAATCGTTTGGTGCTGGTCGACGGTTCATTTTCAATATTTCCTATTGTCATAGAGAATCCACTTTTCGTCGCAACTCACAATATAGCCAAAAAAATCCTTCTCACTGAATTTGAAAAACAGTAACTTAGCAATATTACAGCGCTACTCTTGTTCTTCCCTGTGAGTTACTAAAGAAATTAGCGGGCTTTCTTGTGAACTCTTCTCTGCTTATGTAGATGCTTAGAAATGGATTGACGTGTTACTTTAAATTTCTTTGCGAGATTCAGTTGTGTGCGACAGTAACTGTCCCATTTGCTTACGTTCGACTTTTTTGTCTCTGTGGGGATCATGGATATCAAAATTTACACTCTAAAACCATTACGGGTATCCTAGGGAGCAGCATCTTCCCCTAAAGCCGCACAAATTATTTCCGAAGATTTACTTTAGGTTAATGTTAATAGAACAGGCATCTCTTGCAGTAAGTTGTAAAGCTGACAGGTAGCGCTTCACTATAATTATGTGGCGGGAAACATATGAAATTTGAAGTTAATCAGTTAATTGAATTACTCACTTCACATTTATATTGAAACTCAATAATAGTTCTATGAATTACCAATGTTTATTAGTTGCTTTTAGTTTCTTGTAATTTGTTTATATCCAAAAATACTCGAGGGATTTCAAATAAGACTTGTTTAATTTTTTAACTTTATACTATGATATTCTGATCGAAATTACATCAATAATTAATTTACGGCTTGTCATGTAACAACAAAATTGACGTTTTTTAAATTAGCCCTTCTCGTGATGTGCTAATTATTCAGAAAGGAAAAAGACTGCCATACCACTCGAGAAAGGCTGTGACATGTTACTTAATTTTTTTAAGCTAAACTGAAATACACACTATTTTTAGGGGCACAAAAAATTGTACAATTTTCCTAATGCATTAAAACAATTTGAAGGAAATTGGAGCCGCCTCAAACCTAAAGAGATATTTGTTGCAAATTTTTGTATTCTCGTGGTAAATTTAATTTTCGTGCATTTTTAAGACAGAACAAGTCAATCTTAGGTAGAGCTAATTTTTAAATTTCCGCTTAAAATTGTAGCATAAAGGGAGCGTGCAGGTCGATTGTTTTAAACATTAATTATGCAAAATAGTACATTAGCATATATTGATTTTGCTCTCTTAAAATAACCCGAGCGGCTGGAAAATGGATAAAAACGTTACATAAATGAGCAAAATTGCGATTACAGGCATTTTGTACCTGTAAACAACTTTAATAGTAAATCAAGCTGCATTCATTTAGAGAGTTATCTCCAATTCTTTTAAAGAACAAAAACAATTATATTTTTATGCAACTTTTCTCCTAATGCGTTATTAATATTGGCCTTACTCGGCCGAATTTTTGTTTAATAAAGTGACTTTAAGGTCACAATTTGATTTCTACCATAATTTTATCTGCGTGGCTGTATCACTATTTTTAAATTCAGATTTTTATCCCAATTTTCTACATCGTACAATCAATGTTGATGCGATTAATTCAAACTAAACACTCGGCGCATTAAAATGGATTATTAATTTCTACATGTAAAGTGGCGCAAAACAAACAAACCGATCGGCAGTGGCTTCGATATATGAATAACCTGCATTTACTAGTTTTTCCACAACAAAGCACATTCCAGTCACCTTGTCAGCCCTCATTTAACCAATGTCGCCAACAAAATTACCAAATGACCCGTCGGTATTTAGACTCCCATCAAATCCGATCATATCACATCGAACAAGCCTGTCATAAATCATCAATTATTATCGATAGATTATTTACTGCTAGGAAACAAAATAAAACTGAGATAATCTAACAAATTAGTCTCGGGAGATAAAGACGTCGACGTTACAAATGATTCCAGTAACAAATGGCAAATAAAAGACAAAGAATAACTTCTACAACCGTTTTTATCCATAAAATAATTGGTTATGAAGAGATATCTATTATTAATAGCCTAAACTAAAAGTCTAACCAGTAATATAGTCAAAATTAACACAAAAAGAAGGAAGAGCACTTTTAAAAACACATAAATTCTCTCCAAGAAATAGGATATGGTATACAAATGAAATTTTCTTCCCCTACCATCACAACAAGAAGTCAATGAATAACTTACTCTCTATCATGCAAAGAGTAAGTCTTAGGTAATTTTTAAATTAATTCACATTAAAGAAAGATAGAAGTTTAAGAATTTCTATATTATGTGAATATTAGAAAAGTACCATAAAGCACCAACATACCTTTCCAAACGAAATAGCTCATAGAAAAATATCATGGCATTAATAATTAGAAACTCAATTGTACACCATTCAATTCCGTCATATAAAATAGATCATCTACAAGAGGCAAAGGAGACGAACCAGTTCACAAATTGTATATGCCTATCAAGATACAACATCACAAAGCAAATGCTACAACCATTTTTTGATATACTATGACGAAGCTTTATGGCTTTCAAGAACTTTAATGCCAAGTACACCCTCTAATATAACTTATAAAAAATTATAAAGGGTTTGTAGGGAACATTTGCTTATCAGGCCACGTATATAGATGGCACAAAGCCTTTTTAGAGAGACGAGACGAAATGGTAAGCAAACTTCACAACGGATGATAATGCGGAAATGGTGTCGACTACTGACGTTGAGAATAATCAGTAATGAGTGTTACCGTATATCAGATTTTCATAGATCATTTTGGCATGGTAAAAGCGTGCGTTAGCGAATTTTTAACAAAAGAGTACATTCTTGTGGTTTGTGGTCTTTCTATTTGCCGGATATCAGCCCCTGCATCTTTTTTTTTACTCCACTGGTTGAAATATTATTTCAGAGGGCCTTATTTTAATACTTTGTATAACATCCAGAGCTACGTAACCAACTAAGTCTTCCAGGTCTGTTACAAACGATGGAAAACCCCTACGTCGGTATGTAACTGCCCAAACGAACTACTTTCAAATGTAAAAAGAATAAAATTAATACTATTATTTTTTGTCACGCCTCGTATACCTAGTATACTACAATAAAATTCTTAATCTGTTGGATTTCTCTGTTGTTAAAGGTCTTGCACCAAATTATAGAGTCATTGTGCGCAATTACGACCCGTTTGATCACTACCAAATTATAACCATTATAAGCACAATAGTAATATGCAAAGGACCTAATCTTACACTCAGTAATAAAATGATCATTTGGCAAGCGTTTGAAGATCATATTATGGAACATTTAGACATAAATGTTAAACCAATGCCAGCAAAGGACTTAGAGACCACCATACACCATCTAATATCACCAATATAAAATACACGACACCACAATCTAAGAAAATTTAAGTCAACACCCTAAGATACCATGCAACAGTTATGGTATTAGTAAGGGGGAAAGGGCAAGCTAGAACTAAATGGGAGTGTGACCATAATATAAACACTAGGACAAGATATAATTAAGTGATCCTACATAATTTTGTTAACCACGTATGACCATTCAATTTGGAAGGCCACTAAATGCGTTAAAGATCAATTGGGTGTTTCAGAAGATTGGGAGAAAAAGCAATAATATTTTCATAGCACTTAGCAGAAGTATTCACACCCCACTCCGAAAAAAATCGATGTAGGAATCGAAGAGAATCTGCACCCTTTATTACAAATGTTTTCTACTATACCTAACCTTACTATTAAGGATATAACAGATGAAGAAAAGCTGTTGGATAATAAAAACTACCCGAGCAAGATCCTATAACTGCTAAACAAGGAATTTTAAGTCTTTACAAATTTTTTCAATGAAGTGCTACGTCTAAATGGCCGCTTAACTTTCATTGTTCTTAAATTATTTTTATTATCAAAAATAGCACAGCCCCGAATGACATAAAGCCATATCTTGCCTGATTCATTGTAAATTTGTTGGAAAAAGTAGTTCTAAAACGGATGTCTGGCTACTAAATATATCATACCGCAGTGCTTCTTGACGTAAACCAGGCTTTCGACAATATCTTACTAAGTTTCCAGTCCTAATCTTGCTAATGGCTAAAAGCTAATCAACAAAACATCGAAAGTTAAATAAGTACAAGCTGGTGTTTCTTAGGGTAGCATCCTGGAGCATTTGCTATATCTGCTCTGTATCTCAAATGTGTCAGCTACACAGCAATAACGACAAGAGGTATCTATCAGAAGTTCTTGAAAGGGGGGAAATCAAGGCTAACAAGGAAAAATCAAGACCAGTCACATTTATGATGAATCTGTCATCATCCCTACTTGTCATCCTTAGCAACAAACTAATTCCATAAGCAAATGAGATAACATACCTGAGAATTTACCTGGGTATACTTTTGATATGGAAGTTGCATGTAACCAAGAAATGCCAACTAATGAATCTCAAGGTTAAAAACTTATATGGACTTACTGGCAATAGAAAAAAACTTTTCCTCATTTGCCTTATATGGAACCGTATATGAAACATAATCCGATGTTTTTAGTCTACTACCTACTAGCTATTGCTTACTCTCTACTGTCTATTATCCATGACTTACTGCCTACCTTACTCTCACCTACCTTTCATTCCAACGAAATAGTCAAATCAGTAAATGCCAAATCAGCTTTAAAAGGATTAGGGTGAAAGTGATCAAATAACATATCCAATTAAATAGATTAAATTTAGATGTATTTCCTTGTTATTGGTACAAATATTTAATCAATTCTGTATATAATTAGTTCCTAGAGAGTCTTATTTGGTTCTTTTTGGCAATGAGCCACAATAAACCAATAATTCATGAACAAACAATTGGAAAATTGGAATGCATTTCTAGTAGGAAAAAATTTAGGAGTATGATTCTGTGTTAGAATTTTCAATCAAAATTATGCTGACTAGGGAAAACCTCGACGGATTTTGCCTCCATCTCTACAAAAGTTTCCTAAAGTTTTCTACAAACATGTGCTCTTGTCCAGGCGTTCGTCGCTTCGGGGGGACGCCCTAACATAGTTCTCTTTCTGCGCATCCTTAGCTGCTTAGCTTCTGGGGTACGCCCTAGCATTTATGTCAGTTCTTTTACTTTGGGTATTTATCTTTTGAGAAGAAGAATTGTTGGCTAGATAGTTTTATGGCTGGTTGCCACCTAAAGCCAAGGTCGTCATCCTCTTGAAGGATGTGGGTGCTGCCGTTGACTAAACATGAGTTCTTCCGCTGCCATCCCTTCTGCACGCTCCAACTATAGCCATATTATGGTGAGCCCACAGCAGGGGTTTTATAACGGAGTAATCTTTTCCGGCCTTTTTGGTCTGCGGGAGCTATTTTATTTTGCTCCTATCCTCCAATGCTGCTTGCGCAGCAGTTGGCGAGCTTCCTCCTATCCGTCTGGTGACGCGTTCTCTAGGGTTAAGGCTCTTCCGAGAAAAAAAACATTTGGATGATCCAAATGCTCTTTTATCGTACGGTAAGAAGTCGACACTGTAAAGTATTCGAGGGTAGTTTAGAACAATTCGGCCAATGTTTGTTACATTTTGAGTCGGCTTAGGAGATTTGATGTCATCATAAAGTAATCAGTTTTAGATGAGGAAGTTTGATCTTATGGCCCGATAGGCTAATTGCACTTTCTCCAAAGGATGACACTAATAGCTTTAATCAAAGAGATGAACTTTTCTATAATCTCAAAAGACTGTTGTTAGGGCATATAAATTTTTACCTTTAATGAACACTTTTAACGTTCTCTTTGCCACTCCTTAAAAGCTTGCGTGAACCATAACGTGTAGTAGTGCGTAGGTTACCTTATGATGCAATAACACCTATTTTGTGATTCACACCAATCTAGCGATCTTCAAACCTCACCTAGGGATAAATTTTTGATGCTGTAGCTCAATTCAATAAAGTTATGAATAGTTGTGATATTCTTTTAGGTAATATTTACATCCTTTCTGGTCCAATATTTTCGTTAATGAGAAATTTGGTTACGATGCATTGCACACTGAAACAGAAAGGTGCATTCACTCGTCATAAAGACAATTAGTCGATTAGAACTAGTACCTTGGTGCCACCACTGAAAAAACTCTCGACGTCCATGTTATTGTTATATTTCTAAATCTGTACATCCTTTTGTATGATTTCGAATGGTAGTTCCTATAATAATACATGCACTGGTTTGATAGTTTTATTCTGGGCTCGTCATAATAGTTTTTGCTGTAGTAGGGTTTATTTAGGATCTTTTAGACCTGGTGCGTAGCTGTGCTGATATGTGACAAAGTCTTTACATGGCATGATCAATTTTGATTTGTTTTACGTGTTTGTCTGTTGTTTTCTATTATCCTTTCTGTGTTCTCCAAAAGAAAAGTAATTTTGTTCTATATCAGTTTTATGGTAAAGTGAATATATTGATGTACCGAATCAGAGTGATAGAGGAACTGTGGCACCATTTTTTACCAGTGTTGCCAAGTTAAAAAAAATTATTTTTGGTGTCCCATATACTTTTAACACTAAATTCTTACAGCGTCAATTTTTTATGGTATTGCTAAATTACAGACGAGATATCGTAATTATTTTATCGTATAAGAGTCTTGCAAAAATATAACTATTAGCTCAATATCATTACGAAGCTCTTACCAATTATTTCTTTGATACTCCTATTTTAAGCACCATTCTTATCATTGAATTTTTTTGTAAAGTGACATAACTAGTACTCTATGACAAGTTTGATATTAATACTTAAGCTGTGTTTAAAATTCTATATCTTTTACTTCCGAATATGTCATCGAACGATCCAGGTTTCCGTTATATTTTTGAGCAGTGAGAACCTACTGATAGAAGTTACTCCAAATGACCATTTAGGAGTAACATGATTTTATATGATCTTTTTTATAGTTAGTAACATCGGTCAATAGATTTAGTTTACCTAAATAAACTTCCAGTGCTGCTCGGCCTAAAGCTGTAGCTTTTAAGCTTTCTGTTTCTTAACGTGGCATTCGCAATGTTGCGTTCAGGGGCAGATTTTTTCGGATCGGATATTTAGCACAGCTGCTGTCTTTATACCCCTTCAGGACTTTGCATCGATCTCTTCTATAAAGATGTTCGCTCTCCCGAGTGCGTGATTGTGAACACGACAGGAAATCGTTGCAGTGGGATCGTAAATACGTACTAGACAGTGCCGCATTAAACACTATCGCCCCTCGAATCCCCCTCCTAATGAGGTTTTAATTCTTCCAGAACAATTTTGATACATAAATGATTGATGTTTTTAAACAAAAATTTTAAAAATTAATTAGAAAAAATCTTTAAACATTCACGTCTTTCAATTTGTTGTGACAAAATCTCTCAGGATATCTTTGAACTCTACCTTTTGAAATTAAGTATCCGTAACGGCAAGTTATTCTATTCATTTTTGTGTCACTCAAGCTGAATCTTGTGTACACCATTTTGTGTTGGTAGATCCTTATTGCAAAGCATTACTAATGTTTTGCCATCTTTAACACCAATATATCAAAGCATGAAAAATTATGCATTGCTTACATAAATCATAAAAATTAAATTGGTTTACCACAATTCAATTAAACAATGGATGTAGCGTAAGTTGATTTATACTATTAATATGAGCTTAAAGACCGCTGTAACACCATAACACATTTACTGAACACTCAAATTTTTCAAACCAATACCACATTTGTTTAAAAAGGTCTTTTGTGTGGTTATTACAGAAATAGGCACAAGGAAACATTTAATGTTTTACCCCCTAACATTACATCTAAGCACCATACTAAATTGGTCAGAGGTACTACTTCTTTACAATAATTTTATAATATTTATTTTTTATATATACTATACATAAAAAAAATCTTCGACTTTGCTTATAACATTTAATTAAATAAAATGATAAGGACGATCATAACAGACAAGAGTAGACGTGCGGTCGTCTATATAGCCATATCGTAATGTCTAACACGTTTTCTTTGTCAGTGTTTAATGCCAAGTTGGACGGTGGTATAATACCGTGTCAACTTTGTGTGATCACTGCCAGTGACACTATGGGTACTGTAGCCATGAAAGCGCGGACCTTGAAATGACACCCCGAGCTTTCCCAAAACGAACGTGGAGAGTACATTTCGCTCTATAGCCGCTCTCAGGAATGCCACGGCATGACATATTTGTAGGGATAATGGTAAATCTTCATCCGGTTCTGAAGAAGAATTTATGGCAGTTCAAGGCCGCAGGAAAAAATAGTCAGCGGAATTCTGTTTGACTTCATCAACCAGGTAATCAAAAATATGAAGGAGCAAGTTTCGTTTACCGAAGTTTCTACGTAAGGCATCAATGAACAAACGACTTCCAAGAGCAAAAACTAAATTTCAGTAAAGGGAAGAGCTAAAGTCAATGTATTATTATGTACCCATGTGCCAAGTTGTACCACAGGCTACTAAACATCATTCTCTGAGATTCTTATGTACTTCAAGGATGATAATATAAAATCTCCGGAGACAAGCTATCCTTGTGTTGTCAACGCAAAGAGTGGGAAGACCAAATGAAAAGCTTTAATAACCCTCGTCTTCATTGAGGTGCAGAGAGAAGGGAAAACATCTGATTTACCGACTAAGTGCTGATCACCGTGGAGCAGCCACAGAAAAAGAAAACCGTTGGACGATGCTATTATGCTTCACGCTGCATAAAATGCGCTAAAGACAACTCTTCTGCACCAATTGTTCCTCAGCGAGTTACAGAAGTTGGCCGACACTTACCAAGCACCCCTTGGCATCGAAATCTGAAGTCTATTCCTCAGCGCAATTGGCACTCTACTTCTCATCCACCTTTGCATCACCCTTACATATGGGTAGCTCTATGCTCAAATATCATGGACAGCTGACGACTACCTTTTATCTAGCCAGTCCCAAGCTACCCAACTGGGAATCGTCATTGGGCACAGATCATCAGAAGAATCAATACCCGCGAAGTCCAAAAAAATTATCTTCAATATGATCCAGAAGCTATATATGGCCAAGCAGGTCAGTCTAGTTTATTTCAATGATGCTCCAATATCTTCAAAGAACCACCAATCTGTGAGAAATAATCGTCAGCCTGATGCTCCAACCTTCTCAAACTATTTTATAGTTTGTTTAGGAGCAAGAGTGTTAGTTTCTGGAATTTGCCTGCAAATAAGATTTGGATGTCATCCTAATCCAACTTATCTTAAGAGCGAAGACGTGATTGAAGTTTTAAATTACATCTGCTGTCGCACGGGCCGGCAGTTAACAACAAAGAATGGAATAAAATAAAATAAAAAGAATAAATAATTAGCTAGTACTGTTTCCAATTATTGACCTCTTGGAGTTCACCACCATCATCGTACAACTCTTAGTCGAGCGAGCTCTTCTCCCGGAAGACCTGGACGTTATCTTCGAGGATGATATTGAGACTTAAATGGAAAGCATCTCTAGTGAAGTAGACGTGTGGTTAACTCCAACGACAGGTCGCTGTGTGTATTTGTTCAACCTCGCGATTTTGTGATGATCGCCACCTCCAAGGATATTTTTATACAATAGGCAATGCAATAAGTCGGACAGCGACTATAATCTTGTTCTTCTCGCCCTGTAAATTTCAGATAGAGCCAATGGCGCCTGTTTTTGCCTTACGGTCCCATAGCTGGCCTTCACTGTCTATTTGAGATAAATCATGGAACCCATTTTCATTATCCGTTCTGATGAAGATTTGGAGGAATAAGTAGCACTGTCTCCGTCCAGGAATATACATTTTGTTTGCTATTAACCTTGTCTACAACAAAGTGCTTCTGATGAGAAGAAAACTAGGCGCGATAGCGCGCGTAACGATCCTTGGCCTAGAAAAAATATCACACGTTTACTGTATAGATCATTACTGCTGTCCGGAAAGAACAAATTGGAAGAGCTCGAGGTAGCCTCTGGAGAATTACCAAATTCTTACGCAAGCATGAAACACGAAGATTATGCTGTCGTCTTTAGTGTGTAAAATAGACTTCAGCTTTATTTATCGTTTACATTCTGGAATATCAGCTCACGCTATATCTTCTGAAAAAGGTGATCGTCTGTATCACGGCGATCGCCAACACAGGGGCCTTTAGTAAGGACTATCGGCCGATAATCTTTCTGACAACTGTGAGAAGAGTTGTGAATTTGGTGACGAGCATCTGAGGACAAGAATCTGCTCCAATTAATTCAGCACTCTTTACTTTTAAAAGTATCACCGAGAACTACAGCAAAAAGAAATCTATCGGTGTAGTCTTCCTTGATGTAGTCAAAGTTCTCGACAAGGTATGATACAATGGATGTCCAGGATATGCCGATGACGCCCTGTTTAATATAATAACCTAATATGCAGATGATGAAGCAGTGTTGTTTATCTTTCTAAGATCGTCATTTGTTACTCACTGGTTGCAAGAGGAATCGACCTTTTTCAAGACTAGTGCGCCAGGTGAAGAATGGGAATCAAGCCCGAGAAGAGCTCAATGGCCTCGTTCTCCACTAGAGAATTATATCACCGAGGCGATATGGGGAACCTTAGGATATTGGGAAGGAAGATATCGTAGAAACAGGAAACCACTTATCTCGGAACGACGAGAACAACAATATTGTCTTCTATAAGATTATTGTCTTCCTTACCATTTTCTATGCGACTCCAATGGGACTGGGACGGAAAAACCTATATAATTAAGTTCCTTACAGAACTGGCTTTACGATCAAAGCTTAAATATTTGCTCAATCAGTTGCGCTGTTTTTATGTAGTTTCATTCGCTAAGATACATTCTTGCACTTACCGTGGAAGAAAAGTACGCGAGTCATTCTTTTACGTATTCTCAAAAGATCATGAGATGATGGAAATTCTCTTTGCGGTCTTTTCTACCATCTGGTGGATACCATATAACCATTTAATAATATTATAGTCTCGGGTTCTCTCAAATGTACACTTATATTCAACAATTTATTTAGCAGTCTATCATCATTGCGTTGCATTAACTTACTACTAAAGTAAAACTGAAAAAGACTGCGTGTGTCGTATTTATGTGTTTGTAGAGGTTCTTCACTTTCCTAAGGCGCTTGGTATTGTTTTTTGCAAAAAAATAGAGTAAAATTTTTCATTTTTAGAAGAAATAAAAACAATTATTTTATTGTCTTTCAAGATAGAATTAACTCATTAACTGACATGATCATCATTTGAGGATTTCCATTTCTATTAATATTTGAAGCCATTTTTACGTTGGTAGATCTGATTTATTCTTTGAATTGTCTACTTCTTGTACAAGCATGTGCATAAAGGGATTGTTAAATTATTTAAAACAGATTGGTTGTAGCGAGAGATCCGTATGACAAGGTCAAGACTTTCAAGGTTCCATCACTTCAGTATTATTACAAAGCAGCAAGTTGTATTCGTATACAAATAATTTGCAATGAAAGGATATTATTACGTTTTCTAGGTTAATAATCGTCTAATACGTCTGATCCCCATTCAGCTAGAATTTTTTTTCTTCATTCTTTTCAATTACAACGATATGTCATTACAGAGCACCTGCACTTGGTTCTCAAGAATTAAAGGATATTGTTAATGATCTTGTTTTTATGGCTTCAGATAATGAAGCTAAATATGATGTCAATGAAATATTTGACTTCGATCATGTAGATGAGATATTAGATTGCGAGGTTATTGATGATGCGTTCTTCCGGCTGATGTACCTGGTAATTTGGAGCGGCATACTAATCGTAGACTAACAGGTTGGGAAAAATCTACAGGGACAGTGAAAAAAGTAAAGGCTCCTATTTCTTGTAAAGGCGTAAAAAAGAAGCAACTTATAACAGCACCTATTCTGATCTACAAGAAATTGAATTAAAGAACGGAGATTTAACAGCATACTTAAACGGAAAGACAGTAGTTAAAGCTTACGAGGAATTATTCGATGAGGCATTAATGAGCATGATCGTCAGGGAGTGTTTAATACACTACTCAGCACTCAGAACAATTCCAATGTGTTAAGAAATTCATAGAAGTATTGCTTTTTAGTGGATATCACGCACTTCTTAGGAACAATTATATTGGTGGGAAGATGAAAACTTCAATACAACGTGCATAAGGAAACGTATGAGTCGCAACATATACCTAGTAATCAAGCGCCATATACATTTAAATAATAAAGCACTCTTCAGCAGTATCCCAGTAAAAGAGACAATATTTTTAAAATACTTCCACTGAAATTTGCAGTTTTCTCTCAAAATGTGAGCATCGACGAGCAAATGGTCGGGTACTATGGCCATCATTATATCAAACCTGTGAGATTCGGGTTCAAGCAGTGGGCCTTATGTTGTTTCAAAAGTATGATCAAATGTCTGTCTATAAGGGAAAAGGTAAGCGTTCAAATAATATTCCAGTTGCGGGTTTTGGTTCTTCAGTAGTACTGAAGATGATTTCCTTCATAGATACTCCACGGCTTAACAAAATCCACTTTTGACAACTTTGCAAGTTTGAATCTGATGAAAACATACAAGGAAATGAAAGGGCAACAGGTGCTACCAGAATGAATAGGATGAACAACTGTTCTCTAGAAAGTGAGAACAAGTATGAAGAAGAAAGATAGAGGTATATATGATTATAGATTCGACAGCAAGTATGAAACCTTGACAATTATATGGAAGGGTAATAGTTGTGTCAAACTGCTAATGTTAGAAACCATGACATAATAGAAATAGAGCAGATGTGACAAAAGGAACTACATGTGCTTTAGCCGAAACTAGTGGGTGTACAATAAGTAAATGGATTGTGTCAATAAGCTGAATATCAAAAATGGGGAAGAAATGGTACTTTCCGCTGAATGTGGTGTTAGTCAATGCACACGCTCTTTACCGTCTCAGTATAGATCAGAACTTCCAACATCGAGCACATAATCGAACGCACAGCCGTAGGAAAACAAATGAGATATACAGTTCTACTACAAAAATATAAATAAAGGTGACATTCGCTATGATTCTCAGTTGGGATTGGTCTACTTTAGAAATATTCAACTATGTGTTTTTTATTGTGTTTTACTCTCTTTAGATGTTCTAAGGGGCGCAAGCGTAGCCACGCTCTTGACGCGCATGACTGCGAACGGACCCAGGTTCAAACCTGGGCTCAGGTGCATGACGGATAGCCTACTCAATTATTGTAATAATTGAATATCTGAATTTATTTCGAACAAGGGGTGATAATGGCAGTGTTTACCACATCGCCTCGCATCAGAGATAGTGCGCGACAACCGGACAGTCTCAACCTCTTAGTTCGCAAGCTGAGCTCCCATACCGGGTGTTGAACCACACCAATATTTATTTGAATGTTTTAAGGAACACAAAATTGCCAGTTAATAGTTTTATATTATTTAAATCTTAGGCTCCTAAAAAACGAATAGAGCGGATATAACCAGTAGAGGTTTGGTTGAGTGTAATTACAATTTTTGGAAAACCTTTAAAGGTACAAAATATTTCTAAAGCCTTTCTCTGCTAATTATAAAAGAACTTAAGCAAAGGAGATACCAGGATTATCAAAAACATGCGAAGCCCAGCATTTACATTTTACTTGTGCATCCTTGCGCCGTGTTCTATTATCTCCCCAGCTCCACAAAAGAAGGCCTCCCCGAGAGATCCCCGCGCTCCTTTCAATTCGGGATCTCGGCCGTATTCATCAAAAAGTGCCGTTTTTAGCGCGCCCAGGGCGCGCATCCCAATCCCGCCACCGGGCGGCGGAGAAACAAAGGCCGACACGCCGGGGGCACCGCGCTGCAAACGCGCATTGTTCCGGGGGGCGCCACCTTAGATAAGGGCCCGCAATATTAGAGCGAATGCTTTTAAATTACGGCCGAATCGCAAAGAATCCTCCGGGGGAGTTTTCTTGACGTAATGTTATCAAGTTGCGGAGTTGCGCGCGCTCGAGCCCGCCGACTCCGGCGCGCCGTCAAATATACTTGCATCAAATAACACTCGATGTAATATAAAAATTCCGGGGAGTTCATAACGGCGCAACCTTGGCGGATATGGACATACCTCGCACAAATTAGAGTGCTCCGGGGAATAAATTTTAATACCGGAACCCTTCCGGCGCCGCGCCGGTGCAGCGGGCGCGCGTGATATATGCGCTGCGCGCAGCCGAATTTGGGATTTCCCGAATTTTTCTGCTGCTCCAGCGGGAATCCGGGCACGCCGGAATATTGCGTCAACTCAGGTTAAGAGGATAAGTCCGGCGATATTGACATCAGGACCGCTTCTGGAACCATTAGATGTCTTGCTCGCTGCATTACATTAGCGTTACACGATGTTGAAGCAAAACATGGACATTACCTATTTATTGTGTACCAGTCTTTGCTCTTTTAATATTTATGTTAGCATATGAAACGATCCATAAAGCGAGCTTTGCATATTCAACACATAAACGTGAAATATTCACTTGTCATTCCTGCTACATGCGATGGATGTAAACTTGTATTTATTCGTTTAAATTGTGTACAGCGCCGTTTCCCCAAACAATGTATAATTTCGCATTTGAATACATGACCGAAGTGCAAATTTGCACTAACAATAGGGTCGGCTCCGATTTTTTCTGGACCATTACGTCACTCAGTGCAATGCTTTATTAGTTTGCTACTCCAACTCACTTTTTTTTTAAGTTGCTATGGACTAAAAACCAGAGTTCAGCTGGCTGGGCTGATAGCATCTGTAAGGGCTCCTACCCAGGGTTAAAAAAAATAATGCTCTGAAGACGGAGGATGACAAATAAAGTTATAACGATGGAAGAGGCTGAAGAGCAGACCTATATTGGGCATCCGACTCCAGAGGAGCGGCTGATTAAAAACTCCTAAACCATCAAGTAACTCAACATGAAGAAGAATTTACAAACTCAGATACCCCAGGTGTGTAGGCTTAATCGCCGACAATCCTACACCGGCACTCCGGTCTGCCTCGAGGATTCTCGGGGATGCAAAAGTTCAAAAATAAAAGACAAAAGAATAGACCGTCGTATGAAGAAGAACATTAGAACTTTCAATGTAAGGTCACTGTGTATAGAGTATAGATTAGCCCAATTAGAAGAAGACCTGTTACATATTAAGTGGGACATTGTTGAACTGAGCAAAGTCAATAGAAGAGGAGAGGAGATGCTGGTTCTGAAAACAGGAAACATATTATATTATAAGGGAAAAGAGTATGAATGGTGTTGAAATTTTGATAAACAGAAAATGGAGCATTATATACATGATTCTTAATATAACTATTTGCTATTACATAAAAATTATATAAGCACACGCACCAACCTATAAACACACTGGTGAAGAGATTGAACTTGGAAATTGTCTTCGTCCTCAACCTAATAAACATCAGCGACCATAGAATGGTAAGAACACGAGTAGAAATAAATACAAGATCAGAGAGAAGAAAATTAGTTGAAGGAGGAGCTGGAAACATAGACCATATAGAGGTATGAAACAAAGAGGACATCTACAGAAATGTACTAAACAAGACATTTTCGAGCAATCTGATTAGAGAGACCATAACTACATCGTCAATAACATAAAAGAAAGGAGAAACAAGAAAACTAATATACCGAAGGAACAAAGAAATACTAAATATGTCAGAAGAAAAGATAAAAGAAATTAACAAGGACATCGTAAAGCAAATAAGATTAGACTTATCACAGTACAACGAAAAAACTATTAGAGAAACCATTAAAAGAAACAAAGGATTAAAAATATTCAAGAGGAGAATACAAGAAGGAACAAAAGAAATAGTAAATATAATAGATGAAGACACAATACCAGTAAGGTCGCAGGAACACAATGGGTGGGAGCGACGGCGGATGATGATGATGAAAGACTAAACAAAGAAGAAACTGTTACTAGCTGTAAAATCAAGCAAAAAAGTTAGTAAATTGAATACAAGATAAATTGTAGGCATACAATTATCTGAATGTAGATACGACAGCATTCAGGAAACATACTCACATACAGAATGTAACATAAAGGAACTAAGAGAGCATAAAAGAGAACAAACAACAACAAATAGGAGAAAAGAAAAAACATTGTATGACATGCTTAAGTACTAAAATGGAAGAAAATCAAATAAAACATAAAGAGAAAAGTAAAGAAGTAAAAAGACTTGTTGTAAGGGAAAAGAACGAAGAAATACCCAAAACTAAGAGAAAGATGAGATCTTTAACGATCAGGCAGAGATAACAAGAAATCAAAGAACTGAAGGAATTTCACCTGAATTAATTAAGTAGAAATCTAAAAATCTTTGTCGCATAATGATAAATGGCGAATAAATACTTCGAAAGTTGAAACAGGCGTAGTCAACATCAATTTTTAAAAAGGAAGATCGGAATTTTAATTATCGGGTAATAAGTGCATTTTCAACAATGGTAAAATAAATAAAGTGGAAGAAAGCATAAAAGAAGTTGGATTTACAGCAGGATGATCAACTAGCCGAGCGATACGAGCAATTACGTTGCAGAATGTGTGAGTGATGGTGTTGTGCGAGAATGGTGTAGGAAATTTAAAGATGGCCGAACTGATGTTTATGATGAAGGTGGACAAGGACGCAAGTCTGTCGCTAGCGAAGGCCTTGTTCAGCGAGTTGACAGAGATGGAGGTTTGCCATTAGTGAATTGTCTGTGGATTTTCCGGACAATTCAAGGTCAGCTCTGTACACGATCGTAACGAAACACCTATCTGTGCACTACCGAAAACTTTGTGCACGATGGATTCCTAAAATATTATCTGGGTATCACAAAACATAGCGTATGACATGAGCCTTAACCTCTCTCGCGCCTTATGCTGATGATGGGGAAGAGTTTTTGAAATCAATCGTCACAGGAGATCTTTACGAGTATGACAATCGAGAATCGAAAGGATGGACACACACAAACTCCCTAAACAAACCCAAAAAGTTCAAACAAACGTTCGCGAAAAGGAAAGCCATAGCTACCGTTTCTGGGATCGGAAAGGTGTGCTGCTCTTAAAATTTATGGAGCCGTAGACTACGATTAATGTAAACGTGTATTATCACCATTGGATCGACTGCGAAGAGCCGTTCAGAACAAAAGAAGAAGTATGCTGTCTTCTCGAATTGTTATGATCCATGTCAAAGCATGGTCGCATACTGCTGAGGCAACCAAACAGCTTCTTGCACGATTTCAATGAGAAATGTTCGATCACCCGGCCCAAACCTGGCGCCGAACAACTTTTACTTTTTTCGAGAGCTGTAGAGAGGTCTTGGAGGACAGCGCTTCCGCATCAACGAAAAGCTTTAAAACGCCGTTGGTGACAACCTGTTATGAAGAGGGTATTGGATAAAACTCGTCCATCGATATGACAAATGTCTCAATGTTCACGGTGACTACGTGGAAAAGTAACAATGGTTGCACTTCAGTTCTGGCAATAAAACCATTTTGCTATTTACACTTGTCTTTATTTACTACCCCCTCAGAGGTTGAAAAAGATAGCCCTCGTATATATAATACAACAATTAATAGAAAAAATAAAGCGACAAACAGAGCAATACATCTACCTTTTATAGATTTTTAAAAAGCTTGTGATAGTATGGAAGGCTATGGGAGAAGTAGAAGTGTCTTATAATCTGATAAACGCAGCTTTTACAAGGTTCCCCACCATTAGCTACACCATTAAAAATATTTTTTAATGTGCACTAAGGAACTGGAAAGGAAATGTGAAGACGTGGAAGTTCTAGTCAGAAATGAACATCTTTATATGTTGAGTTTTGCTTGATATCTAACAGCTTTCATTCTAAATCAAGAAAACAATGAAGGAAGAAGAGAGTAAGCAAACAGATCCTGCAACAAACCAGTAGCGTGCAGAATTAAGACGTTTGCATTAAGTATAGTTGAACAAACTAAGCGTTAACAGGCCACTAGGCTCATTGCTCGACAATTTTCTTCTAGATACCTTTCTTTTCTAAGTGTTCTTTGACGCCCACTAACCACTTTTTTAATCGTCCTACTTTTCTTGAGCCCTCCAGTTTGCTCTTCATTGTGCCTTTATAATTTTTTGGTCATACTGGGTTGAGTGTATAGATTCATCACCACTTAATTTGTTTTTCTCTCCATTCGATCCTCTACTTTTTCCAAATATTCTTTATAACATTTTTCTCTCAAAAACTTCCACTTTACTCATTTTTGTAATATACTCTTTTCTTACATGCATCGCTAACTACAGATCTTAACTATGTCTTACACATCCTCAACTTAGCCTCTTCACTTTTTTTAAAATAAGTTATTGCAAATTTACAAGTAAACGCGACAGAGTTTCTATACGGACTCTCTCAACGAGATCTTCAGGTCACTGCCTTTTTAGACGTTTGTTCACGGGTTCGTGGTTCTAGAGGTCGGTGATGAGTTGATTGGTGTGGTTTAAAGTGCGGTCTCGGCTCTTTCTAACTACATTTTTGATAACACAATTGATGAAGAGAATTCTGGGGTTATTATGCGGGATCTGATTAGTGATGAACCATTGAGTACTGACCAGGACACGCAGCGTCTTCCATTGAAAAGACTGCAAGATCTTGGTACTTGAAGGTTTACTACATCCGTAGGTCCATACAGGCATTAAGATGACCTTATACAGTAACAGTTTGTTTTCTATAGTCAAATGTGATTAGCGTCTGGTTAACCAGTAGATATTTTTTTGTTTTTAGGCTGAGTTGTTATTTGGCTTTTATATGGGCTTTCCAGGTTAATATTTGATCCAAATGGAGTCCTAGGTATTTCACCTCGGTTTGAGTTGGTTATAAAAGGAAACTTGTAGACAGACAGAAATTTGCGTGGATTTATCACTATTGACTTTAATTCTCCAACGATCTTTAGGTGTAGCTGAAGCACTTATTAGCAATTACAATACTCTATGCAGAGGAGGTATAGAAGTGGTCTAAGGACGCTGTCTTGTGGAACACCAAAGTTACTAGAATGGCAGTCTGATAGTGAGTTCTCTACTTGGACATGGAAGTGTCTATCACTTGCGTAAAATTTTAGAAGGTGGTAGATTTGATACAGTCTTCCCCCTTTAGTGAAGTTGTGGCTTAATCCCATTTACTATTTTTTGAGAGAACAAGACTTGACACAAATCGGCAAGAACGCTGATGACGGCTCGAATTGTATTTTTGGTGTAATTTTAGCAAACCATTAAATATCGTTTGCAGGGCCTACCCTTTTAGGGAATTTCGGGCAGATTTCGCCATTACAGCGCCAAAGGAACTATTAAGTACGTGATGCCCTTTACGGCGCGTATAACTCGCCCCTCAAAGGCAGCTTTCAACTCTCGCCAAAGGGCCTCGTGGCGTTTGACCCTCCGCCGCCGCGACTCTTAATTTCCGGCGAGCCCGCAGAGGCGGCCTTCCGACGACACGCACGCGGGGGCGGCTCCATCCGAGCGGCTAATTAACGGCCCGGGCGAGCCCTCATTAATTCGAAACAACTGTTGCGGTGCAGATTGACTGCGCCCAGATTAGCGGAATTGCTCGCCCTAAGCTCCGGCACGAACGGCCGCGGCCGGCGAAATTAAGCTGCCCGTCGGGCGTGCGGGAATGGGTTTGCTGGCGCCTTAATGCGATAAGCGCGCGATACGGCGAAGAAAACCTGCCTCCCGATCCGATCGGCGCCAAAATTGGGTTACAATGGAACACACGATTAGCCGGAATTATGTGCGTGCCGGCGAGGTAGCGGGAAGAATCTAGAAGCGAGAGGGTGCGCGGGAAAATCGGAAGGTTTTCGCAGGAGCTGCCGACCCTTTCAATTAAAAAAAGAATATTTTTGTCTCGCCACGTAAACTCTGGAGAATGCTAAATGCAATTTTTAGGTTTTAATTAAAATGATGCCCCATCTTTCTGCTTTGGCTTAAATCTCTTTCAAAGCAGACTAATTAGCAGTTCTTATTAATTTTGCTCTAAATTAAAGGAGCATTAAACTGAATTTATTGCAAATTAGCCCTTTTGGTGGTTCCATATTTTGAATGAATTATTAAATTGAATGTACATCCATATTTTAGCAAAAAAAGTGAATTTAACGAAGGGAAATTTGAAATTATATGTCTTAAAGAAATTAGGAGACCAAAATTCTAATTAAATTAAGAAAAAATTAACCCCTATCAAGGCAGTGTCCTAAACCTATGAGAGTAATTTTTAAAGAGACGATTATTAGTATGCACCACCATTATGGGGTTTGAGAAAAGGAGAATTCTTGAACAACAGAAAGAAGGGTGCTCGTTTCATTGAATTTACTAGTACCCAGACCATTGTGACTGAACTATACAAAGGCGTTGAGAACTATGGGAACATGGAGGAACATCCTCACCACATAAATGCTGGGAGACACATAAGGTGATGCGTAATCTTTAATAACGAATCAATAAATAAAGACACTGGACAATATGAAAACTTGAGGCGGCAAACCACCAGAAATGATAGTGTCATAGCGTAGTAAACAATTACCTGATTCGTGGTCCTTCCTAATAGTACCTGACTCTTAACACGATAAATAATTTTTGATTACTTTATCGAAAATGGAGGTGGCTGTGATACCAACAAATGACGCACAGCGATACCGTTGCCAAATGATTCTTTTAGTCGTCCAAATTTTGTGACGAACAATGCGAATACTCCAGTTGCTCACGCTTATCTTCAAGATGTCGCTGACCTTTACATTCAATAGCTCCTTGTACTGCCAAAAAATGTTTGCTCTACATGTGCACTTGAGTCTTCTAAAAATTCCAAACTATTTTACACCCTTTATCTTGGGAAAACAAGGGCAGTTCTGGCTATTCTATTATGATATTAACTAAAGAAGTGATAGTGTGAGGTACCTTACAGGGAGAATTCCTTTTAGATATATTTGTCTACCGCCCTCAAAAGCCACGCCCCTCTCCATTCACCTCGCTGGTTGCAAAAAGGAAATTTTGGTTTATATTTGATTCACCCTTGTAATAAGATTAATGGTCCCACCGGGCTATTTTTTACCAGGATAATGTGAACCCTCAGATAGAATGAGTTTTCCAGGACTACCTTTGTACTGTCGACATCTTTCCTTGGCTTCTATTGCAATATCTACTTCTGATGACAATAATTTTTATGGCAACAGATACAGTTGACTAACGATGTAGCTCACTATGTACATCCATAGAAAGGATTACTAAAGAGTATAAAATAAAGAGAGTCAAAGATTATTGGAACGATAATAAAAGTAATTAATATCTTTTTAAAAAATCATATACTTTTATTCACCTCAACTGTGATTTATTATTATGGATATGCTAAACCATTCTGGGTCCAAGAATTGGTGATAGAGGGTAACACCTCTCAACAAAAAACAAAGTTCATCTGGCCCGGCTGATAGCACTCTGTAAGGGCCCCTGCCAGAGTACGGCCCAGTGTTCCCGAGGTCATGAGACTTTTGACGTTGGGTTAATCACCCACTTAAAGAATTTTTGATTCAGAGAAGTTTATTGAGCCTCGTAACTAAACGGTCAAACCGAACACGACTGACGAGAACACGAATAAGATTATGGACATGAAACATAACCTCCCTTGCGGAAAAGGAACCAGAGGTGTTAGAAGAAATGAAGAAACATAGAACACAAATACTGGACGTAGTTAAAACAAAAAAAGGAAAGAAACGGAATAAAAAGGATGGAAAAAGAGTATACCCTAAGGTACTCCAGGACCACTAATAGGAACTAGGGTAACAGAAGCAAAGAACTGGAAACAAAAGTAACAAAATGGGAACCCATAAATTCTAAGATTCCGACATTAAATTTGGAACTCCAAGAGAAGGTAGAAATTATCCAAGTTTATGCACCAACAGAAAATGCAAATGTGCGAAATAAAGAAATGTTCTAAGAGGATCTACAACGAATAGCCAAAAGAATACAAAATAAAAACAAACATGTGATTATAATGGGTGATTGGAATGTTCACATAGGATACGAAACAATGGGAGCCCATGGATTGCAGGAGAAATAAATGGGAATGGAGAGAAGATAATAGGAAATACTTGGTTCCCACATAAAGACATAGATAATATTGCCTATGAAGCAGAGGAATTAAGACATAAGACCACAATAGACTTTATAACCTACTCTAGAAGCGTTATATATGCAGTTAAAAAAAAGGGCAAAATGGTGGAACGACGAGGTAAAAAAATCAAAAATAAGGAACAAGACCCCATAGTGGAAAAACTAGAAAGGAAGTAACTAGAGTAGTATGGCCATATTAAATAAATAAATAAATACATATATATATATATATATATATATATATATATATATATATATATATATATATATTTGACGTGAAAGTGAAGGACGAAGATACAGGGGACGACTCCGTATAGAATGGGAAGATAACATAAAGGAACGCGCCAGGAGAAAATTAAAGACACTCCAATAAATTTGAACCCTAGTTAGAGATAGACGAGAATATAAAAAATGACTCAATTTCCCAACACCCTGAGACACAAAGGGAAAAGATAAACTAAATAAGTAAGAGTTTTAACAGTATTGATCAACCAAATTTTGATTTGTGGTTGTAACATGTTATTTTCCGCTTTTTATGGATTGAATATTGTGCAAATAATTTTACTGTTTTTGTGAATTTAACAGATCTGCGATTCTCTATTTTGATGCAAATGTTTATAGCTCTGAAACATAACATTCCGTACAGTCAAGAATACAGGCCCTTCTATATTATTAAATATTGTGTATTACCGAATGACGGAAGTGTAGGGGGGAATCTCATAAAGGCAACAATATCTTAAGGCAGCAGATGCTAATACATATGATACTAGAAAAGTTCTTAAATGGTACAAGAACCAGTTTTATTTATTTACTAGTTTCAGTATATTGAAACAGATCAGGATGACGTTTGAGTGTTAGTTGTTCCTCAACTGTGATACTGAAAAGAACGCGCAATTTCATCTTGATCAAAAACGTCTCATGCCTATAGTCAGGTGGTATCGGGAGTTGCAAAGAGAAAATCTTAGCTTGAAAGACATTTGGAGGTAGCTGCTATCAGAAAAATGGCCTATTGTCATATAGAAGAGAGTTTTGACGTTCCTGCGCCACTAATTCATATTATTCTGTACGACCACCTTTCAATAAGATAATTTGATTACTTTTGGATACCTTAACCCGACGAACGGTTTTCTCGCCGCGTTTTCTGGTACCATAAGATGCAGATAAGTTTGGAACATCTCATTATATCATGAGGTAACAAACCAAAACTTCAGGGCAGAGTTTTACATAGACGAGGATCTTCTAATGGCATGGGTTGGCTATTGTTCCCAGGTCCCTGAGTTGGTTCAACAGTTGATTTTAAAAGATGAAGAAACAAAAAGGTGTGTTGCAAAACTTGCCCACGTAATATATAATCTCAGATAACCAACGGCTTAATGTGAGAGACGTTTAAAGATGTTCAGTGCTGAACCATAGATAAATCTTAAAGAAAGACTAAATAGCACATATCAAAACCTCTAACTTAACTAGCCAATTAAAAATTCAGAAAAGCGTTGGTCAAAGACAAATTTATCAGCACACCCTCAGTAATTTCACTACATATTAATACGTTGATGGTATAAGAGTAATTTTTATCCCATTAGAATTTAGGTAAGGAGTGCCTTTTTACAATGTCTGTTATAATGTTTTATGATAATACCGACTGAAAGTACAAATTAGGAGTTTTAAAGGTGAGAAAGTTATTTTCGTTTCTTTAAAGAGGTGGTCTAGATTAGTGACTGATTTATACTTAGGTTAATGGTCATCTGTATCCAAACACGATCTTTCAATTTTAATAATTATTAAAGAAACAGTGATCGAGTTGAATAAGTTGAATAAGAATAAGTTCTCTTATTTCTATAGAATAGTTATTATCTGTGTTTTTTTTTAATAATAGGCAGTGCCGTTCTAAACAGATTACTGATAAGTAGGTGTAGCTCTTCATCCAATTGTTCGTTTTTTCTTAAGGAAGCTGCCAAATGTGATCCAAATGAACAAATTTATCAGGATTAATTTTGAAATTCGTAATTTTCTACGTGTTACCTAGAAATTCAGTCCGGTATTTTATTTAAATCAGTGGATCGATATATTGGTTTCTCCTTTGAGAGTATTTTGCATTGTAATTTTTTTATCATTATCAATCTAGATTTTCATTATCAGTGTTTTGCATGAAAGCCGCCTCCTCCCCTAGCTGATAGATCTATTACTTTCGCTATTTAAGAATTCCACATACATGTCCTTTTGTATGGCGTATTTCTAAGCGTAATAGATTGGAGTGCTTATCAGATGCAGGAATTGAGACACTCCAGATGTTCTTGTTGTGGTGGTGCCAGTTGTAACTTTCTTCCGTATCCACTCTGACTCTTTAGTAAGTCCCTGTTTATCAGTATGGTATTCGATTGGTCGCTTTTTTATTTTATTAGCCAAAAATATAATTGGCCAACTTTGAGGAACAACTTTTCCTAAAAGGATATAAGTAGCTCTGATTATTTTCTTCGGAACTCGAAAAGTGCTTTGGGTTTAATATTACTACGGCAACATTTTGGGCCCCCATGAAATATATTTTTATCTTGATGGCATTAATGGTGTTTGTACATGGAGTTCACAAAATAATCCGAATAGTCTTCAATTAGACTTCTAGACTCTTTTGTCCAGTTCTATAATGAAGTGTAGGCCTATAGCTTGTGTTTTCTTCATCAATTATGCTCTATTTTGAACTAACACCTTCCAGTTTGTTATTATTGTTTCTCGTAGGATTTCTTAAATGTTTCCTCATCATATTTTATTCGGGAGTCCACGTCGGTTTCTTCCTGCCATGTCGATTTTGAAAATTCGTTTTGCTAAGTGTGTTTCATTGCTTCGCATTATGTACTCTGGCCATTGTAGTTGGACCTGTTGTATGATTGTGTTTATGTTTTACGCCTACAACTTTCCTCCTCCTGTAGGCCTTCCTTAGAGTCCCTCTTTTCTACATTTTTAGTTTTTCAGTATTCTTTTGTCATCACCCACATTTTACTCGCATACGTAACGCTAAGTCTAATTATTGTTTTGTACACTTATTTTTAAAGTCTGCGAGATATTATTATTGTTTAGGATATTTCTTAAAGAAGCCTCACTTTTGAACTCTGCCGTGATATGCCTGTCTATTTCAGTGTCTCCTTTATTATTTATCTATATTCCCAAATGCACTGCACTTTCTGTTAACTTGCATTTATATTGCATATTTTCTTGTTTGCTTTTTAATTATCAGCTCCCGATTTGTCCCTGTTGCTGAACACCATCTATTGGGACTTCTTCTCATCTTTTGTTTATGCTTCTAATTTCCTTGCTACTTTTTTTAGTTCTTCTTGCGTTTTTGTCATTATCATTCTGTCATACGCGCAGACTAGAATTTGGTAGAATATTCTAACCCGAATTTATATGGTTTTTCCTAATTATGCTTTCTAGCACCACATTAAATAAAATTGAGAGCAAGCGGTCCCATTGTTTTAAGCCTCGGTTTACCTCAAAACTTTTTGACAGACTTGTACTTTTGTTTGGCTTGTGTTCGTCAGTTCGATTAGGTCTTTAGTTTTTTAACCTTTAATTCTTGCATCAGCTCTTGAATTTTCCTTCTTTCGTTCCTATCGTAAGTCATTTTGAAATCAACTAACAATACATGTACTGTACTATTTCTCTATTTTCAGTTTTTTTAATTTCCCTTACTATGAATGCATTATTCACTGTTGACTTTATCTTCTTGCATCCTTTTCTTTAGAACGTTGGTTATAATTTCATACGCTGCATTTCCTAATTCCCTAATCGTTGGTTAACATCTTTTTTTTCGGACAAATGATTGAATTTTGAACCACTCATCAGGTATTTTATTCTGTCTCCATACTCCCACGTTAAGTTCGTGTAGTTTTCCTATCCACTTTTCTCCAGCATTCTTGATAAGCTTTATTACTATTTTATCTTACCAATCTTTATTGTCCAAATCATTTCTTTTATTTCTTCTATTGTGGGTTCTCTTCTTCGATCTTTGTTCTTATATGTTTGTATGTTTTTGCATTCTAGATTTTCTTCTATTTGTTGGTGTTCTTCAATTAACATTTTTTTAAAGTGTTCCACCCAAGCCTCTTTAGTTCTTCTTTACTTGTATATAAATTTCCTTCATTATTCTTTATTGCAGCTGGTGATGATCTGTAATTCTGTTTTCCAGTCTTATATTTTTATAAAACGTCTTGACATGTTTCTTCTTCTATTTCTGTTATCTTCTTTGTTAACTGTATTCGCTTCTTCCTTCTGCATACGTCGTTTGCAAGGTATCTTACTCGTTTATAAATTTTTTTGGAATATCTTTGCACTAGCTTCAGTCTTGTCTGTCGTTTGCTTATACCGCTTTTTTACACTCCTCATTTTTTACTGCCTTTAGCTTTATTTTCCTTAATCCTCTTTTTTTCCTGTTAATACAGTTCTTTTTAAAGATTTCTATTCCTTTGCATATCGTACTCCCTACTTATTTCTTGAGTTATTTTCTCTACTGCTTCGGTCAATTTCCTTTTCTTGGCTTCGTCTTCAAATTCTTATGTAATCCTTTTCTATTTGTCTTTCTCTTGATTTCTTCCTAGTTTGGGTATTTGTTGTCTTAACACACTACTCTTACTAAAAAATTGTCCAAATCTATATTTGCACCCTTATATGTTTTTATTCGTCATAAACACTGCCCGTGTGCCTGTTCAATTAGCAGTTTAATTGAACCTCTTTCCATCTGGTTTCTTCCATGCGGATTTGTGAATATTTTTGCGTTCCTGGAGTGTGCTTTTAATTATCATCCGTTTTGATACAGCGAAATGTACGAGGTGTGGCATAAAAGTAATTAGACTGATTTTTTTTATTTACCAAAGTTTTTATTTTTTTCAAACATCAATGTTATCCCCTTCAAAGTGGTTCCCTTGGGCAGCTACACACCGATCGAGACATTGTTCCCACTCTTGGTAGCAGCGCTAGAACTCTTCAACCAGTGTGGTCTTCAGCTTGTCCATTACCCTCTTTTGGATGTTTTCTAAAATCCCAAAATGACAAAAAAATCTTGTTCATTAACGATTCTGTTAAGAAGATCAAGACACTTGTTTTTTAGAATGTTCTTTTGCTCAATTGTAAAGTTTTTTGGCACCATTTCGCATGTGCAAATGTTCAGTCAAAATTTGATGAACGGTAAATCTGCTCAAATTTAATTGTTCACTCAAGATTCTTAATGTTAAACGACGGTCTGATCTCACAAGAGTGTTCACGCGTTCGATGTTTTTGTCAGTTTTCGAAGTTGAAGGCCTCCCTGAACGGTGTTCATCTTCAACGTGTTCTCTGCCTTCCAAAAATGATTTGTGCCTGCGAAAAACTTGAGTTTGGGATAAAGAATGTTCCCCAAAGACCTGTTTTAACTTTTTAAACGTCACACTTGCCGATTCTCCAAGCTTAACATCAAATTTAATGGCACAACGTTGCTCCAAATTCCGCTGTTCCATTTTGCGTGACGCACAACCAAAATACAACTTCACTAATAGCACTCACAAAAATCACGTAGTTAACGGAACGAGTTGAAACTCGCACTGAGCTATGGGAGGGTATACACGTGCTCTATCAAGGACAACAGCGTATTATTCTACTTCCCTCTTGATATGTTTAGTTACTACCAAAATTTTTGAACAATATTTTATTTAATAATGAACATTCTTATCTTTAGCAAGATACAGCACCAGACGAAAACCATCTAGAAGTGACTTTAAGCGATTCTACTGGACTTTATTTAGATGAATAGTCATTCACAGCTCCGATTTGAAATTTTTATAGTATGTACATTTATGTACATCGTTTGTAAAGGAATCGCCCGAATATTGAAGTATATAGTTCCAAGAGAAGAATGATAATGATTTGAGAGGACATATTTGGTTAAAAGCCTATTTGTGGTAAGACTAGGTAGCTTTATGCTAATCCCCAAACCAAAGGCGCGGCCCAAACCGGGAAAGAACAAGAGCCCGGTCGCGTACATATTTTATATTTCCTCTAATGCTGCTTTCGGTTCCTTCGTGCGCTATTTAGTATCTCATAAATTCGGGAGTAGAGCGGCCTCGCCCGCGTAATAAACCGAACGCTCACCGTATCCCTCGGCGGCGGAACGCGCTTTTAATGCCCACCTTTACATCCTATCGCTCTTCGTTATCCCTCATTCCGCGCTAGTCGCGACATCGCGCTTTGTATCTTTTATTGGCGCCATTGACGGCAGCAAATCTGATTTCTACTTTGGATCGGAGATAAACAGCGGGCGATAAAAGCGAGCAGCGATTGCTGTAAGTAAGGAACTGCCGGGAACTCGATTTTATCTGGCCTTAAACCTGCCGAACGGCTTGCAAAAGGTAACGAGAAAAAGCCGGCGGCGCTGGGCAGCAATTTGTGTATTCCTCTTTTTAGATCAATGGAAGCTGAACTTAAATTCTACTTGTACTCTTTGGAAACCATTAAATTAACGACTGAATTTTTTAGCCCTTTCCGGGATTATCGATAACTTCTTCCAAGCTGCAGCTAAAGCAATTACGCTATCATCGGCAAAATCACCAGTATTCTTTAGAGTTTTAATATACATTTTTTATAAAAAAAAGAACAATCGCTGAAAGAAAGTCTAAAGGAAAAACTTTTGATCCATTCTGCAGTTTCCGGGAAGTCTGAGTTTTTTCAGTGGGTATCAACTTTACAGACAAATAGTCTATAGATAGTTTGTGTAGTATCTAAGAGAAATAGAATTTTTTACATTTTGACGAATAAATTCATCACAAAAGTAAAGCTTCATCTTAGAAGATTCTTTTTAAACAAAAAAAAGTGTTTTTTAAGTATTGTTGAGTAAATTAATTGCTCTTAGCTTATTTCGACCTCAGAAGCAATTTTAGGAACCGTTAATCAGCAGCCATCCTCAAGAAGGGCTGACCAATTGCTTCCCCTGCATACCTACCCTTTGAGGACAGCTTTAACTCGCAGTATAACCCCCTGGGAGTGCAACGAGCTTGTGAAGCTTTAAAGTGGCTAAACTGTTCAATAAAACAAATAAAACGACATCGACAGATAATTGGGAGATGTATAAACATCACCAACGACAATTTAAAAATAAGATTGAGTCAGAGAGTGCCGTGGAAGTTCTTTTGTAATGCAATGTGACTACAAGAGACTCGGCTCATCTTAATACAATTCTGTCAAAGGAACCGGTAAAACGTGAGGATGTCACTAATATTAAAGAAACAACGGAGGTGCTCACGAGTACACACTTTGTCGACTGCCAAGTCGGAAATCTGCCTATGTGGGGTAAAACTCTTAATTTCACTTCCATCGAGTAAGATTGAGAAGTAGCCACTCATGTGGTAGATGAAGATGAAACTAATCTGGACAATTAAGTCCTTTTTGGATGACATATTTTCAGCTCTTTTGCAATGGAGCCTGGATATATTGCTATCATACTTTTTGCGATTTTTTAGAGGCTGTATCGCCTTAAGGTACATCCCCAAGAATTAGAGGGAAGTAAAAGTAGTCTATTATAAAAAAAATTTATCGTGCAATTAGCCTTATGACTTTACTTCTAAAGATACAAGAAAGACTTTTTGAGAGAGAAATAAGAGATAATGTACTAGCAACTAGTCTATTGCACTCTAATCAGCGTGCGTACGTCCTAGGGAGGTCTGCACTACACTTGATGGTAAGGCAGGTAGAAAGATCACTGGATTACAAAATGTCCACCTTGGTCGTATTTATTGACATAGAGGGCGCCTTTGATAATTCTATCTTCGATAGTATTGATTTAGCTCTTCGACGGCGAGGGGTAAATAGCACCCTACGAAAGTGTATTCTGCAACTTCTGTATCACAGAGCTATACAAATTACTGTAGGAGATAAGACTAGTAGAGGCATAGTACCTAAAAGATATCTTCAGTAAGACATACTGTTACTCCTGCTATGAAATCTAGTAGTAGACAGCATTTCTTGAGCGACTCACTTGTGAAG
Organism: Sinelater perroti; assembly: GCA_036346155.1. Classification (NCBI taxonomy): domain Eukaryota; kingdom Metazoa; phylum Arthropoda; class Insecta; order Coleoptera; family Elateridae; genus Sinelater; species Sinelater perroti. The sequence goes on from JARFIY010000009.1 coordinate 836,254, forward strand.
GATTCTAAACAGTAAGTTATGCCGATAACATAACTATTTTTCTCACCGGAAGGTACGAACAAATGCTTTGCAACTTGATGCAAATAGCACTTAGAATGAATGTATAGAATGCTTAAATCGATCAACTCCTATAAGACAAAAATGATACTATTTACTAAAAAAAAGGAAGGTCGAAGTCTGTAGGTTGCCTAGGCTGTTCCAAACATCTCTTACCTTTTCAGTAGTCAAGTATCTAGGAGTTATGTTTGTCCAAAAGCTGAATTTACGAAGTCACATAGTGGTTAAATCCGACAAAGCGTGCATAGCATTTTGGTAATGTCACCCTGCAACGGGAAAACTTTGGATTTCTTCACTAAAGGTTGTCTTATAGCTGTACACTGCCGTAATTAGACTTATGCTAAGTTATGGTGCACTGTTCTGGCAACCTAAAAACAAACAGGTCACTACATCAAGCAAGATTTCACTGTTTAAAGACTTCCGTGTATGAGTATTACGGGAACAATGCGTACCACTCCAACGGCAGCTATGGAAGCATGGCTGAGCCTCTCTCCACTAGATATCTATGTAGAGGTGATGGCACGAAGGTCAGTTCTAAAACTGTAGACAAACTCTAAACCCATTTACAAATTTACAAAGCTCTTTAGATGAGTCTAAAACGAGTAAGAGTACGGTAGCGGGTATTTTTCAAATGATCTGAACCTTCATGCTAGCATAGCATTAGGCAAACTAACTACAATATTTGAAACAAAAGTATTGGCTGTAATGCAAGGTGTAAATGTAATCCTTGAAAGGATCATTAAGAACCAAGCAATCAGAATTGCTGGCGATAGCAGAGCTGCTTTACTGGCATTAAACAGCTGCAAAGTTGTATCTGGAATAATCCTACAGTATCAGACTACTCTTGATCAAGTTGATCAAGGCTCGAAACAATCATTCTGTGGTCCCGAACCAGCACTCCTGCTATCTATCAAGAGCACTCTGTACCTTAATAAATCAAGAAACCCACAATCGACATTGTAGTAGTAGATGGGTCAATATGAAGATATGCCAACATACAAGCTTGGCTATTCAAAATCCAACGACAGAAGTTGGCTAACTTCTGCAAACAGTTGCCCAGAGGCAAACTGTGACTTAAAGTAGGAATATTATCAGGATACTGTAAACTGAAAAATCGTATGTACAGAATGGACCTCGTAGCTCACCCATCCTGCCGAGGCTGCGATTTAGAAGATGAAACGACAAAACACGTTCTTCGCGAATGTTTGATGCTTGTTCCAATTAAAGGATTTGCGTTGGGGGAGTTCTGGCTTAACATGGCCAGCATCGGCGCTACCTTTCTGACGGACATCCTCAAGTTTACCCAAGGGATTGGTTGCCTCGACTGATGTGTGTAGAGAGGCGGTGGACGAGGTAGTGGGCCCAATTGCGGCTTAAGTGCGCGTGACTTTGGTTACCCTTCACTTTATATCTAGAATCCAGAACTGCTTTCTGTACTCGCAAAAATCCTCTATATTCTTAAGAACATTTTTCTTGAACTATAACTTAAATCTTCTCAACATTTCGGGCAGTTTTACATCATTATCACAAAAAGGTTGACAATAAATTGCTGCGAAACGTTTGAGAGTACTTATTTTTAACATCATGATATTAGCCACTATGGAGAGAATTCAATAGAGATATATCTACCTACAACACGTAGAAGCCGCGCTCGTTTCCGATCACCTTAAGACATATAAAAAATCGAGTTTATATTTGACTTATCCCCATATATAGATATCCACAGTGAATCTTTCTTGAATTAAGGTTTAATAATCATAGTCTACTACTTTAATACCCTACATTTTAAGGTTTTATTTGAAGGACAGATGGGAGGAGTCTATTTTAAAAATTCTGCTATGGGTTTACAAGTACCACTGACACTAAAGCACACTTCTAGGTCTTGGATTATTCTGCTAACTTTTATTTTGGTATTATAATAGTATCTTAAATACACAAGAGGGATCTTTTAAGAATTTCACTCAAATATTTTTGATAAAGATGGTGCTTCTGCTTTTAATCTGACTGCGATGTTTTAAATAATAATCTTTATGAAATGTTAGTTGTATTTCGTTTAAGTTAATTGTAATAATTATTCAAGCTTCTTTAAGCATCTGTTAGAAATATTTAAAAGTGGGACCCTCTACATGCTCGACGATTAAACTCTATTTTTGAACCATCCCTACGGGTTTAAATGATTTTTTTCACGGTTTTGCAGAAAACTATTAATCATACACTTGACGTTCTTCGTTTTTCATGTGTTTATATGAGTTGGTTCTGTCGTTCGTTGTCCTTTTTATTATTTTTTTTAATGCTTGACCTTAATATGATTGAAACCAGCTGGATCTAAAGAGGGTCTGTTGTTTGTCTTGATTTTAAGTAACTTTTACATATTCTGTATGTGCGGTACAGGGTAGACTCGACCGTTAAGTACCTGAGCCATTTTTAAAACTTTTGGTATTGCAAATTTTTAAAAAATTGTTAGCATCTTGAGATTCTGTAATGAAGAATGTTTACATTCTCAATGTCCCCATTTAGACAGGTTGGAAGTCTATGTGGTGTGGCGGCCTTTTCGCCCTTGAACCGCTTTATATCGCGGCGGCATGCGGGCCTTTGATATCTGCTACGTTTTGCCATCGCACACAGAACGGCATGGGCTTTTGCTCAGCCGACATATACACGCTCCTCAGCGCGGTCAATTCGGTCGTGTCTCAACACCCCGCAAATATTCACGCACCGCAGCTCGGCCAATTCGGTCGTGTCTTAATACCCCGCATATATACGTTCCGCAGCGCGGCCAATTTGGTCGTGCTGAACAACCCGCAAATACCAGATCCGCAGCGCGGCAAGGTGGCCACCGTGGAACCATCGCCTACGAAGCAGAAGCCGATTCAGGTGAGCGATTTGGCAATACTCGTTGGTTGATATCGGTAGCCGCCCCCATCCGCTTTCGCGACGGCCGTTTAAGGGACGATTTTGGCCTTATCGGCTGACGTTCCAATACGGGCCGTACTACGTTTCCCACACCGCAGCACGAGAGCGGCTATTTACACGCCTGCCTCTCCACTATGTGACGTTTCAGGAGCTTTTACGTCCAGAAAAAGGAAGAAGTATGACACTGAGACCTACAGTTTCTACGTTTTTATTCGAAAAATAATTCAGCGCAAACCAAAAACCCTTTTTGAAGAAAATTATAAAGGAAGTTAATCTTAATTGAACCAATATTTGGATTATCGTCAAAAGGATCTTCACTTGACTCTATATAAGTTGCGAAAGCAATATTCTACAGATTCAAACAGATGCTGACAGGTAAAGGATCGTAGTACTACTGATCACCTGGCGTTTACACAATTGATCAAGATCACAATAGCAAAATGATGGGATTCTATGAACGTCTAAGACCTGTAGAAAAGTCATCAGGTTAATGTTTCGAAAATTGTTGTCTCACTTTAACTTACTCATAGGTCAAAAATGACTTAAGAAATTATCGTCCAACTTTCGTCCTTTGAACTTCATGGACCATAGCGTTTGATGACTTTTGGAGACGTGAACTTGTCGAAATACTTGCATTAATGGAAGAGAAGCAGGAAACGATTAGGCCAAATTGATAACGGATGATTTGATGTATATGATCATCCCTAATTTTGTGTGTTAAAAATGGCGGAGGTGAAAAAGTGGTTTTAATTTCATTTTTGATTATAAATATGGCCGCCAGTCTTAATGCACATATCAATCAAAGATGTAAATAAGTTACTTTAATACGTATGTACGTGATTTTGTTATTCTAGTGACAAAAGGTCACAATTATGTCTTTGATGTAGATTTTGTACAGACTTCGGTTTTAAAGGAACCTTAAATATTCTTCTTCTTCTTCTTCTTCTTTATCAGCCTGTATCTATTCAATGTTGGACATAGGCCTCCCCTTTAAATCTCCATTTGTCTCTGTTTTGAGCTGTCCTTATCCATGTTAATCCTGCTATTAATTTTATGTCATCTTTCCATCTGGTTTGTGGGCGGCCCACACTCCTTCTGCCCGTCCATGGTCTCCATTCCTGTATTACCTTGTTCTATCGTTCATCTTTTTGCCTCATGGTGTGGCCTGCCCATCTCCATTTCAATGATGCTACATGTCTCTTGACATCTATTACTTTTGTTTCTTATTACATTTCTTATTCTATCTTTCAACTTTATATTTAGCATTTGCCTTTCCATTGCTCGCTGGGCTTTGGCAAGTTTTCCCATTAATGTTTTGTTTAATGTCCATGTTTGTGCCGCGTAGGTAAGTACTGGGAGTACGCATTGGTCATACACAGCTTTTCTCAGTTTTAAGGGGATTGTTTGGTTTTTTAGTATTTTATTTTGTTTCCCAAAGGCCGACCATGCTTGGCGTATGCGTCTATCCATTTCCAGATTTTGGTTAAATTTTTTGCATGTTATCAATTGACCTAAATAAACATATTCTTGTACTGTCTCTACAGTTTGGTTGTCAATTTTTATGTTTATGTTGTCTTGTTGGTTAGTCATTATTTTTGTTTTTGTTTATTTATTTTTAGCCCAACTTTTGCTGATTTGTTCTCGAGTTCTTCGAACATGTTTTGTAGGTCCACTGCTGAGTTTGATATGATGATTAGGTCATCTGCATAGGCCAGGTGATTGAGCATTTTGCCATTTATATTCACTCCTTTGTGTTAAGTGACTTTATCACATCTTCTAGTGCTGTTATAAACAACTTAGGACTCATCGAGTCTCCTTGCCTTATTCCTCTACCGACCGGGATTTTATTAGTGTTTTCGTGTAACCTCACTGTCATTGTTGATTTTTCATAGATTGAGTGGATCATTTTAGTGTATCTATAGTCTATTCTACTGTTTTGCAGGGCTTTTTCTATTGCCCACAATTCAATCGAGTCGAAAGCTTTTTCAAATTCGACCAGCGCCATATATAAAGGTAAATTGTATTCGATGGCTTTTTCTATTAATGTTCTTATTGTGAGGATGTGGTCGTTTGTGCTGAAATTTTTCCTAAATCCAGCCTGTTCGATCGTCTGGTAGAATTCTAGTTTTGCATCTAATCTGTTTACTACGATTTTTGTGAAGAGTTTGTATATTTGGGGCAATAGAGATATTGGCCTATAATTATCAAGTATTGTTTTGTCTCCCTTTTTGTGTATGAGGATAATTAGTGCGTTGCTCCAATCATCAGGAATCCTTCCTTCCTCCAGACATTTATTAAAGAATATTTGTAATGCTTGAATTATCGTATATCCTCCTTCTTTTATTAACTCGCCTATTACGCCATCTTGTCCTGGGCACTTGTGATTTTTGATGGACTTTATGTTGAATTTAATCTCCTCATTAGTAATTTCTGGGATATCTTCTGAATTTATATTTATTATTTTCTTTTTTAATTCCTGTTCCACATCTTTCGGCGTTTCGTTTTTTTGTTTGTATAGCTTTTCATAGTATAGTTCTATGGTCCTTAAAATTTCGTTTTTATCTCTTATTTCTTTTCCCTCATTGTCTTTAAATGCTGTGATATTTGCTCTACCTAATGATCTTCTTATGCTTTTCATATTTTTATTTTCTTGGATTATTTTTTCAATTTGTGCTTCTAACTGTTTCCTTTTATCTTCTCTTATTGATTTCTTCAGTGTCTTATTGGTTTCTGTAAATTCTATCGTGTTCCGTTTTCCGGTTTTCAACAGTTCTCGTCTTATACGGAATAGTTCTTCTGTTCTGTCACTCCAACTTTTTTCCTTTTTCTTACTAGCTGCGGCTACTTTAAGGCCTGCGTCTAACATACATTTGTTTATGGTAGTATTCATGTCGTTCATTGTCATTTCCTGTATTTCAGAGGATTCTAAATTCTTGTTTAATTCGTATTCATACTGTGCTTGTTTTCCTTTTAAAATCCTTGTGTCTATCATTGTTTTTGGAGTGCTAATTCTTTTCTTTCTTTCTAATCTCGTTTTTATTTCTATTCTTGTTCTCAGTATCCTATGGTCGCTTCCTGTGCCAATATTGTTTAGTGGTGTTACATCTTTAACAATATCTTTATTTGATGATAAAATGTAATCTATTTCGTTTTTATATTTTCCGTTAGGGCTGACCCATGTCCACTTTCTACTGGGTTTCTTTTTAAAGAAAGTATTCATTACATATACATTTTGTTGTTCTGAAAAATTCATGAGATTCCGATTTTATCTTCGCTTGGTTCTATTTTTTCCCCTATCTTACTATTAAAGTCTCCTATTATGAGTGTATATTGGCAGTGGTTATTCTTTATTGCTACTGAAATTTCTTCATAGAACGATTCTACCTCTTCGTCATCATATTTTGTAGTTGGAGCGTATACTTGGATAATTTTCATGTTGCAGAATGTAGATATATTTAGGATGATATAGGCTACTCTTTTCGATATGGAATTGTAGCTCTTTATGTGATTTTTTAATTTCTTATTTATTATAAAACCTACTCCTCCTATGTTGTTGATTTCCTCAGTTTCTGCACCTCTGTAATATAGTATGTGTCCTGATGTTAGCGTTAGGCAATGCTCGCCTTTTCTTTTAATTTCAGCTAAGCCTATTATATCCCATCTAATGTTTTTAAGTTCTTCTTCGAGTTCGTATAATTTTTCATCTTTGTTTAGTGAACGTATGTTGTATGTAGCAATCATTAGTTTAGTCTTATTTCTGTGTGTGCTTAATGTTTTTGCAGTTGTCAAATTTGTGTCTCCCCCAGAATCCTTGAGACAGACTGATGTGTAATCATCAGTGTGAGATTCTGGACTAGTAGCCCTACTCACCTGGGGTACAAATCTTTTTGTTTTGTAATTTGACATTGTTGCTAAATAAAGGGGGTGGTTGGCCTAATCTTCCCACGCTGGCCAGACGGATTGGGAGATAGTAATTCAGCCGCCCCTAACATGGGGTACAGTCGCTGTCGGAGTACCGCTCCTACTGGAGAACCGTCGTGTCCTTTGCTAGTTTTGGTCCGCCCCGGGTATTTCATTTCCCCGGTACCACCCATATCTGGGAGGCATTCCTCTATCTGCCACCTGAGGAGGCGCCCGATGGGGGACTAGCAACCCCTCACGGGTTAAACATTATTAGAGATGATTATTAGTCTTGGGCAATATTGCAACATTAATACAAAATGTAAGTAACTAGTAAGTAACTTTTAAATTATACAGAAGGTCAACGTTCCAGAATTGGTTCAAAATAAGTGCGTCCAAGAAACTTTATCTGCTATTTTCTAGTTAGTGGGTATGACAAAATTATTAGTCCCACAAGAAAAGTATTTATAATTTTAAAAAAGGAGTATTATTTATAGGCAAAAGATTCCCGTAAAAAATAGTATTTTGTATTGCTGTTTTTATTTTTTTGCCAGAATTGAAATTTCTGCGTTGGAATTCAAAGAAAATATAGTGATCTACCGCAAAAATACTAACCCTGGGTTAAACAGTAACTGTTACATTATTAACGTGGAATATTAGGAGAAACTTTGTGGGACGTTCCGATTAGGTAACGAACTTAACTTGTGGATCTTTGCTGTTAGTTTAATCAATTTGAAACCATTGCTCGTCATTATTTTCCAGTGAAATTAATAGAAGTTTTAAGGAAAGCGCGGGTCATTATGTGAATAATTTATTATGAGGCACGACCCATTTATAAACCAAACATGGGAATACAAAACATTAATATACCAGCAATGATACTACAAACATTAATATTATGTGTGGTCAATAAATAATGCAGAGTGCAAATAGAAAATCGTAGGTAGTAATTTATTTCAGTATTTATCCTCTACGAATTATAATTTCTACCTTGCCGTTGTTTTAGCTTACGTGCCCTTAATTTCAAAAATTAAACTTAAGAACAGAGATTTATAGATAAAGGTTTAAAATTTGATGGATAAAATACTTTAGATACCACCTAAGGTTTACATAGAACAAGAAAGTCTTAAGTATGAGGACAAATGGCAAGGTGGCTTAAATTGAGATGGAAAAAGAACTATTTATGACTTATTAATTAATTAGAACAGAAAAAGTAAAACTACAGAGTAAAAAATATGTACATGGAACAAAAGATGAGTAAGGGTTGAGGAAATTGAACTAATCTTATGCCGGAAGAAGTAAGAATGGGCATTCAATATTGGGAACAAATTTATATAAAAATTAACAAAAATAAGTCTCCTCCACTAAAGTTGCACGTAGCCGAATTATGAAGCTTCTCAACCATTTACTTTGGCAACATCACAAGTTGAAGATTTTGCGATCAACTTGACCTACTGACTTTTCTTCTCTTTAAGTTCGTATGGTAATGGAGTCAACAATGGAACGCAGTGGTTTTACAGCATCAAATAGAAGTTGTAATTTAAACTGTACGAAGTCTCGCGCTTGCTGACCATCGGACTGATCAACTTGGTTGGTATTGACAGATCGTAAACGTCTGGAAAAGTTTTAGGCACATTTTTGACATATTGTATGAGCAACTTCCGTATTTATTACTGTTCGCACTCAGTAATGAATTACAACTGAATTAGTTTACCGTTCATCAGAATTTAGGTATGATGGTTCCAAAGAGCCTTACGTGAAGACAGCAAGCTAATCGAGATGTGTGTCTTGATGGTTTATACCATTTTGAGGAGGAGTCAGAAATCTTTAATTGCGTAATCGCAAATTATGGTTTTGTTAGTGAGATTCTAAGACAAAACACCAAATTCTAGATTAACACGTTGCACACTCTTGTCGTACCAAGAAAGCGAGAATGGAAGAATCGAAAATTTGTCTTTTCTTGTTAGACTTTGGAAGCTGCAGGAAGAGGATAGCACAAGTGCGACCAGCCATTACATGCACTTGCATGCTGTACCACAACTACTTCCCATATCACTTGAAGCCTCCATCAACGAATTTTTGACAGACTTACCATTTCCGTGGGGTAAGAAACAGCCCCACTATTTGCCGGATTTTAGTCTTTGTGACTTCTTTTCAGACTCCCAGCGGAAAAATCATTTGAATGAACGCCATTTTGGTACTATAGATAACACCCAGAAAAGCCTAACTATTGAGTTGAAGGTCATTGCTACTAACAATAGCAAAAACGCTCCAGTCGCTGTGTGGCTCTCCAAACGAACTACTTTTCATGGTTAAAAAAAATTGGTTCTGCTCTTTTTTTGCCAAACTGTGTGTAAGGTTAAAAGTCTAATAATTATTATATCAAACAAGGTTATGTACAGACATGGGAATAATTAAGACATTGTTAAAGAAACTGCGAAAGAGAAACAAGCTCGGTCAGGGTTAGAAAATATTATTGGCAATACTTAAGAAAACCCATTATCCGATTTTCAGCGGGCGTTTCCTTGAAGTTGATTGCTCAACTTACCGAATTTATTCTTACTTGTGATTAGAATATTTTTTCTGGTTTATGTCTTTTAATCTTCTGGTCTTTCTATTTCGCTTACTATACATTTCTCTTTGATTAGTGAGAAAAATAGGATAATCAGATATACAAAATTTTGATTTTTGTTCATACTATTTATGTTTCAAATTTTAGGTCCAATAAAATGGAAAAAATTGTATAAAAAGAAAGTATACTCTCAAGTATATATAGGCCAGCTTTATACCGTCGGATAGGAAACTTTCTGATTAAAGAAACAGTAAAAAATTGTAGATAAATTTAGTCTAAGAAACTTTTACTGCAGATAGTAGATCTCTAGAACTTAAAACCGCGTGCAATAGGTATTGTGAAGAAATTTGCAACGAAAATAAACAGAACATGTAAGATAATAGAGCAATTAGAAGTAGAAAGTATAATAGAGAAGTATAATGCTAATGAGAGGAAAGACAAATTGCAAGTTGGATGACAACTACAAAATACAAAAAAATATATCCATAAAGACGAGAATTATGCTAAAGTAGACGAGTGATGAAAAATCAATGAAACAAAATGTTTACAAAACGATTTTCTCCATTTTCTTATCTTAGACAGCATTGCACGTTGGCTTACTTGATCAGTAGAACAGTTAAGCATCACATTAATACCAAGTATAAGCTTTCTGAGGATGAAGAAAACGACTAAAGTTGGCCTTGCCGTTAGAATACTTTGACGAATATTGAGCTCCCAACAACCAGCTGAGCAAAAGCCACTTTTCTTCTTCTGGTTCCTCTCTTATCTAAATTTGGAAACCATCATGGTTATTTGAACTTTATTCACATCCGCTTTAAACAACTCCGCACTGCTGCACCCAAACCATTCTTTTAGATTTCTAAGACAGTATAGCCTGGTCTCTGCCTATACTTTTTTTCGAATTCTATCTTGTATTATTACTTGTAGCGCCGCGTTCTCTCATTACATGTGCCAAATATTCAAGTTTCCTCATTCCTAGCGTTCCTATGACTTCTATATTTGACACTTTTTGTCACGAGATTGGTAAGTTTGTCCTATAGTGTCAAAGCTTTAATTCAACCATTTTATTTAAATGTATTTGCTATAGTGCTCAAGCCTCTTAGCTATATAGAAGAGTAGAAAATACATAGTACCAGAGCATTCTTATACGAAGTGTTAGGCTTATATTACGACAACATAGGGATTTTTAAGTCACCAACAAACTCTGAAAGAATGGTCAAGGAAGCAGTTAAGTATCACATTGTATACCAAGCGTGAACTTGTTGAGGATGAAGAAGACGTCTATCGGGTGTAGGTTGTTCAAAACCGTGGCCATTTAAGATTCAGAATAGATTACTTTGACAAGGATTAAGCTGAACAAAAGACACCAACAAACTCTAAAATGGTGACCAGAACAGCAGTTGAGTATGACACGACATGCCAAGCTTGAACTTTCTCAGGATGAAGAAAGCGACCATTAGGTGTAGGATTTTGGCTTCTCTAAAATCGTATCCGTTGCATTAAAGATTGGGCCTGATATTGGATTACTTTGACGAGGATTAGACTACCAACAATCAACTGAGCAAAAGTCATCCACAAACTCTAAAGTTCTGATCAGGAAAGCAGTTGATGCATGCCAATCGTGAATTTTCTGAGGATGAAGAAGACGACTACCGAGTGTAGGTTTTCTCTCCTGCTTTCACTGCGTTAGCCTTATCGTTAGAGTACTTCAAAAAGGATGAAGCTAACAACAATCAGCTGAAAAAAGTCATTAACAAACTCCAACATGATGGTCAACTAGATCTTCCAAAGAAACTTTTCCAGCTTAACATGAAGTTTTCAACTCAAACGCCTTTTTCTCCAAGATAATTCAATTTTGAGTCATTGAAAGTTTTAAAAATAATATAATAAGTGTTAATTATAAATTTGAATTTAATTTTCCTTTTATTGCATTAAGTTAAGGACAGATGCCATGTTCTAACTTGTTCTTGTACACTCGGTCATTTTGTTTATTAAATAAACGATTCATTGATTCTAAATGAGGTTTGTGATACTTTGATTTTTTAATCTTTCTAAAATCTACCAAGGAAGTTTTTTGCCCTTAATGAATTGCAACATTCTTCTGTAAGTATTGTTTCTTGGAGAGTTTTTCCAAAAGTTGAAGCTTTCTGCGGGCGAATTGATCTTTTTAGCCACGAGTCTTGCCAGCTGTTTTAGCTGAGTTTGTCCCAAATTTGTTTTAAGGCTTTTAGTGAGTTTCTTCCTTGGCCTCTGCGCTATATTGTAATCCAACGAATAGCCAGTTTCTTCGTTGTTCATATTAATATGAAGTTTTGGTTCTTTCATTGCCCTATACGTCCTAATGTCCCAAAGTAACATTGTCTTATAAGTTAGAAATTCTTCACAGTTGAATATTAGTCAGGATTGTTATATACCCGCTATTTGAAGAACTTTAGCGTTAATGCACAAAGATAAACTTATATGTGTTATTTTCGTTATGCAAGATATATATATATATATATATATATATATATATATATATATATATATATATATATATATATGTAGACAGATTCGTTTACCAGGAGGAAGAGGGGATTCTTATTCTACACAATGAATGGTCTTCCAAAGGAGTACTTGGGGATAGCCAAGTCAATGCACATGCTTACGGAACAGTAGATCACCATCTACTCTAACTATTGTTTGTGTCTGCATCTACAATTATCTATACACTTTATTTTATATATCTCTAATTAGGGCCTCTTTTTAAATAAACATTTAAGGAGACTTTAGGGGTGTTTCTATGTATGTTGCAGTACTTTCTTGACACTACGATTGATAACCTTGGGTTATGTATTCAATTATTGATCTGACAACCATAATACAGAATGATTGAAACATTTCTTTGTTAGGAATGTTGTCCAGATATGTTTCAATTTAATTTTACATTCGGGGTAATACCAAAACCGTTTGCTGCCTAGTGTAAAAAAGGGAGATCAAACTCCCCTCTATGACTTGTGTTTGACGGTTCTTTAACATGTGTTAATATATCTGTTCAAGATGTCGCCTTTCCTCCTTGTCTCAGGATTGATTTAGATAATTTAGACACCAGAGCTAATTTTTCGTTAGCTAATTTCACTTGTAGTCTACCAATAAGGTTATGAAGTACAAATTTACCCAATTTTCCATATTGGGTACAATGAAGGTTATTTCTGAAAACTTCGTTTTATCTTTCGACTTTTTCATTGTTTTCAAAAAGGGTCTGTCTGACTAATCGCTCTTTAGTTGGCTGTATTATTACTGTCAGTTATTTTAGTAGTAAGTAGTTCTGCGCTAGGTTTTTTTCGAATGATATGGTATCAGAAGATCTATTTCTTGCTGCTGAGAATATTTACTTTAACATCTCACAACTCTAGGAAAATTGCTAGCCTCGGTTAACTTAGCTTGCTGTTTAGACACTGAATCTGTAAAGTACATTAGAAGATCCTTTTCAGTACTTTCTACGTCTTTTTACAGAACTTTTTGGTTTGTGTTTTTAATATACGCAAAAGTATTTTTGAGAGCCTTCCAACCCATTTCGTTCTTTTGAAAAGCTTTTTTGTTGTTCTTTTGTCAAATTATCCAGATATTTATTCTACCACACAACTTCTCAGTTGTGTTGTCTTATGAGGTTAGCACAGCCTCACTCGTTTGATTAGCACCTTTATGTCTGTATGAGTTTTAACGGATGATCTTAGTTGCCTCTATTTTTGCTAAATGAAGAAGAAAATAATCTATGAACTACTAATATTCTATTTAATGTAGGTTTTTCGAAAGCTAGGGCTGTTGCCTCAATTTTTGATACAACTCATTCAGCTTGCTTGTTATAACTTTTCTTTTGTTTGTTTTTGCTTTTCAATGCACATTATTAAACATCGTTACCAATTCAAAACTGTTAATGCTTTCAAATTGAAACTTACACTGAATGTCAAGCAGTACTTTCGTAACAATGGTATTATTGAGTTCAAAATAATATTAAAAGAGTGGGAGTTTATTGCAATGACTTTTTGTCATCTTTTGTATCTAAAACATTTCAACATTTTCACGATATGTGTGACAGAAGCTGCTGCATTTAATTTTCAAACATTTCCAACTTAGTAACACCGTCCAAAGGGTAGCGGGTAGATACTCCTCTATGACTCCGATAGAGAATAGATCTACTTCAGGGAGGCGACCCTGCCCACGCAAGCCGCGACTCTTCCCCACCTCTTAATACTGGGGAAAAGTCGTGACCTAACTATAATCCTACATATAATCCATATACTCTTATCCTCGATACATCCTATCTACTGGCCAATCCGCCCGGTAATCGTGGCGTTTAATTGCCAAATACCCTTGAATTGCAAAACTGCAAAATTTAAGGGAAGCCTACGTCCTGCAGTGGCTCCAATGTCTGTATGATGATGATGAACACCGTCTAGCTAGATCAATCGTAAGCTGTGGAACAACATCTATCCATATTTGGCGCTTTTAGGATGTCGTCAATAAAAATAAATTTTCGAATGAAATAGCAGTGCATAAATGTTTTTTATGATACGTTTTTAAAAAAATGTAATATACATGGTGTCCCAAATTCGTAAAATAAACAATTAAAATGTATGTTCTTCGCCAAATTGTGTGTCTCACTCGTGCTAGTGTATTTATGAATGCTTTCCTAATCTTCTTTTGTACACCAAAGCTTTAAGTGGCCACATCTTGAAGGACGCCTGACACCCAAAATTCTCTCCTCTGTATGCCGACTTCTGGGACACCCCGTAGAAGGGAAAGCAATCTAAACAAAAACAAACATAAGGCAGACAGAGCACCAGCTTACCGCTCCTCGGCAACTCACATTTCCCTAATCCGCAAAATTATTTAACTGGGATAACAGCTAATCGGGCGTGATCCGCTTTGGAGCGTCTCGGCGCCCAAATCCCGGAGTAAATCGGCGCGCCAGGTACACAACAAAAATGCCGGCTGGCGGATATGCAAAGCCGCCGTTCTCCGCGAGCTGCAGGTCCGCATTGTGCGGGGGCACCGCGGCGCCCTCATCTGAATTTAGATTGATAAAAGCTCTCGAAGGGGTAACTTCAATTAAAATCTAATAAATTTCGCGGGAATTTTAATTGGCTGCGGCTCGCAATTAACCGCGCCGGGCGCGGCGCCGTTGTTGCTTTCGATCACCTTTCGCGGGCGATCAGTTTGAGATTTATAAGCTGCAACTGATGCTGGAAGGGTAACGCCTCATCATCATTGTTTCATTTATAGAGTTGAAAATACCAAAGAGTTTATACAGATTCTTTACCGCACAACATCTGTTCATGTCAAAGTTTAGTGCCAAGTTACATGGAAAGGTCATTGACGCAATTTAAGGATGTTTTTAAACTACAAGATTAAGATCACCCAAGTTGAAGAACTCATGATATACCAATAAAGAGGAAAATTAACAAGGCGACGTTATATCTACAAAACTTTTCACATTGGCGATAAAAGATATCTTCAAACAATTAGTATGGCCAGATATGTGAACAAGCATCGTAAATATACCGATGTTATAGTAATTGTTACCATGAGCTTTGAAGAACTTGGAACAATTGCAACGCAATTGTCAAAAGCTGTTTATGACCATACATACATAAGCAAAGTAATATAATAGCAAGAGAAAGCATATGTTACTACGCATACAAGGCAAGGGAAAACCACCATGGAACTAGTAAACTCTAACATGGCCAAATTAAATAGAAGTTAAAGTCTAAGTACCTAGCAGATTAAATCAGAAGAACAACTAGTAGTCACCAATACCTCCTTCAAATCGCCAGCTAGACATTTATATTTATGGAAGTCATTATGTATTGACTATATAGTAATCAACCAAAGATATCGTAATTCGGTAACTGCCAATTATTGCAAATTATGCCAATTATTGTTGCCACATGATAGAATAACATTGATAATCATTGACGACTTCTTTACGATTCTAAATAACTTCTATGTATTGACGATAAATTCCTGTATCCACTTCCAACGACCCCTTGTGTATTGTCTTAAGATTATCACATTTATTGATATGAAACTAACTGATAAGTTCTCATTTCGTTTAACTAGTGAAAATCTCAAAAGCAACAAGTTAAATTATTGATGACTAATTTATATTCTCTATTTGGACAATATTTTAAATATCATTCTTCTAATAATAACCAACGAGGAAAACAGAGACAGAATGCAAGTTTTAGAAGAAACAATTAGAAGCGTACGAATAAAACAATTGAAGAACAGAAAGCCACCAGGTCCAGACGGAATACAAAACCCACTCATAAAATATGGAGGAGCAACACTAAGTATACGGCTATTGAACATCATAATAAACACTGGGAAAGTTCCAGAAAAATGGAAGGAAGGTCTCCTAATACCAATATTTAAGAAAGGAGACAGAAAAAGCCAGAAAATTACCGGGACATCAGTTTAATGTTAACGGCAATAATAAAGGATAAGAAAAACTAGACATGGCGGAAGAACAACAAGGTTTTGGAAAGAACTGCAGAACTGTTGACGCTGCTTTTATTATTCGACAAACAGTAAAAAAAGTCCATCGAATACAACAAGCATGCATATATGTGCTTCGTGTCTTCGATAGGGTGAGACGGAACGATATCATGAACCTACTAGAAATACAGCAAATAGAACAGCAGATAATAAAATTAATTAAAGAATAATGAAGCAAAAGTCGGAATGCCAAGAGGAAAAACAAAATACATAGAATTAAAGGGCTCACTTAGCCCGCTATTATTTAACACGATAATGGATCAAATAATTTACTATGTAAAAAAACGAGAAGAGTATAGAATGGGGGGTAATAAAATCACTACAGTATACTACGCTGATGATGCGGTACTAATAGCTGATAATGAAGACAACCTAGAAGACAGCAGGAACATACAACATAAAAATTTCAACGGAAAAGACTAAATGTATGGTGGCCAGTAAGGAACCACGTAGATGTAAATTGGAAATAGAGGGAAAACGCATAGAACAGATCATGATATTTAACTACCTAAGAATTGAAATCATCAGCGAAAGAAACTTGGCAGCAGAGGTAACGAGACAAGCAACCAAAGTGACGAGAGTTAGTAGCTGCCTAAAATAAGCCACGTGGAAGAATAAATATATGAGCACAGAAAGTAAGGTGAGGGTATACTATGAGACCAATCTTAACTTACGCATTAGAGACAAGGTCAAACACGAATAAAACACAACAGAAAGTTAATAATTTAGAAATGAAAGTATTAAGAACGATAGAAGGCATAACTTTGAGAGATAGATAAAGAAACAGTGTCATACGAGAGAAGCAATGTTGCATCCAAAACATTAACAAGTGGGTAAAAACGAAAGAAGAAATGGAATGAACATGTAGACAGGATAGGACCGGACCGAATAGCAAATATATGTAAAACAATAAACCTATAGTAAAAGTTGGAAGACTACCAAAAAGGTGGAAAGATAATATATAATCAACCGCAACAGGAACAGAAGAGAATTATTACCATACATATAAATGTACATAAAACTAATATGATAAATAAAGAAATAAACAGATAATACCATGAATAAAGAAATAGACTAAACTTAAAAAATAAATTCTGTCCACTAATTTCGGAACGTCCCCGGTACAACACAATCCGTCAACATAAGATGCAAAGCCCTCCGAGCTATCCGCCGCCTAATTACCCCACTTATGGCGCAAGCAAGCGTCAACAAAATTAAAAGCCAGTTTAGAGGTGGTAATGGGATTTAAAAAGGATTTCGGGCATTATAGAAGCGTAATTTGAGAAGTAAATTGGTCTTGAAAGCCATCACAAGCCATTTACGGTCCGGCGCTGCTGGGCACACCTGCTATCATATTTCAGGCGTTCCGGGCGTTTTTTGCATCCTAATCTCTTCCCAGAGCAGGCTGCGATATCAGCATTATGAGTTGCTCGAGGGAGTAGCTTAATAGAAAATTACTTCGCCTTACGTCGAGTCGAAGCTCGGGGCACATAGCGGGAGAGCGAATAAATAAAGGCGAGGTGCCAATTTCGGAAATTGTCGAGCTGATGATTAATTGCTTTGAACTGCTGCTGCAGTGCTCATTTTTTCTTTCACAAGACATTTGGACCAAAGCTGCGTTTTGCTTTTGCTAGTACACAACACAAAAAAATGTTATTCGAGAATTAATGCACCCAATCGGTCATTGTTTGGTAGCTTTGCAAGCTAGTGGAGTTGTTTGACTGTATTTTTTTGAAAACAAGCTGATGCTGCACTTTTTTGGGCAAGGCAGCGTTTCAGAAATATAGGGTGCTCATTTTTGAACCGACGCTTGACGCACAATATTTTTATGTGGGATCATCTTTCGTAGTTTGTCCAAGTACTACAATCACTTTGCTAATTCTGTGGGTGACCTATAGAATTAAGGGAACAAAAATGTAACTAAAATGGGGATGGGATGATGAATTTTCAATTTTTACTCTTTCTTATCATATGTGTAACAGTAACCTTCCATTTAGGCGAGAAATCTTTTTTTTTATTTATTTATTTAATACAGACACTACAATCTGTGATAAATTGACATTCAGTAGGTTATTTAACAGACATGATAAAAGTGATAAACATGAAGGTGGAGCATCCAGTGATGCACCCCTATATTACACGTTGAGTAGTTTAGCGGTACTAATTACAATAAATAACATGAAGAACATCCTGATATTATTCAAATCTGTTTACAAGATCGAAAGGTTTGAAACGTTTTAAGCGCGTCACGATTTTTAAGACATTCCACTGAGGTATTTGGGTGGTCGCTAATACGATCTCGATAATACCGTTGAATTTCTTGGTACACTGTAGGAACTGCTAGATATCTGCGAATGGTTTCATTGGGAATATACCATGGGGCGTTTACTATAGTTCTTAGGACTTTTGACTGGAATCTTCTTAAAATTTCGAGGTTGGAAGAACTGGCGGTACCCCAGAGTTGAATGCCATATGTCCATATGGGTTTGAGCATAGTTTTATAGAGAAGTAACTTGTTCTACAAGGAAAGCTGTGAACGACGCCTCATCAGCCAGTACATCTTTTGAAGTTTGAGACCCATTTGTTTACGTTTTGTTCAGATGTGCTTCCTCCAGGTCAGTCTTTTGTCTAAATGTATGCCAAGATATTTGGCATTATCTGCTTGCGGGATCTGCTGATTGTTAAGCATCAACGGTGGGCAGGTACCTCTCCTAAGCGTGAAAGTGACTTGGACGGATTTGTTTTCGTTTAGTTTGATTCTCTATTTTTTGCACCAAGACTGAATTGCGTCTAAGTGGGTTTGTAAATGACTAGAAGCTAGGTTTGGGTCGATATTCGATGAGAGTACTCCTGTGTCATCCGCAAAGGTGGCAACCATATTACCAGGTGTGGTTGGAAAATCTACCGTAAAAAGGAGGTATAGAATAGGTCCCAGTACACTCCTTGTGGAACACCGGAGTTGATGGGATAGGGTGGTGTTAGGGCACTACCATATCTTACAAGAAAATGCCGGTTGGAAAGATATGATTTCAGGAGTTCAAAATAATCCATGGGTAGGGATTTTTTAATTTTACAAAGTAGGCCGTCGAGCCAAACCTTGTCAAAGGCCTGCGTTACATCCAAGAACACTGCTGCACAATACCTACGCTCTTCAAAGTCCTTAGTTATTTTGTCCACAACTCGATGTACTTGCTCGGTTGTTGCGTGTTGCTTGCGAAAACCAAACTGATGGTCGGGAAAAAGGTGTTTTTCTATAAGGATTGTATAAATTTTCTGTAAGAGCATAATTTCGAAGACCTTGGACAGTACTGGTAATAGGCTGATAGGTCTGTAAGAAGCTGGTTGATCAGTAGGTTTTCCGAGCTTTGGAATTAGGATTATCACTGCAGTTTTCCATGATTCAGGAAAATGGCGAAGCCTTAGGATAGCATTGAATAGTTGGGTTATGAATTGAAAGCCTTTTTGAGGCAGATTTGTAAGAATTAAGCCAGTGATTTGGTCATGACCCGGTGTTTTGTGGGGGTTTACATGTTTGAGAATGGTATTTTCCACTTGGTGTACTTTGAATTTTTTTGGTGGTAAGCTCATTTGGTACGGCATATTTAAAATGTTCCGAATGTCGTCCTCATTGTCGAGTTCAGCCGGAAATCGTTTGAAGACCGTAACTAGATGGTCAGCAAATGCCAGCACTTTCTCCTGATCGCTTTTTGCCCAAGCATTGTTGACAGTACGAATCGGGGCTTTATGTTGTTGTGGTTGCTTGAGATACTTTGTGGCCCTCCAGAGCGAATAGTCATCTGCTTCGGTTGGAGAGAGTTGTTTCAGAAAGTTTTGGACAGTTTGGTTTCTGATGGTGGAAAGTAGGTTTTTGAGTTCTCTGGTGGCCTAGTTTAATGCTCTTTTATCGTTCGGGTGTCGTGTTGTTTGCCAGGTTCTTCTTAACCGACGTTTCTCGGCAATTTTCTGTTTGACTAAAATTAGGCATTGAACTGGGTTGATGTGTCGGATTGATATCGGGGTAGCTTAGCGGGCTGCTTCTTGGATTACTTAAGTGAAGTGTAGCACAGCTTTATCTAGATCCGTGGTAGTTTTTAAAGGTAGATCTGTGCGTAGATATATGTCAATCAGCTCTTGAAAATGCGTCCAGTTGGTGTATTTATTAGTAAGTGTTGGCAGCTTGTCTTTGATGATTATATTTGTACCTAAGGTTACTAAAATCGGGGAGTAATCAGTAGAGAGGTCTAGACAGGAATTTTCGGTAAGAAATCTAATGTTAATTCCTTTTATAAAACATAGGTCAAGTAGGTCTGGCTGTCTATTAAGGTCAGTGAGCCAGTATGTTGGTTCTCATGTAGATAATGGCGACAGATTCATGTTATTTACTGCTTTTAACATTTCTCTACATTTGGTGATAGTTACTCTGCAACCCCAGTGGGTGTGCTTAGCATTATAGTCACCGCCCGAGATAAATCTGTTACCTAACGTTCGAAAATAGAGTTCATATGTTTCTTGCTTGTTGTTATGACGGGGTGGGCAATAGGCCGCTGATATTGTGAGAGGGCCATGCCAGTCTTCAACGACTATGGATGTGGCTTGTAATTGAGGTTGACTGTAATTGGGTATTACATGATGTTTAATTGAGTTTTTGATTATTATTGCAGGGCCCGCATGAGCAGAGCCATCCGGATGATTTGTTTCATAGGTTGTGAATTTAGGGATTGTAAAATACGAGCGATCCGTGAAGTGGGTTTCTAAGATTAGTACAATGTCAAGACAGTAATTTGTAATGAAGGCGATGAGTTCATTCTTATGTTGTAACACCCCGTCAGCGTTCCATATCGCTATTTTAAGGTGATGATCCATTGGATAGATGTTCTAGTTACGATCGTGATTAAAAGGTTTAACATTGTTCCCATCTGTTCCATTAATTGTTTTAGCCTGTGCTTTAGTTCAGCAATATCTGTTGAGCTGTTTGTCGGTCCCGTGTTGTGTTGGAGGGGGATAGCTGTGTTGAATTGTTGATTCCTGCCATTTATAGCTTGAGCGTATGCTAGTCCTCGTTGATAAAGGCGAGAAATCTAAATAAAAATAAATATCATCGAACTATAGACGGTCTAGCCACAAGTTATAAGATGTTTGCGTACTACTTAATTGGAAACAAAAAATTGTTAGTGTAGAATTGGACTTTTTGTTCTTTTGTATGTATTTGTCCTGAACTCTTGAATACTTCATATGAAGTGGATAAGATGAACAAGGATTATACAGATAACATTTTTGAAACTTTAAACCTTTATATGTGTCCGTCTGTAAAGCAATGGACTCACCGAAAATCAGAATGGGACGAAATTAGAATGGCCAAGAAATATCTAGACTCCAAAATGCCGCAGGATCAATAGTTAGGCTTCCTTAAGAACCATGTTTTACTTAAATTGTCACTATTTCTTTTGTCAATGAAAATAGAACGGAAAGGTCTATGCTTATTTATCTTGTTAAATTAAAAAATAGGTAGCGATCCATGATAAATAATTTAACGGAGACTGCCTAAACATACTACAGTCATATTTGATGGAAAAAGTGGCCTTTCAAAGGTGTAGCATCTGCTCAAAACAAAATTAATACAGAAATTCTAGGTCAGAATCAGTTGGGAGGTAGAGTGTGGTAATTTTTGAAAGACCGCCCCCATCAACCCGTGGAAAGGACAATAGATACTGCAGCAGCCAAAATAAATAAATAAAAAGTATGGACAAAGTACAAAGCAAAGAAGGAACACATCCATAACCATCATTTGATTAAATATACAGATTTTTGTTTCTTCTATCGTTATCATTTCTGTTATATTCAAATTTAAGTTGTTTTTGTCTCTCTTTATCTCCAAAATACGTATTATTGGTGCACATTTATCTCTGTTTTCTGGCTTAACTCTTGTTTATCTTTTATTTGTTATTTATACTGGTAGCTCAAATAAATAAAAGCCCTAGACGGCATGCATATGTTAAATTTAAATTGATAAATGATTATAATTGCAGGCCACAAAGGTTTAATTTTTAGGCACTTTGTTATCTGAAAGTCGTACGGAAAAACGTAACGATGTATGTTTTACTGCTGTTTCATATTGAAAGGTTGTTAGCTTGTCAGCTTACCACCTTATCAACTAATCAGGGCATCAAATTAGGTTGTCAACTTATTAGTTTGTTAGGTTTTTAGGCGTTATTATATTGTCAGGTTGTTAATTTATCACTTCTTTATATTGCCAACTTCATCAGCTCCACAACTTGTTAGGATTAGCAGGTTTGTAGGCTTTCTCATGTTTTCAGGTTATTAATTTGTCAGCTTGCTAAGTTGTTAATTTATCAACTTGTCATATCAACTTGTTAGATAATCAGCTTCTTAGCTTGTCAGTTTGACATCTTATTAGGTTATCAGATTCCCCGCTTATCAGGTTATTAAGCTTAAGTTTTTAAACTTTCCATGTTGTCATGTCAGTTTGTTAGCTTGTCAACTTATCAACTGGTCACATGACCAGCTTGACAGCAAATCAGCTTGTTGGCTTGTCAACTTGTAAGATTATTAGCTTGGCAGCTTGTCAACTTATCAACAATTTCAGTAATTATTAATTAGCTATAATGATTCAGTGACTTCTATTTTCAAATGCTTTTTCCAAGAATTGTGTATGCCACGCGTACACTGAATATTTTTAAGAAATGCCCCTAAATTGTCTTAAATCTTTTAAAGATGTTTGAATGTTTTAATATGAATTATTAACCAAATCAGTAGATTTATTATTTGGCGTTTACATTTCTTTTACAATCATTAGACTATCTTTGTAGTTTTAGTCCATTATGTTTTATGCTTTTTATTTAATTGTTAGCATTAATGGTCCGCTGTCGTTATTAGATTGATCTATGGTTATCTACCATTTTGAAAGGTAACTGTAATTGAAAAACGAAATGAATGATCACTCTAGAGCATAATCACCATTAACTTTAATTATCTTTGTTTATTTGCTTGGCCGCGCTGGCCCTTTGAGGTAATCTACGCTTTGACATGGGCTATCAACTCGTTCAAACCTTCATAGACTTTACCCACTTGCCAGTTTTTTAGAAAGTGGTAGACGGTAGCCTATGGTGCTTTTTCTAGAAGAATAAAATGGATTCGACTACATGGTATTCGATCTGGGAGTGAGCATGGTTATGGTCTTTTTATTTATGACTTGTTTTGAATTCCAGCTTAATTATCTCTTTTTACTCAATAATTTTTGACGATTATAGAGCCCATACACGTCTCTCCTAACTTAATATAATTGTTGGTTCTCCCAAACGGCGATAAGAGAAGTAAAATGATAAGATAGGAATATTTAACTAAATTTGGCAGTAAGAAATATTACAGAAATTGTAAAACATGAGAAGAATAATACAAGAAGAGTTCAACTAGGAATGAAATTTTTGATTTTGAAAATATATTTAGACTATTGACGGATTTAACCCAGTAGAAAGTTTTGAATAATGGTGTACTATAAAATTCTAATACAGATTGCCTTGTATAGTATATCTTCTGTTTAATATATTATCATGTAGCAAAAAGCCTCGCACTGTTTAATTTTAAAGTGAGTTAATGTTAAAAAAATCTTTATGTAACTCTCAGAACTGACTGACTTTTCTTTATTAACGTAGCTTCTAATCATTTTTGACCGTTAAGAGTATCTCACCTAAGGGGTGTTGAGAAAGAATTTTTTTGTATTCTTGGGTTTCTACTTGTTTGATAGTTAAGTGCAGTTAAGTGACTCGATAAGCAAAACGGGAAATAAAACAAAGCGGAGCTGTGTAAACTATATATTGGGCAAAATTATAATTAATCCTAAAGTAACAATTAAGCAAACAACGAAACTGAGAAAAAAAACAATACAACTATACTTGAATAACTGCAAATATGGTAGGCGGCAGGTCAGTTGTGCGTTTTCCCGACGCAAGTAACGGTCTCTGGTAACATGAACAGCACAGCACAATAGAGCACCTGGGTCGGCTGGCCGGCGGCTTCAATCTTGGGGCACCACGGACGGGGCGAAACGTACAATAGGAAGAGACAGCGTGCAAGCACAGCGCACTAGAGCACCTGATCGGCTGGTTCTGCTCCGTCGCTCACGAGGGCTCAAATCGGAATGCACCACAGACGGGGCGGAACGTACAATAGGAAGCGACATCGTGCAAGCACAGCGCACTAGAGCACCTGGTCGTCTGGCTCTGCTCTGTCGGTCACGTTGGTTCAACGTAAAAATCCCGTTTTGTTGCGACGAGAGTAGGTTGGTGGACAGTAAAGGTTACTGTAGAGATGGAACATGGGTTTAGAAATGAGCATCAAACATACCGCCCACCAAAATTATCAGTGAGGTAATTTTCTTAAAGCAACAGAAAGTTGCTTGTTAAGCTGAAAATGAAAATGCATCTGACGAGGACAGCCACTGCAAACCTAAGACCTTTATAGAAACAGGGTCCAAACCAAAGGCGATGGAACTATCGAGGCAATGTTCGGGGGGCAAATCACTCAGTAGCGGGGGATAATTGCTTGACCATTTACGGAGTTCAAAACAACCCCTTTTTAATAAATCGGTTGTTGTTTCAACGTCTCGACTTCGCCTAAAGTATCCGCGCCAGTCGCGATGTCGTTTACGTACAAATCAGTACGCAAATATTGTGAGGCAAGAGGGAACTGATCGTGCTCTTCATCGGCTAATTGAAGAACACTTCTAATTGCCAGGAATGATGATGTGGAAACTCCATACGTGACAGTATTGAGTTCATAATTGCTGATTTGTTCTGAATCCGAAAATCTCCAACGAATCAATTGAAATCGGCGATCTTCCTCGTGCATTACTATCTGCCTATACATTTGACCGATGTCACAGGTAAAAGCAAAGAGATGCTATCGAAATCGAAGAAAAATGACGGAAATATCGTTCTGCAGCTTTGGACCGACAAAAATGGTATCGTTCAATGACACCCCGGTAGGATCTTTCGCCGATGCGTCAAAGATGACTCTGATCTTGGGGCCGTCGGATTCTTCTTTCAGAACGCAATGGTGTGGTATATAGAAACAATCAGGAGAAAAGGACGGGGCTTTTCTAACAAGGAACATATGTCCAGAAGAGATGTACTCGGCCATAAATGCATTGTACATTGTGCGAAGAACTGGTTCTCGGTGGAGCCGTCGCTCTATGCATTTAAGACGTCTGTCCGCCATTTCAATGATTTTTCCAAAGGTTGGGGGGTTATTTTCCTTAAAAGGTAACCGAACACCAAAACAACCAGAAGGCATGCGAAAATGCGTTCTGGAAAACCAATTTTCCATTAGCTCATCTTCTGGGGATTTGGCTGCAATATTGGGCACCTCCTCTATTTCCCAAAAGCGTTTTAAAAGACTGTTACAACTTTCCATGAGCGCTAAAAAGAAGTGTTTGGTTGTCTGATCTTTGTGCTACTGAGGTTGAACCTATCAATAGCCAACCAAAGGTAGTATTAATGGCCGCGGGAGATCAATTCACGGACGGAATGACACCATCTCTCAATATAGAGGCATAAGCATCTGCGCCCTGCAATAGGTCTATGGGCCCGGAAATAGCCCAATCTGGGTCAGCTAACTGTAGACCTCGCAGGTGAGGCCACTCAGAAGGGTTTATATTGTACGTGGGTAAGCGCGAGCAAATTTTAGGCAAAACGATAACTTCTAGATCTAGGAGGCACTTGGTACCGATTGGTCTAATCATGCAGGAAGTAGAACTGTGGGAATCTCTGACAGGTACTTGACCTAAGCCACGCACGACTGTGGTAGAGGACAAGCGCGGGAATTTCAAACGCGTAAAACAGTCTTTACTAATGAAACTTGATTGTAATCCAGTATCAACCAGCGCTCTTACCCTTCTGTAAGAGCCTGATTTATCCCGAATTTCTACCATCGCGGTAGACAATAGTATGGTCGAGGATTGACCGTTAGTTGACTTAATTCTAACGCAAGCATTGGTTGTATTGGTAACAGTGGCAGTTGCCGTGGTTTGACGGGGATTAAGCGGCTCACTGCGATTTATCGGTTTGAGATGGAGCAAGGTATGATGTTTTTGATTGCATTGCTGGCAGGAATATTTGGATCTACACTGTGGACGCTATGCTTGCTTTGTAAACAGTTAAAACACAAACGAAGACGCTTATTCGCAGCAAAACACTCTTGTGGACCGAGTGCAAGAAACGGTTTTGCGATTCAAAATTCTCGTTTTGCAACAGGAGATACTTTCTTATCAACTACCGGTGCGTACTGGCCAATCGACGCTTGTTGGAGAAGCGTTCATAAACGCTGTCGTAGGCGACCGTATAATTGTCTGACGTTAGGGGTATCACTTTTACAAAAGATAAGGCTTCGCCAGTTAACGAGATAATTAAGTAATTGAATTTTTCGATGGGAGATAAGCCCGGGTGGTTATGTACGAGGCTATCGAACAAATATATGAAGGTTTGCCAAGATTTGAGGTCACCAGCAAATTTTGGAATCTCTATTTTGGGTAATTTTACATTTGGTTTGTTATCTTGCTGGCTGACTTTCGATCCCGACCAGACCGGACTTGGAGCAGGGAATATTTGCTCCAAAAATGTGGATGATATTAAAATATTGGTTATCTGTCTGTTTGCGTAATGTGTCCAACTCAGCAAGCTCTTCTTCACGCGCTTGGCTCATTAATTTCACGAGTGTTGCATTGAATTCGGCATATAAGGCGTCGAGTATCTTGAATTTCAATTTGAACAGCGTTTGCACCGTTCCATCAATTGTGGCAGCTTCTGCAAGCTCAGACAGTTCGCTAATTCGGCTAACTATTAGCGTTTTGGTAGTGATTAATTCGCGTTTGTTAAACGGAGCCATTTTCAACAAAAATTGACAAAGAATGAATTCTAACAATAGCGGATTTCCACAGTTAAAGGGACAAGGCTTGAGCAAAACATAAAACACAAAAGGGTCAAAACGTAGGTAACAAATTAGGGTGCGAAGGGTCGACCGTGAACACAATACAGCAAGGCTAACGCAATATTTCGTGCCGCAGCAACTCAGGCAAAACTACCGAACAAAATTTACACAGCTCGTTCTTAATTTTATTCCTTTTTGTTTAATGCAAAATGATCTCATTTCCCGGACTAATTCGATCCGGCTCGAAGGACCAAAAGAATGTTTGATAGTTAAGCGCACTTAAGTGACTCGATAAGCAAAACAGGAAATAAAACAAAGCGGAGCTAAAACTAAAATTAACCACAAAGTAACAATTAAGCAAAAAACGAAACTGAGAAAAAACAATAGAACTATACTTCAATAACTGCAAATATGGTGGGCGGCAGGTCAGTTATGCGCTCTCCCGACGCAAGTAATGGTCTCTGGTAACATGGACGGCAGATTTCGGCGTGCTCTTCGTTGGCGGCTTCAATCTTGGGGCACCACGGACGGGGCGAAACTTACAATAGGAAGCGACAGCGTGCAAGCACAGCGCACTAGAGCACCTGGTCGGCTGGATCTGCTCCGTCGCTCACGATGGTTCAACTCCGAATGCCGAGTGGCGGTAAAAATCTCGTTTTGTTGCGACGTGGGTAGGTTGGCGGACAGTAAAGGTTACCGTAGAGATGGGACACGGGTTTAGAGATGAGCACCAAACACTACTATATTATCGCTCTTTTGATCTCTCCAGTGATTGTAAAAACAAGAAGCTGTACTATTTCTTTATCTGACGTCTTCTAGTTTAATTAAAAGCATGTTTAAGATGTTACTTAGGGATATTGAGGACCATGCTCCTGAACTTCTAATGTATATCTGTTAGCTTAAATGGCGTTGAATGCTTTGTTTAAAGTCTTATTAAAAAAACTTTGCGCAAACGATGTGTTTATAAATATTTCATAAAAATTTTTATATATTGAGATTTTCATTTGAAGGGAATTTGCATGATAGTTGCTATATCTGCTTTTCCTGTCTTTACCTTCTTTTATTAATATTTTGACAAATATTATTCTTCTTCATTCCGTTTATGAGTTCTAGCAATTTTTACTAATTTTTAATTTTCTCTTTCACTGATTCTTGTACCATTCTGTTTCTAATTTATTTAATATTTCTAATCATATACTGCTATTGAGCGTGCTTTTTTTAAGTATGTAGTTTTCATAGCATTTATTTTACCCTCTTGTGTTTTTTTGGAGTATCTAAGACCATTACCATGGTGATATAAAAATTCGTTTCTCTCTTTTTCGTTATCATTTTATTTAACGCAAATATATATTTCTGACCTTTCTTGTTCTATTTACAAATTGCTATCTATTTTCTTACATATTTGTATTTTATTGCCATTTTTAAAACTTAATGTTTCTTAGGTTGCTTCCTGCTTTTATATTTGTTATCATTACTTTACTTTGTTTATATTTTAGTTTTAATTTTTCAGCTTTTTTTAATCTATATATTGTGTAGCTTTTGAATTTTTGTCTATGAATCTGTTATCAGCATGACATAATTTCCATATAATAAACTTTCCACTTTTATAGGTATTAAAGTTTGATATCCTATTATTAATTGCAATTGTTTCATTTTTTCTGTTTTTGATAAGTATGGTCATTAATATTATAAGCAGCGGAGGACTTAAGCTGTCCCCTTATTTAACACTTTTTATTTCAATTTCTCAAATTTTTCTCTGTTTGTCTTTTTACCAAACTGTAAATTTTTTTAAACAATTTGTCTTTGTACTGTGCCGAATGTTGATTGCAAGTTTGACCCTTAATATAGCTCTTGCTACATTATATTCTCCAGTTCATCAATTTTATCTTTTATTTATTCTTTGTTTCTCGTATGTTTTCTTTATTTTATTATATATTATTTTTCTTCTAATAATCATTTATGTTTAAATTCATCTTGTTTTGCAAATTCATTACCTGCTTGTGTCTAATGTTATTTATTGCTTGTATATTTTTTAATTTAGATGTTACTATACATTTTTGTTTAATTCATTTTTCCAAAGTGACATGTGATGCCTCTCATGGTTGCTACAGGTACTTTGTATAGGGTTCACAATTCTGCTTTTATATTTCTATCTATTTCATTAAATGGAATTTTGTCAATACTCTATAAGATATGTTATTCTTTTTGCATTTATTTCTTTCGATATATATGAGCACATTTTTATCCTTTATTTCAGAAAGGACTTTTAATAATAAACTTATTCCGTGACAAAAATTAATTAAGTTTTTACTTACCATTTCCGTTTATATTATCGCTCTATATGCTGTTGTACATCATCATCTAGTGTTTTAATTGTTCCCTATTATTATAATTTTTCAGCTCTTCCTTTTTCCTATCTACTACTTCTACCTCAAATAATAAAATAATAAAATACAAGATGGGGAAAACTCTCTCCCTAACTTTAAAGGGAAGTTATAACTGAAATGACAGTGTGAGAGTAGGTAAAATGATATAATTAGACACAAGTAGTCTGGAAGTTTTGTCTAGAGAAATTAGATGTCGTGAACCAAGAAAGAACAGATTATGCTGTAAAAGTATACATACGGAACAATGATTCTGTTGTGGACAGACAACGTACTTTTTGGCTCCTGATCGAAAATAGATTTTGTTGTGCGTAAGCAACTTCAGAAGTATTAGTTTTGTGGAGAGAAAGAAGACTTCGAATCACATGAACACAAGGTGTTTAACTTTGCAATCTTCAAAGTGATTTTTCACTTGTTTGGTCGTACCGCTAAGCGAAAAGGATTGACAAAATTGTTTGGACATGTATGGAAACTTCTTGCAAAGTGTGTTATATGATGTAGTTGTTTCCTTCGTCTGTTATTGGAGTGATAAAAATCTACGAGATATCTATTAAAGGCTTCTTCACAGCGAACATGCTGCTGTGCAACCTGTACGGACAACCAAACCAGTGAGTAGGCTAACTCAAGCACAAGTCACAATGTCGAAAGGTCAGTAGCCACTTGATTTAGTTCGGAGCTAAAGTAATTCTTTATTGGGGTTTTGGTACTGACTGAACTCTTTTCATGTCAACTTAACGCCTTTAACTATCTACTTTTGCACTTAAATGTGAAGTAAACTTTACATTCGCAGTTGGCGAGACTGGAGTTGGCTTCCTTATTAAACGGTGATTCCTTCAGAAGCGGCTGATAGTAGAGATGATAATAGCGAATAATAGTTTCAGCTGTACAATGAAAACGGAAACAACGTGCAAATTACAGTTGATAAAATGTGTCTGCCGGTTGCAACGGGAAACATAATTAACGGACAGGCGATCGTGAAACGAACTGTTATCCACAAAACGAAAATCACATTACACATGCACGATGTTTTCAGCTTATTTATCATTGTGGGGTCAATGAGCGATAGTTGCAAATAAATTAGATACTTAATAAGACAAATTGTGCTGGTCTAATAAAGGCAACATGGGATAAATTATATAGAACTGTTTTTCTAATTTTATTAGATATAATTGGAAAGTTTTTCCTAACAGCCAACATACCATAGATGAAGAAACACAGATTTTACTGTCGGAACGTATATTCAGAACAATGATTCTGTATAGCTACACAACTTGCTTTTCGGGTCCGAAAATTGATTTTGTTGGGGGTAGAGAACCTTAGAAGTAGTGCTTCTGTAGTGAGAAGGGGAGGAAAGGCATCACGGAGTGTACCAATACGAAAAAACATTGATGGAGTAAGACGTTCCATTTTCCTTTACTTGTCTGGTTATAAATTAAGATTTTTGTTTTCATCTATACAAATTAGATGTTGTAGAAGAACCTTTCGGAAGTTATTGGGGAAGTTGCCCGGAAATGTGTGCCACCTACCTGACACTTGTTTCCTTTATCGATGAAGTGCATTTTTACTTGTTATGTATTAATAAACAAAACTTTTGTTATTGAAGTAATAGTAACCCACGAGGGAGGAAGCCGCGTTGCTCTTATGGATCTGTGGGAATGATTCACAAACTTTTCTTACTGAATCTTGATGCACTCCAACTGGAAACCATTTGATTCCACAATATGTAGCTACAGTCAACAGCAAGCGCTTCGCTCCAATTGCTACGTGAAACGTAGATTTATTTTTCAATTAAAAATTTAAATTTAAAATTAAGGGATAAGCTTTAATTAGCAAAACACGTTGAATGAGTCGCGTGAAGCTTTCAACAATTATTTTGGATTACCTAATCTTATTTTATAACCAAATTTTAATATTCAGTTGTCGCCTTCAATTTATGACACTGACATTACATTTTTATGGCGAGCAACCCGAAATGTTTATGTTTCACTCCTTTTAATTTTTTATAACTCAAAGCGGCATTAAAATTAGAAACGGGTCGCATCCGGGCTTTTCAGCGCGCTGAATAATACATCAATTTTGAAATAATATATAGCCCACGTGCATATGCGCCCTCATAAGGTGCATCAAATATTTGTAGCCGTCAACCATCAAAAATTTTTGCCATTAAAATATATATAAAAGTTTGCTATTAATCATATATTTTGGTGTTTATTGTTTCGTTTTTTTTATAGTCGAAAGCTTCTTGTAATTAAAAAGGCATCTAATGTAACGAGTCCTTTTATAAGTATCGTCGATTTTGAAAATCATGGTTAAAGTTTAGCCAATAATATAATATTACATCCCCACATAAGTTTTGATCGAAAAAATTCTTACGTTTTTCGATTTTGGGATATCTAGAGTACCAAATCTACTGAGAAGAGTTTAAGATTGTCTAATTGATGATAATAGAAAAGTCAAGTGATTGTTTGGTAGAGTTTAAGGTTTAATAATTAACTACACCCTTCATATTCTACAATACGCAAAACGAGACTTCGCGAGGATGAAGATCTTGCTTTGGCATAGGTTGACATTGCTTTTCCGCAGTCACCCACTGATGATGAAGTTTAATATTTTTGTATAAAACCTATTTTCCATCTCCAATTACCCTCCTATATAAAAATAGTAGTCTGTCTAAACATCATTTTATCCATCATTTTATTGGTACTAAATCTATGTACTCAATTTAGATAACATTCCAATGTTTTGTAAATGTCTATAAACTATTTTTGGATTTGCTCGACTAATACCTGTATCGTCGTATTAGCATTTTGCCCCATGGAGTGCTTTTGGTCGATCAAATCGCACATTGCCTTGAAAACTAAAATTCCCATGTCTGAATCTTCCAAACCGTCGTTGACACCAGCGCTAACTTATTGTATCTTCCCCGTACACCTTTGCACCGTTGCACCATTGTGTTATCATTTCGAAATTTCCACAGGAACACACGGCGTATGTTTTCTTTACTCGCTTGTATTTCAATGTCTTTAATATCACAAACACCAACCGAATATGCGTTATATGCTTTGATCATTTGTTGCAAAATGTTTAGAATACTTTTGATAACTGGAAAATAGCTATCAAGAAAGACCGACATTATTAGTAGAATATTGGATTGGAACTGAGAATTAGACGCTGGCGTATGAGCACTTGTAGTCAGTGACGTCACTTTGCATCAAAAACAACCAAAAACAGCCCTATGTCTGGTTGATAAACAGCCAAAAATGAAAAAGGAACGTCACACACTTTTATAGAAGAAAATCACATTATGCGATTTTGAATTCATCTTTTGTTGTTGGTAAAATGTCGAGTCACATCACAACGAATCTTCTAAGGCCAGAAAATTCCTTTTAAGTTTAATCATGTAAGCTGTGCATGAAAATTGCAACACCACATAAAAATTATCCAAGTATTGCAAAATTTGATGTATCGCAGTGCACAATTGTATTAAATTTGCGCTGTCTATAGAATTAAGGAAGAGGTCCTGTTTGAGTATTAAGTGCAATTACTTGGGGCATTCAGAAATAATTGGCGGTGCAATTGATTTCTCTTCACCAATCTTTCATTAGAAGAAGTGAGTACGCATTTTATTACAGCTATTTGGCTTCATTATCTATGCACTGTTGTCATCGTTCTGGCAGTTTTTGTAAAGCTGCTGCAAACCATTTTTTGGGTGCAGTACGGCATTCCTTTTGGACAGTTAATTGGGCTCACAATTTATCCTCCGAATTTCCTCCCGAGTCCAAAAATAATTACAATTTTTTGGAGTAAACAATTCTGATTGTAGCATCTTGAAACGAATACTTTCAATGTACTGCAATTCTGTATATTAGTTTTATTTTGTGACCAGAACCATGATTGATCTGATGTGACTGTTTCTAGTCCGTTGTTATGTAGCTACAATAACTTTTTACATACTTTCGCATGCTTCTGATTCTGCTGAGCGGTGAGACTGAAAGAATTCATTATGCACTTACCTTTGACATCTTCAAGCTTTTTTGGATAATGGTGTAATGTTTCTCAGCACATTCCGTGCCTTTTTAAATTCTATAATCCAGTGAAACACAATTCTGCTACCGAGTACTGTATTTCCACTTTGTATGTGGATATATAAAACAATCACTCTCCCCCTTTCAAAAAATGATTGTTTGCTTTTATGAATTTTTGCTTTGTCTACAACTGTATTCGTATCGCTGCACAAACGACTTACTACCTTTCTGTATGTTTCTGAAATACTGTCTAATAGTAACAGTTGGGCTGAAAAGTTCGTAGGCTGACACATAAGCGGCGCTAGTAGTATTAAATCCATGTGCTTTTTAGTTAACCCTAACCTTCAAAAGACTCGTGTATAAATTTGACAACTGTCGGACTATTAGTTTAGGAGATATCGTATTTTGAGTGAAGCAACTATTGTTAATTTTAAAAAAATGGATAAAAAGGAATTTCAGTATTAATAAAACACTGCTTTTGGCAAAAAAATACCGTTGAAACCAAGGCTTGGCTTGATAAGCATTATTTAGACTGTGCCCCAGGAAAATCAACCGTTGAGAAGTGGTTTTCCAAGTTTAAACGAGGCGAGATGAGCACTGATGACGATGCACGCAGTGGACGACCGAAAGAGTCTGTAACCGATGAAAACATTAAAAAAGTCCACAAAATGATTTTGGATGACCGTAAAGTGAAGTTGATGGAGATAGCAGAGGCTCTAAAGATATCGAAGGAACGTGTAGGGCATATTGTAAATGAATATTTGGGTATGCGAAAGCTCTGTACAAAATGGGTGCCGCGCAAGCTAACAATCGACCAAAAACATCAACGATATAACGATTCTGAGCAGTGTTTGAAGCTCTTCAATCGGAATAAATCCGAATTTTTGCGTCGATATATAACAATGGATGAAACTTGGCTCCATCATTTCACACCGGAGTCTAAGAGACAGTCAGCCGAGTGGACTGCACGTGACGAACCAACTCCAAAACGTGGAAAAACGCAACAATCGGCTGGCAAGATTATGGCATCAGTATTTTGGGATACTCATGGTATAATCTTTATAGATTATCTTAAAAAGGGAAAAACCATTAACAGCGACTACTACATAGAGTTATTGGATCGTTTGAAGGATGAAATCGCGGAAAAACGGCCACATTTGAAGAAAAAGAAAGTGCTTTTTCATCAAGACAACGCACCGTGCCACAAGTCAATGAAAACGATGGCAAAATTGCATGAATTGGGCTTCGAATTGCTTCCGCATCCACCGTATTCTCCAGATCTGGCCACCAGCGACTTTTTCCTGTTCTCAGACCTCAAGAGAATGCTCGCTGGAAAGAAATTTAGCGCCGATGAAGAGGTAATTGCCGAAACAGAAGCTTATTTTGAGGCTAAAGACAAAATATATTTTAAAAATGGTATAGAAAAATTGTATGATCGCTATAATCGGTGTATCGCCCTCGAAGGCAATTATATTGAATAATAAAATCCAATTTTATCAAAAAAAATTTTTTTTCTATGTTAGCCTACGAACTTTTCAGCCCAACTGTTATGTTGTGCCACACACTGCTACGCAACCGGAGTTTTAAAGGGGAGTGCCAATCATGTAAGATACTCAAAACCGTCGCTTGGTATATACCACGCTGGCGACCCACTTAGCTAAGGTTATCTCCAATGTCTTACAGAGCACGTTCTTCCAAGTCAAGTTTCAGACATCCTCTATGTTTACCTGTACCAGCATACAACCTTTCTTACAGAAAAAACCTGAAAAATTTGTGGGAGTACTAGTAATTTCGTGCAGCCTCTTGATCATTTCCATTCGCTGTTTGGACTTTTGAATTATCTCTGTTTGCTTCACTTTACAATAAACATTTTCTTAGGAGCAGACCTGAACGATCCGAAAAAGAACGTACAGGCACACCGAAATTGAGTTGAATGCTCTTATGGGAAGACTGATGTTATGAATTCACCCTGGCATGAACACCTTGAGCTTTCAATGATAGATAGCTACCTCTTTATGTAAATATCTATGGCACTAATTTTGGTAGCTGGAACTCAATTATGAATTAGGAAGACGAAGTAATTGATTAACATCCAATTGAATCTTATCTTAAATTACGCGAGTGTAGAAGACTACGAAATAAAGTAAACAAAGAAATTAAGAGACCTAAAAAAGAGTACATGATAAATATATGTAAAGAGGCACAAGAGTATTTGAATGTAGGAAATTGTGATAATGCATAAAGAAAATTAAAGTACAGTTTAGAATAGGGAAAACAAAATGTCTTGCAAGAGAAAAATATAGTTGCGTTCAGGCTTTGGTAACGCTTTAGTTAAATAACCGATAACTGTTTTTTGGCCATTTTGTAATTGGGACAACACGCTTTTACTCCCACGTTGCTTATATCTGTATCAAAAATAAACTTTTCTTCCGGCTGCGAGTAACTCAGTATTGGTGCATTCACTGAGGCACGCTTCAGGTTCTTGAAAGGCTTTTGACACTTTTCGCTCCACTCAAAATCTCGACCCTTATCCGTTAGTCGCATCAGAGGCACACAATGTTGACATATCCAAACACATCGTCGGTAGTAAGTGCACAGTCCCAGAAGCTTCTAACTTCGTGTTTGTGTTTTGGTACTAACCATTATCTCACATTTCTAACCTTCTCTGGAACAGCTACTATACCCTCATCGCTCACTACATATCCAAGATAGTGTACCTTCTTCCTGAAAAGAGAGCGCCTGTTCGAACTTACTTTCAAATTGGCGCTTCTCAGTCGTTAGAATAGCTGGTCCAAGTTCTGCAGATGCTTTTCGAAAGTTTTTCCAGTCACTGTAATGTAATCTAAATACACGAAATATGTTTTTCTGGATAGCCGATTAAGCTTTCCAAAGATCGATGGGGCATTGCAAAGTCCAAATGGCATCACCGTAAAGTGTAATAGTCCAGATCCAATAGAAAAGCTGTCTTTGGGATCCATTTCGACTTGCCAATATCTGCTCTTTAGATCTAAAGTTGAGAACCATTTGGATCAGGCTAGGGCGTTCAGCATGTCATCAATGCGCAATAGTGGGTAATTATCTTATGACATCGTTGACCTAACGGTAGTCAACGCAAAATCTGATGGAGCCGTTCTTCTTCTTAACTAGCAGCACGGGCGAAGTCCACGGTTCAATCACGCCATCCTTTTCCATATCTGAAATTATCTTCTCGGCTTCTTCTCGTTTGGCTAGTGGCAATCGTCTAGCACTCTGTCGTATGAGAGTGGTGTCGCCGGTATCTATTTTGTTACGCACGATATTTGTGTTGCCTTTTAAACCCTTGTCGTGTTGGAACACGTCTTGATTACGGTGCAACAGATCTCTAACTTTCGTCTGTTGGTTAGGACTTAAACCACTGCAGGATGTGGCGATCACCGCTTCCAATTCTTCAGGAACCTTGCCTTATCTTGGCTGGATGCTATCGACTTGACGAAGAGACCGAAATACAGTGACTGAGAATTGTGCCTGCCTTCAATATCCAAAGATGCCCATTACGCGGACCGATACCGCGCTGCCAGTTTGAGCCAGTGTCTTTTCAACCAGTATCCCCTTTCCGGTCTTCTTCTCGTTACTTGGTTCGATAAGGATGACTCTTCTTGCTGAAAGATTATAATTCAAAACTGCATTCACCACCAATTCACTGTGTTCTAGGAGTATGGTGTCATGAGCTACTCTAACTCGTGCCACAATTTTATCTCGGTCATGGAGGACACTTTCTTCTCCCTTTATTTTCAGTACCTCAGATTCTAAGTTCACTTACATCCATAAGTTTTTAAAATATCCGAAGATTACGTCATTTTTAATGATGTTTAAGGGTAGTATTTCCGATGGTTATTTGAGCTGCTATCTCTCCATAGATCTTTGCCGAAGCCCCAGTCGCCGTCCGAAGTTTCCAATTGGTTGGAAGAAGAGGTCCGGATGTTTCGATATCATTGAGTCTCGAAACCGTTTTCGTCGCGCCTGTGTCCAGTAGAAAAGCCTGCAGCTTTCCATTTATTCGGCCATCAACATAGACATTATTGGAATTATGCTTGGGAGCTGGAATTTGCATTTTTATGGCTGAGACTTCACCGTTATGTATTGATAGTCGCCCTTTCCCATCAATCCGTATTATGTTTATCTGATATCGCCTATCTCACCGCAATTCTATCAGTGTAATCAACTCGATCTTTTTTCCAATAGCTTAGCAACTTTCTTTGCTAAGTCCTCTACATGTGCGTTATTCAGTTCATTATTATCAACCGCTAGTTCTTTTATATCAGCATGTCTTCTGGACGCTTGTTTAGCAGCTCCAAATACTAGTGCGTGCGTGAGCACGTCAATCAACGTTGAGTCTCTCGTCGTCAGTAAATATCCAGACCTTTTAAAAATACTAAGAAATAATTGAGGCAACAATTGATAATATACTAACGGAAGATCAGTTTGGGTTCTACGATTAATCATTAAGAAATGTATTGAAAATTTTAAAGAAGTTTATATCGCTTTCAGTGATGCAGAAAAGTCATTTGAAAACATGAAATGGAAAATACTTTTTAAATTTTTGAAAGAGTTATCAACTATGAGGATATACCTTTTGTGTACCATCTCTATATAACTCAAAAAGGAATAATGTCGGTTAATGATGAAGAAAGAAAAATACATATAAAAAAGAGTGTCGGATAGGGATGTGTTTTATCTTCTCTCTTTTTCAATTTGTACACCCAGAAGGCAATTGATGGAGTTAATGTTATGTTTAGTTGACGATATAGCCCTACTCTCCAAGTAAAGGAGAAATACACGACACTTCACATCATGGAAAAAAACAACGAAAACAGACTATAATTTAAAATTTAATAGAAAGAAAACCAAAATCATGATATGTGAAAGATCAACACACAAAGCCAAGACTGAACTCTTATACACACTTTTGTGTGGAGTGTCGCTTTGTATGGCTGTGAATCGTGGACTATTGGCTACAAGAAAAAGCAAGATGAAGCTTTTGAACAATGGTATTATAGAAAGGCGATGGACGAATAGAATTACTAACGACGAAGTACTAGAAAGGGTTGAAGGAAACAAAAGGACGGGGAAACAGGATACAGAAAAGACGAGACCAGCCAAGGATATACCAAACAAATTAGGAACGACATGGATACGAGTAATTATGAAGGAATGAAGAGAAGCTGGGAAACATACCTCAAACCAGTCAAAATACTGAAGACATAAAGAGAGGAAAAATACAATTCTACCTCTTAATTTGGATAACGTGATATGATATGGTCCAGGTAACTGTCACTTTGAAGCTCATATTGTTCTAACAGGACCTGAAATACTTTGGACGCCCATTGGATTTCCATTTAATTACAAAAGCATTTATAAACACTTCACCACAATTTCAGACTAAAATCCAGCTTAACTATACCAACCCCCACCCGTTTATTTCCTTGGCACAAATGATTACATAAGATAAGCTCTTCAAGGCATATCTCGTGCCTTTCGATGAAGGATGGTAATGTGATACTGCACAAACAGCCACGCAAAATGTTGTTCCCGCCGCTGTTTAGATATGCTCTCCCGCAGCGGATTCATACTCAATTTATGCACCCTCGAGTATTTCCATTCGCGTCATTGGCTGTTTACGGGGCTGCGATCGAACACAATTATTATCTCGACTTCCAATTGTCTCGGCTTCAAGCACGTCGAGCACCGGAAGCCATCGCAAATTCAATATCGCTCTGCAGCTGAACCGGCGCGGAACGTTTGGATGTCGGAAGCAAACCCAGGGCGACGTCCATAATGGCCGCGCTAATAATCGCCACACGAGCAAGCGGCTGCCCCGGCCTTAAAAATTTAGCGCCGCTCCGGTTTATAACTCCCTTTATCTCGCTCTCAATTGCCCTAAAAGTTTAGGGCGCAATTCCGAACGGAACGCGACACTTAACGTGCGAGTACAACAGTTTAGTGCCGTTTAATTTACTTAGCGTTCTGCGCGCGCGTAAATTCTCCGGCGCTCTTTCCTTATTTAAGGAGCCGGCGACCACACCGTTTTGTTGTCCCTTTCGAGGCTAAACTGGCGATGGCGTTACGGCGACCTTGCGTGGCCAGTGTTCAGTTTCAGGGTGCATGCGACAAAGCAATGTTTCAGGAAGTTTCGTAAACGAACTCCCCGAATCAATATCGACAAACAGGGAAAAACGAGGCTAAGCTTGGGCTGAACGCTCGCTTAATTTAAAATTTATAAGTGAGATAGAGGAGCTCAGCGGACGCTGCATCGGATTTGGATTCGAACAGTAGAAGCAATTTTCCAGCAGACATCAAAATTTCTACCTCATCGAACTCCACTATCTATTATATTACCAGATATTGCATTTACTTCAATCGTAAACTCACTCCCGGTTCACGGACTTTCAGAATATAGGGTACGTTCAGAAGATAACGAAATTGCTTTACTTGCTATAAGCAGAAGAGTCAGGGACGGAGTTTTCTAATCTGATAGTTGGTAGGGGGCGTCAGGTAAACGGTCCGAACCATTTCATTTGCCGTTAAGCACCTACAAAGTGCGTGCGGGTGGCTTGCGAACTAATCAGCCGTTTCAACAACACAGCAATCAACACTTGAAAAATCTACAATTGAAGCACTTAATACAAAAAGTCTATCGAAAGTACAAAGCGTTCAAAAAAGACGTGGAGGATCAGGCAACGTACAAGGCGCCCATGAACGTCTCATACTTTGGACAATGTGGCTAAGAAGATAAAAAAGATTTTAGACTCTGACCGACATCTGCACATTAGATTGATAACAGACAAGGCAGGACTTCCAAAATCCATTCTGCATGAAATCGTCTCGACGGAATTTCAGATAAGGAGAATTTGTGCTAACTTGGTTTTTAAAATTTTGACCGGCGAAAAGAAGAAAAGCCGTGTGTCGATTTCTCGTGAGCTTTTGGACTGTGAAAGAAGTCTGATTTTTGGAAACAGTGGGGTTTGAGTACGACCAAGAGATAAAAAAACAAAGCTCTGAGTGTCACACTATCGAGTCTGATCGAACAAAGAAGGTTCGAATAAGCAAATCAACAACGAAAACGATGCCCATTGTCTTTTTTACTCCAAGGGTGTTGTCTATAAGGAGTCTTTAACATGACATTTATCATGCATCGCTAATAGTGAGAAAGTTTCTCGCTAAACTGTACAATTCGGACTTGGTTTCGCCCAACTTATTTTTTCCCGACTCATGTCCAGCTTGAATGGACACTATTTTAAAACAATTCAAATGTGCAGACTGCTGCGATGAGTGTCTTGAAAAAGACTGACAAGTCAGCTGAAAGGCGTGGCAGAACTCCAAAAAGCGTATATTGATACTCAAGGTGTTATTTTAAAATGTTAAGTTGCATTACACGAATTTTCTGGAATTAATTCATTGCTTTCCGGTACCACTTTGTACTTCTGCAAATATGCAAATGAAAATAAATTACACTAAATTATTACCAGAATTATACTTCTTTTGGACTTCATTTTTTTTGTCTTTTTGAAGATTGTGCTTGATGTTTCTTCTTTTTTAAAGTACGTCACAACCCTTTAAATTTTCTTCCGTTGATTTGTACATTTATTTTTTCTTCATCTTTTGTTTCCACATCTTTTTGCCTGAGACGGTTTTGGACCAGTATATCTCTAGTATAGTCCTTAAGCATCTACTCATAAAAATTTGTAGTTTCTTTTTGATGGCATCTGTCATGGCCCAAGAGTTCGCTCCATATTCTTTTTGGTATTTTTGTTTTATATATCTTACTGGGTCTTAAAAATACACTACTTACTTTTTCTATTTTTTGAACTTTATTTTTAGCAGCTACTGGACTTCCGAAGCAGTTAAATTCTTCTATAGATTCTACATTTTATTCTTTCACTCTCGTTCAATTTTCTACATTTAAAATTAGAATCCCACCTTTTTAACTTCTCTTGCATGTTTGTTAATAGACGTTTATTATCTGCAACAATTAAATTTTCTAAACTTTCGGTAAGTGACCAATGTATGCCTATTTTTCATCTTTGTCGTGTTTCTCGTTACAATAGAGACTATTTCCAACTTTG
This sequence comes from Sinelater perroti, assembly GCA_036346155.1. Classification (NCBI taxonomy): domain Eukaryota; kingdom Metazoa; phylum Arthropoda; class Insecta; order Coleoptera; family Elateridae; genus Sinelater; species Sinelater perroti. Next base: position 877,688 of record JARFIY010000009.1, read on the forward strand.
CATTTATATTCATTGTAATCTTTAAGTAAGGTCGTTAATTTCTTTGGAAATGTCTTTGTTGTTTAATATTGTCCATGTGCTCTTCCTGCCTTTTCAAAGTTTCTTAGTAGGGAACATAGGGCTGTCTGATATTTCGTTGACTGTTCCATGATCATTCTTAATTTTTTTATCATACAAAGTTTGGGTGAAAAACAATGAGACAGTGATCAGAATAATCCTCTGCCGTAGATTTAGTAGACGTTTGGACTTGATACGGTTGCTACGCGATGGTTGAGAGCTTCTGTAATGAAGTTGCATTTGGGTCGTACGTACGACAATGGGCGGGCAAATGTTTGAACAAGGCTTAGCGAATCCACTACTAATGATTATGAAGGGTTACAAAGAGTTTAAGGAGAACATTTTTTATCCAAAACATAAGGTCCAAAGGAAGTGGAAGACGAACTTTTAACCTCAAAAATCTACAACAATTAATCGTAATTATATTTTGGGCATGAGAAATATATGCACCAAGATGAGTACAAAAAACCTCATGACTAATTTGAGAGTTGGGCATCAGGAATCTTTAGTCGTATAATCACAGATGATGAATTTTTACGGCAAAGTTGAAAGTGGCACACTGCAAACTTTCCCAGTCCCAGTACCAGCTTTGTGCATTAAAAAAAATTAGAGTGTTCTTCAGATGGCTACAACAATGCGGAAGCACATTTAGGTCACTTTCGGGAATTTGATTATTTATTTTGTTATGTTTCTTTTCACTTTAAATGTTCTCGGTAACCATGTAGTACAATTTAGCCGTTTTCTTAAACTTTTGCGAATAAACTTCCTTGTTGATGTGTAATTTTCAAAAATGAGGTTAGCACTGCTTGTCACGATTCCTAGGCAGTTAGGATGCTAAAGAAGATCTGTTTAATAAAATCACCTTATACTGTTGATTTGACTTTGCTCACGACGTGCACCAATATGTCCTAAGAGTTTATTTAGTTGCCAGTTTCCCAATCTTTAGCAAAACTTGATATTCGCTCATAGCCACATTGTACCATAATCCATGTATCTGGTACTGAATATATTCGACTGTCCTTGGCGGATTACAGTAGCTTAAATGAAACTTGCATGCTAAAGGAAATAGCGCTTGATTTGTAAACGTGAACAACATTCGTATATTAATCATTGAAATATCCAACATTGTATCGAACTTATTCATGACCCACCAATCTGATTCGTAATATCCGTGTTAGTCTCTATAAAACTAATTAATAGGTGTATATAGGTTCTCAGTACTTTAGATTTCACAGGACGCAGAATCACCGTAGTTAATGTAATATTAAATCCTTCTTCTTGCGGTACTTTAATTGCAATGACATTTGGTTCTTTCAAACATCATGCGATTTGGAAACGTTTGAGCACTAACCTCAATAATCAGCTGTTTGAATGGCAATAAAAGAGTGCTTCGTATTTCTATCCACTTCGAGTGTTCATCTGGGTAAGAAATACGCTGCTCAATTCTACAAATGACTTTGCCTTTTCTGCTATTAGTGGTTGATTTCTGTAAGTCATGCAACGTGCAAAGAGTGGCTTTACCAAAGATTTGCGGGAGAGTTTAGTCTTGAAGATCAACCACGCTGGACGCCATCAAACCATTTGACACGGATAGCTGCAGACGCGTTCTGAACTTCTCATGCGGCAGTATAGCCCAGACATGGCTCTTCCGATTATCATTTATTCCAGTCGTTACAGCATCACTTGGCTGATACGCACTTCAATAAGGAAATCAATGCATCGATACGAAGCGGTGAGCTTCTAACACCAGGTAATTCAGTACCCAGATGGCAATGTCATCGATGCCAACGGAGAATACTTTGATGCTTAAATTTTATGGTTTGTTTTAAATAAAACTTTAATTTTGCAGAAAAGCTGAGAACTTTTTTCTTCTATGTATAATCAAGGTACATTCATTACTAAATGTCCTACTAAATGCTATTTTGTATATTTTTTTATATTATGTCTATTGGTTTATTATAGTTAATTATTTTCTTCATTTGTGTATTCTTTTTATCGTTTATTTTATTATAGTTTACTTGCTTTAAGTATGAGTAAATGAGGGTTTGATCTTATATCAGCTCAATCTGGTTCTCTGTCTTTTAATGTGGATAGATATCTCTTAATTTGTTATTTTTTCTTATTGGTATGTTCCATATATGTAGCCTAAAAATAATTCCTTATTTTTGTTGGATTCGCTCATTTCCTTTTTCATTTTCTTAATTTCTTCAAATCCTTTGTAGTGAGTCCCCACTTTCGCACTTTTTCCTTTTCCTATCAGTATCACCATATCTTGTTTAACGATATTTCTCATTACTCTTTTTTGTTATCATAATCTGTAACTTCTGTGGGTGGATGACATCGCACTATAATTGCATTATAATCACAAGTTTCACAACCCTTTGCTCAGCTCCGATCTCTTCGAACAAATCGATCAGATTGTTCTTAAGAAATGGTAAGCTACGGATGCAATTGATTCCCGGATCTCCAGATCTGTAACTAGTAGAGTATGCTTAGCACTTTAAATGGTATTACATCAATTCTGCTGAAAACAATAGACCTTTAAACACTGACGACTTACTAAGATATAATATGAAAACCCAAACCAGCTTTGTGCATTAAAAAAAATTAGAGTGTTCTTCAGATGGCTACAACAATGCGGAAGCACATTTAGGTCACTTTCGGGAATTTGATTATTTATTTTGTTATGTTTCTTTTTGACTTTTACATTTGTTCGGTAACCATGTAGTACTTTTAGCCGTTTTCTTTAATTTTGCTAATAAATTCCTTGTTGATGTGTAATTTTCAAAAAATGCGGACCTGCTTGTCCTATTCCTAGTAGTTAGGATTAAAGAAAAGATCTGTTTAATAAAATCACCTTATACTGTTGATTTGACTTTTTGCTCACGACGTGCACCAATATTTTATGTGTTTATTTATTGCCAGTTTCCCAATCTTTAGCAAAACTTGATATTCGCTCATTGCCACATTGTACCATAATCATGTATCTTACTGAATATATTCGACTGTCCTTGGCGGATTTACCCCGATATTAACATGTATTGCATGCTAGGTAGCGCTTCTTGAAGTGTACATTTGGCATATTATCATTGAAATATCCAACATTTATCGAACTTTTCAGACCCACCCACTGTTCGTAATAGCGGTTTAGGTCATAAAAATAATTAATAGGTGTATAAATAAGTTCTCAGCTTTAGATTTCACAGGACGCAAATCACCGTTTACATGTAACGTATTAGTCCGCCCTCTTGCGGTTTTAATGCAATGACATTTGGTCTTTCGAAACATCATGCGATTTGGCGTTTGACGCACATAACCTCAATAATCAGCTGTGTTTGACGATGGCAATCACAAAAGAGCATATTCGATTTTCTATCCACTTCGCGTTTCATCTTAAGAAAAACGCTGCTGAAGCCACCGAAATGATTTGCGCTGCATATGGTGAGAATGCTGTAAGTCATGCAACGTGCAAAGAGTGGCACCAAAGATTTGCGGAGGAGAGTTTAGTCTTGAAGATCAACCACGCGCTGGACGCCCTCAAACATTTGACACGGATGAGCTGCAGACGCGTTAGGCTGGGAACTTCTCCCACATGCGGCGTATAGCCCAGACATGGCCCCTTCCGATTATCATTTATTCCAGTCGTTACAGCATCACTTGGCTGATACGCACTTCAAAAGCGAAGAAAAAGTCCGAAAATGCATCGATACGAAGCCGGTGAGCTTCTAACACCAGGTAATTCGCAAGCTACCCGCAAGATGGCAAAATGTCATCGATGCCAACGGAGAATACTTTGATGCTTAAATTTTTTGGTTTGTTTTTAAATAAAACTTTAATTTTGCAGAAAAAAGCTGAGAACTTATTTATACACCTATTATAAAGACAAAAGGTAGCTTCCGCAACTTCAACGTACAGAAGAAAAGAGTAGAGTCGGAAGCAAAGAAAACATGTGAGAAGTAAGAGTTTGATGTCCAAATACGCAAAAGAAATTAATTTTAATTATTGAAATAGATAAAAGAGCTATATCCAAATAATATAAGAAACAGCTTAACAGGATACAGTTCAAAGCAAGTATATCGATAAACGATTAATATACCAATGACCTTATACTCAGATTTTCTATTTTAGTTATCGCTTACTTTATCAATTCTATCAACTAATAACAGTTCCGTGTTATTTGAAGCCGAACTTCTAGATAAGTTTCATTTGAAGTCAAAATATTACCCATCACAGTTAAAGTATAATTAATCCTGTATTACGAATCCCATTTTCTAAGTCACTCGATAGATGATCCAATATACTTTGTACGACTTTTCAAAAATTATTTTGGCAAAAAATCAAATTGGATTCCATGTTTTGTAATTTGGGACCTTTTGAGGCACTTGTTTTACTCTTCGTTACTATTATTTTCCCTTTTTCCATTGCCAGTATCGAAATTGTCAAAAGTAAAGACTTTTTCCATTTTTTTTTATTGGCCAAATACATTTGCTCATATATTCCTCTATACACAATATTTTAAAAAGCTCATTGCAAAATAAGTGGCTTACAGTTGCCAACAGATTCCTTACCTGATTGTGCTAATTCGTATGGATCTAAAAACAAAATGAATCATGCAGTGTGCTCTTAAAGTGGACAGACAAAGGTGGCCATAAAGATAAATGTGGAAGATAAATGTTGTACTAACTCTTTTTGAAAGCAATAGTCCACACGACATAGCTTCTTTGAAAGGAAGGCTTGATTGTCTTCAAACTTGCAAAAGCAGATCTACTCAAATAAAGGAAGCAACTCTTAGTTCATGGGCTTGTTGAACGGGAACTGCTTCTACAGACTTATGGTGTTCGAGAACATGAAAATGATAAGAACAGTGAAGAGTGAAAATGCGGATTAATAGCGGTAGAAGATTAAAGTAACGGTGTCTTTAACTAATTCGAAGATATATTATTTGCAACAATGTATTGGGAAATCATTCAACAATTCTGTACGATAGTATCTGAGAAAAATTTTCTAGTTTCTTCAATTTCTTAACTTTAGTTTTCACCTGTACTGAAAGGAAGAAGAGAATTATACCTTCTATTGTTTTGCCAAAACCTTTTGCTTTGAGTATTGTTTGTATCGAATTCTGGTGGTATAATAATATAAACGTAGAGTCCTTTCGCACAATACAAATTTAGTTCACCGCGTTTAGTTTATCCCTTTTTAATATTTAATAACTTTGTGGTTTTTTTACTGTTGTTGTTTGTAGTTTTACTTTGTTGCACTTTTTATTTTTTCAACTCTTTTGATAGTTGAGAATAATGCTTTTTATATATCTGTACATAAAATTCAATTTTTTAAATTTATCTTTCGACTTCTTTTCTTAACTTCAATCTTCTTTCCATTTTTTTCTTAAGCGGTCTTCTCTAAGTGAGAATTTCAGTATCCTCTCAGTTATTGCCTCCTTCCTTAATTTTCCTTGTGCAATTTTCCCCTTACTTGTGGTTTTCCTCTATATTATATGTTTGTACTTAAAATATCTTCTTTATTCCTGTGTTCTTGGACCTTATTACGAAGTTGTTATTTAATTTTGTCTTGTCCGCTTTGCTACATCTTTTGCTTCGCTTTATTTCTTTTCTCTTTAGAATTCTCTGGCACAGTAAAGTACGTAATATATTCGAGCTTGCTATGGCCAGAATTTGAATTATCTTAATTTTTTTTCAACCACCAAGCAATACCTTAGGAGTATGAGCTTATAGTCTGAATAAATGAAGTAAAAATTTTATAACTGCCTTAAGGTTATGTTTTAAGGTGCATTCTAACGTTTGATTAATACAAACCTTAACTTTAATGGCATATATTTTTGTTTTTTTAATATATTCCGTAAGTTATTTAATTGTCCTGCTTGAACCGAGTGCTTTGGAGTGAAGACTATTCCAGATAAGTGTTCTTCTTAAGCACGTTTAACGGTTTGCGTGGAATTGACAAGCTCTAAAAATAAACACAATACTTGTATTTTTACCGTTTATGGCGTACGAATAAGAGAGCTGCAAACGGGTGGATTTTTTGTCGAAATCTTTTCACGGTCTCCTTAATTGGTGTCGGTGTATTTTTGGGAATATTTTGTGTAGAGAAAGGCTGTTACTTGAACTGAGTAAAAATTGAAGGAATAGGATGTTTACATTGGAAAGTTGGTCGCTATGGGCATGAGTCATAGTAATGGACCACTAATGATGGTCATCATTACTTAAAGAAGATTGTTTACGCCTCAATAGTGCAATGGTTGAACATAACATACAACTCTTGCTATCTTTCCCTGTTTATCATGTAAACAGACATTTATTTTCTCCTCCTCTAATACTCCCTACTTTTTCAAATATTTATTTCTAATATCTATATCCGTCATATACAATTACAAATACAATTTTGAGTAACAACGGTACACAATAGGAGAAAGGTGGTACGTAATTTCAGTATTTTTTAAAGTAAGAATGCTAGATCTCACACACTCCTCTCAACATCGTTTCTACTGTTTAAAAGATTATGCAAACTGCTTTGTCGTATTGGGCTGAATCTTGTCGGTGATCCGGAATATTTTCCCATTTGAAGCCACAGCTACAGGTTATGGGGTTACAAATCTCGACTATTAAGTCATTGAGTCGTCTACGCGATATGATGCTTTGATACACAATTTTGCACGAAATGTGATGAGATTGCCAAGCACCTGCACTTGTACCATTTTGAAACTCTTGTAAATTATCCGAATAGTTTCTGCAGACCAATATTCCAGCGAAGTCGTCCTCATTCACGCATGCGCAGTGCGGTTCATTTTCATTAGCTGCCAGGTGACATCGTGACAACTATTTTTATTATATTAATATTGGCTCGATATTTTCGGGGAAGAACACGTAGAATAATGTGCAATTGTTTTAGTAAGCTGCACAGCAAACTAAATTTTGTTTCTTGTTTATTTACGTTTAGGGAAATATTTTTATGGTTTATTGAAATATATTACCATTTTATTATTATTATAGTCCGATAGGATTATCAGGCCGCACTTTGTGCGAATTTTCACTCGAAATTAGGGTCATTTAGAGCACGAAAGGGCTTTTTACGGCTATTTCCATGATGTACGATTACAAAAAGAAATAAATGGCTATGGAATGTTGCAAATTATATTTTTAATGGCCGCTTATTTGTACAAATTACATAGCAACATTTCATGTATATTTTCTGAGCTGGAGCATTAACGGTTCACGTACAGTAAATACGTGATTTGCTAATTGATAATAACATTTTCGGGGAGAATTTTCAAACACATTGTCCACTCAGTTCATTGTTTGGAAATTTGAAGCCGTCGAGCACTTTATTTTGCAGGCTGCAAAGTACTCATTGACGACTATTAGGTCAAATTTCAGTTTTGGGAATATATGAGTCAATAGGAGAATATGGGTGACAGGCAGCTATTTAAGATTCTAATTTGTTTAATTATGTCATTGCAATAGTGGCGTTTTGCGACGGCGCGTTGCCCTGTTGAAAGAATACTTTTTGTGTGTCAGTTTTCAAAGTGTTTTATTGTTTTTCTTTCAAATGATTATATTAGTGTTTTCCACTTCTCTGAGTGCACTATTTTGATTATTACTTTGTCGTTGCGACGTAGCGGTTAATTCATATTTCACTTATTCTAGTGTTAATGTAATAGAAAAATTGAGATAATGGAAGTACACAGTAAATGAGCACGACTTTATTGGCTAGCTCAGCTGGGAGTTAGACGTCGGCGAGTGGGTGCATGTAGTGTAGTAGAGATGAATCTGCATCAAAGTCTGTATGGGATGGTTTAGAAAGCCTTCAGGAACGACAGTGATAAAATGATTCTGATTAGGTCTACAAGGACTAGCAATTTCAAAAATTAGTTTATGAAATTTTGACGGAAAATCTTGGAATGAATCGTGTTGCGGCAAAAGAACTTGTGCTGGAGTTGCTAATAACTTGTTTCAGGCTGCTACCAATCAGAGTTTCTTAAATAAGCTATACGTAATTCTACGGCTTAGTCGTCTCAATGAAAGTTTCTTGGTTTACCGCTTTAGAGAAAGGCGCATAAAAGTCGCAGCAAGATCTAAACAGTTTTAATCACGGTTTTTTTATTGAACCACTCAAAAACGCGGCCCACACTAGTAATATCTTGAATAGAATTTTTTACGCAATGTCAAATCGCGCAAGTGAACAAACAAAATTGTAAACCATCAACGAAATGTCTACTAATACAGCGAGGCAATTTGCAGAACATTATAATAGTTGAAATAAGGCTGGGAGAAGTTTGTGAGATTTAAAAGTATTTGCTGAGAACTGACAGAATGTTTTTTGTATCTTGGACTACCTTTACTAAATAAATAGATTTCTTGTTGTAATTTTAATGTTTTGTATTATATGGCTTGATAGTTTCAAAAGTTTGTCAAAACCTAATCATTAGGTTTTTCAAAGGAAATCCCTGGCAGAAATGCCAAAAGCCAGTTGAATATCCTTAATTATATTTATTTGGCCCACTTTGGGGCAAGACAAAGGATCGCGTAAAAGCCACATCGACTTCTATAATGAGATCGTCCACTCCCATATCGAACACTATGTTCTGAAACCTATCATCAGCAAGAGATGGGATCTGCTACTAGCGAGCCATGCGTTCAATATGTGTTTGACCTGTTTCCTAATATTTTGGGACGTTCTCAAGTTGGAAGACGCCTTTTTGTTTTTTGATAGACATTTGGCTCTCAATGCTTTGTTCAAATTGACTAATTGCTATGGGTAGAGATCATTAATGATCATTTGATTTGGTTTAAACAGATGAAGATGAAGCAGGTCTTTCTGGTTTTACCAAATATAGAGCATGGCTTTCTTTCTATGAATATGCCATTGTGGTGTCTATTTGGATATTGCAAATCAATTTGAAGTTACCTATCATCTTTAGTAACAATTTATGATTTTGCACGTAGTTTTTCGTCTGTTTTCTTCAATTTGTTTGGCACCCATTGCACTTTTATGCAAACCTTCCCGCCGTGTTTTTTAAAGGGTTAGAAATCCAAGACTGACTAACATTTCAATGCTTTGTTCTATAAGTTGACTTTTGCTTAACATACATCTGCATTTAATAATTTCTAAAAGTCTTCGTGTTTATTTTTTAAATATTTTTAAACGCACTAATAACTACAAGGCAGGTGGGGCTCTAACACTCCTAATGGAAGCACAGTTTGCGAACTGAAAAGTTAAAGCTCAAATATCACCATGAACTTGGTTTCTTTCACATTAAAGCGCATTTCTCTTTTTTGGACCTGGTATTTTGCACCCTTTATTATCTTTTTCCATCATTAATTTGCTGTCTCCTATTATCTATCCTTTTTTGCTTTTATAGATAGCTTTGCTATTATTTGTCTCCTTTGTTCTCTTTATCTGGTAAACGTTTATAATTTATTGTTGATCTACTTCTGTTCTAATTCTTTAACTTAGTTTTTCATTTGTTGCTTTTTATCGTGCCTCCTTATATTTTCTCTTTTATATTCCATTCTTTGCGTTTGCGGTTTTTAACCGTTGTGTTTCGATCGTTTTTTTCCTTTGCCAACTCGTTTTTGCACTTGTCGAACTACGCATGCCTTCTTTGTGTTTTTGTTTTGATATCATCCCTTAGTTGTATTTAACTTTTGTTATCTCTTTAAAACCAATACATTTTTTCTGGAATCTAACTTAAACCTTTTTCTTCTCTAACACATCAACTTTGTACCTTTCCTTATTATACTTTTGCTTTATTTTTATTATTTATTCCCGCTATCATAGCACAGTTAGCTTCTGATAATATTTGTATTTCTACGTTAGTGATAAACCAAACATTTCGTTGTTCGATTAAGGTGCGATCGACCTAATTTTTTATCTTTGTATTCGGTATTTCTTTGTTATTATTTTTTTTATTGTTGTCAAAATGACAATTGTGATTAATCTTACAATTTTTACTGTGACTGTCGATGGTTGAAATTAAAATCCTTTTGTGCCCAATTATTAAAATATTATCCTACCTATTTTATTAATTTTATTTTCTATCTCTGCATCTTAAGCTACCTTAACTTTTTCTGTTTTTTTTATTTCTTCATTTGCCTTTTTCCTAACTTTCTTCTGTTTCTCGTTGGTTTGCTGATACGTTATTGTCGTTGTATACTTTCCGGCCCTTGAGCTTGCTGTTATTTTGCATCACCTTGAGTTTTCCATTCCATTACCTCGGTTCAGATAATACTATTTTTCCTTCTTTGTTTTATCTGCTACGCACTTCTTATCCTGTTATCCTGTTTCAACTCCACTTCTTTTTCCAGAAATTGCTGTACTCCTAGTTTAACACCCTCTTTATCACTGTGCTGTTCCGGTTTTACAGGCTTTCTCTTCAAGTCAGTTATTCTTTGTTTTAGTATCTTATTTTTGTTTTTGGTGTTCTTATTTCTTCCAAATTCTTTTTTTCGGTCTTGTCTAATTAATTTAAATTCATTCATAATTAACGTCAATTGTTCTATTCTTTCTTTCCACCTGTATCTTGTATCTTGGCGCCGTCGTTGCTGATAACTTTATATATACACCGCCATTGCCGTTTTTCTCTCTGGTGCAAAACTGGTGCCTTTATACTACTTATTTTCTTCCAATCTTACCCGTTTAATTTTGGATAGTTTGTAGCTCTTATTTTGTACTATATAGATTATTCTCCTTTATTGTTGTTCCCTTCTTTATTATAATACCCTGAAGCTATGTTTTGTTTAAATTGTCTTAACTAAACTTCATGCAAATGAGGCAGTTACGCCGGAGCAAATTTAAACTGAGGATAAGGTGGAAGACCAAGCTGGAAGCAGATTTGAAAACGGTGAAGGCTGAGAATTGGCAGGAAAGAGCAACAAATAGAAAATAATGGAAAAAGACAGTACAAGAAATGCCCAGAAAAAGGTAGCGAAAAATAGGACATAAGTCAGATTAATGAAATATAAAATTTAGAAAGTTAAATTTAGAACTAGTAAATTAAACTATACATAATGTAATGTATACCCTAGGTCCCTCATGGTCCGTAGAGCAAATAAATAATATCAAAGCATGTAGTTACCTAAATATAAATGATTTTTTTAACGATCCCAACTAATGATAATAGCAGGGCAATAAGTTCGAAACAGCGAATATATTCTAATGTTGCTTAGAACAAATCCACAATTTTCAGTTGGGTTTAGACATCTACATGATGCCGAGCGTTGTCGTGAAGCAGGATAATGACGCCTTACTCGAGCAGTCCTGTAACTTATCCCATCAGAAGCAGTTTCAGTCGGTGGTCACCTTCAAGAAGACGATGAACAATGCGACTATTGTCTTCAGTCACGCTGGTCCTCTGGAAATGTCGCTAACTTTTATTTTAATTGCTTCTCATATTTTCAATAATTGTTTATGCTTCGCTTTACTCTTCTTAAGTGTGTTGTCCCGAACGCTGTATTTACTCCCACCGCCATGAGAAACTTAAGAACAATCTATTGCATAAATGGCAAGGATACCTTTCGCTCTGAAAGTGTGAAATGTTAATTTACCAGGATAAAATATTTCTAACTTGCTTCTTTTTATTTTAGAATAGCCTCCTCATATAGTTTATCTATTCTTTCTTGGATGTTCTATCTTTACTTTTTTTCTTATGATGTTTTTTAACTTACTATAAGTTTTTCTATGGTTCACACTTATTTCTTATCTTTACTTGTGCTATGTGCATAGTATTTTCAATTTTGTGTCTGCTTATAAATTTTTTTCTCGCTTTTTTAAGTTTAACACAAGAACTATATTTCAATTTTTTAATTTCCTTATTTCTACCTCAAGCTCAAAATGTTTAATTCTTTGATATCGTTTTGTTTTCACCCTTAAACTTACTTTTCTGAAAATTTTAATAGTTCTCCCACTTCTGAATTTGATTTTTACGAGGGTTAACCCAAAAATAAATTTTCTTTTTCCTCAGCCGCATGTAAAGGACATTTTTAAATTTATCTTACATAACATTTATGATAACATCCTATAGTTTCTTCTAAGCCACTTTTAATTTCAGTTCGTTGTTATTGAACATGTCATTGCTTAAATGTTTCTTTATGAATTTAAAAATTTATTCAATCTACTATTAAGCCAAAACAGCATCATTTTAAACATCCTTACTACAGTTATAAGAGGACTAGCCCAATAGTAGCCACTTTACGGAGAGAACATTTATCAAAATGCCAAATTACACCATCTATTACACTCATCACCCTGGCGGAGCGGCGTACGTAGGCTCAGCTATCATTAGATCAACCATTAATCACCATGTCCTGCAATTCTTCAAAATAGATGAAAACCAAGCTACACTACTGAAACTATAATCACTTCCTCAACTAATAGCTACTGCAGAACAGTGATTTTGACATCGAAGACCGACATGGCGGTGGAAGAGATAAGGTTTTTAAAGATGCAGAATTGGAGGCATTACTTCATGAAAATTTGTGTTAAACCCAAGAACAATTAACAGGATCATTAGGAGTGACTCAACAAGCCATTTCAAAACGCCTCAAAGAATGATTAAGAAACAAAGAAATTGGGTGCCAAATTAATTAAAGCCGAGAGATGTTGAACGGCATTTGTTTGTTTGTGAACAGCTGCTTGAAAAGCAAAGATTTCTGCATCACATTGTGACTGGGGACGAAAAATGTGTTCATTACGATAACCCTAAGCGCAGAAAATCATGGGGCAATGGTTCCACGTCGACGGCCAAACTGAATATTTACAGCTTCAAGGTCATACTCTGTATTTGGTGGGACCATCTCGGCGTAGTGTATTATGAGCTGCTAAAACCGTCTAAAACAATCACAGGCGATCTGTATCGAAAGCAATTAATGCGTTTAAGCCGAGCATTGAAAGACAAACCGTCGCAATGCAACGAGTGACAAGATAAAGTGATTATGCAGCATGAAAATGTTCTCCAGACATTGCTTCCTCTGACTATCATTGTTTTGATCAATAGCCTGGCTGACCAGCACTTATAAAGTTCTCATGAAGAAGTTAAACATTTGATCGATACGTGGATCGCCTCAAAATATGAACAGTTTTTTCGACGCGGAATTCGTACGCTATCCGAAAGATAGGGGAAAGTAGTGACGGATAGCGATGGATAATATTGTGGATCGTAAATGTATAACCAGTTTTTTACAATAAAGCCTCGAATACATAATCCTAGAACATCAATTGGGATACAAACAAAAATATTCAACAATACAGCAATGCAATCGAATTGTAAATAAAATCAAAGATGTGTTACAGCAAGCTTTTGACAAAGTTTGGATCAACGAATGATATATCCAAGTTAAAATTAATAATGTATTCTCTGATTACAACCCAATAAAAGCTGGTGTACCACAAGTAGTGTCCTTGAGCTATTTCTTTACCTCATCTACACAGTAGATATTACTGTCACAGGGAGCTCTATGATTGCCACATTTGCTGATGATACGGCCATCTTGTCATCCGGGACTAATCCGATTAAAGCATCCTGAAAGCTACAAGACCATCTAAATAAATTACAAGACTGTCTAAGGCAATGGCAAGTTTAAGTCAACGCTAAAAAATCCTCATAGTTTACGTTTACCACAAAACAAACTAATTGCCCTCAAGTAAACATAAATAACATCCATATTTCAGTAACAATTACAGTTAAATATCTTGGTCTGCATTTAGATCAAAAGCTCACATGGAAAGAGTACATGAAAGCAAGAAAGACCCAACTAAATCTAAAAGTGGCAAAAACGCACTGGGTATTGGGCAAAAAATCAAAACTAACATTGAAAAACAAGCTGACCACTTATAAAACTGTACTACGACCAGTTTGGACCTACGACATAGAACTGTGGGTTGCGTTAAACCCTCCAACACAAGGATATTACAAACTTTCCAGTCGAAGACCCTGGGTACAAGACATACCAAACCCTCCATAATGATTTCGGAATATCTTTCATGAAGTGATCAGCCTATACGCCAAAAAAATCCAAAGAACGTACTACCGAACACAATAACCAGTTCATAAATAAATTATACAGTCAACCCTTAGTTAACAGAAGTGTAGAGGCAGGCGTGTAAATAGCCGCTCTCGTGATGCGGTGTGGAAACGTAGTACGGCCCGTATTGGAACGTCAGCCGATAAGGCCAAAATCGTCCCTTAAACGGCCGTCGCGAAAGCGGATGCGGGCGGCTACCGATATCAACCAACGAGTATTGCCAAATCGCTCACCTGAATCGGCTTCTGCTTCGTAGGCGATGGTTCCACGGTGGCCACCTTGCCGCGCTGCGGATCTGGTATTTGCGGGATGATAAGACACGACCAAATTGGCCGTGCTGCGGACTGCTTCTTGCGGGTTGTTAAGCACGATCAAATTGGCCGCGCTGCGGAACGTATATATGCGGGGTATTAAGACACGACCGAATTGGCCGAGCTGCGGTGCGTGAATATTTGCGGGGTGTCAAGACACGACCGAATTGGCCGCGCTGCGGAGCGTGTATATGTGTCGGCTGAGCAAAAGCCCATGCCGTTCTGTGTGCGATGGCAAAACGTAGCAGATATCAAAGGCCCGCATGCCGCCGCGATATAAAGCGGTTCAAGGGCGAAAAGGCCGCCACACCAAGAAGATTTAACCGACAGGAGACCTAGTTCAATATGAGAAAAAAAATGGGGAACCGTCAAGGTATGTCACAAATCATAAATAATATTTACTCATTACACATAACTGGAGTAGATTGTAAATTTGCTAGAAGTTAAAAAAAATATATAAGAATAGCTGGAAAAACGGCTCCTTTATTTTCATAAGATTTCAAAATGTGAGAAGTCTTGGTATCCAACGAAAACCCAACGGGTTCGAATAATTCATCCGATAGTTGCTTTGCTGTAATTAGTTGTATTCATTTGTACACACACTAATAGTCAAACAAAAATAACAACAAAATAGTTATAGAGTAGCTTAAAGTTTATTGTCGAGCTACCCTCGCGGGTGACCTTTTCTATCAAAAAAGAAATTTAGCGCTAGGTCCCGAAAAGTAAAATTCTTTGTCCTAGCAAAGAGGACACTAAAAAAGTAAAAGCCGGCCCTGTGCTTGCGTAATTCATTTTTTGCACCTATGAGTGCGATAAATTTTAACGCGCATGAAAACTGTATTTATATGGAAATTGCTAAAGCAAACTAGATAAGGTATGTTTGATTTATTATCGCGTACATTGCGTTGAAATATGGAATGTACCCGATTGCTATGGGATAGCTAAATAATTCGTTTTGGATATTAAATTTGAATTATCTACCTGAATGCAGATATTTAATTAAAAACTGCAGTATGCAACGGGGGGGTGGGGGGGTGGGGCAACATACATGTAGCTGAATTTGCAGGGGTTGCATTGGAATATCTATGATTTTCATTACCAGCCAAAGGGGAACGGAAACATTATTTTCTACTTCGGTCTAAAGTTTTGTTTAAGCCTTAAAATTTTAGTTTAATTTGTTTGTGTAATTAAGGTCATCTTAACAACAAATATTGGACAATTGCATATTGGTTATTTTGGTCCTTCCACTCTGCTTCTTGCAAACTTCTTTCCTCTATAGCCGTTTTTATGTAGGTCTTCCAAGAAAGAGCCGGTCTGCTTTTCTTTCTCTCCAATTTCTTTAGCCATCTGTCATCTGGCATTCATTTCACATCTCCAGACCATCTGAGAACTATTTTTTAACGTTTTCGTAATTGACAAGGTGACATTCATTCTTCTTCAAGCTTTTTCGGTGCCGATTATGTTCTATCTTGTAAATTATAGACATCTTATCATAAAATCTACTGTTCTAATATTATTTCTTATATTCTTCACAAGTGCCCACATCTAGTCTCTATACTGCTAAAACTACTTTGTTCTTTAATTTCACGTGTTCTTCTCTTTTTTATTTTTTTACATTGGAAATTAGTCTTGCCATAGAGGATATAACGTTTACTTCCCTATAGTTACAGTAGGATTTATTTTCTTCCTTTATATAGATGCAGCTTGTACAGACTTTGTTCCGGTTCTGAGAGATATTTTCTTCTTCCAATATTTTATTGCATATCTTCTGTATGTATATTATAATTTTATTCCTACCTTATCTAAGCTTTGCGGTACTGGTAATCTGTTGTCTTTGGCCCTTTGAAGTGCTTTCCAAATATTAAACGCAATTAACGTTTTCATTTCTATTAGTTCTTTCCATTTCACATATGATTTTCTGTTCTTACAAGAGATTAGCATAATGAGCCATTCATTGCTTTGGCAATATAAGTTGTACAATTTCTTGGTTATTTGCTTTTCATTTTTTCCTACCCTCCAGGCTGTTGTTGATTTATTGTATCTAATAGTGTTATCGGTATCTCTATTCTTCTTAATTCTCTTACTTTCATCTTTACTAAGTCTTATAGTTGAACTTTCTTCCGAGCACTTTTCTGTATATTTAGCTTTCTTAGTTTTGATACCAAGAGCTTCATTTACTGTTTAAAATAATGGTCTTCAAATTTTTATATTATTCTGGTGACTTCTTTATCTACCTCTAATTTGATTTGTATCCTTATCTTTTTTTAAGATTCTTAATTCTCTAGGTTCTTCTTTTATTCTTTGAATATTCCTCTTTGTGTATCTAAGACATCTCATTACTATGTGATGATTGCTTATACATTCTGCTTGTCGATAGACCTTACGTCCTATATTTGTACTTTCCAAGTTTTTTCATTATTATTAGGCCTATAATAGATTTTAGGTTCCTTAATGGTTCTATCCATGTGTACTTACGGATATTATTATGTTGATTGTTATGTGATTCCTATATACTACCTTAATTTTTTGGTCGTTAATATATCTTCTTTTTAGTTGGTGTATATACCTTGTATATTTCAAGTTTCTACAGTTATGCTTCCTTCCCGTCATCATACTCCCTGTTTATTAATATTGAGTTATCTGATACTACATCGAATTTTTACATGTAAGTATTACCCCCTCCCGTCCAGATTTCTTGGAGCTGACTGCCTTAACTGTGCGAGATTTCTAGATTTCTACTCGTCTGAGGCAATGTCGTAACAATCAGCTAGGATTTTTTTACATGTGCTGGGTAGCTGGTCAAATATCACAACCCTCCTTTTTCTGGGCTTAGGGACCATTAGGGAGACCTAACAAGTTAGATCTCCCAAGCGTAATGGCTGATTTTAAAACATTAAAAACGAAACAGTTATTTCCAGGGGAGGAGTTTTCTTACTATTCAAACTACTAGCACAGATCGAAACAAAAATTTGAAGGAATAAGTTTGTAGAATACTAGAATGCTGGATGATATCACATTTAACTTCGTCAGTTTTTGCAGTGTCGAACGTTGGTGTGATGGATGCTGCCTTTTCGATTGACCAAAACCTGAAATTTTTCGTGAATTTATTTTGTTGAGCTGCTTATAGTATTTGTTTGTTGTGTTTCGCCAGATTGAAGTTTGAAGTAAGTGATTCTCCTGGAACCCCACCAAACATGTAAGCCAGCTTCTGTTTGTTATACGTTGTCGTAGAGAGTCCGTATTGCATGTGAGGTGCCTCTATCGCGAAAACGCTTTTTGTTGTCCAGTAAAGAATTCGATATCCACGTATCGAGCTTGTGAAATTAAGTACTTCAGATGGCTAAATGCAGACGGACTGTCAATATTAACACTCTCAGCAGCTTCTTCATTTAGTTATTTTTCGCTAGAGCGCACACAACGTCATCATCTATATAACTGGTCGTCCAGGTTCAAATCACCATTTTGAAACATCACATTATTTGTTCCCCGTTTTAGGAGTAGAATTGCATCTCGAATATTATCAGAAGCTTGCAGAACATGCTAAAGCTCAAATATAGCTTTTTGTTCTCCAATATAAAATATTTTCTCTCACTGCCCTTTAGTACACCATCTATTGCCTATGAAAATAGAATACCAACTTTTGAAACCACCTGATATACTAAGCAAGACTAAGGGTTTACGTTTAAAAAATATTGTTGACGAAACTAAATAAACAATGACTGATCATTCATCTAGAGAACGATACATGAAATTGCTAAAAATCCTCCTTTCTCTTTGACTACTGATTTTATTGTGTTGTTGTCTAACATAATTTCTACCAGTCTGATCCGTTTATTTAAAAATCGTTTTACTCCATATCTCCCCCCCTCGCTTTCGCCAATTTGCTCAATTTTTTTGTTAGAATTTTATTCCCTTCATTTTTGTGTACTGTTGTTCTTTTTCTTTAATTTTGTTAGCTTTTTTTCTATGTTGTTTTCTCTCTGAAGTATTATGTATTTAATTTTTCGTGTAATACTTTCGTGCATCTTTCCATTTTTTTGTTTTCATACATGCATGTTCTTTTTGAATATTATTCTTCCTTTAACTTTGTAATTAATAAAATAATTTGGTTTTTACGTTTCTGTTGCATTTATTATGAATGTACCATATCTGGAGTGAAGTGGTTTTTACCACTTTGCCTTCGCTTATTCACCTAATGTCTTTGAAAGTTATTAATTAGTGGACTTTTTAAGAAACATATGTTATAGAAGTCTAGCATCGTTAATTTATTTGTTGAATTCTTTTGGATTTTGTTATTTGTTTAATTTTGTATTTCGATGGATATCCGTAGTTGAAGGGATTTCTTCTTTTAGAAGCCCACCTATAACTAGCTTTGCATTTTGGTCTTTCCAGGGTATTTTACTTTTCTAGTAATTTACATATCTGGCAAGCATTTCCTTATCTATGATTTTTGAGCACTCAGTACGAGGAGTTTCACAAATTTGACGAATGATACGATAACATGAGCTGGGTGCGCGCTTGTACAAGGGCATCCAGATATGAAAAACGCCACCCATCGTGCAGTACACGTGGTCGTGAGGATAAACCCACTGCGAGAAGTCCAATTTAGTTATCGTGAGAGGTAAAATCACAGTGCATTGCAGTAACTGGTAAACATCAAGTTCTGGTACAAATTAGGAAAAATGGCAAAGTACACGCTTGAAATATTAGTGTAAGTGTACGAGATGGAAGGAAATGAGTGAGGAGATCATCGAACGAGAGTTACAAATATTGGTACGAGACTGGCCACTAACTCTACGATTGAATTGGACGCCAGTAATGACACGATGTTTACATCATCTGTGGAAGTTTGGAAAATGGAAGAACAGAAGACAAAATTGATGGAAAACTCTGGAGTTCATTACTATGTCTATCACGAATCCATCAAGCGGACTTCTTTCTGTTTCTTTGCTTGAAGAGCGCCATGAAAGGTGCGCGTTTTGAGGAAACGGAAACAACCCAAGAAAGTGTGACAGTATTTTTGCCTTTGTTTTCAGTTTTCAGAAGCTTTATGAACGTAAATGGATGTGTGAGTGTAGCACCAAACTGACTTTGAATCGCAAAAAAATCTGTTGGATGGGAGAATATGATTTATACTTTGTTCAGGTTCGTGTAGATCAGGCGCTCAATATCCAAGTTTCAGTAGCAGATATTATAGAAGATCCAATTGTCAACTATAAAAGTGAGGTCAGAGTATTTAAAAGTAGAGTGTAATTTTTAGGATTGAGTTTTACGGTTCCCACAGTAATTGTTGATAACTGGTGAGCTTACTGGATGATAAACTCCAATTTAGAATTCTTTCCATAATCCACAGGCAGCCTTTCCATCAACAGAGCCAATGGTACGTGAAGAAGCCCAGTAGTGTAAATGCTTCGATCGGCTAGTTTTCAAATGTAATCCAGTATCAAGTCGAGGATTGTATGGTGTTTACGAACATAGTTTTTTTGTTATATTTTCTTTGCCAATTATGAGCTGTTTAGAGTGGGAAAATTGTTAGTATGTATTTGTGTTAGTTTCATCTACTATATTGGACGAGTTTGCCGGCTCCGGTATTGCTGAGAGGCATTAAAGCTGTTATCACCTTCTCGAACGGTCTTGTCTGATTGAATTTGGCTATCGGGTTGTACAATTCCCAACGTGGCAATCTGGACGTCAGCTTTTTTAGTACGGACAGAAATAAATTTACGCTTTTTGTTGGTAAATTTAAATTATTACAGTAGAAAATGAAGGAGAAGTAGACATAGTTGAAATAACTAGTAATGCATCTTTCTAGACGAACGAGAAGTGTGCTGTAATAGAATGATGATTTTTTTTAAGACCAATGAAAGTAGTTTGTTCGTTTCCCTGAAACTATTCACTAAACTTCTTAGACACACAACGTATAAGATAGAAAACTCCTTTTAGAGGTGTATCGTATCAAATTGATTAATGCGATAAAATCCAGTATTTTTTTAATACAAATATTAAGATTTAAAATTTGGGGCTATCGGATTAAAGGGATCAAGTCTATAAAATACTGCAAATTATTTGTAAAAATTAGAAGAAAAATATTTGATTGAAAGTAGATCTTACTATACCTACAGAGACAATTATTTACCGCATCAACTTTGCTTAGTATTTCACTCTAATCCTGATTACAGCAAGGAGTGAGTTATAAAAAAAAGCTATGCAACAAGAGTATAGCGGCTACACCCCGGTAAACTGTGTCGACACAGGCAAAACTAAGTGAGGAGCCACTAGAGGCAACTTTTCAGTGCAATTTAATGACTCCAGTGGTAACTGCAAGGGGGCGGCAGCTTTGCTGTATCAACTGCAGGTGGAGATGGATACATTGGTAAAGCTGCAGAATGAATATCAGTAGGCGAAGATGTGGAAGGAAAGAAGAAGCCACCACATTATCCTCTCATAGCAGCTTAAAAAGCTGCCGATCAATCCAAGAATTGAAAAGTAGAAGAAGAAGGGTTATTTTATTTTTTTGATGCTTCTCATATCTAACGAACTTATCTATCATCTGATGAGGGTTTAATATACTGCGTATTAAAAATTCGACGAATGATCTAATATCTTAACGCTGACATGGACGAAATGCATAATTCTTTAGATACATTTCGAGAAGTGCTACCCAACTTGGATAAATTGTAATTGTTAAGCTAAACCCTCCATAGGAAGTCGAACTTAGTCAATATGAGAAGTGGGGGTCTTTAGGATTGAGTTCTATGGTTCCACAATGATAGTTGATAACTAAGGAGCGTGCTATGTGGTGAACTCCGGCTTAGATTTCTTTCCATAATCTACAGGCAGTCTTTTCACCAACAGAGTCACTGGAAGTAGACGATTTCTTTGGCAAGTGTGTGGTGTTTGTTGTATTTTCTTTGCCAATTATGAGCTGTTTAAGGTGGAAAAATTGTTAGTATATGTCTATGTTAGTTTCATCTACTATAGTGGACGTGGTTGCTAGATCGGGTCTTGCTGTAGAAGGTATTAAAGCTATTATTACCTTCTGGAATGATCTTATCTGATGGAATTGGACTACCGAGTACTTATTGAAGAAGGCCAGGTACTGTATAAAAATTTTGGGCACGCAGATATGCCTCTGTTGTTGGTTTGACGTTATTTCTAACAAAGCCAGGAATTACAAATTAAATTTCTCTGAAAAGGTGCTTTATACGTTAAAATATTTTTGTTTTATAGTGAATTTTTCCTGTAAATACTATTGAAAGTGTCTTAATTATAAAAAGAGAGGGTCAACTCAGACAAGTCTGATCAAACTACTATTTTCTATCTATTAAGTCTTCACATCTTAATTTGCTCATTAGAATTCGTTACTTGCTGTAGTAATTGAGAGGAAATTATTTCACTAAATTAGAGGTCTGCGGTAGTTAACACATCTTCTTTGTGTCAGCTGTTTCGGTCTTCGTTAAGAACATATCGAAATAAATCATCCTAGTGTTGATTTTTCAAAGAAAAATGGTCCATCCACCTTCTCTTTCAAAATAGCGCAGAAGACATTTATTTAAGTAAATCTCATACATTGTCTGTAACTACGTAAGGTTTTTCAACCTCCCAAATACGCATATCGTGGCTATTCACATTTTCAGGGAGATGGAAAATTGCTTTGTCGCTAAAGACAAGCGAGTCTGGGAAAGAATTAATTTCAAAACTCTTACATTTCAGTGCAGAAATTCAGATGCACAGCTTTGTGAATTTCGCTGAGATGCTGTTACAGCTAAAGCTTGGAAGGCTTACATTATAGTACCACCATAGTGTTGATTGCGAGACACCAAGCTCTAAACTTTCTCATATAATGGACTTGGGTAGGATGCGCTGATAAGGTTTTCTACTATTCACAATTTCTTCGCTGTGTACTGATAGCTTTTATCCCACAATTTCGTCATTTTTGATATTTGTTTTCTGGCGACAACCGCCGCATTTCTGCTTGTGGGTATTCTTTAAGAGACATTTGAAGAATTTTTCTTTCTATTGGAGTAAGAATTATCATGACCCGTTGCGTAGTCTAATTGTTGCAAATTTTTCAAATGTTTTGCAGACTTATAAATAATTCTGCGTATAAATTATAGGTAACGCAAATACAATCATAACTGCTGCTAACTACTCTGCTGTAGAAAATATTTTTTTAATTCGACCGAAATCGTAGTTAACGAGGGTCATGAACTGCGAGAACGCCTGCCCGGGCAATTCTGCAGGCCACCTGTTAAATTTCAAGGCAAAGTTGCACCAATAAAGCGCAGTGTTGGCCACATGTCCACCAAGAATACCCTGTTGGAATAGCTTTCTAGCATTTTGCACGATAAAAGTTGATATCGGGTTCGCGGGCCGTTGTGCTTCGACGGTGCTGTGTACAGTGCGATTTCGATTCTTGCTTGCTTTTGGTTTGCGAATAAACTTAATTGTGCTGTAAGCTTGGACATTTCTATGCCAAATTTGGGGGGACAGCAACCAAGGCGGTCCTGCGATAGGTGAGTTGCTAATTTGAAACGTAATACGAGGTATGCGCGAAAAGTA
This sequence comes from Sinelater perroti, assembly GCA_036346155.1. Taxonomy (NCBI): domain Eukaryota; kingdom Metazoa; phylum Arthropoda; class Insecta; order Coleoptera; family Elateridae; genus Sinelater; species Sinelater perroti. The sequence continues at coordinate 900,654 of JARFIY010000009.1, forward strand.
ATGAGATGCTAAATAATTCGATTAATTGAAGATATGAAGGCTTAATGTTCTTTAAAATTACATCATTAAGCATTAGTACATCGTTTTCACCGATTTGCCTCACAGCAGCATGTGCATTTTTAATAATTTCGATTTGACCCGGGGAAACTAAAAGAAGTCGGAAAGGGCCAGGTTCGGGTTGTAGGGGGATCGGAGCAGCGTTGCTGCGATTTATTTCATTTCTGTACCATAGCAATTTCGAATTCAACGCAAAGTTTTTTTGAGATTGCGCTGGATTTTGACTTGTTACGCAACACTCAGACAATTGTCCACTTCGCAAGTAACCCGCACTATGTGAAGGCTCAACGATAAAAAACCGTTTACCTGATATCTGCACCAACCGTTGGCGCAAAAATCAATCTCATTACTTTCCGAATACGCCTTGTGTGTTAATATTAAATCTACAGGGAAATTATTTTTTATGAATTACACAGTAAGCAGAACTAACTAGTAGTTGGAGTTCAATGCAGTTTATTAGGGATTTTTGATAAAAGGAAAAATTTTTCTAAAATTACTTTTAATTGATTAATGATTTTTACTACTTTTGTGGCAAAGTCAAATTTAAACGAGACATTTTTTAAACACTTCATTGCAGGCTACGTTTCTGCATACTTCCCCACCCCCTACCTTCCGATGTATTTAATCCAGCCAGTGGCCAACTTTTTAGTTTATTTTAAAAAAGGCATTACTTGATTGTTGCTCTCAAACTGCTGCGTTCATATAGCAGCCTTGAGGAACTCGAACGGACAATATTTGTTAAAATTTAAGAAGGGGCTGTGAGGAGAGTAATCTACAGTCATCCGCTACATTTACTCCGTTTCACTCCAAGTTATTGCGGTAATGTAACGGCGGGCATTATATTAAAAGAGAAGTGCACACTTCTGATTGAAACGTGCAAAGAACGGTTTTATTCCTCATGAACGGGTCTTTGTAGCATTGAGCATCACGTATGTTTTGTTCGGAAAAAACTACGCACTTGTAATTTTAGGCCGCATTAAAGAGGCGAGGGATTCGCCTTGCGGATACCTTTCGAAATTTTTAGTTATTGAATAAGTACTAACAGAACCAGTAACCATTTTGGCGCATATTGGGCAATAGTTAGCACCAGGAGCGTTCGTCTCGGTGTTACTGATGCAAGAATGATGCATGCGCTTTACATTTTCGACCTTGTTTCGTCTCATAGCGAAGATCTTATACTCTTTGGGTACGTAACTTCTAGATAATGTAATATATCGAAGTCGTTAACGTTACCTTCAGTTAAAACCTTATTATAACGCAATGTTTTACCACTGCCACAGTGGAAGAAAGATTTTGTGTAAATTTAACTTACTTATATGTGTTTATAGAAAACTTCTTTAAGTAGTACTTGCAATGAAAATAGTGCGTCAGTTATTATCGCATTTTATTGGAATAAAATGTATGCGAATTAAAGGAGCGGGAGAAGTTTCTACATTTTTGTTTCTCCTCACTTATATTCTTATAATAAACTACTTTCTGTTCCATTTATAACTTGCATCCTAAGTTTTAATATTCCAGTACACTGACTAAATTCGACCTTTTTGGGCTTTTTTGTATACTCAACTTTCACCTGCCTTTTTTGTTATTTTATTTTCCTATGTAATCTTCTTTTATACTGTGCCTTTAAATTGGACCAGGTCGTTTATAGATAATTGGTTCAGTATTTTTTTCCAAAACCAAATTGTTTTTCTTTGCCTAATAATTCAGAAAGCTCAATCAAAGGAAGTTTCTAATATTCGGAATTTATTTCCTCGGCATTTTCAAACAACTATTTTCTGTCTTTTGGTGTTTCTTGGTTTACAGCCTCTTTTTTGTTCTTTAGTCTTGGCTTTTAGAGCAGGAAAAATGGAAATAAAGTTAATTATCAATGTTCTCGGCATAGTAGCTAAAATATTTCCATTTATTGCACTTGAACATAATTTAGCGTTCTAGGGGGCAGGCTAGGATTCATCGCAACTCAAGATTTGATACTTAAAGATTTTACAAAGAGATGCAGAATTTGACAACTCTGTTGTTTCAGTAACGAGTTGAAGGGTTCAATGCTTGTAATCATAAAATTCCGCGGTGAAAAATTTTCTCGCATCTTTGTTGGATTATAATAGTTAATTATTCAGCCATCACAGCTTATGAGTGATACGTTTTGAGTGCTGTATGGAGGATAAAAACTTAATAGCGTTACATGGAGTTTTTTGGCACTGTTACGGAAAATCAAATTAACATGTGAGACGCGGTTTCTCATGAATGGGATAATTGAAGAGGTCTTTTATGGTAAGCAGTGCTATAGGTACATTTCTGCAGTCATCCAACCTTTTTAACAAGTCGCAGTTTGTAATCTAAAAAAATCCCATTTCTTTGCAATTGACATTTGTATAGCTTTAGCGATATTTTGAAAATCATTTAAATTTCTTGGGGGGGGGGGGGGCTTTTTTATACAGACCTAGTGAGCAATAATAAGTCAGATGACTTTTTGCTGCTACTTACGTAAAAAAACCTGGAGTTATTTATCCTACTTGATTATTGCTTTCAAACCGATGTTATTCTAGGGCACTTTTAAAGAACCAGTACGGATTATAGTCTCAAGGAGTTCTGTTAGGGTTTAAAAAGCGCGTGGTTTGCTCTTACAAAATATCGTTGTCCCAAATTCATTCAAAATTAGAGCGCCTGCGTGAGGGTAGGCCTGACTTGAAAAATTAGTGCACTTCTAATTGAAACATTAAAAAACGCACTTTTGTGAATACGCATGTAAGATCATCTTTTTTTTCTTCGTTTTTGCTTCAATTAAATACGCTTGTCTTTCTTTTGCCACTATACTTGCTCATTTAGACTCGAGGATGTAATGGTGGACCTAATTTACGTCACATGTCAGTTTTCGATGGAAAATATTTTTTTCTTTTTGTAACAACTAAAGAACTTCTGAAAGATCTTAAGTTGCCTAACATATTGTTTATCATTAAAGTAACGGATGACTTATTTTGACAACACCACTATACATGGATTGCGAGAAGAAATAAATGAAAATGAGGACTTTTATATAGTATACTGGATTTTAGTAGGGAACATTTGGTTTCTACAAAAAGATACATACAAAATAACGTATGAAGAAAACTCCAGAAGTACGAGATGCTACGCTACTTATGACGTTAAAGTGATTAGAGGAATTTAATTAAATACCAAACACAGATTGGTGGTTGCTAATACTAACATACAAAAGCCAACCCGATAGCAGTTAAACATTCGCGCAGCAATAAATTTAGAAAAACTAGAAGACACTTTCAAATAGATTACTTTCTAAGAAAGAACAAGAAAGACAAGAAGAAAAAGAAACCCATGGATCCTGGACAAAAAAATTCCAAGAGGTAATGTTAAAAATAACTGAAGAAATATGTGGAACAAAGGCAGCAGGCAAAGAATAAAATGATAAAACAATGAAGTAAAATAAAAAATTAAAGACAATAATAAGGACAAAATATATGACAACAAAAGGAATTATATAACAAATCGCGTGAAGGTCTTGGAAAGAGAATAGAAGAATATTACATAATTAATCGGAAAGAATTTTGGAATGTGGTTAACAGACTAGAAGAAAAATCAGCACAAAAAGTAAGAGAAGTGAGAAACATAAAAAGCAAACTACAAAGTTCTAAGGAGATACTCATATCATACCCGACTAAGAAGAAATAGAAGGCAGGACAAACGAAACAAATAAAATTACAGAAGAAGAAAGAATGAAAAATCGTCATAAGAAAACAACTTTTCTCCGGAACTTTTTTATAAAGGAGACCCAATAACAAGAAAATGGTTGGCAAAAATCTTCCAACAGACTTGTAATCAGCAAGAAATACCGAAGAGTTGAGAAAACAAACTTGTTATCCCTACTACAAATTGGGGCATAAGTAATTTTTATTTTATTTATTTAATTTTTTTTGGTAAGGGGTGGTATCACAAAATATCGTACATTTCAAAAAGCCGTGCAAAATAGATGTGACACGAATGGACATTTCAACTTCTGTGGAGTGATCGATTACTGCACTTGACCAATCGGTCTGCACACTCACAAATCGTCCTATCTAGCGGTTGCTTTGCGTTTTCGCTGAAACTCTGCTACCTACCTCACGACGGTTCGGTATGAAAGTGCATAATTCCCTATAGCTCCTACCAACTCTCTGTAGCATTTTCTAGCGTTTCGGCTACGCAGAACGGGTACATCCATTTTGCACATCATAAAACCATCGGAGTTGGGGACACATACTATGAATGCACGGATTTCTTGAAGCGTACGCCATTTTGTGATATCATCACTTGCCTTTGAAAAAAATAGTTGCTCCAATCCTTGTAGAATAATTTGTCTGAGATAAGCATTAGAAATGTGCACTAGAATATTGGAAAAAGGATAGATGAGTGACATAGAGAACAAAATAAAGGATAAACAAACGACCTTCTATTTTGGCTTGTTTAGAGCTAAAGTTCACCTTTGATTTAGTGCTTAGAAAACATATGAGTCCTACACAGACTTGTAAAAGAGAAGGTAAGATTAAATGGTCAAAAATATTTCCATATCTAAGTATCTTACTATTCGTCATAATCATAAACGGGTTATAGGAGCTATAACACATTACAGCATAAACCCATACTTACACAAAATATGCAGAGGATATAATAGTAATACCAAAAAATTTGTGACGACCGCAAGCAAATATAGAAGCATGGAAAAATTATCTGGAATCATCTGGATCATAAATACAGAAAAAAGTAAAGGCATCTATATATCAAAAATAGAAAATGAAAGGCAGGTGGATATAAATGAAGATGAAAACATTTTAGGGCATATACCTATGAATATCTAGAAATTGTTTTCAGTAAAGGCATACGAATGGATGGAAAAATAAAATTGGGCCAACAAGGCTATCAAAGTTGGAAAAAGAACTGAGCATTAGAACAAAAAATGTATTCAGAGAACCATCTGCACTTCTGCATTATTATCTGCAGGAGAGTCGTGGGCAATAACAGACAAGCATAGGTCCCGAAATTAGACCTAAGCCGACCAGGGGGAAGAGAAAAAGAGATAAATTATGAACGAAAAACATATGGGGAGACCTGCAGAATGCTCGGTAGTGCGAGTTTTAAAAACCTAACCACAATGGTTTGGCAACAAGATCCGTATGGAGGATGACAAATATCCGAAGAAGATATTTGAAACAAGAGGTACAGGTTAAAGACTAAAGGAAAGGCCTGAAATAGGATAGAAGGAGACATCGCTAGAAGAAACTGAAAGACCTGTCAAGAAGTAAGAATCATAACTAGAGACAGAAGTAAATTCAGAAAATGGCTCAACCAACATCATTATCATCAAAGCAGCATCATAGAAACCATTCTACTTTTGGACATACGCCTCCTCAAGATTCTTCCACTCGGTCTGGTCTTATGCCTTTTTCGTCCATTCCTTCTAACGTGCTTTCGGCCTTCCTTTATCCAGCTGGCCTGTTCGAGGTCTCCATAAGGTTGATTTTTTACTCCATTTAGTAGTCTGCTCATCTCCATTTTTGCTTGGCTATTCTTTCTACTACATCGTCTACTTTTGGTTCTTTTTGTTATCCCCACATTGTTTTTATTTTTGTCCAGTCTTTCCATTTTTCTTTGTGTCACCTTTAGTTTCTCCATGTTGCTTTTTGTTAACATCCAAGCGTGTTAGGATAGGCAATGCGCATTGGTTGAATGACTTTGTTTTTTGGATTTGCGTGAATATGCCCTTAAAAACATTTCTTAATTTGCCAAAAGCCGACCAAGCAAGTTGTATTCTTCGATTGGTCTCCGCTGCTTGGGTGGGCCCCTTAAGTGTCAATTTTTGCCCAATGTATATGTATTCATTAACCAGCTCCCATCATTTCTATTTGTGATTAGTTTTGTTTTTGCCATATTAATTGAGAGTCTTAGCTCTTGTAGTTCTTCTACCAAAATGTGTGAATAATATAGGAGAGAGAGAAGTGACTCTCTCTTACTCTTAGCTTGGTCATGATAGATTTTGAATCTTCACAGTTTAACAATGATATTTGCATTCGTGTACATGTTCGTGGTTACTTGGATGTAACGAAAATCGATTATGCACCTTAGGAGGGGGTATCAAACCCCTTGTAGAAGTCTATGAAAATCATATAGAGTGGTTGGTTGTATTCATGGGATTTTTCCATCGCATATCTTATTGTTTATATGTAATCTAGCCTCATCTGATGTTTGGAATTTATCGAGTTTGGCTGTTATGCTGTTTATTTTTCGTATAAACAGTTTGCGTAGGTGGGAATTTAATGAGATAGGTCTATAATTCTCTAATAGCTTTTTTTGGTCGATAATACCATTCCGATAATTATGTTATCAGGTCCGGGCGCATTGTTGTTGGATAATTGTCATAAAGTTTGTTTTATTTTATCGATTGTAATTTTTGGCATGCCTTCTGTGCGATACTTAGTAAAAGGTATCCTGAAATCTCGTGGGTAGGCTCTGTCGTAACAAAGAAAGTTTGCAAAGAAGATTTCTAAGTAACACAGTATGTCTGTTCTGATTTAGTAAATATTCCCAGCTTCATCGGTTAGGCTTATAATTTTCTTTTCCCCCATTGATACCTTGGATCTCTTGTTTTCCCCTATGACCTGTCTTATTTCTTTGTTCGTGAATTTAAATTTAGTTTTTTGGGTTTATTTCTCCTCGCTATTGGATCTTTTGTCTCTTTCTTCAGCTAATTTTGTTGATGTATTTTTTTTTGGTTTCCTTGATTTTTGATTTTTGATATTCTTAAAGGCATTATATTGTCTTGAAGGTCTTTTTCTAAGATATCTCAACACCATCAGTTAAATAGAAGAGAAAATAAGTAAGCAAGGCCATATTATGCCATTTGAACATTTGACTTCTCGATAACGTGTCTCTACCGAAGTGTCAAGGTAATGCGGACAGAGTGGCGACTACTTTAATATTTTTTCTTTAAAAATTTGACAATAAATATTGGTCTTCGGTTATCGCGATTAATACCAACGCAATAATTTGGAATTACGGCACATAGAATAGGAAAGGGAGCAAAGAAAATTTAACAATCGCTGCTCCGGGACTAAGTTGCTATAGTGAAATATTACCGCAATTACTAAATAGCCCGTTGATAAATGTGCGCCGCTTTCACAAAAAGCGCCATAAAAACGCCTCAGGACCTACAATGCGGTCTAATGAAGAATACGTGTTATGCTTTCATACGAAATTTGTAATTAATTAGCGTCGCTCCCTTAAAAGGGCCCATTCAACGCGCTCGCCGCGCTGAAAGAGCCTCGCAACGAAACAAAGCGTTTTTATCTCGCGCCTACGCCAAAGTAAGCACCAGCACGACAGCTCGGCGGCGAAGCGCGATCTAATCGAATTAATTGAGCGCCACGGCCAATTTGCGCGTTCCGGCCGTCGTCGCAGTCGCAACAAATAAGGCGCGCGGCCGAGTGCACCATGCGCCTTGTCGTGCGGCTCGCTCCGGGCGCGACCAACTGCCGCGGCCGGAACGCGAATGCAAAGATACGCGGATAATGGATTTATTTGCGGAGCCGAAAGCTCTCGCCGCAGAGCGAACTACGGATGTGTTCAGCGTGCCAAACTCGTCAAAATCCCATCGGCGGCGCTCATTCCGGACCGAGTTGCTGGATGCCGACGGGAAAGTTCAACTTCACGGAAATTATGGGCCCGCTGATTACGTTTGATGAACAGCAAAGATAGCAGGCCGCAAATTTGTATTTTCCGCCAGTATGCACAGCATAATATCCGCGTTTTGGTTCGTTTCCATTTGTCGGCGACCCTTTATTAGTAGAAAGCCTGTCGAAATTGTTGTTTATCTCTCTGAAAAGAGAAAGAAGCTTCTATAGGGGCGTCACAATATTTAAGAGTGAAAATTACGAGTTAAATATCGCACGTCTACAATAATTTTGGGAAGTTGTCGACTTCCATGAAGTTTCTGAAGGCACGTTGACGACAAGATGGTCGCCTCAGAGCGCAATCCACCACCGCCACTTTTCTCTGGATGCTTCCCAAACAGGGGAAGTCCGACACGTTCTTCTTGGTTTACCGACTCATCAATGTATCGAAAATTGCATTTAGTTTCACGACAGTGTGAGACCTCACATAACATTAATGGAGTTGGGCTACGAGATTCTTTCTCATAAGTCTTATTCGTCTGGACTATTACTCCACTATGATGTTGTCATCTTCTAGACCAAACATGCAAAATCAGCACCCTACTGACTCCGAAACTGCTTTTTCGGCCTTTGACAACAGACTTCGAGAACAGAAATCAGGGGACCGAATGGTGCTTAGGCAGAAACTGAGATAATGATAAAAACAATAACGGGGAGAGAATTATTGAGCTTTGTAAAAAGAACATTCACAAAATAACAATACAAGAAGAAGTAAAAATGAAAAATCAATAACTGATTATTTCCTGATAAGTAAAAACATATAAAAAGATAAAGATATAAATGTAAAAAAAGTAAGATTACTAACAAAAAAATTAAAGTTCGCGATAGAAAATATGGAAAATAGCTGTAAAATTTTTAAGAGAGAAATTTTAGCAATAGCAAGAAAGCAGTTGTGGTGTAATTAAAAGAGTTAATAGAACTGTGAAAAGAAGAAACCGGTGGGCAAGAATAATAAAGGTATCAGTGCAAGGAAAAAAAAAGAAAACTGAAGCAAATATTTGGAAATGAAACGACCAGAAGAAAACCAAGAATGAAAAAGAAAAAAGGAAAAATCATCGGACAGAGTGTGAAGGGGACAAACGACCAAAACAATAAATTATTCTTTAGCATGTTATGACAAATCAAACAGAAAAAGACCAAATAATTAAAAATATAAAAGACAAATACGCAAATATTATAAATACGAGAACAAAACAGTGGAAAGATGAACAGTACTTCATGGAGTTGTTACGTTGAAGAGAAATAGACGATGAAATACTATCGAATACACGATATTATGATTATGAGCCTAATAGATCCCATTGTTGGGCGAAGGCCTCCCTCTCCTCTTTCCATTTCTTTTTATTCTCTGTCTTCCGCCGCCAAAGTTTCCCTGCCGTTTGTTCAATTTCATCTGACCACCTAGCCGTAGGTCGACCTCTCTTCCTGTCCAATCCGCTCAGTATCCACTTTGTTATCCACTTGGCCCATCTTTCATCATATACATATATATCATATACACAATATAGCAACCTAAAATGGAAATATCACATGAAGAAGAAATAAATATGGAAGAATTGAGAGAATCAATTAGAAAAACTAAACAGGGAAAAGACAACTGTAGATATGTCGAAAACACTACAAGAAGCAATCCTAGAAGAACTAAGACAAATAATGTATGAAGCTCTGAATAATTTTAACCCCAATATTTAAAAAATTAGATAGTGAAAACTGCCAGAAGTATAAAATAATAACCATTTTAAGTACTATAGCCATAATATACGTTAGAATAACAAAAAAAAAATTAGATAAACTTTAGAAGATACGCTCGAATAAATGTAATTGGGATTTAGGCCAAATAGAGTTATAAATAATGCAATATTCACGAAATAAATAGAAGGTAAAAATATATGTATGCACTTCATTGATATGGAAAAAGCCTTTAATAAAATTAAAAGAGAAGATATTTGGAAGGCAATACGAAAAAAAGAGCACCATATGCAATAAATACAGCAGAAAATACATAGAATTATATCAGAATAAGGTAGGAAAGGTTGACCATACTTGAAAGAATATCAGGTGTAAAACAAAGGTGCACCATGAGTCCACTATTGTTTTTACTAATTCTAGACGAGCACTGAAAGAAGCGAAACAGGAAATTACAATAAGATAATTGTGCTATGCAGACGGCATGGTTCTTATAGCCTAAAGAGGAATTTAGAAAGATATAGGAAAATAGAAAAATAATAAATAAAGAAAAGACAAAGATTATGACAATAAGAAGAGAACTACAAAAACAAGCGATATATTCAAATGATAAAGAAAACTAGACAAAGAATAAAAATCCAAATATTCAGGATCAATAATTACAGAAGATGGAAGAACGGGTGAGAAAATAAAAGTAAGAATCGCATTTGGGGAAAGACGCCTCAACAGAATTAAGACGACCACTCTCGGGGAAAAGGAAACACCAAATGGAAGGACGGTGCAATTTTTCAAGAAATGCGACAAAAAAAAAGAAAATAGCAGCTATAGAATGAGATATTTGAGAAAAATTGAGGGCAAAACAAAAAAGGATAAGATCAGAAATGTCACGTGCAAAGAGAAACTAAAAGTAAACCAATAGAAGAATGTTAATTAAGATGTTCTGAGCATGTAAAAAGAATGGCAAATAATAAACTGGTTAGAAGCAAAAACTGTCATAAAGAGACAAAGAGGAAGACCGAGAAGAACTCGAATGGAAGACACATAAGAGTATTAAAAAGCGAAAAAACAAGTGAAGCAAATACAGAAACATTTAGAAAAAAGTATGGACGAAACTAGTCGCTACAAAGACTCTCACAATCACCTTGTATGCGAAAGGGTGGATAGTTAAAGGTTATGTATGTAACAAAAACTTTGAGAAGAACCAATCGATCTATGGACACCCCTTGTGAGCTAGCGCCGCGTTTACGCTTTCTAGGTCCATTTTTTGGGGTGAATCAGTTCCTATCCTAACTTATATTTTACTTTTTTGCATATTTTCGCCTAGTTCCTCCTGCTCATTGCGGCTCCCTCTGCGTCTACTATTCTTGCCTTGTTTTGATCATTTTGCACCTCTTGTAACCAATGCGATCTTGGCCCACTCTTTCTTTTTCTTCCTGCTGATCCCACTTTAGTATTATTTTATTATTTTGCCTTATGCCGCTCTCCAAAGGTATCCCAGCCATTTTGCTCTTTGTTGATTCATTTTTTTTATTATCTTACTCTTTCAGCTCTTGTAATATTTAAATGGTCCTAATGTTTTTCTTACTAACTTTCTTTCTGCTATTCTTGTTTTTTTGAGCTATTATTTTCTCGTTAACCCTCTGTATTTTCTCTCCTTTGTTGGACATTGTAACTCCTAGATATTTGAAGTCCTCCATTTCCGACTCTTGCCGTTTTGTTTGTTATTTTCTTTCCTATCTTCAGTTTTGTTTTGTTTATGATTATTTTCAGTCCTATATTAATTTTCTTAATTATTTCCTCTAACGTCTGTTCCATTGTACCTCTTCTTTTCGTTACTAGCACTAGGTTATTTGCTTAAGCTACTATTTGTCTCCCTTTCGTTCTTATCGTTTTTTTCTTTATCCTCCGAGTTATTATATTCTATAGCCACGTTAGAAAGTGTGGTGGAGAGTTTCTTTGTTTAACTTCTTTAACTGCCCTAAATTCTCTTGTTACTCTTTGTTTGCGTTCGCATCGTTTCTCTAGTTGTCGCCATAGTACTACAAGGCCATTCTTATTTTCATATATCTTCTCTATTCTTTGTTTCATTACGTTGATGCCATCTATTGGTGCTATTGATGATAGGATCTTATAAGTTGTATTAATTGGGGTTAAATGCTCCTTACTTGAAAATTGCAGGCTTTTATCTTTACCCTACCAAGTCCAGCATTTTATGTGAAGCTACCAGCTGCACTACATATCTCTGACAACACTCACGCAAGCACCAGAGAGGTATTTCTACAGGAATCTGGTTTTTACATTCAACTCATTAGTTTTGTTGTCAGACTATAATTAAGACGAAATAATGAGAACTAGAATAAGAAAAATCTCGACTGTTTCTAGATTACTATCTTTTAACACGCAACTTTTCTTTTTTTACAGTTTCGACCTGCACTAAACTACTCTGTCGCTTACAGGGTAAGTGTTTTGTAAATATATTTGGCGCATTTAATTTTGTTTAGTGATGAAAAATAAATTGTACGAGGTTTGTACAATAACATTTTAATTTTTACAATATTATGCAGTTTAGCAACTTTTGATGATACCCTATTAACGTAATTTTAGTTTGGGATGTATAATATAATCAAATATACGTGATCTGTCCGAAAGTTTCAAACTACATAATACAAAACAGTGTAATTATAATAACAAAAAGTCTATATGTTTTGTAGGAACGTAGCCTAAGTCTCTTCCAAAATAAGCACCTTGGGACCTACACTTTCTCCTACTTTTGTTTTTACTGTTCAAAATATCTTGGAAAATCCTATGTTGGAATCGCGAAGAACTACATTCTAAATCATCAGATTAGTCAACTGACTTGCCCAATAAAATCGTTCTCATTCACGCATGCGCATTATACGACACTTGTCGGCTGCCAGGTTACATCGCAGCCGCGCATTATATTTTTGGGGCAGACCACGTATTAATCCTTGTTTATGTAATTCTTATATGTTGAGAAATTTAATTTTATCTTTTCCCATGTTTATCCACTCCGATTTTTATTACATTCATAATGCTTGAGATAATGGTTGGGAAAATGAATTTTTATAAGTTTGATGCTTCTTAAATGTTCCAAAACCTTAGGGTTTTACAGTGCATCCCCTAATTTTGTTTTCATTATTCAAAACATTCTTCAAACGGCATAAACGCCTTTTCCTTTTAAAGATGCACGAGATGTGAGGAATGGGTAGCCGAGTTGTCGCTATCAGTGCATTAGAAATGTTCCAGCTTTGTACATAATTTTCTGGTCTATTCTCTCACTCTCAGTCATTGGAAATGCGACAATCCCACACTACATTCGTTCACTCAGTAGCATCTGACTTTCAACTTGTCTAGCCGGTAAAGTTGTGGTTATTCGCCCATGCGCAGTATAGGCTAGTCTCATCTGCTGCCAGGTTACATCGCAGTCCCACATTCTGTTTTCATCATATTAACATTAGCTTTATATTTGCTGTACAGATGTATAAATAAAGTGACGGTACGTTGTCTCGAAAAATTTATAAGCTCATAGTCTTACTTTGTGTTAGAAACTTGTCCTGAGAATAAAACAAACACACAAAGAGCAGCTCTTTGAATCTTAGTTGCCTCGTTTTTTTTTGAGGCCAGTCCTTGCACAATGTTTTAAATTGTTAAATTGTTAATGCAAATGGTGACCTAGTAAATAATCTAATAGTAATTATTGTGACTTCAAGAAAATGTATGTGGAAATACACAGTGCAATTATAAAATACAAAGTACTAATTAATTAAATTATGCCATACAATTACTAGTGAAGGTTTCTAGTTTTCTTTATGTTTGAATTATACCCTGTTCCTTTTCTGGGGTCCCAATATCTCTTCTTTTTTCTCTTTAGGAGTGCCTGTCTGTTTTTGCTTTCTTAACTAATTTTCTTTCTTCATTTATATTTGTTGTTCTTGTTCTTGTTCTGTTAATTTTTTTGCCCTCTATTATTTTTTCGTATTTGTTTTAGGTTTTCCTACCGATTCCGTACTTCATTATCCTTCGAATAATGTGGTTTAACCATAGTGTCTTTGTATCTTTAATAGTTTTACTGTCTTTCTTTCTTATTTTGTCTAGTATTTTATGATGCTTTTAGCTCTATATTCATTTTTGTCTATCCAAATTTATTCCTTAAGATTCTTCTTTCTTATACTGTCAGTTATTGTTCTTTACTTGTTATAAGGTTGCAGCTGTTTACATTACTATCGATTGTATGAAAGTTTTTTTGTATTCTTATTGTTTTTTTTCTTTGTTCTCTTACACCACTAAAGTTTTTGGACAAATTTCTTCCAATATCTTCTACGGTGTGTATTTATTTCTTTTCTTTACTATATTTCTGTATTGCGATAATTTTGTTTGTACTGCCTCTTCTTCTACCTCCACATCGCGTGATTATTGATTTGGTTTTCCATATCCTTTTCAACGGTTTTGAGTTTATATATGTATGCCTTTAATTACTTTTAATTTTTTGTCACTGCAAACTCTTCGACGCGTTTCGCTTATAACTCAAAGGTTTGTTTTTTGAAATCTATGGATGCAAAATATATTTTTGATTTACTTCTCAAAACATTTATTATCGTTTTTTACTGTAAACCTGTGACTATATATGCTTTTTTATTTTTAAATGTAGTCTGGGGTTTCTAAAGTTTCTTCTATTTTTCTAGTGTTTTTTAGTATTGCTTTCTGTAGGCTTTTATTGTTTCATTTAATAATACTATGCCTATGTAGTTACTACATTCTTTTATATCGCCATTTTTATATGTAGTTGCTATTTATATATTTTAGCAAAAAGTTTTTCTTTTTTCTATACCATGTAATTATTCGCAATTATTTTGTTGTTTATGCCCTACGCGTTTTGTTTGTTTTGGTAAATTCTTCTCTTCTGCATTTTTTATAGTTTTAACATTTTCTTAATAATTTATTGTTTTTCTAAGAATTATATTTATTTAATTACTATTCTTCGCCGCAGACATTCTTTAGATCTTTTTCCTTATTTTTGTTCTATTTCTTGATTTTATCATACTTTTTACCTTTTTTTATGTATTTTTATTTCAACTTATGCTTTTTTGACATTTCAATAATTACGTACATCTAAAAAAGTTGATATATTTCTGGGTTTTGCATAAACACACATTCTGTATTTCGTTTTTTCTCTCTCTTTTTATTATGGCTTGTCATAATTAAAGTGTTTAAAAGCCAGTAATCGATTAAACTTTTATCGTTACTATTGCTATATTCTTTTCAATATTTGTCTAACATTTTCGTACCCATATCTGCTCTTCCCTATTTATCATTTATATCTTCGCTAACGCAAATATTTTTAATATTATTTTCTGTTGGGAATTTAAATGATTGCCTAGTTCGTTACATATGTCCTAGTATTTTCTTTCTTTATCTTTTCATTATTATCTTAATGACTATGTTTGGCAGCAAAATAAGACACCGATTATCCAAATTAGCAAAATGACACACGTTTAACAAGTTTTCAACTGGGGGAATACGTAGGAGTCACGGGAACTAAGATCTGTCAAATATAGGGTCTGGGAACCACAGAGGTGCCTATTTGTGCACCACCGCCAGCCTCTATCTCATCCTTTCGGTGAAAACTTTGATTAACAGTTTATCCTGGCGACAAATTTTTTTTTAACGATTCGCTGATTATCAAAAAATAATTCGCAATGTAAAATCGATTTGCTCATTTCGCTTTCTTGTGACGAGGATACTTTATAGGGTACCTCTTCTACTTGGACTTCTAAAAAGGCCTTGTACCATCTGAACATTTGCGTCCTGAACAGGGGTCGCTTTTGTTAATCCTTTGTACCTTTTCTTAAGTAAAAAGTTTAAACTTGTACTGAGTCTACGCCAAAAGTCATTCTAATTACCGTGTGAGGAGGGAGGCAGTCGTCGGTTGTCGTACAGTGTCACCAGACTTACTCTTTTTCTTCGTTTTACACCTTTGTTGTGCTTGGTCAGGTATTTCCTTCTTCTACATATCTTAACCTTGCACATCGTTTGTGATTCCGTTTCTAGTTTTGATATGTCGTTTTAGGATAGTTCCTTTTAGACTCTTTGTTCTGGTCAGTTTCTTTTATTTTAGTTTGATTTACTTTGCTTTTTTTATCTTGCACAATTTTCATAATTTTTCCCTGTATTTTCATTTTATTTTTGATTAGATTTGATCCAATATAGACTTTGCTCTTAATCTTAAGTATATTTATTGTATTGTTTAAAGTTTATATTTGTGTCTCATATGTTTTCTCGCTTCCTTTTGTGTTTTTTGTTCTTGAGCAGTAGAGTTTTCCATTACTCTGTTTTTCTTTTTATTTATTCTTTCCTTGAATTATTTTAACTCTCGGCACATTTTTATTTTTTAAATTCTTCTTCTTAAAGTTCCGATCCGTTTCGGATGTTGGAAACCATGATGGCAATACGGACTTTATCAACAGCGGCACGAAACAGTCCAGTTGTTGTTGTATTGAACCATACTCGCAGGTTTTTCAGCCACGATATGCGTCTTCTGCCGATGCTTCTTTTTCCTTCGATCTTACCCTGGAGGACCAATTGTAGGAGCCCATATCTCTGATTGTTGCGCATGATGTGCCCTAGATACTCCAGCTTACGAACTTTTATTGTTGTGAGGAGTTCTGTTTCTTGTTTCCCCATTTTCCTCAGCACGGTGTGGTTGGCTACATGCTCTGTCCAAGATATACGGAGGATTCTGCGGTACAACCACATCTCGAAGGCCTCTATTTTTTAAATTAAGTGTCTATAATTCTTCATGATTGTGTTCTTTCTTTTCTCTTTTCAGGGTTTTTTTTATTAGCTTGCTTTTACTAATATTTCTCAGTACTCCATTCTTGTTTCAGTTTGCTTTACTCTCTTGTATTCAAGCCGCTTGTGAAAGTTGTCAATATGGTCGTCAAATTTGCTCTCTCGTGAAACTCCAGTTGTGAAGACTATATCACCTAATGCCACCAGATAGCAAAAAATAGTGCAGTCTTGCAAATGGGGTTGTATACTCTCGCCACTCAAATATGCATGTGGAAGTATGACGCTGGTTACTGCAGCTTGTTAATTAATAAACGTTCTTTAAGTATCTGGTCACAGAAGACTAATCACGGTTCTGGCACGAAACATCGAAAAGAAACTCCAGTTTATGAAATGGCAATACATTTGGAAGCGTCTGTTCCAAGAAGCCATGGCCGAAATAATTTATTTCAAAATAAATGGCAATTGTCTTTTGGGAGCAGGAGATTCTACTGATGGATTGTCTGGTTCTTTGTGTTACCATTGAGTGATACTACAAGTCACAAAGCAACTGCACTAAGTACTCAGCAGTTCTATTACGGGGTGCTTTAACCACATGTCACCCATTGCCACCGTAGATGCTCTGGGGCACACCATACTGCTTCTTCTCGTATGCCGGTTCCAGTCGGTTGCCTACATCTTTACAAAAACTGCTCAAGTGATACCAAAATTGCATAAACATTGAAGGGGAATACTTCTGGTAAAATGTGTACTCACTTCTTTCTATTAAAATGTTAGTGCGGAGAAAGCAGTTGTAGTGTCAATTATATTTGGACGTTCCAAGTAACTTAAATATAATTTGATAGTATTGCAAAATGCAATCACGCATTCTACAAAGACTCATATCTATCTTCTATAAGCATGTTGTTTAACATATATGAAAGAATATGGTGTTGTGATAGGGAGTGATAAGCTTGCACTATACAAGCCTCGTTTAAAATTTGGTTGGTGCTTATATCGCGATTATTTTCAGTTGGATTAAAGCTGGCATTAGATAAGGAGGGGAGCGAAAGGAAAGTATGACAATCATCTTAAAAGTTTTATATTTTGCAATGGCATAAGCAATCTGGGGTAGATTCAAAATTTATTTATCCATTTTTGAACACAAAGTTCTTTATTGTTTAAGGACAGGGCTTTTGCTTGGATTAACTTAAAAAATATTTCTTTGTGGTTTGAGGTGGTGTCACAAGTATAATCACTATACAGCTAAACTATATAAATGATTATAAATGGTTATGGCGGCTACTGGTTTTTAAAATGAAAGAGACTGAGTCTTCTCTCGGATTGATGCTTCTATACTTCTATCAAAAAATTTTAATCTTGTAAGAAGTCAAATAACTACGAAAATCTTCTTTAATTCTCATTATCAACATTTTTATGAAGTTTTTCTGACGTTTATTTGAACAATCTGATAAAGAAACACGGAAGGATATCCATAACTAAAATACACTTATGATAGAAAATATTATGGTAAATGGTAAAATGGTATTTTATTCCCTTGCATCCATCTCTATGTCTGTGATTTGGGAAATGATACAAGTGTTTTAGCCCATAGTTCTACAGTTTGTCTCTTTAAGTGATAGAAAATACAGTGTTAATTAACTTAGAAATAATAGTTTAATAATTCAAACTGACGACCACCTCTTTCTAACACAGCAAATTGCATCAGGATAGGTCCTTAAATACGATTAGTAGGAAGGTGCCTCATTTTGCTGAAAGTAAGTCCTAGGATATTCACTACCAATATACCACATCACACTGCAACTCCTAGTAAGTGTATATGATGTTTCACTCTATTGTGTCTAATTTATTAAACATTGCATTTAGCGTCATTTTGGCTTTTTGTGTATTCTCTTTTGCATCAAAGATAAGTTGCTGATTTTGTTTTGTATTTATTGTTTTTCTGTCTTTTGATAAATCTCTTATCATCCACCCCATTTTTTTTGGCGATAGTCTTTTTATTCTTTGCCTTCGCTATATTTGTAACATTTGTTCAGTTTCCTCATCCTTCTCCTTATATTATATGGGAATTGACCCACCAGAATTTTTAATTTTTATCTTATCTTTTCTATTCCCACTAATTGTTTTGCCATTTTCAGACTAAAAGCTTTTAAATGTGCGGCAGCCATTTGGGTCTATATTCTTCCGCGGAGCTCAATCATCTTTAACATTTTCAATTTTGTCGCTGCTACATATTTTGGCTTTTTTCCTGGTGTGTCCCTTGCCGTATTACTTTATTTCACTATTTCCCGGGAGGTGTTTTAACGGCTTTTCCGTAACTTTATGGCCACCTTTATTAAAATAAAAAACTCATTTGTAGCTTTTTTGCTTTTGTTAGAATAATTTAAATGTATGAGGAATATTCAAATAGAAATCACACCTACAGGTAATTGTATGGTCTTTGACGAAATGTCACTATGGTGTAGTGTCAACTGAAAGCTATTTCATTCACCATCATATAAATGGGATGCTGTCTGCACAGTGGTACTTCAAAACACAATCATCTTCAGCTGATACTTCTATTTTGTTTTAAATTAAGGTCTTATCTTTTAGTCTCGGTAATGTACTGCGGGAGCTCTCGGAAATGATGGGTTAATTTTTTCCTTCCTAATCCTTTCCTCTTCCCCATTTCCTGCTCCAGTGTAGTTGTGCAATTACAGAAAATGGGCGGGAGAAAAATGTAATCATCCCACTATGTTATGCCGCGATATAGACTCCAATCTAGCGCCGCCGCCCCGGAGCAAGGGCGCCGGGGCCGCGGCCCCGCGGGAGGCAGGCTCTGGCCGGCGAGGGAGCGGCGTTATTGAGTCTTCCTAATGACACAAATGCAAAGTTCCCTTCGGAGAGCCCTTAGCCGCTTTATCTGCAGCGCCGGTTATCCTTGATCTGTGTTCGGCCCGGGGCGATCTGTAATTTCCAAAGGACGGAAGCGGCGACCCTCGCCCGGCTTCCTGTTTGCCGCTGGTGAGCCCCTAAATAGGGCTGGTTTCGGACGAGCTCCGGCCCGAGCGAGTCCATTTAAAACGATAGGCCCGAAATTGCCGAACGGCCGCCGCCCTGATTAACATGCTACCATTTCGTGTAATATTAACTTTGCGACGGGAGAATTTCGGCCCTTCGGGCCTACGCACGCCCTCCCCTTCTGTTGTGGTGCTTATCGGGAAAAAGCCAGGTCGGGGTTTCGTTTCCCGATGTGGGCGAGAATTACCTAGCGGGAAGTTAGAGCGAGAAGATGAAGCTCTCAAGTTTTTTTTTTTAATAACATAGAACGGGGGGCTTATTCTTGTATGGCATTGGATTTACTTATTGCATCTGTAAGCAGGCGAAATGAAACATTGCTTAATTGAGTCTTTGATAAGACAGTAAAAAGTTTAGTAAAGGTGAATTACAGAAATATTTTTATACTCCTCACGAGGTCTGAGATGTATGAATATTTTATCTTTGTTTTTCACTCTTATCGCAGATTAGAATGAAAGAGCATCGAGCAACGTTGTGAATTTAAACTTTCACGAAAGCTTAGAAAAACAGTTCAGAAATACTAAAGAGAGCCTATAGGGAAGCTTCTTTATCGTCGAAGGCGAGGCGTTGATGTTAAACAATGCCCAACTCGTCAATAATCAATGAAAATGCAGTCTTTATCGGGCTACTTTGGATTGAAATCAACGTTTGAGTATCAAATAAAAATACTTAAACTCTTAACGTGAAGAAACTTTGAGAAAATTGTGTCATAAGGACAAAAGAACCTTCGCCTGTTCATTGAAACTCAATATGTGCTTTTGAGAACGAGCCGAAATAAAGTCACAGAGCTCAGAATGGGGTATTCCCGTTTCATTTCAACCGAAGAAAATTTGTACAAGAAAATTAAAAATCAAATCGATCAAGTTCTTCACAAAAATTTGTGCCATCAGGCCAGACATTCAATCAGACTGACAGGTCCTGGAGCTTTTGAGGAGAAGATGTCAAGATATGACTCCCACCGTGATAATGCATTAAGTCACATTTTGTTAGATCTGGAGGAGTTCTTGCTATAATAAAACTTCTCTACCCTTTCTTGTTCATTGTTCAGTTGTGTCTTGCCAACATGTAACTTTTTTGTTTCCCAAATTATGCAATTAGTCACATGAAGAGTTCCAACAGAATAGAATACTTGAAATATGGCATTGCAGCATCGGGAACTTTCAGTAGTTATCTGGATTTTTTTTGAATGCTAGAAACACTTAACCGGCCTAAATGTAGGGTGATCGAAATAGTGTTACGAGTGATTAAATGGTACAAAGATGGCTAGAAATTGCCAATGAAGGGTGTCATGAACAATGCGAGTGGTCCTCTTGAGTGACCGACAATTTGGTGCACGCAGTTGAAGAGAATATTCGTGAAGGCATGCGATTTACTGAGACTTCACTATTTCTGTAATTTTTGCAAACTCTAGACTTGTTTCTGGTTAAGATGTAGCACCTGGAATTTGCAATAATATTCGTAGATATGCTTGTTGTAGAAAAAAATTACGGTGTAATGGTACTGTAGCTGTTGTGTATAATTAATGGCTGCTATTGCTAGTCTCACTACAGTGCTATAGTTTTATATTATGAATGCCCGTTATCACTAGTCTGATTATAGCGGTTCACTCATGTATGATAAATGCTCACTATCATTAGCGTAATTGTAGTGCTTCAGTCATGTGCGATAAATGGATACTCGCTAGTATCTGAAGTGAGGCTGTTGTGTAGCATGAACTGCTAGTGTATCTTCAGTGTGACTGTCGTATAGGACCAATTTTCACCATTTCAACTTTCACAATAAAGCTTTAATATAGTGCTTTATTTGTTATGATAGATAGCTACTGTCGCTAGAGTGTTAGCAGTGTGACTCGTATAAATGACGAACATCCACTACCACTACTTTTACTATAGTGTTGCAGTCGTGTATGACACATACCCATTATAACTAGCTCAACTGTAGTGTTTTAATCGTGTATGATTAATGGCTAATAGCGTTAAAGTATTGAAAATATGACTGTAAGTATGATGAATGTCCACTATCACTAACGTGAATGTAATACTTTAACTATGTATGCTAAATGTCTACCGTCGCTAGTGTGATGACAGTATAGTTATCTTGTATGATAATTGTCCACTATAACTAGCGCAATTATAATGCCTCACTCATTTATGATAAGTAGTTACAATTATTAGAGTGGTAGCAGTACGATTGTCGTGTAGGACGAATGATCACTTTCACTGGTTTTCTATAGCGCTGTATTCGTGTATTATAAATGATCATTATTACCTGTGTTACCATCGTATATGATAGTTAATTTAACTGTGGCGCGTCAGTCGTATTTATAACCGACTATTCTTGCTAGTTTGATGGGAGTATGGCTGTCGTGCATGATGAATGATTACTATCACTAGTCTCATTGTAGTCTCCTACAGTTGTAAAAGATAAATACTCACTATCAATAGCGTGACTGTAGTACTAAAATTGTGTATAATATATAGCCATTGCATTAGTTTGTATACATTGTTACAGTTTGAAAAGATCCACGTCTACTATTGTTAATACGGTTGTCATGCATTATGAATAACCACTCACTATAATGCTTCAGTCGTTTATTATGAAAACTAGCACTAACCTAGCTGCAATGCTTTATTTGAGTATTATAAATGTCTATTATCAATAGTATCACCAGCAGTCTAACTATTAATGCTACAGTCGAGAAAGGTAAACGGTTAATGTTAAATGGAGTGTTACAGTTGCTTATGGCAAATGCTCAGTATTACCTGTTTGTGTAGAACCGATAACATATGGTCAAGTAATATGAAATTTCCAAAAAAAATTGTTTAAAGCAACTATCAACCTCACTGCTTTAGGTTTATTCTGCATGGTTATAATTATGTATAAGTCTGAAGCTTTTCTGAAGCTCTTCTCTGGCTTTATTTTCCTCCTATTTTTTATCTTTTGTTTTTTTCTCTTTCGGACTTTCTGAACAAGAAGTTTGTTGTCAATCTTTCTCTTTGAGGCTATCCTATAGCTTCTTCTGTATATGTGTCCTATTTTGCTGGTAGTCGATCATTTTTTACTTTTTACTGACCAGTTGATAACTTTCTTGGTTATTTTTAATGTTTTGGAGATAATTAAGTCTATATATAGTCAAGTTCCCCCATTTTGTGCTTAACTTATATACTATAGACTAGTTTCGTATCATCATAATTCTACTGCATTTACCTTATTTATTTATTTATTTTTTGTTGTTGCAACTTCACAATCTCAAAGAAATTTTGTTTAAGTTATGCTCTTTTTTTCTTCCTGTGATTGTTCAGCTTTTCTGTCTATTTTTGCATTTTATTTATGTTTCTTTCAATTTTGACTTTGTGTTTAAATATGACAGCTTAATTTATTTTTCCTTTATTTCTTTTTTTTAATGCGTCTCACAGCGGCTATTCAGATATTTTTATAGTAAATTAGAAAAAAAGTTAGTGCGCGACGCTTCGTTCAAAATTTATCCACAGTTATTTGAGTAGTCTTTTAGTCTAGTTTTTACTACTCTTCTTTTAGCCAATGTTGTAGTATACTACTTAATATGTATCTTGTTTTGTTTTTTTAAGTTACAGTTATAAAATAAAATAATTTGTAATTTTATTCAATCCAATTCTTAAAATTGCAAATTTATTCTTTTTGACTTTTTATGCTTCTTAATTTTCTTCTGTTTCTTCTATTTTATTACACATTGTTTTTGCTTGCTTTACTTTTATATTGTCTTTTTTAGTATCTGTCCATTTAGTGAGCTTTCCATTATAATTTTTATGATTTTGAGTTCTATTATTTTTTCTTTGTTGTTTAAATGGGAACATTTACTCTTATTTCTTTTATTATCATCTTTTGATGTTTTCTAACAGCTACATAAGTATTAAAGTGATGAATGATCTGACCAAAGGAACCAAATTATGTTAATGAATACCTTTCTATTTTGATAGTAAATAGTGGCCTTCTGTTTTAATGCATCATTTATTTCCAATTTGTTTCTTCTTTGTGTGTTAATATAACCATCAAAATTTATTTTTTTTTCTCAGAACATCACGCGGAACTTTTCCTCGCCCCTTCTTCTTATCATATAGAAATCCTAATGCTATAAACTTTTTTTGGTAGTCTCCCACTCTAGAGTATACATTTTCTGCTTTTGTCATATCTGGCTTTACTTAATTTTGCTTTTAGGTTAATTTAGTTTTCACATTTTCTTTTTAGTCATGTGATTACGTCAACATCACAGAGTAAAGAGACAATGTTACGGCAAGCCTCGCGTAGTGAACATTTATTGTGTCCATGTGTATTTAATTTATATTGAAATTTTAAGGATGGTGAAGATCTGGAGGAAGCAGGACATCCCAAAATGTCTCTGATAAACGATAAACTAGACGGAAAATCAA
Source organism: Sinelater perroti (assembly GCA_036346155.1). Taxonomy (NCBI): domain Eukaryota; kingdom Metazoa; phylum Arthropoda; class Insecta; order Coleoptera; family Elateridae; genus Sinelater; species Sinelater perroti. Next base: position 924,379 of record JARFIY010000009.1, read on the forward strand.
GAAGTGGCACGTGTTGATGAATATCTATTACGGATCACCCACTACATGCACTACATCTCGCTTTGTGTACCTTTTTCGAAAATGGAAAATGGTACTAAAAGGGATTCATGGCACAAGTGTCGAAACCATTTTAATGGCCGTAATCAAAATTGTGTAGGCAGTTTTACGAAAATAGCTCTGATAATCAAAACATGCCGAAAGAGCGTACATTGGATAGGAGTTTATCGACTATGACGCAGATAATATAAAAGATGAATTTATTAAACTACATACAAGATAACAAGGCGATGGTGTCAAATATAGGAACAGGAAACTTCACCCCCAAGACTTGTTCAAACCCAACAGCATCGCTACCTGCAGCAAAACCAAAAGTAGTCGCCATCAAGGGCACTGAAAATGAGCCGTTTGTCGTTAATTCCACAGATGCAAGATAAAGACTGCAGCGCACCGGTATTTAAGGATCTATAAAAAAGGCTATTGCCGCAAAGACGTCTAACAATACGACGAAGATTTATCCAAAGCTTGTTATCACCCAAGAAGAATGTGTCTTAAAAGGCCCTGAACGTGTAAGAGCAATCAAAGGACTTTACGGAACTAAGAGACCTCCCGGCTGCTTAGGAACCCCAAGTGCACCGCAAAGCTACATCACATGTGAATTCACACATTCAAATGGATAGACACACATAATTTTCTCTTTTGCTCTCAGACATTCTCGGTTTAGTGCACATATATAGTTTCCAAATCAAGTCCAAATAGTATAGTTTGTTTTCAGCCGTATGATAAGGTGCTCCGTCTTGCATGGAAACCTTAGAACCTTTACTTTTATTGACTTGTGTTTATGGAACTCTGTCACACAAATTCTGAACCTTTATATCATTCATCATCATTGACTTGTGTTTGAACATAGGAACTTTCATGTTTCTCCAGTGTTCACGATTTTGAGCCTCTCTGATCCTCTGAACCTTTATATATAAGTTTCTTTATTTTAGAGTTTGTTTTATACTTTTACAGATTTATTACTGATCTCCAGATGCTTGGCGGGTGACCTATTCAGTCACTAAAAAATAATTGAGTACCTGGGGTCTATTTAACAATGGGTAATAATGCGATTGTTTGAGTGTACTAACGATACGGTACACTACAACTGAGCTGTGATGACTTGCATGTAAAAGCCTTGACCTTCCCTTTGCAGGCTGTACTCTCTGCCGAGGCGCAGAACCTCACTCTTACTAATTTTTTATTCACCACCATAATTTGTACCATTTGTAAGGAGAAATTAAAACATCAGATGCTCAATTTTATTCTCCGCCCAGGATTGTGATATTAAATTATAATAAAAGATCGGCTTCGTATCCAATTTTTGGAGTTGGTAAACTCAAGCGAACCTTTCTCTAAATCTTCGACAAAAGCGTAGTTGGCTAGCTAGGTGGTAATCTGAAAGGATCGAAGTAGGGTGTGATAAAATCTCAAAGTTGTTTTCAAGGTGTGTGGTCCTGAAGCTTAGGAATGCCTTTTTTGCGTCAAGTACGTCACCACTACGCATTGAGACAACTCAGTGTTTGGCGTTTTGTTGGTTTTACCATATACACACCAATAGCTTTTTGAGATGAATTTTTAGTCATGCCACGTTGGTTAAGGGCCCATCTGGATAAACTCACAAATACCCTTATTTGGATTCTTGTAAAAAATCTATTTTTTCTCACAGATTACAATCTGTTGCAAGAAATCCTTCTTCCTTAATCTATAGAGCAACGGCATACTACTATCGTAGCATCGTAGCAGGTGTTTAAACATGTTGTTCATTTTCAACTTTTTTAGTTCCTAACTAACCACTTCTTGCATGTAGTGTAGGAAACACTATCCTTCCCTAAATCCCCGTATTATTTTTTGGACTTATTATATTTTGACCAGAAGGTACTATTGCAAATTGGTGCACGGTATTACTTTTAGCACTGGTTTTTAGGTTATGTTCGTAAAAGATGGCGCTTCGTTATGGCTATACGTCGGGCAAGATTTGACTAGGCACCAATATCGATTGAAGTTGGAGGTCGAAAATTAAATTATTCGCCTAATACTAACCTCCATTTTGAAATATGAATAAAGAGAAACAGACAAATGTGCGGAGCCCAGTAATTAATTCTGTACAAAATAATTTTGCGTAAACCCTGCTCTCGCATTGTTGCCTGGATTTAATCTACTACAAGCAAATAAACCATACAATGCAATACAAGCACGAATAACAAAAGCCGTAGATGCGGCCGTATTTAATAATCGAAGTTTCGCAAAATACACAAACATGTTTACAAGCTTGTATTGTTGTGAGCTTAAAGGCAGAAAGATTTATTAGACTTGAAAAGGTCACTTCGGGCGGAACGTATGTTTGTAGAGAGACAGAGAGGAGTAAGACCTAAGCGATTTCAGAGAGACGAGGTAGATGAAAAATTAATTATATTCCCAATGATAATTAGAAAATTAGTTCCGTTCAATGCCGCTAAAACTTCTCAAATAGGCCATTTCGACCATCGAAATGTTGGCCATCGTGGCGCCGGAGCGCGCACATTTTAATCAACGCCGCCGATGGCGCTTTTCGTTTTTTCCGAATAATATGTTGTGTAAACAACGGGCGCGCTGTAATAGGGCTTGAATTATTAATAGCTATATTTTCCGCTGATCGTGACTGACACGCAATCCAGGCTCTTCAGCCAATTTCCACCGGAGTGATGTTTTCATTTATTGAATTTACGGTGCTTGCACGTGAATGCGGATTGGGCTCGTTTAGCGGAAGCTTTCTCTTTTCCAGCCGCGCACTGCAAAGCGCCGCTCCGGCGCGAGTATCGCTGAAAACGCAAAAATTTAATTGGGGCGTTTTCAATGTAGCCCCGTCACGCGGTTTAATACAGGTAATTGCCTGAATTGTCGGGAGCTAAAGAGAATTGCGATGCTTTTTGGTTTGCTTTGCATTTTCGTTACTTATCATGGAATTAGCCTGCTATGGGAACTTTTACTATGAACAGTTTCAAGCACCCAACTAGATCTAGGCGTAGATGTCCTTGAAAGTGTTTTTATGTCACTTAGGTGGTCTATTGACTGACAGGATGTTTGTGTTGTCCGCAAATGTAGCAAATACACGATGCGTTCGAGTTCTAATGTTTGCATTTTTTTCTCAGCAGTGAGAGTAAGTAGAAAAGACGAGGGAAATATTTCTGAATCTGTAATGTATATGGCATCACTATCCAATGAACAACGTGTAATCTTTTGTTTTCTCCTCTTGCGTGGTGAAACGCCCATCAAAATTCATCTCCAAATGAGTGAGACATGCGGTGAAGCCGTTATGGATGTTAAAAATGTGCGTTCGTGGGTATGAAAGTTTGCAGAAGGTCGAGAGTAGTGTGACAATGAACCGAGGCAGCCTCGGCCACAAATCAGCCGGACTGAAACTATGATAGCGCGAGTGTAGCAAGTTGTTATGGAAGTCCTTTGATTAAGGGTGCGTGATATTGCCTCTAAACTTGGAATTTCTGTTGGATCTGTGAAGTCCATTTTGCACGACCTGAAAATCCAAAAAGTTTTTTCTAGATAGGTCTCACGAATGTTGACTGACGAACACAAGGTTGTGCAAATGTCTCAGGACATGTTGACACGCGATACCACCATGAATTTCCGACAATGAAAGACACTCTACATGGCCACTCGTTTTCTAATCGAACCGCTAGTGCATTCGCGATTTTCTAGTGGAAACAAACACGCCCATAAAGAAGTGTTCTCAGTAGCCAGAGAATCATGGCGACGACGTTGTAAAAAATGTGTACGCTTAGACGGAGATTACGTTGAGAAGTAACAGAAGTTTTAACCATAGAATTGGAACGCACCTCATACTGTAATTAGTACATCTTAAGTGCAGAATAAGTATAACAGAGGATGTAATATGGTGTCTCGCCGAACTCAAGCGATGATTTTATGTATAGATTGATGGACTACTCTTCATTTTGACTGGCTAGCTTCTGACTGTTTGATAAAATTTGATTGCCAGTTACTGCTGCTTGAGGAGGTGTAGTTTTAGTTTGCCATACTAACAAAACAGTCCTCTTGTTCTTTAGGTCTTTCCTTATGTGGGTGACAATTGAATAGATTTGTTGTACACAGATAAACATCTTTTTCTAAAATCAGAAGAAGATGTGGATGCAGAAAATTTTTGGAGAATACATAATCCAATTAAATACAATATATAAAGAAACGCACTTAAAAAATGACGTACAGAGATGTGAAACACGAAAGCACACAAGTAACATAAAGGAGGTTGAAGAGTTTTATTATCTAAGTAACAACACAACTAAAGACAGAAGAAGAAAAAGAGAAATCGTGCGTAGATTACTAGCTAATGCAATGTTTTTCAAGGAAAGGAAATAACTAACATCCAGTGGAATCCCTTTGGACAGGAGGAAACAACTTCTGCACATCTTTGTATATGTGGATGAAACTTGGATAATTGCAAATAATGTGTTCGCTCTGAAGAATACATCCATTCGAGTTACGATACTACAGAAAAATATTAAAGGCAATAGATTGACAGGATATCAATGATAATGAGAAGAAGATACATATACTAGTGTTTATCTGGTGATCAATTACTGCACATAACACGTTCAGTCGCACACATAGGTCGTCCTGCCCGTTGCCGGTCACTAGTTGTTTCGCATCTTCGCTGAAATACTGCTACTCTATGGAATTTCTGCCACGGAGAACGACTATTTTGATATACAAACGCTGTTCTACTTGAGTCACATCCATTCTGCTATCTGTGCAATTACAAAACATCACAGAGTCATCTTATGTTCAAGAATTCGTCTCTACTCTTGTTAGGATATATATTACGGAATTCGGGTCTACTACAAATAACATTAAAAGATATGACAGTTGGGACGAACAAGCAATGCGGACTTTTTTCTTCGGGTGCCTATCTGTTCCAGATGTTGGTTATCATGTTTGCTAATCTGACTTTATTTACAGCTGCTCAGAATAGTTCAATGGTTGTCATGGAGAACGAAGTCCTGGTTTTTCATGACAACCATTAAACTATTCTGGACTACAATATATAGATCTAAATTACAGTATGTACCTCAAATAATAAAATATTGGATTGCTCCAGTTACCGGGAAATTTAAAAAACCGGTCCGCAGACAGAAACAATGGATAGAAGCAGCGTTGAAACAAGCCGATCCACAAAAGTGACTACTTGGGGGGTGAGGAGGAGGAGGAGATGGCATATTTTCATAAAGCAAGAAAGCGATAATATCTTAGTGTTATTGTATATTATAGTAATTAATATTACAACTTTCCAGGATAACAATTTTAATACTTCACCCACCATTAGGTTATATCGAGCAACTTTTCGCGTTTTTAGTATAATTTGTGGTCATGGTGTTTTAAAGATGTTAGCAGGAGGAATTTGCTTGGTCGAGTTTTTTGATGAAGAATCATTTGTTTGAATGTTTTCTGTGTCTCTATAGAGTTGTCATAAGGTAAAGATTTTATGATATATAGTCCGAAGGTACCATTAGGGACTATCATTATGACTTCCTGAAGTTGAAGCTGAGTAAACTTGTTGTATAATGTTTTATCCTGTTTGTTCTTAATAGTATGCCATTGTTTTGTCACCCTAGTTTCTTATGATTTGTTGCAGATGAAATAATTGTTGTATTAAGAATGGCTTGTCATGCAACCTCTTGTACTATTAAAACTACTTCATCAAGGTCTGAGATTCTTTTTATTATGGTCGAAAACTAATTTGTTTTTCTAAATTAAGTTAAAAACGTTTTAGACAGTATGCTTGTTGCAAAATTTTATCTGGGACACTTTTCTAATGCCTGTTGAACGAAAAATTTATACTAACTGGAATATGATTAGAAGATAGATCATTGGATTTGGCTTGATAGTAGCTGCCACTATGTGGTCGAGCAGAACTGGTAGTTATTTGGCTCACTAAACCAAAAGGTTTGTTTGCCAGATTAAAAGTACTCATAGTTATGTAATTAAAGGAGATTGCAACCTTTTTAAGTGGTAACTCTTGAGCCTCGAGCTGAATGTTGAGAATTCTAGTTTCTCTAAATCTTATATTTTTAGTTCTCCACATGTTGATTTATAGTGCAGCCTTTATAATTAGCTGAGCGACTTTCTCGGTGTATGGCATACGAGGGATTGCCCGCAAAAAGGTATTTTTGGTGTTTCTAAACAATTTTTCACCCGCCTTCCTTGAAATTTTTGTAAGGTGGAACGTGACATTACGAAAGTAACGAAAGACCCTGAAGATAGACAACCAAACGTACGCTCAGACCTCAGCCATGCCACATTTAATATCAGCTGTCTTTGTTTACCTTCTGTTCAAATGTACAGTAGATTTGCCGGTAGTGTCTGGGAATTTCTTACATAGAGAAGTGCTATGCTTTCCATGACAGTTAACACAGCTAAAAGACTTTTACAATATATTTTATTGGGAATGATGTTCTTTTCTTAACGACTTTAAAAATGGTTCTAATTAGTATATTTGCTGATAAGTTTAAAGCAGAATTCTTCTAACTTATAATAACTGAGGTATGGTGAGAAGGTAGGTCATAGTTGGATTCTGTTTGGCAGTGATTGTTTACCATACTACGTACAACTATATAGTTAATTAGAACTGGAAGTTATTTGACTTACTAATCCAAAACGTTTGTTTACCAATTGAAAGATATTCATAGTTGTGAATGGCTTTTAAAAGAAGTTTTTTTTGAATCATAATTTTTAAGCTGAAGTTGTAGAGTTTTAATCTCTTTAAATGACGCATTTTTAGTTCCTTACATGATGGTATATAGATTTTTTTTGGCTCTGGGCCCCAAGTGGGAACATGGCCTGCAAACTGAGAGGTTGAGGCTCTTTATGTTCGCCTTTACTGTCCAGTCGTCGCGCACTATCTCTAGTGCGGGGCGATATGGCAACCACCGTGCCTTAGACGACCGCCATTGTTGCCCTTGTTCGAAGTGAACGCAGGTACTCAATTATTTTCGGTGACTGAGTAGGTCATCCGCCAGGCATCAGAGAGCTCCGAGAATGGGATGGTGTGTGGTACAAACTATAATTAGCTGAAAGACTTTCTTCTCATATAAAACATTCAGCTGAGGTGTCTAGAGATATTCCTATGCTCTCTTGCATTTAACACAATATGTATTAGTACAGATGATCACTTTATTAAATGACATTTAAAATGGTCCCAGTAAGGATGTTTGATGTAGAGTTTTAAGGATGATTTTTTTGATGATTGTTGAATTGGTAACGCGTAAGTGTAATATCTTGTCCCTGATTAGTTCGATTAAGACCTTTATACTACTTAACTACTTCACATTAAATATCTTTTTGTACTATATCTACTATAAATGCCAGTATAGTTAGCTTGAATTTCCAATTCATCCCGCTTTTTTCGTTAAAAGGGTGATCACGCATTACTAGATCACATGTATTTGAAAAGCTTGTGTCGTGTGCATTCCAAAATATCCATTTTATAATTAAGAACTTTTAAGTGGTTTATTAAAAGTCATTAATGTCAAGATGGATTCAATCGACTCTTTGCAAAAAAAATTATTTAACTTACCTACTAATGGTCCTAGGTCTTGTCACAGTATTTCTTTTGGATGCGTATGCCTAACTGGAGGTCATGGAAAAAAGTAGAGAAAGCTTCATAGGGGATACTTCTTAGCATATCTGCCAGCTTGGATTGCTGCAATATCTTCATAACGCTTCGCTATCAGCGACATTGTCACACCGAAAAATGAAAAAATCTCATGGCTACAGATCTGGTGTATATAGAGAATTTGGTAAAGTAGAAATATAACATTCTTGGACCGCGACGCAACAATATAGTCTTGCACTGTCAATAAGAACTACTACTGCTTTACTTTTTTGCATGCTGGTAAACCTTAACTTACCATTCGGCGCTTGGCGCTTCCAATTTTTATCTCCGGCAATAACGTTTAACACAATTATGAGATCAATTCAGTAACACTGTGGTCTTCTTGCAGTAACTACCTCACACGTTCCACATTTTCAGGGATATGTGATGTTGACGGGCGATCGACATCTTAGCTATCTCTTTTGCTGTAGCATACTCTTGATGTATCATACTCTTGCTATATCATGTTCTTGCTGTATCATATTCTACATCTCTCTTAATGCTCTTTTTCGCTTGGAATTTGTGTCTATTTCGTCACTCGTATAACTTCCAACCGAATGCGGGTTGCTAAGCGCAGCCCGACCACCTAGTAAGTTTACATAGAAACACTTTCAAGTCCTTATCATATGATTGATTAATTAAAATTAACAGTTAGTTCTCGAATTTGTTAGACAAAAGTTGTATTTTGGGCGAAAGAGATCATCAGGTAGGGCGATTGGCAAAGGTATATTATCAAAGTACTTGGCCTAGCCGAGATATTAATCTATGAACACCTACAAGACCAGATTGATAGTTATGAATATAGCATCAAATTTCTAAATGAGCACAAACTCCGGCAGTTTTTAATAAGTAAAATAGCGAGCTACAATTGACTTAGGACCCTTATAGGTCTTAGATATTGACAAGAAAAAAGAATCAGCAGTATTTGGTTGTCTTGCTGGACTAAAAAGAATTCGGAGTCGGTACAGAATCGTACTGACACTAACGACACCAAAATGTCTCATGTCTTCTCGATTGATGTTCAATGCTAGGTCTTCCTAATGTCTTTCAAGTAACTGTTGATCTGGTATGTACCAAGTGCACAGAGGTATAGCTAATTTTATGCTGCTCACATTTGGATAATTTTTTAATGAGAAGATATTGGAGGGGGTTGTCTTCATTGAGGAGAGCAACCGTTTCAGTTTCCAGATTAATATTTGAAAGACCATCATAATAGACAAGCAAAAAAGTGATGTAAACGAAACTATCAACCACCTTATAAAACTCCAGAGAGATAAACAAAATACAGGGACACTAGAATAGATAGAAATTAGCGTAGAGGACAGAATAATGAGAAAATGCAATGAATAAGGAGATATTTTAAATAAACTGTAGTTCTGCATAGAAAAAACAGGTGTTTATAGGAAACACTTATTACAAACAAAAAAAAGTGCAGGGCTCAGCAAAGACCACAAACTTATCATGAGGGAAACAAGATATTAGACTAGGAAAAAAACTAAATTATATGAAAAAACACAAGTGCAGATATGCAAGAACAAAATTTGGATCTAAAATGGAATGATCTAAAACAAATAATTCAAACAGCTGAGCAAATCTGTAGGAAAATAAAAATAAACGAAAAAGATAAGAAAGTGCAAGATGGTAAAAGAAACAGTTGAAGAAAAGATATAAAAGGAGAAACAAATCTGGAGAAAATACCAAAAAAAAAGAAGAAAATAAGCAGATCTATATATAAAGAAGAAATAAATCAAAACTAGCAATGAAAGAGACAAAAATAGTCAGTTGATATCTTTAATACCACCAGCTTCTTCAAACTTTAAGACTTGACATATTATTACAACCAAAAATCTGTTTTAATTTTCATAAAGTAGTAAGACCTGATTAATTAGTTTAGTAAAATGTTTAGAAAATGCATCACGCGATGTTCTACATAACCTCCAAAACACAACTTCCAAAAACTTTATTTAAGCTAGCCGGGGATTCAAAATCGTCTGTTATATGCTGTCCACTCTGTATGTTATACCATCATAAACGTTTTTCACATCCTTCTAGAGTACCAAGTAATATTTACTAGCGGAACGCTTGTTATATGTTGGAGACCTTTATGTAAGGGGTAACATCCAAAGCTATTAATCGATGATAACCACATCGAAGGGGTTATCAAAGATGTCTTACATATTCTATATAGACAATTATATTGTGTAGCACACCTAACAACGATCCCAGACTTGGTAATTTTGTCACTTAACACAGTCGTCGATTAACAATCATCAGAATACCAATTCTTGCAGAGGTCACTTATGTTATTTTATAATTTGGAGTATCGAGTAGATAAATTGATATTTTGTTTAATTTCGATTTTATAGACCTAAATAATCTGGTTGAACATAAATTTCCAAAAAATTTTAATTTTCAAACAATCAGCAGCTAGCTTGTGTTCATTGATAGTTTCTAACAACTTTCTGAGTAAGACAAAGAATATTAATTTAATATTTAATATTGTTATAGAATACGACCATCGCATACAAGTGGAACGGATTCTGCTGCAATGGACTTGTTGCACTTTTGTCATTTTTTACAGTCTGTATAAGTCTCTTGCTGAATAGTTACTATATTCTTCTGGATACATTATTTTTAGTGGCTGAGTAGGCCACCCGCCAGGCATCAGAATTGAACCCGGTTCTATTCGCACCGCAGCCACACTGTGCCGACATTAAACGAATATTTACGATTTCAAGATAATGACCATGGATGTTTTTGTAATTTTTATGGTACCTCCTACAAGAATAGAATATTTAGGAACCTTTATATTGCAATTACGCCAGCCATCTGATTCCGGAACAAACTCAACAAGTTGTTAGCTAGTCCCGCAGACCAATCGCCGATAAACGAGAGCAAGACAACTTGATTTAAGAAATTATGAAAGTGCTGTCAGAACTTTTCCTATTAGCTCCACTTCCGTAAATTGAAAAGTTGCTCCGAGTGAACGTTTGGGGCTGTTCCTCCTGCTCGATAAATATTTTATGGGTGGAAATTAATTATCGCAGTTTAATGTCGAAATTGTTTGTATTAATAAACCCCTCCGAGCCTAGGAGGACTTTTATTATTATTAACAAACGCAAACGATTACAGAAAAGTAAACTATAATAGTAATTTTTAATAAATACATGGCAAACTTTGTTTAATTTGTTTTAAAATATTTTAATTACATATTTATTGTTCACTACTACCTTCTATTTTTTCAAAATTCTTCCACAAGTAGGCGAAACGCGCTTGAGAACATAGAGAAAGTTTTTTTTTCAATGATCACTTTTGAGATACGCATTGAGTGAAGTAATCTTCTACTACAATAAACCTAAAACCCTTTCAAGCAGTGAAGATTTTGCTTGAAGCTTCATTTTGATGGCTCACTCTTATTTTATCATTTTGCACTATCAAGTAAAGAGATGATTGATAATGTTTAACATAAATTAACTCCGTAATTTAAAAAAGGCGTTTAGACAAAAGGATATTGTTCTATCTAAAATAAGGGAAAACATCTCCTGGTTGTTATGTAAGTTTCTATGTAGACTGTTTTGAACTAGGATCACATTTATCAGAAAATGGAAATGTCAAATTAAGTAGTATTCTGGCGAGAAGCCTTTAAGTCATTATTTGATGAAGCTGGAAGGTTAAGTCTTTCATACATTTCTCAATTGAACAATGACTTTTTCCAATCTTAGCTATAATTGTGTGTTTTCTACATCTGTTTGTCTTGTCATCCGCTCATTTAATTCTTGGTCTTCCTCTGTCTACCTAGAAATCCTGAAACTGATATATTAATTTACTTTTTGCCTAACCTAGCAACTTTTCTGGAGCTTTTTGTCACATCCCAACAACCTACTCCTTCTTTTACTGCGTATTTGGAACAGAAGAGTCTTAACGAGCAAATAAATGAGCAGTGACGTGAGCTTTTCCAAATGACAATAAATCATTGTTTTTCAAAGACGTTATCGGTTAAGTCTTATAGCGTAATATTTCAATAACAAACAATTTTTTGCAAGAACGATTTTCTTATTTCTGTTTCGAGCTACCTTCAAGGTCGATTCTACTAAAGTATTCTGTTTTTGAATAAAAAACCAGTACAAAGTAATGTATGGTGTCGCTACTGCTTTACTTATTTAGACTTTTTCTTTACATTTAGCTAAGCCCAAGTGTTTACAAGTTTTTCTTTTTGATTTCATTTACCATGAGGTTGATGTTATGTTTTCTATTCTATGTGCTGCTCTGATTAATACAAAATTATTTGAAGTTAATATATCAAATTTTTTCGATTTTATGGTAAATAATAGTAACGCCGAAGATGTCAATAACATGACGTAGGAATTATTTGCAGTTCTAGTTGTAAGAGCCTTTATGAGGGATTTTGGGATATTAAATATTTTCAGAGAATCAGGATTTGGATGTACTGCCATTTTGTTATAACTAGACACTCAAAGAACGTATCCAGATCCATGCTGTACAACTAAAGCAATTGTTAGCATACCACCATATGCTTTTTCTGAGCGGTGGGAGTACAAAATGTTGTTATCTTTAAGCTCTGATGGACGATGATGCTGCATTTTCACACACGGATACTTACTTTGCATGAATGTCCAAATCAGTCCAAGTCCCTCAAAGAAAAAAAACTATAAATAGCTTCTAAGTCAAGTTTGCTTTGTTCTAATTCTTTTATTCGATAAAAGTTTTCGCTTAATTTTCGTAGCACAAGATTGCTTCGTACCACATCTTGAGTACAAAAAAATACTTACTTTTGTAATTGTTAAAGACTTCTTCGGTGAATATTGATGTTAAACAGACCGGGAAATTGGAAAGTACAACAAACCATTTGATAAAAACGATTCAAGAAGCAGGATTTTATTCTACCCCGCCGACTCTAAACAGCCACAATCAATAAATGTTCTATTCGGCATGAAAGAAAAGCCTAGAAACGAGGATGTGCTGTATAGGCTACATACCCATCATTTTTCTAGACAGGATAGTTGCAAACACCTAAACAGCTAGCTAAAGGGGAAATCAAGAGAAGTTTGCAATGAACAATTTCAAAAGCTTTGGGAAGCTAGTAATACATTTAACGGACCTCACATTTGAAGCCGACTAACGATTAGATCAGATCTAGAAAAATTAAGTGCCTTTGTTCAACACTTAGCAAAGACTTTCAACCTTCCCACAAATGGCAAAGATAAATACTTGACTACACTTTTGTAGTTATCACCGTCAATTCGAGCTTTTTTCGACGTAAATGAGAATGTTTTCAGTTATCATGCAGACCAAAAAGAGTACTCCCAGTACTATTACAAATACCAGAAATATTAACAATTTTAGAATTTTCAACGATCAGTTTGGTTTTAGATAGAAGCATTCCACCATTCAACATTGTTATCATAGAACTGATTTCCTTAATAAATTATTAGGATATGTTGTTCTGGATGTCATCAAGGCTTCTGACAATGTGTGGCATCAAGGACTACTAATTAAATTCAAAGAATTTTTTCCTCGCTGATACCTTCTTCTCAGATCATTTTTGGCAAGCTCTTCTCAAGTGAGAATTCGTAGAGAATTTTTGAGTAGAGCAACTCAACTTTGATGTCCCTCACGGTAAAGTTGTTGAACCAGTTATTTATCTGGTTATACCACCTACATTCGCCAATAAGACTACAGTTCTCTCTTCTCATGATAGTGAAGAAACTGCAACCCAGCAGATACAAGAGCACATTGGCTTCCTTAACAAATCTATGTAAGTGAAAACAAGTCCCTCCAAGCCGCATTTACGATGCGACAACAATTTTACTCACCGGAACTCGTGAGCTTTCATGGTCCAAAGAAGTGAAATACCTAGAAATGCGTTTTGACCAACGATTCATTCGGAAAGTATATATTGCAAAGAAACAGCAGGAGGTGGATCTTAAATTTAAAAGACTTTACTGGTAACAAATCTTGTCTCTCAATTGAAAATAAACTATTGGTATATAGAACAGCTACCAAACCTATAAGGGATTGAACTGTGAATTCTTCAAATGTTTACATAGTGCGAATAGCGCAGCCTATAAATTTGCGTGGTATATGCCTAATTCAACGTCACATCAAGAGATGAAAGTACCATGTCAAAAAGGTTATCACCAAATGAGGCTAGACAAACCCCTAACAGATAATATTTACCAAAGGCGATATAAAACTTTAATAGGCAACCTTCAAACATGACTTACGATACTGCAACTAAGGTCATTGTATTTGAGCTTGAGCTTTTTACATGGTATGATTTAGGATTTGCTTATTTGCAGTGCTACTGAAACATCAAATAATTTAATTAATAGCTCTAATTAAGAATTTATTTTTATTTTGACTTCTTTAGTATTCAGTAACACATTCATCTTTAATTTTTGTCGAACACCTCACCAATCCCATATTTCTAAAAAAATGCACTCCAGAGCAGGAAAAATAATTTATAAGTTAATAAATTAACGAATTATTATATTTACTTTGAAATAGGTAATATTTGGAAAGGGAAAGGTCGATGACTTGCACAACTGGGTCAGTTATGAAGAAGAAATCGAATGGATGTCTCCGTATGACTTAGACTCCAGATTATTAAGAGAGCTTAGTTTTCAGGCTTAGACTTTGATTTCAACTTTGAGTCTGTTTTGTCCTTCGCTATAGCAATTGTTCAAAAGTTGCTTCAAGGTGATTTTGTCCAACGCAAACTGTTTTACGCAGGAATGCCTCTGATGATGTACTTGTTATAACGAATGATGGGGCACATTTCCATTTAGATAATTATGCCAGTAACCAAATTAGCATAGAGTCCACAAGAGTTACACCAGAGTCTTCCCCGCACTGCTAAGGTTATAATTTGGTGTGGGGTTTTAAAGGTAGAGATACTGGACTTCACTTTTTTAAAGAGGAAGGAATTACAGTCGCGGTAACTTTAATGTACTATGTCGACATGCTACGTAATTTTTTGTGTCTACAACTCCGACGTTTACCAGTCACCATGGAAAAAAATTTGGTTCCACAGTCCACACAGCTTCGACGCCAATTGCTAGACAATCTTGCGTTTTGGCTGCATCTTTCTTTACCGCTTCCCACCACCTTTTTCTTAATCTACTACTTCTTTTTCTTCCTTTTTGGTTTCTCCAACCTATATATTTTACCATCCTGTTGTTTGAGAATCTCTCTAGATGTCCTAACCACCAATCATTTTCGAGCTTTAATTATTTAAGCTGCACTCGGTTCATTATATAGTTCAAAAATATCAGCAATTTTTTTCTTCCAAATATTCTTCGCGGCATTTTTCTTTCCCAAACATCTAGACTCTCTTGAGCCTTCTTTGTCATAGCCCAGGTCTCGTTGCCATATATTACTGTTGGTTTTATAAGTACGTAATTTTGTATTCCGTGAGATAATTTTGATTCTATTACTCGATTTTGTTCTCCTGAACATCTATTACCCTTGACTATTCTTAAGCTTATTTCCATTTCTTCAGTACACGTACTCTTCTGCTTCTTCGAATTCAAACCCCTTTTTTTCAGTTTGCACTCTTAATTTTCTTTTTATGTTTGGCCCTTGTTTATTCTTGACCCATATATTTGCTCCTGCTGGCATTAATTTGCTGCATTTATCAGATTTTTTTAATATTTCCTCCAATTTACTTCTACTTCTAGCCAATAACAATACGAATGTCGTCAGCATATGTGAGGCACTGATGACTTTTATTAAAAAGTCTTCCACTTCTGTTTATCCGGCTTTTCGTAATTGTCACTTCCAATGTAACGTTGAACAACAGAGTAAACAAAGGGTCTTCTTTCTCAGTCCTCTTTTCACTTCACTATTCGATTTCCGTTTACCTTGACTACACATCAGCTGCCTTGTAACGTCATTTCCACCAGTGTTATTATTTTTCCGGAATTTTTACTAATAACGATGCTTCAGGGAGTTTTTTCTTAACGCTAATTTAAAATCTATAAATAACACGTTAGTCGGTACCCAATATTGTCAACCTAATAGCGTCAACGTGAACATTTGGTCCCTTGTAGATCTGTTCGTACGATATCCGATTGGTTCTATGTATATTTCCAACTTTTTTTTATCAGTGTTGCCAAAACACCCCCGTAATTCAAGTTTTCGGCACTATTCCATTCTCCCCTTGGCTTTTATTATTTTCTCTGTTTACATTTAAATGGTTCAGTAATTTCTTCTTCACCTACTTGATCCTGTTACTTTTTTTCCACCGTTCTTTTTCTTCTTCCTTCTCTTCGTTCGCATTTAACAACTCTTCTTTACATTTTTCATCCGTCCAATGGTTTTTTACACTTTTTATTTCTTGATATGTTGTTTGGGATAGCTTTTTTGATTGTCTTTTTTACGTTTCTCTTATTTTCTATATTTCTTTTATATGTTTGTGGTATTTCTGCATTTCAAGCTTCTTTATATTGTGTTTATTTTTCCTTTAGTTCTACCTCTCTTTCTTTTTGTTTTGGTTAGTTTTATTTTAGTTATTGTAAGAAAATGGCCTATATGTTCTGACATTTGCAATTCTTTTCGCTTTCTTTTTCTCCTTCAATTTGGTTAGTTTCAGTCCTTTTTGGTCCTTTCGCTTGAATGGCGTACTCTTAACTTTTATTTTTTGTTCTCGTGCAAATGCTATCAATCTTGGTCCGTTATCATTACTTTCTTCGGGTACCTATGTTGAAGACTTTTTCTAATAATTGGTTTTGTTGCTTCTTTCTTTACTACCTCGCTTGTTTATCTTGTGACTTATTTTATATTTCTTATTTTCATCTTTTCTTACTTCCTCTAATCAAAGTCCTTGTCCATTGCATTTCATTACCGTTTATTTTATCCTTTTCTGTTCTTTAGTTTTTGTAATTTTTATTCAGTGATCTTTTGCTAACAGATTGGTTACCTCTACTCGTGCTTCTATTTTTATTCCTACCCAACCCATACTCCCTTCTTGATCTAAATTTGTTACTCCATATGTCCTGTTGTTTATAATTAATTTGTTGAATCTTAGAAATGCTTTAAAACCTTCTTGTCTGACCTCTCATACTGTTAGCTCTTTTCATTCGTGTTGTATTTTTGCGGGTAGTCCTCTTTTGTCCGCCCTTTTAAATTTTGAATCTCTCAGAATTTTGTATTTGTATTGAGTCCTTAATTTAACTAGAATAGGTTTTGTTTTTCTTACTGATATTTCCCTACTATTCTTACTCCATCTAAGTTCTGTTCGTTATCTACTTCTACTCCAACCTTCTGCCATACCAGCATAAGTTTTTTTCTTCCTCATGTTCGTTTTCTTGAATTACTTTTAATATTAAATTTTCCTTCTGCTTTCTTGTTTTGGGTATTCTATTCTTTCCTGGCTCCTTACAATTTGGTTCTTCAATTTTTTATTTTTGCTTTTTAATTCCTTCGTTTCGCACATTGCAAGTTCGAATTTTCGATCTTTTCATATATTGTAAGAAACATTTTTTCATTTTTTTCCATTCTGTCTAGAGTTAAAGGCTTTCTCCCGGTTCGATACCAGCTTGCACTGTTCGGTTAACCTTGAAATAAAGTAGTATATCCATGAGGATTCTAGATCAATAGGTGATATATATGTAAAATATACTCCATATCCAATTTTACTTGGAGTAACAACTGCAATTGCAACTTAAAGCATCAACCCCAATAATAAATGGTCTCCTAACCGCCCACGACGGCACAAAGAAAAAGCCAATCAAACTCCGCGCACGAAACAAATCTGGCTGTCGAGGACGCAATTTGTCCAGATCGCAGCCTTATCCCGCGATAAAATTTGCTTTCGCAACCAAATCTTGTTTTCGGGCCGCAATCGCGCCCGGATTGCCGCTCGCTTCCGGCGGCTCCTCGTTATCCCGCGCGCCGCGGCGAAAATGCGTCGCGCGCCCGAACGAAATAATTTCGGGGCGCTGGGAGCAGCGACCTGCCGCGCGGCTCTGGGAACTTTTAATGAAATTTATTAAGTAGAATTAAGTCGGAATTAAGGCGCATTAGGCTGGAAGTCCTATTAGTTTATAGTTACCGGCAGGACCTGCGAGCTTCGCGCCTCCGCGAAGTTGGGCGCTTAGGCAGCGCAAACAAAAGTTCGCCGAGCGGGGCGCGCCCCTCGGATAATTAGCCGGAAAAGGCGAATTTGCAAGAACTTCTCATATCTTGCAGAAAATGGTCCTGTTTGAATTCGGGCTAATGAAAGGGCACGGGGCTCTAATTAACTTCGCAGGCTGAGCTCCGCGAAGCTATTAGCGATGCCGGGTCATTCTATAAGTGCTGCAGTATTTCGATTAGCCTAACGAAGGGGAAACAAGAGGATTTTTGATGCCACTGGTAGTACAAAGATTTTTTTTGCTCTCAATTCTTCCATGTTAGAAACGTATGGCAAAAGACCACTTAACATTTTTTAGCTTGGGATCAGCATTTAGCTTAGCCAAGGATTCTGCTGTTCTCATCATATTTTTACAGCACTTTTTGCAGTATTCTCGTTCCTTGTGCAAGTTCCTTGCTGGATAATTGCTGTATTATTTTGGACCCGTTATTGAGTTTCCATAAATGGTTTGCCTATTGTGAGTTAAAGATATGGATGGCTGTCTCTGTTTCCCTATCACATTATCTGCAACTCTGGGCTTCGTTACACAGTCCTATTTTGTTAAGATGTCCTCGGGGAAAACAATAATAGTTCGTAGCTAAGTCTTGCTTTGTACTAACAGTTCTTCAGTTCGTTTACGAGATAGCCTTTTTATGGAGGTTTTTCCATGTCTGTCTTGGTACATTTCCCAGTATTTCTTATGTTGTTTTCTGATTTTTTCTATTGCCCTACTTCTTATTGTACTCTTCAGGTACTCTTAGAGTAGATTCGGGGTTTCTATATGCAATTGATTATTCTTAGCTCATCAACGTTCTCGTTGAGCGCAATTCCACAGTGCCCTGGTACCCACAATAGAGTAAACTTGTTCTGGTCTGCCAAACCACTGAGTTCCTCGCGGGATTTCCATACCAGCCTGGATATTACCCTCAGGTTATTTAATGCTTTGAAGGATGCCTGAGTGTCCGTGAATATATTGATTCACCTATTTCGACAAGCCTTCAAATTATTTTACCCACACACTGCAGTATAGCTTGAAAACTTGATGTGTATTTTCCTAGTGAAAAACTGAACTGCACGTTTTCCTTTTCACAGTATATATCTACTTCTGTTTCAGATTCGGTTTTCGATCCATCTGTATATCAGATATTTGTTGTTGTTGCTTGTTCGGTTTGTAAATCATTTCGATCTATAATATTAACATCGAAATTTATGTTGAATGCAAATGTTAGTGTAATATGGTCTGTTGTCATACTTAGTATGCCTTCACCCGTATGTCCAATTTTCAGATGCCTCGTTTTTAAATGATCATTGCGAATGGATACGTTGCGCACTATATTGTATTCTGCTGTTCTATAAATGCACCTTAGTGTTTTTCTAAATCCAAACAAAGTTTGATTTACTCTTTATGACATCTCTATTCTTCTATACATGAGGACAATTCTAAAACTTTTACCTCCTGTTCTATGGGCGTGGTACTGTTGTTTATAGGCACATGAAATAGGTATCATATTTTCTAATTTATTAAGTCTTAAAATGCTACTACTAGGCAATACCCTACTGTAAGACCAAAGTGACAAATGGCAAATGACATGGATATTCGGTTGAAGGAATGGCTTAGGGTGATGCGTTCCTGTGGCAACGTCTGTATGGATGTCATGACCATCAAGTGGTGGACAAGAAAATCCAGACACAACAAATCTGCATTATTAGTCTTGATATGGTCGGCCCTTAACAACTCTTACCAATTTGTGCTAATCGTTGCAAGAAGCAGAAGGATATCGTTGGAACTGTTGCGATTTTCTAAAACAAACAGAAGCCTGTATTTTCTCTATCGAAATCTTATTTATTAAGTAAGTTATCACGAAGAAAATAAACCTATTAGTATTGTAGTCAAAATGCCGAAAGAAACTTTGCTGCACATAACAAACATTTGCAGCTGTTTTAATATGCTGTTACTTTAAACAGACAAGCGCTAAGAAACACCATCACTGCTATTGATCAATGTAATTGCCTCAAATTTGCAATATTTAAAGGAAAGGGTGAAAATAAACTTGGAAAATGTTAGGTGCTCCACCCCATAAGCTATAAATGACACAAGATCGAGTGACATAATTAAATAGCAGCAGAATTGATACTAAGAAGGATCGTATTAATAATTTCAACCACCACAATGATTGAAAAACGAACCAATTAAAGGGCCGACTCCATCTTTTAGAGGATGGTGTGCACATAACTTGTAAGCTTCTGAAAACTACGACAGCTTATCCAAATGGTCCTTGAATGGTCTCTTAGATAAAATTAGGTTCCAAAAGAAGCAACCCGCAACATCCTTACGAGGTACTACCATCATCCACATTTATTCAATCGAACGTTGACAAATGATAAAAGTTAGGTGGGGCACACCATTGATTCAAACAAGAGAGTTCCATGTTGTGTGACAAGACACTACTCTCAACAGCACATTAAAAGTTGCTTGCGAGAAAGAGATTGATGATCGTGGATGGTATCGTTTTCTGGAAACTGTTTTTTTTTCGAGTACCATGTTTTGAATTAAATACTCTCATGTATCATTGCCCACGATAACACTAGCCTAAAGAGTGGTTAGATGCATTACATCAAAACACGGATACAATCTACCTGATTTGTAGTCACGTAATTTTAATTTTTGGCCTTCTAAAGCATCAGTTAAATATTAAGAAAACTTTGAGAAGCTGAAATCTACAATGTGACGATGGAGTCGCATACGGTTTCTTTGACATGCATACTTTCTTAGCGTTGGAATGTATGTATCATGAATATAGTTTATCTTACGTTTTCTTCAAATTTTTCAAGAAACTTTTTCTTTTACAAGGACTTCAACCAATTTCTACCCATAAGTTCTATAGACAGAACCTCTCTCATTTCGTGTACTAGTGTACACAATATAAGAATTCCTATTCTTACGTCTAGAAGCCATCAAAAGAGTTATCCAGATATTGTGAGAAATTCAAGAGGACATTTGATTTGGATATTTGATTAGAGGTTTCTCTGGATGTTTTACTGGTTTCAGAGTAATATTCACCTTTGCTCTCTTAGTGAAAAGTATTCATCACTATTAATACACGCTTGCCCTTCTAGAAGAGAGAAAGCTTGGCATTATTTCTATATTCCAAGGTATATTTTTTATTTTTTTAGTGCGAGGACAAATTAAACATAAACCGAATAACATATTTTTTTCAACGGATAGGTAGTTGTTTGATCCCATTATTATAAAATGAAGGTTGTTGGGATATCAATCAACCGCGCAACATCATAGTCAAACTCTCTAATTATTTCTTTTAGTGACCCTAATACGACAAATCTAGACTGTAGGGAAAGTATTGTAGTGTATTCTTGAGCAAATCCTTAATTTTTTGTCAAGCCGACCTTTTGGATTACTTGAGCGACGGCCAACGATGCGAATATTCCCCTTGGTTACATTGGTCTTTATACCACGTGTACACGTAAATCTTTTGAACTTTCAAAATGTGCTTTAAGTTTTTTCAATATTTCAGACAATTTTGTGCCTTCTGTTGTAAGAAATTTGCTAATGATTGGATGTGCAAAAGACTAGAACACTTTTACTCTGATTTCGTGATACTGTGATGCGAGGTACCCTACGGAGGAATTTTCTTTAAGCAACCCTACCTGCAACACTCGTAAGTTGCACCCTCTTTATTTTGGCTTGTATTTGATTGGTGTTTCTTAGTTGCAGATCGTAATTTTCTGTATTTTTTTCTACTTTCATTGCAAACAATTGTTTTTATTGATTATCTTTACACCATCTCTATCACAAATCATTTGAGATCAAAAAATTTATTCTGAACAAATTAAACTCAAAAAGAATGAAAATAAATGTACGGTATTAAGGAAAAATAATACAGATGTTAACTTAAGTGTTGTGATAGCATACTATTGATTCTGATAAGATAAGCGTTGAGTTTCTAAATTTTTTATATTTATATGGTCGCATTATTGCATCTTATAGTGGTGGCAGACAAACTCGAGGCTTTTAAGATGTGGTTAATTAAACATATGCTTAGATCTCGTGAGTGGAGATAACAAACCAAGAAGTACTACAACGTATGAATTACAATGGAAAGCCCTTATCATCGACAAAAAGAAAGCCTATCTGGATTATCTCCTAAAAATTAAATGTACAGAATATCTTAGCTTGCAATAGATAAGAGATTGTCGGCAAAAAGGTATTTTTGGCGTCTTGGGCTGACAATTTTTAACCCAGGTTCTCTCAAATTTTTGCAAGGTCGGAACGTGGAACAATTTATTTACAAATGATAATAGGGTGATAAGTCCATGCAGTGACCTTACGAAAGTAAGATAGGCAAAATGATCCTGAAAATAGGCAACCAAACGTATGCTCAGAGCTCAGCCATGGCACATTTCACATCACCAGTATTTGTTTACTTTTTGTTCAAATACACAGTAGGTAGCAAAAAGTGAAGAGGTAGAAGAAAACATTCTGGTTAAAAAGTTAAGGCAATGGAGACGCAAGAATGATTTAAGGCAGCAGAAAAGAGAAACATTTGCTAATATAATCGCCATAGTTCTTGAATGACAACTTCTTTACACTATTTTTGTGCAAGAATAAACAAATTAGGAGCAGCACAAACTTACCAGTTGGCATGGTTAATAAGTCTTGGTCTATTTAATCAGAATTAGAAAAAAGTTATTAAGAAATTATTTGTTTCAAAACAAACTGAAAGACGAAAGAACCAAATAGTACAGTACCACAAAATTTTAAGTTACTTTTTTCCTCAATTTCTTAGTTTCTGTTCTCTTTATGGAGATGTTTTTTCTCTCTTCAGTTTTTTGATCTTTAATATTTATTCCTTCTTTTTGGTGCTTGGCTGCCTTTTAGTTGTTTAATTATATTGCAAAACTGCTTTTGGTTTTTATGCAGCTTTTTTCTATTTTTCCACCGAATTCTCTTTTATTTTGTTCAGTTTTAGTTTCTTCCAAACTTTCTTTTCCTTAATTTCTTAGTCTTCATTTTGTTATTTCATTTAGTTATTTTTGTTGCATACTTCTGTTGTCATTTTTATTAAAGTTTCTTTTGCTTAGTCTACTTAAGTTTTCTGTTAGTTTGTTTTTATGCTCCTTTTTTGTTTTCTAGTATGTTTCTTGTTTTTTCTTTTAGTAGTTTAATAGTGTTAATGTCTGTTATCACCAGTCTGTGTTTCGTATATCTAACACTTTCGAGATACTTACTGTAATCTATCACGCTCTGATATTCTAGTTTTTCAGCTTTATCTGTTATCTTATGTATCGTTTTGTGTTTAAAGCACGCGTTTTCTATCAGCAGTTGGTTTGATTAAGCTAACATCCTTTCGGCGTTTCCATTTGTATCTTCTGCCAGTTTATGCGCTCGTATTCCATGTTTGGTTTATGTTGTTTCCAACGTAGCCGGTTTCTCATAATAACTACATGACGCTTGGTATTTTACACCTTCTCTATGACTCTTTGTAGTTCTTAGTAAAATGTTTCTTTATCTTGTACACTGGCATTTTTGATGGGCATTAGTTGGTGGCTTTCCAGTTGGTTACTTTTGTTCTTATTTTTGTATTAAGTATTATGCTTACTCTCTCTGTTGTCCTATTTTCTACTGGTGTTCCTGCTCACCTGAGAGTGTACTTTTTGTTTATGTTTTTGAAGTCCTAATTTTTGTAGTTTATATTTTTCCATTTATTCTATTATCTCGTGTGCCTTTTCTGTAAGAGATGTGATGCTCTATGTTCCCAATCTTATCTTATTTCTCTGCTATCATTTTTAATTTAATCTTCCGATTTCAAGGCTCATTCTTACACTGAGCAAGTGATTAATTCAGCCGTAAGGACCCCATTATCTCGCAACAGGTCATACCTCCCGCTAAAGCTATGTTCCTTTTTTAGCAGGATGTACTCGACAGCTTTATGTCTAACACTCGTGCAGTTGGGATTGATATATTTGAATTCCAAAGTTTTGATAGGACTTTTTACATCTCTATCACTGATTTAGGGGAGAATGTCTTTAACTCACTTATGAATGCATTTGATATCACATATAGATTATTCTCTCCCCTTTAGCCCAAGTCCTCGTTTGCTCGTTTAATCCAATCTTAAATAATATTTCTCAACTTGACATGATCTGCAACGTGAAGGTGGTAAACAGTCCCTCTACACAAATTCGTTTGCTTTTGCTATTGTAATATTGTTGTAAGATCCCTTTTGAGAAAGACTGCGAGTCAGCTATTGTTTTCTTGTTCCGCCCTCTTCCACAGTAATCTGACTATTGAATTGATTATTTGTCCAGTTAATACAAATTTTTGTATCTTCTTTACCTACAAATATTTTTTCAGATGTTTACCATTATGCATCAAGAAATTTCGACTGAGACGCTGAATTTCGTAGAGCAAATGTAATTTTTAGTTGAAATACATTTTTTCTACAACATAATCACCGTTGACATTAACTGTTGCAAATGGGGAAATGTTGCATTTTGAAAAAAAAATTAATTTTAACTGCTAAGAAAGTCTTTGAAGGACCATATATGACTGTCTCTCGGTTAGCATAGTGCTGGTTTTGTATATGGTAGTTTAGGAAAGGACACAATCTGTTGACAGAAAGGTCAGGACAATAAAGCCGAGTAGCTCAGTTCCATTAATTTTTGTAAAAATGTCATCATGTTAAACACAATTTCAATGGGTTTCGTTCAACTTTTGTTTGTAATTTGTCTTTATCAGTGCTAGAGGTTGGCGGCCGTTCAGGGGCTTTATTTTTGAACTACCTGAAAATTGGCTTTTATTAGTTTAGCTGCATATTTACATTCTACTTTGACTAAAGTAATAAGTAAATTTGTTCTATTGTATATGGCGTGAAGGGTATGTAGTCATTATTATTTCCCCTAATAAAACATGGAAGTTGATCTTAGATCATGTATGCTAGTAAGTCCTGCGGCCATTGCTACTGTAATCTTATTTAGTTCCGAACTTGTTTTACTAGGTGATTTGCATGTCTCAGGAAATTTTTGTGGTGTGTGGTTGCGATTCTTTAAATTTTATTGATGATATATTCTATTTTCAAGTCTTTAGGTAGGATTTGATTGTTGATGGTGCGTCTGCCATCATTCCAAGTGTCTTTGATTGGAATCTTTGTAGTATTTTAGTATTTGATGGCTTTACACAACCCCAAAGTTGCACGGATAGGACCATGTGCAGTTATATATATTAAAATCTAAAAGCTGCGAACAATCTCTAAACAGTCAAGACATTTGTCTAACCTTAATTTCCAATTCCTTTTTTTGACCTTAATATGCGATCTCCAGGTGAGTTTTTGGTCTAGGAGTAACCCAAAGTATTTAACGAACCAGCTACTTCGAGTACTCAACTGGCACTCTTTACCACTGCGCCACCTTGTCTCGTTTATGGTAGCATTGCAACAAACTCGATCCCACTCTTGCTGCGGAAGTGTGGCCAAAAACCGACCAGCCAGAAAGTGGCCTTAACATGAATTATCGTAGAAAAGAAACCGCACAAAAAAAACTCCTCATCCTTAACTTTTTATCAAAATCCAGGATTTAAACCTGGGAATGTTTTCTTGTAAGTGTACTATTATAGGTAGTGGTTAGCAGTATTAAGGCTTTTTCTGAGAAGGTGATTCAGCACTTCATCTATCAAACCAAAGCTAGGAGTTCTATAAGATCTAATCCCGTTATTTTTTTTAATTCAACTGGCGAAAGGCTTTTACATGAAATGACAACTGACACAATGCTTTAGTGAAGGCAAAAATGCCTGAAATTGCGATAACAAGCTTTCTGAATTGTTTACTTGCTTTCCATATGGTATGGTCTTCGTTAGATAGATTTAGATAATGCCTAATTTTTTAAGTGTTTTTCTCAGTGCTTTGTACTCCTGGTGCATGAGGATGTTGTAGTGGGTTTTATCTTGACTGCTTCTGATTTTGTATCATCTACTTCTGGCCCTGGGTTTTTTAGCTACTACACTTGAAAGCAAGAAAATGTGTATCCACTCCGATAGCATTCCAAGTTAAGTGTACTACTTTGATTGGAATCGGACCTGTTCCGACAAAGTTATAGGCCTAAGAATATGTGTAACACAAAAGAGTTGGAAAGGAAAAGGTGATTATGGAGGGAAAAAAATTAAATTCTTAGTTGAAATTAATTTAATGAGTTTTTCAATACATGGTGTTGTCACCTGTACTTCTAATTGCATTTTCAAGCTTGAATCGGATGACTTTTCTTATGCTGTCTTGAGGGATTGCCTTCTACTCTTCAATCAATGCCGCCCTCAGTTCCATCACGTTCCTTGGTGCAAGATTTCCGGCCCGGACTATAATGGCCGAGGTCTCAATCGAGATGTTCGCGAGCAAATTCCGGTCACTTTTGCTTTTGGACTGCAGTCAACTTGGGACCCAAAGCTGTCTTTTTTGGGATCAGGTTGGCTGCCGTCAGTCTTCTTCCACTGTCCAAACGCTGGTGACCACACCTCTGACCGCATTCAGCTCCTGCTTGAGGTCAACGCCAGTCATATGTCGATTTCTGGGGTATATTGAGACGAAAAATAGATCGTTTCTCTCCGTTGTCACGCGCCTATGGCCACCTGTTTGGCGGCGTACGTAGCCACCTGTTTTCCGGTACCGACGCCATACTCTCGACATAGCTGATTGACTCAAATTCAATCGACTTGCTACGACCCTCTCTCAACAATGAAACTGCCTGGGGTGCTTTGACGGCTGTGGTATCAATTCTTTTTCTTGTCACTTACATCACTTACATCAACTTCGAATAAGTGATAGAGATGAATTAGCGGATTGCAAGCACACCGTAGACCGATTATAGTCGTCGCGGACGTGCGTTCCAATTACCAAGATTCGTAAAACCCTGTTCGTGGTGCATATTTTTTTGAATGCATCATCCGATTGATTCAATAGCAACAGTTAATGTTTTTATTTTCATTTTTCTTAGACTAAAATAGGAGATGAAAATGCGCGTGCAGCTAGTGAATCGCTTGTTTTACTCTCAAGTGTAGTTATCGTATATTTTGAGGCGCGTAATTAATTTAAGTTTGATAGACTGCATCTTATATTAATTTAGTCAGGTATTGGGTCGCTCTTTTATTCTATTAATGAGATTAGTATTTTCTCCCGAATAGGATTGGAAGAGATTTTACTGTCAGTGCAGAGTTTTACAGTGCTTTCTTATATCTGAAATTTAGATGCCAATATTGTACCGTTGGTCATCGCAAGTATCTTCGTTCAATACTTGATTCATTATCTTTCTACTGCTGACGCGTGTAATCTTTTTTTGAATTGAAAAAGAACTCGAATACTCTTTGTTGGGAGTATTTTGGAAGAAAAAAGGCTGAATTCCACAAAAATTACTGAATATTTATTCAACATTGCAGAGCAACGTCATAAACACAACGTAAATAAGATCCGTCATTTTATGTGAAACTACTTACAAGCTCCATCTATCGGACATGATATGTCACAATATTTTTACTTACCACCTTCCATTTATTAAATAAAGCGCAGTTGCTACACCCCTTTATGTGAAAATATGCTTGTACCACATTTGGAAGCAAACCTTTTTCTTTGAAGTGGGCGCTCGTAAGCCCTATATCAGTAATAAGAGTTGGAGTCGTGCGGCCAATGCAACCAATATGGTGCCTATCCAGATAATAACACTACTGGTTTAATTAAGTGCTTGGGCATGACAGTCTCACTTAATAACCCTAAAAGCGGGAGCTGCTGAAGCAGATAAAATCGAGCACCAAACAAAGGCAATTTTAATCGTTAATTTGGCCTGCATCCGCCCGCGACCGTGACCTAATCGCCGGATACGTTCGGCAGGATTTCCGGAAACACTTCCCGGATTATCCCTTTCTCCGCGCGGATTAATATCTATGCAAATTCCTCGAAATTCGCTAATAACGAAGCGCCGGAGGTGCTCGAGACGCACAAAGGGCGCCGCTCGGCGGCTGCGAGCGCCGGCTTTCTGCGAAGGCGGCGCCGGGGCGATATCGCGCGCGCGTTTTTGGCCGCTTATTAAAATAGCTGGGATTCCGCGGCGATGCGCGCATAATTGATAAAACACGGGCTCCTCGAACGGCCGCAAAACGGCTGGGGTTGTCGACTCGCCGAAACCGCTGCACTTATCTAGTATTCCCGTAAATGCGATGTGCGTTCAAGTTTTAAGGAAATGTTTTTGAATTTGTAATTTAGAAGGCCGAATTACTGCCACTGCAGTGAGTGTTGTTTGGTATACTTTAAATGGCGACGTTTAGTGTTCAAGAACAACATGTAATCATCTGTTTTTTCTCTTGCATGGTGAAAGCGTGGTTAAGGCGTTATGGGCGTTAAAAATGTTCATTTGTGGGT
Organism: Sinelater perroti; assembly: GCA_036346155.1. Lineage (NCBI taxonomy): Eukaryota > Metazoa > Arthropoda > Insecta > Coleoptera > Elateridae > Sinelater > Sinelater perroti. The sequence continues at coordinate 952,625 of JARFIY010000009.1, forward strand.
ACGAAAGTTTCAAGAAGATCGAGGGTTGTGTGCCGGACCGAAACCATGATTGCGCCAGTGGAGCAAGTTATTATAGAATTTTGCATTTTGCTTGATGACCTGAAAATGCGAAAAGTTTCTTTTAAGGTGGATCCCACGAATGCCGAGCGATAAATACAAGGCTACGGGGGTGGCAATATCTCAGGACATGTTGGCACGTGATCACGCAATGAAGGACACCCTCCGTGGCCGCTCATTTTCCAACCGACCCGTCTTTGCATCGACGATTTTCCAGTGTGCAAAATACCCCTGACGAAGTTTTTAAGCAATCATGGAATCATGACGACGACAGTGTGAAAAATGTGTACGTCTAGACCGAGATTACGTTGAAAAGTAACAAATTTCAACTTTCTTAGGCAAGTACTTTTTCAGAAAAAATTTGGAGACCTTAGAACTTGCTTTACACATCATAAAAATATCCGTAACTAACATATGGTTGTAATGATCAAGTATTAATGTTATAAGTTACTCAGTGTAACTTTTAAGACTCTCTATCCTCTTGAAATTAGCTGTACGTTTGTGTATCGAACTATAAAATTGTTTAATGAGACTGGAGGTGTCAAGGATCGCCCAAGATCTGGAAGACCACATTTAGTTTGGACTGTTCAGGCAGTCAAAGCAGTAAGTGCCCGAATTAAACGAAATCTCCTTCGCCGGGAGGTTATATCTGAGGAGATGCAAATTTCCAAAATTTCAATGTCTCGTGTTATTAAGCAAGACCTAGGACTAGCTGCTTACAAAACTTAAAGGAAGGTAGGAGAAAAAATACAAAGAGATTGTACAGTGGAGGAATCTTTTAACCAACAAAATGATATAATATACGCTAGGTCGTCCAAAGAAACATCTTAGCTAGTGTCAAATCTTCAGAGAGGGTATCATCCAGCAACTGTAATGGTTTGATGAGGAGTCTGTTACAATAGAGTAATTAGTGAAAAGGTAACTTTGGGATCACATGCTTCTTTGAAATGAGACTTGGATCTTTCAGCAAGACTCCGCATCCTCTCACAAAGCACGGTCAATTCAAACTTGGTCGACCAACACTGTGCCTCATTTTCTAACAGTAGAGGATTGGCTTTTTGGTAGTTTAGATCTCAGTCCATTAGACAAATATCTATTACAAACTATTGACAGTTCTAGAAGGAGAGTATAGTTTGCCCAAAAAGATATTTTAATATTGATTCTGGGTCCTGACGGCTGCAGTCAATACTTTTCCAATTGGTATAGTATATGCAGCCAGAGATGAGTGGTTCGACGCCTTGAAGTTTGTGTAGATGCCAAGAGAGACCATTTCAAATAAATCCATTATAATTATACTTATTAATAACCATTTAATGAATCCTGGAAGTATTATGGAAAAACAGTTAATCGTTTACTGTGTAAAAGTATTTATGGGCAAACTACGTACATTACTGCTCATGGAAGTATGGACACATTATTAAAATTCAGTTATCCAGTAAATAACTATACTTTTCTCAATAAATTTTGTTTTGTTTAACCCTTTACCATTCCCTTAGACAATATTATATTTAATGAAAATAATTAGTCTCTTGTAGATTTTTTCTAAACATTTGTTTTGTCGAAAACTATACTAAAAGAATTATAATGCTTTTCTAGGCTTGAACTATCACTTAACACTTCTAATCTTTCTGTCTCTATCCCTTCTTTTAGATGTTGTGCCGCTTACTCGGGGTTTTTTACGCTTCATTTTGAATTTTTGCATGTTAAGCCTCTTTTCCTAGAAACTCGTTCAACCACTTTCACTTTACATCGAGAAAGGCTCTCGGTTTGTAACATCGCGATAACATTAAGGGTTTGTGCTTCGACTATGAATCTTACATTATAACACTACAGAGAGGCAGGAAGACTTAGGAATGGGCTTCACCTTGGGCCATCACAAGTAGCATGCAATGCAGAGGATCATTTCATCAGACTAATGAGTAAGCGAAATAGAGGATTAACTGCCCCAGATATTTCTGGGGACATAAATAAAAATTCAACGGAAAACGCCATACCATCTGGGTTGCGATTAATCAAGAAGGGATTCGAGATGACGCAAGACAACGATCCAAAATTCAAAACTTTAGAGGACTATCTAGCAAACTAAGAAGAACAAAAAAAAGGTTCAAAATGATGAAATGGAAACCACAGAGTCTAGACCTCAACCCTATAGAGTTGCTCTGGGATAAGTTGGATAGAACAATAAGAAAGGAGTGTTCGGTGTCCAAAAAGCATTTTTGGTGTATTGTTTAAGGTGCCTGGAGCGATTTATCACTTGAGAAATCAAAAAAAATTAATCGACAGAATGCTTAAAATCGTGCAAGCGGTATTAAATACAAGGAGCGTTTTTTATGAAACAAATGTTTAATATTCAAGTAATTTTTTTCAGTGTTTATGTTGACTTTTGCTTGTTTTTATGTGATATGTAATACTATATTATATAAAAAATTATTGCCTTTGTTAAAACGTATAAATTAATTTTTTATTTTGTGTCCGTATTTCTATGAGCGTTCTGGATGCTGGAGAGTTGATTGCGTTTTAATCCTTTATTATACCGGCCCGGCGCGGCCGCAGCGCAACGAGTGAGTGAGTCTGTCACCTGCGGCGACGCCGCCACGCCGCGACGTCTTGACAATTTAAATTAACAGCGACACGCTTGAGCCGGGCGCTTTCATTACGGGCGCGATTATTTATAAAGGGATTTGCGCGGGCGTGAAGTACCAAGTTGTTTTTTAAAAGCTCCGCTTGTTGGGGCGATGGGGGCGAGCTTTGTTTAATTTCGCTTCGGTGTACGCATCAAGTTTGCTCGTTGGCTTTTAAAATAAAAAATAAACTTCGTGGTAATCCTCACGTTCGCGCCAGTTCCGTAACCTCCCAATGTATTTTTGACGCCACCCTTATAAAAATTCCTCTACTGATTGTTGCTTTCAAGTTGTCATTTGCCCTAACTTTATCTGAATTTGGGAGGGGGTGGCTTGAAAAAGAAATACATGTCCGTTACAACATGGCGTCTTTTTGTGCAGATCATAGTAGTATTGTGTGCTATTCTGTTAAGAAATTAATGAAAACAAGACTTTTGTCATTTCAAAAAACAGTTGTAAGGATTTTCCCCTCAGATAGAGTTGTTTTGAATTTTTGGGTATGTTTCTCGTTCGTTTGCGACTCATAGAACGGCTCCATTGGACTAAAGAACGCAATTTTAGAGCCACTCCTCATCATTCGTCTTCTTCCTCTTTGGAATGAGCAAGGAGCTATAGAGCTATCAAGCAGGCATTCTTGGATACTCTCTCTTCTAATCCTCTTTTATGCATAGCTTCGTCCACTTCGTCCCTCCAGGAACTCCAGTCTCCCTCGCTGTCTTTTCCACGACTTTATTTGTCCATGTTTTCTCGTCTCCGCACGTGGCCACACCATAACAGTCTTTTATCTTCTATAAACTTAGTTATGTGTGTTTCAACTTACATTCTTCTTCTAATCTCCTCATTTGTTATTCTATCCATCTTAGTCAGACCACAGCATCTTCTCCAGTATTTCATTTCAGTTGCCTGTGTTTTTTATTAAGCTTGTTCTTTTCCTATTTTTCCTCGTATTCTTTTAGCTTGTTTCTGATCATTCTACTATAAATGTATCCATTGGGACTCCTTCTTGTAGAGGTGTAAATTATCCTGCCAGCATCTTCAAACATTAAGATGCTTAAGTCTAACGTTGTAACCCTCTTTTTGGGTGGGGTGGGGGGGTTTATATATTCAGCCGTCCACTTTGGATCAGCCACCTACTGTAGCTCAGACGTTATTTTTTCTGTTGATTCGCGAGAAGTATTTGATTTTTCTTCTACACGTCATATCTGGAAGGTATTACCCGCCTCAATATCTGGAGACGCTCCCTTTAGGGGTTACAGGCTCCTCGAGGGTTGCCAATCATCAAATATCGATTTTCCACTATAACTTCGCTGTTGTGAGTGCTATAAACTTGCATTATATTTTCAATACTATTTTATGCTATTGAAACACCCGGTTTCTCGATGAGGTGTCTCTACGAAGTAATTTACGTAGTCTAGACATAGTGTCGCTTGCTTTAACATTTCCCCACATTAGAAAAATTATCATAACACATCACGTAATAACACTTTGTATTGGTTGCTCAGTTATAATGATTATTACTGAAAAACAATATATAGAAATGATCATCCGTGTTAAACTAATACGCCCACCATTCAATCGCCACATTTCAATATTGCTATATGGGTAGTTAGAGAAAAAGTCTCGCTTAAGTTTAGATGTCGACAAAAAATATTCTAGCGCGTAATTTAAACATTTTCATCCATTTTTTTTGTCTTTATGTTTGTTTACCGTTTCCAATTTATTTGACGCATCAATGCATATAGGTAAGATATAAGAAATATGGGGGTCGTTTTCACTGTTCAAAGCATTATGCAAAGTCTTGTGGTAAAATCAAAAACAAGTAACTCGTCGTACGGGCTTGAATTGCATCAACAGTTTGGATTATTTTCTCTTTCAAAGGCGATTTAAATTTTGGGATTTGATGTTTTGACAGCAATCCCTGAATCGTTTGCACTACGCCTTTATTTTACTTAACTCATAGCATTGTTGTCGAATTAGATGCAGATTTTCTGCTTTACTCGCTCAGTCGTGTCAATGCAACGATTATGCACCACATGTGCTCACTTACCGGCGTCTAACCCCCATCTGACCCAATCGGTGAAACCGTTCTCGTTTACGCATGCGCACTATAATGCACTCTCATCGGCCTATCGATTCGTAACTCAAATTTATCACGAGTACATTTATATTAAAGCTTTTTTAGAGCTGGCAAATCGTGAAATAGATGAACAGATAGATACATTCTTATTTACATAAATAGGATTCGTCGAATAAATAAACCCATAGACGCAAATACTGAAAAATAGATGGATGGACGAATAAAGAACACAGTCTGTTGTTTCCTTACAATCAAGGAACTAGGTCTACCATTAAAGAAACCCTTCAGCCAGTAATAAATTGCACTTTCCTTCTTATTTTTTTGTTCTAAAACAAAAACTTTGCTTTTCGTAGCTGATCTATTTCTCCACGGCCGAGTTATCAAAAGTGAATGTAATTTGATATTCTAAAACTAGGTGAAGACTGTTCTGCTAATGATTAAACGCCATATTCTTTAATTGAGTAGAAGGCAAATAAGCTAATTTATAAAAAGTATGTACAGCATTCAAAAATTATTGGCACTTTCCCTCGAATTCCAGTTATGTCACACATTGAAAAAGATGAAAAAGCGTCTATAAAGACTATATTATACTACAAGGTGAAGTTACTGGAACATAGAAAAGGGAAGGTAGTGGAATTATTTACGCAATGGTAGACAAAGTAGAAAATCATGGAAGTAGACAATCATAGGCAACAATGAAGGGCAAGGTTTCTTTGAAGGGTGAGAGTAACTGCATACACTCGCAGAATTCTGTTTTGCTGGATATCCGGATTCAAAGGAGGCTAGGACCATCCGCATCTTGCGTGTACCCCAATTTGCATATCACCATTCGTAAGGGCTTGAAGATGGTGAAAGCATGTGCACAGTTTTTTTCCCCGCACCCTAAATGCTCAGCAAGGATATATAGAAGTATGGAGGAACAGTTGCTATAGATGTACAGCGTAAATTCGGAGACCTTTTCTAAATGTCTGGTCACAACAGGGGAATTGTGGTTTTTCTTACAAGAGATACCAGAAAAGAAACCCCCAATCTATAGAGTGGCAGTATATTTGATGCATACACCACTGCCAGGGCTTGAACGGAACGTTTGACCCAATGAAAGCAGCGGTGCGCGGTATGAAGTTCCCCAACGAGTTTCAGTCAGCTGTCCACCAGAAGTACCGCGATTCGTTTTTATTGTTTATCACTGGATACTTAGTCTTATGAGCTGCAACTTTATTTTGATAGACAAGAAGAAGGTTTAGAGCCAGGTTAAGTAAGTAGGGAGGGTCTATGATTACCCCCATATTATTCTTAATTTTGCAACAACGCCCAGCATTTAGTGATTTCTAACAAACTCCATAACTGGCTGAAATCAGGCCAAAGACCTCAACGATTTCTTTTACAGAAGTCTGTAGATTTTTCAACGGATTCTTGAGATTTCATTATTTTAGAAATCAAAATTACCTCTTTCAAAAAACAACAATGGAGATGATTTGTCCAGAAGTCGTGAAAGACTTCTGTTAGAATACGTTTCAATTTGTCAGTCATCTTCTTCTGGATATTATCTAAAGTAATCTTTCAAATCGTTTTTGAAAAGAAATTATAGGGACTGCATTAATGTTTTTTTTCTACCGATAATTTGCTAGTCCACACTTTTTCCATACCCAAATCCTGTATTAAAATTTGATGGACGACAAACCGGATCAAATTTAACTCAACGTCAATCAGCAGTTTAATATTACAAGTCTCTATACCTTTTGCCGTTTTTGAGATTGATGGTCTTTCGCCCAAAATACGTCTTCCACTTTTCTTTGGATTTCTGAAAAGGCTTTGTATCAGCTGAAAATTTGTGCCCTGGGTAAGGAATATTCTCTCTCTGTAAGCTCTTTAAATCATTAACGTTTTTACAACTTCTCTTCGGACGTCGTTGACATTCGCTGATAATCAAGCAAAATTTGAGAATCTTAATGCGATAGGACAAAACACAAATATTAAAGTTTAATTTCTAGAAGTTTATGGTCATGGTGAAGAAGATATGACCCATAAATTATTAAAAATTATAATTGAAGCGTCCGGCTTCAGAAAAGGCATGGTGTTTGATATTTCTGAACAAAGAAAAATCATTTGCATCATCAATTTGCCATTAAAAAACTGGTAATACTTTCTGTTGAACTACTATTTGGATTGGGAAGTGTTTCGCAAGACCACCAATGAGATCGGACGCATTGGTTGATGCCAGACTTGTTTGGCTCTCTAGCATGAGATTTGCCCTCTGCAAAATTTGAAGAAATTTTGGAAAAAGTTGAACCCCTCTCTCTTATCTCTGGTGAGCTCATATTTGAAAGTCAGAAGCTCACAAAGAACGACATTTTTAAATGTTCCAGACGATTGTAGTTCGAAAGAATTTATTTATCACACAATTAAAAATGAAAATAATAAAAAATATTTGTAAATGAAATATAAAAGTACAAGGCTCATTATATTTTCATATGAAACCTCAAATTGCACTTTACATAACACATAATATGTTACCTAAGTTTAGGTTTCAGTTGATTCGGTTCTACATACTGAACTTCAAAGTGCTAGAAGATCTGTCTGGTGTCTCTTCTGTCTCCATCTGAAGGTGGTATTGAAAGCGGATGCGTTTCTGAACGGTCTTATGTCCAGATTTAAAATCTTGGTCCAGGGCTTTTTACCTAAAAGGGTGATCATGTGTTACCCTTTTGGGTCAAGTTTTACATTTACTACTCGCCAGGTTTTCGTACAAAGGCCTAAGTTTTGAAATTCATTAAGATTTTTTTATGGTTCCTTTCGGAATCCATGTTGTAGCTATGACTACTTTGGGTGCGTCCTTGGCGTCAATAACGTCAGTTCCCATCCTTCCAAGAGGTGCTTTCTCCAATCCCAGTCTCCAATGGGGCAATCAAAGCATGACGCGTGCCGTAGTTCCAAAAATATTGGTTAAGGGTCTCCTCTTCTCTATAATCCATTTTATAGATCGAAGCGACCATAATTATATTTGCTTGATTTTTATTTCTGGCCGTTTTAGTGAAGGTCTTTGGTAAGATGGTCAGCTCAACATCACTCAATGTTTTAGCTATAAGATAGAGAGAACTATCTACTTCCTTGCTTTTCTTAGTAGTGCGCATATTTTTGGAGTACTGCTATCAGATCAGTTTCTCTTGTCTTTTAGCTAGTCCCGGCTGTTTTAGGGGAGGGGAAAGTTTCACTGAGACCAGTAATTTTTACGCCACTTGCTTTTTTAATTTTTGCCGTACAACGCCAGAAAGCTGTTTTTTTGTGTCGCTAGAGTGTCCGCACTGTTGTGTAACAGTGTTTTACTTGTTGTAGGTTATGTTGTGCTATGTATATCCGTAAAGGTCTCACAAGTACAAGATAAGTGAGGTTACTACACCTAGAGCTCTCTATAGAAGTACCAGGCTATATACAACAGGGTGTGCATGGTGCCTTGAGGTTGGCCGCTTGGGACTGATTGCTTCTTAGTCATGTATCTCTTCGGTGTGCACAATACCACTGGAATTCGGGGAGGATATGTTATACTGATGCTTCGTTTACGCCGTCCAGGTTAAACCAACCCCCCAACATACATACTCACGCTACTCGTTTGTAAGACATGTTCACTGTCAATGAGGGAGGATGCAAGGTTTGATAGCTACGCTCATCAAGTGTTTGCAATAGACAGCGCCGTTATACTTTCCCTTGCTGCACGCCCTTAGTCACGACACGACAGCTGAGTCAAGGATTGTCCTGTCCACAGGGAAGTTTTTGTCTAGGACATATTGTAGATTTTAAGCTACTCAATCCTTTGATACAATTATCTATTCATATACACTGGGTATTCTCTCATCTGCAATCTGGAGACACGCTCGATAGGTACCACCCTCGAGTTTCTTTGGTATTCGCTTTACAAAGCGCACTACATTAAGTTTCAATTTTGTATCACCACTCTTGCAAGTTCTCTGAATTCACTTTCAGCTCCCATCATATTTTTAAGATCTGGTGGAAATACTAAATGATCGCCAAATTGTCGAATCTGATGGAAATTCTTCTTAGCGACCCGCTAGACACTAATTGGACGCCGCTTTGTCATTTTAGTTAGTTGTGATAGTTTCTCAATTAATTTATCACAATTGTTGACCTAAATTGTAATCAAATCAATGCATTAGCTGATTTTTTTGAAATCTACACGTTCTGAATTGTTGGATCAATCAACCGCCTTTTCTTTAAACGCTGCTTTATTTTACACCATATTCATACTACCGATACATTAACCTATAGGCATAGTTGCTGAATGTTAAATATCTCATGACTTGGGGTATCGTCACGCTATCATTTCTGGGGAACATGAAAGCGTAATCACAACACTGAAATTATGCCCTTTCTTCTATCTAAGATTGATACAACTATGTCCCTAATCTCTATTGACTTTGATTTTTCAAAATTTTTGAAATCTAATTTTTTGATAGTTACACTGTGAAATGAAAGCTGAGGGTACTTTAAATTTCTTTTTTCTCTGAGAGTTATTTTAAGATAACTAATGAAGCCGTTAGGGGTAAATTTTAGTTCTTTACCTAGGAAGGAAATAAAGTTTATTAGCTATAAACTTTTAGAATTCGAACATCAATTTGCTTATTGCGGTACCTACTATATATCTAGTTACCATGTTATCGAACTTTTAAGTAATTCAACCACGTAAACGAGATTTGAACCATCTATTGGAGTGGGCGTATAATTGTTCAGATATTTTGCACTTGACTTAAGCTGGTAATTTTAATATGGAAGTTTCATTACAGATACAGACCTCATGGTTGGCGAAAATCCGCGATATACCATTCGTGAATAAAACATTCTCTGGACGATACACACATAATACTTGGTTACGCCAATTAGTTGAAGGAGGACAAGCTTCTTAACCTCTTTAAAAAAAATGAATTGTTGGGATGAGGTTTGGATCTTCTATGAGAATGTTAACCATTATTTTGGTCCAACGATAAGAAACCGTTAACGGTAACTGGACTCGGCCGTCACACGAACAAGCTTTTAATATCTCTTTGGAGAGATTGTTTCCAAATCGGACAAATTGAAGGAACAATTAGCACAAAACGACCACAATTAAGGAATAGACGAATTGTGTCAGTTTGTAGCGCTATGAAGTCTTTGGCCGATATAAATAAATTAACATTTCACTTGGAAATTCTACCTTGCCCTTCGTACTCTTTGACTATTTTCTTATGTTTTTTTCATTAAAAAGTTAACTTTACAATGAAAAGTTTAGTTCAGTAAATGCATTTAGAACGGAGCATAAAAGTTCTGGGCAGATGGCATTGCGCGTTGGACAAAGATAATAAAGTGAATGAATCGCATACAATTCGGGAAATGGTTGCTCCTTTTCTTAGAGATCATGTATCTCGTAGTCAATTTTTGAAACAGAAACGGATAGGTTAGCATCTGCGTTTGTTGAATTTGGTACACCCGCAGCACATTCCTCAAAGGCTACATTGTCAAATTGATCCAAAATTCCATCAAACCTTCCACTTTCCAAATTCTCAATCATTCTTTTTGGTGTTTTTGCTAAGCAACGAAATTAAATCCCAAATATGTCGTCATAGAACTAAGCGACCAGTGATATACTTATAACAAGACGATGTCGCCGTTAATATTTATTCTAACTTTTAGTTTTGCCCAATTCCTATTTAAATTCAGTCCTTAAGAACAGCAGGACATTTATTGGTAGACCATCTTAAACAACTTCGGATGTCTCAAACATACCTATATAATTCAACATTTGGAACCAATAAAATTTCAATTAACTATTCCGTGCAAAGTAGTCTTGCAATTTTCCTCCTTTAATGGCATTCAAAGCAGTGCGTTTATCAGCGGCCTTTATCAACATTAAAAATGAGCGCTGCAGCGCCCGCAAACGCTCGCGCGCAACCGGAACGAATCTCTAATTGCGTACACACAGGCGGCAAGCTTCCGCCCCGTAGATTAATTTTCGCCAGATGGCGGGCAAGCAAACAGTGCCATAGAACGCGCGATCCGCGAGCACGCAACCTTTGCTTCGCGGAACGGAAGCCCGGAAAGGCTGATGGAACGGCACGAACCGCCCTGGGTGCTTGTTTGTCGTAATTCCCGATAACTATCAATATATAATATTATGATTAAATCTACCCTTATGTATGCCTGTGTTGTTCGGGAGTTTGCAGCAAAAACTCTAAGCAGTCCAGAACTAGACTTTCAAAGCCATTTTTGGCACTCCATGATTCGTAAAGAACACAGGAATATATCTTGCAACGCAATACTCAATCGCGTTTCAACGTCTATGACCAGAAAAATCTATGAAATGTAAAGAACAGTCTGCCACACACACTTGAAGATTTTGATTTTCTCGTAAGGTGGCACAGGAGACCTCTAATACAGACATTAAGTTTGTTGTTTCGACAATTCAACAAATGAAATTCTAAAACGCAAAAAACGACAAGAGGGCAAAGATTTTAATTTGTCTTTTTTACGATAAACCAAAAAAAGTTCAAAAAATTTGTCTTAAGATAAAAATTAATACACCGATTAGATGTGCATCCATTTGCTCCGATAAATTGCTAAGCAACTAAATTAAATCCCAAATATGTCGTCATAGAACTAAGCGACCAGTGATATACTTATAACAAGACGATGTCGCCGTTAATATTTATTCTAACTTTTAGTTTTGCCAAATTCCTATTTAAATTCAGTCACTTAAGAACAGCAGGACATTTTTAAGTAGTAGACCATCTTAAACAACTTCGGATGTCTCAAACATACCTATACAATTCAACATTTGGAACCAATAAAATTTCAATTAACTATTCCGTGCAAAGTAATCTTGCAATTTTCCTCCTTTAATGGCATTCAAAGCAGTGCGTTTATCAGCGGCCTTTATCAACATTAAAAATGAGCGCGACGCCGCAGCGTGCGCCCAACCCGGAACGAATCTCCTAATTAGCTGTACACACAGGCGGCAAGCTTCCGCCCCCGTAGATTAATTTTCGCCAGATGGCGGGCAAGCAAACAGTGCCAAAGAACGCGCGATCCGCGAGCACGCAACCTTTGCTTCGCGGAACGGAAGCCCGGAAAGGCTGATGGAACGGCACGAACCGCCCTGGGTGCTTGTTTGTCGAGTAATTCCCTCCGCTCTGACTTAAGCGCCAGGTCTGAAATTATTTATTTTCTTTCGGGGTTGACTCAAAACTTAATTAAACTTACTCGGGGCTGCATCTGTCCTTTTAGGCGAATTAGCCACTCGGCGGATTGCTATTTTAGCTTAAAGTTTCCAACCGGAGCTTGGGAGTAAACTCAAAATTACCATTAAAAAACATAAGATTTCTAAACTGCTTTTCGGCGTAGTTTTATCTCTTGCCTGGGTTGTACAGGCTGAACACAGTATTTCCTTGATTAGGAACAAATATAACTTAAAAACTATACCTGGTACCTTTATCTACGGTTTTCATAGATGGACCTCGTTCTAGGTACTACTTCATGATATGTATTCACTTTTTTTTTATTTAGTGCTTCTACAGGTTCTCTTATTCAGACCTTCAAAATTTCAACGCCAGAAAATGAACTTTTGTTTTTTTGCACTTCCCTTTCTCTCTTAAAAATTAAATTTAAGATATGTGGTACACCTTCTGACATAGCATTAAGTCATCCCATCCAATCCATGCGTTTCAAAATATTTCATTCAAGAAGTTGTCTTAGTGGAGTGGTGCTATTGGAAAGACTGGTCTAAAAACCTTAAGCCTGTTCCAAATTGAATTTTGGACTGTTTCCCATATTAGCCTTTCGATCTCCCAAATCCGAACATTACATCTGCTTACTTTTCTGAGGATGATAAAGTCTGTCTTATAATGAAAACATGTTTGGTTCAGTTAACTGTTGTGTTGATCAATTTATTATGTGGAAAATCATTGTCTAATTCTGAAGCTTCTACGGTTTTATATTTGGTATAGGTGGAATTGTGACCGCTTATTCCAAGTTTTCGGGAGGTACTACAACGTTACCTGCAAGAAAATAGAATTTTGTGAATCGAGCTTTCAGTGTCAACTTTAATTTTTCCATCCAAGACAGTTTCTACTTCACGATTGTTTACTATTAAGGGGAGTCTTTTCACTCATCTTGTATAACTAATGATAACTTCAATAATGTAGTCATCCTTTACTTCATAGGCATCGGAAGAAAGATTATTTACAACTTGACTAAAGCCTTTGAGTTTCTTGTATGTACAATATGTTGATTTCTGTTTTGAATTATGTTAAGGTTTTATTTTTAAAGTGAAATATAGGGGAACACAAAAGGCTTCAAGGGCCGTTGGCTAAGGCAACGATCTTTTCCAATTCTTCCCGTCTCTTGTTAATTCCTCCAAATTTTCTGTTATTCCCATTTCTAGTAGGCCACCTATGATTTCTTTCAACCATCTCCTAGGTGGCCTCCCTCTTTTATTTCATTCTTTCGCTTCTCCCCCATTATTTTTTTGGAGATTCTAATGTGGTTAATTTTTGACAGGTGTCTTAACTATCTCAATCTTCCTTGTTTAACAATTTTTGTAGAGATTTTATAGTTCTTAATTCGCTCTCCTTCTCCACGTATATTCTTCGTTCCCATTTTTCTACCCGCTCTTTTACTTTGTCCATCAACACCTATATTTCGGAACCGTACGTAACAACCGGCTTTATTATTGCTTCGTACATCCGCACTTTAGCTGCCTACGATACTTTTTTTGTCCCTTCTTTTCTGTCCATAGGTATGTAAATCCACTTTCTAAAAACCATGTTCAGTGTTTTGCTGGTTGCTTGAAATTCTTATGGTTCTATCAATTATAGTACTGTTGCTGTCATTTGGTATTACATACTTGTCTTTTGTTGGTTAATTAACTTCTAGGCCAAACTATCTTGCTTCCATGACTATCTTTAAAAAGTCTCTTTTTAGCTCTTCTTACGCATACGCTAGTAGCTGATAAGAGCCCTTGAGGATACTTGGATCTACCTTGACCTTTGCTTTTCTTAAGATTACCTCCAGAACCATATTAAATAGAGTTGGGGTCACCTTGTCAAAACTTTTTTTTATTTTAAAATTACCGGAGGTGAGTTCTATTCTTACTTTGCTTTCAGCTTCTGCCAGATATTCTTACTAACTGGACTACCGGAATTTGTAGTTCTTCCAGAGCGGTGCACAGCTGTTGTCGTTGTATACATGTATAAATCTGTTTAAAATCTATGAAGAGGGTGTGTATTTGTATTTTTTTGTATCCTTCTTTTTCTTTTCTTTCTTTTTTAACGTAAATATCTGATCGGTGACTGATCTTTGTGGTCCAAAACCGATCTAATATTTCCTTGTCTTTTGTTTTGAGATGTTCTTCAGCATCTTGTTTATTAACGTAGCCAATATTTTGTATGTGACATTCAGTAGTGAAACAGGTCTTTGGGCACAAATAAGTTAGCCATATTTGAGTTACCAATTCTTTTATTTTTTACTGTCAGTTTCCCCATACTTTAATAGTTCTGATTGGATCTCATCAGTTCGTGAGTTCCTGTTGTTATTTAGTTGGTTAACAATTTTTTGAACATTCGTTACTGTGGGTATGTGGTCTTTTCTATTTGTTGTATTGCAGCGCTATCTTCTTCTATTTATATGTCGTCTCTAATATCCATTTAATGCGTTTGCACTCCTTGTTTATTCCTGCACATAATGATTCGTGAGTGATATCCGTTTTTATTTTCGTTAACACGTTTACAGAACATTCTCATTATTCCTCTGTTAAAACCTTCTTCCGCATCCTTAATTTGTTTAAGGTTCATGACTTTTTTCTGTCTGGTTAGTTTCTTCACCTCTCTTATCTTTTCTTTAAACTGTTTTTACTGTCCATCATCTTTTGACTTAGCATCTTCAGTTTTGATTTTTTTAATTCCTCTAAAGCCATCTTCTTCACCCTGTGTATTGAGCATAGGCCTTTTATTGCTTAGCCACGCTTGGGCGTTGAGTGGATAAGGTAGAATGTATTTTTACGACCGCCAAAGGTGTTTGTATGACGGCCGTCTTATAGTTAACGTCAAACCATTTATTGCTCTGCTCCCTTGTTGGGCTTTGTTGAAATACCTTTGCTGTTGTTTGTTTTACTTTATTTTTTAGGTTTTCCCATTCCTTGTCAATATTATTCTCACTTACTAGCCTGGTTAGTTCTTTCTCTATTTCCTTTCTTTAATCCGATCTGGTTTTTTATCCTTTAACTCTTTCCTTTTTTCTCGTATGCGTCATTTTCAACACATTTTGTACCTTGCGCTCCTTCTAGGTTGTCATTTTAAAATAAGTTTTTGTTCCTTTCAGCATGCTTTTGCTTTTCATGATAGCTTGTTTAGTTGCTCAGTTTAACTATAGTTATTGGCATTTACCGAAGGTTTTTAACTGTGTAAGCGTTCTTGATTGCAGCCTCCACTTTGACCCGTTCCTGCAGGAATTGCTTGACTTCATTTTTTTTATCTGCTGTATCAAATGTTCGCCCTTTGATCACCCCATTATATTTTTTCCCTTCTTTTCATATGCTTTCAGCTTTTCCTCTGGTCTTTCCATTCTTTTTGCTTTCTGTATAGCTTCTCATTTAACTTAATTAACTCTTAGTTGTTTTATCTCGTTTATTTTCTGTTCTCTTCCAATTTCTTTGTTGGAGATTTTACAACAGACGATAATCCAAAATGTGGTAGAGCTGTAGTAATCAATCAATATGGTGGAACTAAAAGACAACCACTACAAACAGAGAAACATTATTGTACTTTTAATGGAGGATAACGAACAGTCGAATGGTGGACTAAATGAGTCAAAATGTCAAAATAAGGAGTAGCGGCATTGGATGTTTGAAGTTTGTGATCACTAATATATTGCAGCTTTCAGATGACATTATTTGTAATTATAGACCCATAACGGTTCGAAAATTGACCTGAGAAATGTGTATTAGTTAGACAGTTGTCAATTTGAAATTGTTCGAGCGTTACGATACTGAGAATAGGATTGCCACGCACAACGATACATAGATTTGCCATATTGTGCTTAAGACGAAGATTAACGCATATAATAGCACCTTTCACAGTCAATGCCTTTCCTACAAAAATAATAGTGACAACTCTGGCTTACTTTTCACAAGGTCCCGAAACAATTTCGAAACAAATTAGACACAACAGGGACTTTAGAAAACTTTTACTCCTTTACAACAATACTTGCCCGCACAAAGATTTAAGGGAAACCCACACGAGCGCTAAATTCCATCCATCTCACAGCCCAAATTTTGCTATTTCATATTTTTATCCGTTCATTCCAATGAAGAGAACACAGCGTGGAACAAGGTTTAAAGAAAGCTTCATTAAAGTTGTCAAGGGAAACAAAATGAGTTCTTATACAAGGACAGCATACCTATAAGCATTTGTTTGCGATGACACGAGACCGTATAAATAGATGAAGAATATGTACTTTTTGAACTCTTAGTACATTTCTATTAGTATTTTCACTTGTCATTTGCCAGTTGCCTTTCATCTAACTTTAAGGAATCTATTGTGCATAAGGCTGTACCACTGATGGTTCATGATGATCCGCCCCTTGATGCTTCCATTTAATTTCGGATTAAGTTTCTGATTACAACACACCTCTTGTGGCATCTATCAAGTTTTACCTACTATATTGATTTTTTGTAATTTGGAAGCCGGACTCTGCAGTTGAGAATAGGTTCCAACTCAATGATTCATGTCAAAATTATGTTCTTGTAGTTTCTTAGTCCAAATGCCAATTTGAGGCGGTCATTTTAAACCATCATGATTATCGTCAGCATACATTTTTTACCTTAAAGATACTTATAAAAGTTTACAATAACATTTACAACCACTAAGAACTTTCTTTATGTGTGTTGTATTTAAAATTCAGCAGCAAGAACCATTGTATTATGAAGTTCTGAGCAGAGACGCTCGAGCCCAAATAAAAGCCTCCCCAACGGCAATCCCCGCGGAAAACGGGGTGGGCGAAAGTGAAAGCCGCCGCATGTCATCAGCGCGGGCGGCCACAGCTTAATTTTCATAAAAGTCTCCTGCATTGTGAACAGATTTTCCTCCGTCACACGCAGATTGTTCCTGACGTTAATCGGGGGCCGCGCGCCGTAGCAACCGGCAACAATTTGCGTGTACCTGCAGGCCCGATTTCGCGCATGAGGGGGTGCGCTCGCAGGGTTCACGCACCCCCGCTCGTAATGTATGGATGCTCGCCCGCGCCCGCGGAGCGTGCATCGCCGGGCACGACAGGGAAAATATTTGCAAAACTTCGGGCCCGGGCCCGGCCAACTTGAAAACCGACAGCTCCGGGCGTGGGGCGAAAGCTGAAGAAGAGCTTTGGGTTCACTGCCCCACTGATCAATGTTTTTATACAGCCTGAAATGTTTTTGAACAAAACTTTTGAATAAAGTTTTGAAATGGGCGTGAAGTGAACGCAAACAGTACCAAAATAGACGAACATAAATGCAGTACTCATCCTTTGGGGGCAGTTGGCTGTCTGAAAGAGTTTATTTATATGTAGATGGATTCTTTCTCAACCTGCAAAGGTGGATCCACTCCCCCAACAAGAATGTTTTGGAAGCGTGGAATATTTCTCACATTTTGTGAGCGAATGTTGTTCATTGCTTACCTTGTCATACTTCTTAATTAATGAATTCTAAAATGAATTCAAACATATAAACTGTCTAAAAATATTTTGTTGATACCTAGATTAGTTGAATTTAAACCAGATTTATTGTTCTGCTGCCTATATGATAACATCAGAACGTTGCAAGTGAATTAGGATTTATATATGTAGGCTACTTTGACTTACATGATCACCTTTTCAATATTTTATTTGTAGCAAAATGTCCAAACGATGCCGATAATTATTCAATACGTTGTTGAAAGACCAAGCATTTTAATAAGGCGTTTGCTCTAGGACGAATTGAGGTGAAAATGTAAAGCGCCTTATTAAGAGCAATCGATAGCTATAATTGACAAAATACGCGTGAAAGTAGGTATTAGTCACGGTAGCGATCGGATAATGATCGAATTTTTGCATTGGATACTGACATATGACAAAGCCGGAGTCCATCAGGATGCCTTTGAGTTTAAATCAGTAAATAAGGAGTTGCAAACTATAGACAAACGAAACTACTTGCAAAAAAGGTCCTTGCAACCACAATTTAGAATTGCAGAGGCATAATTTCCATTGATTAACTGGTGAAGGTAAAAACCGTCTATGGCAGGCAAACAGTCGTTTCATATTCTCAAAAAGGTGGTGAACTATGCGAATATTCTTATTAGTCACGCTAATCCCCGATAAGTTGGCGAGCTTTATTTTCTCAGGTGCTTCTGGTCCTTCCAAAATCTGTTTATCTGCACTTGAATATTTTAAGAGTATTGTCGCGGAACTGCGCCTTAAGTCTTCTCAAAGTTCCGGACGGTTTCATGTCCTCTGTCGTGATAAACTTGATAGTAATCAGTTGCGCAACAGACGAAGGTATCTGTCACTTTATAAGCTTTATGAGCTTCCTCGCATCTTATTATGGTGAAACTCTAACGCTCTGAGTGGAGGCATGGTCTTCGAACTGAGAGGCCGAGTCTCTCATATGTTTGATGCAGGTCAATGTGGCAAGTACCACGCTTCTACGACTGCACCTAAACCACTTTAGAACCCGTATATACAAGAATTCAACTGTCGGCCTTTTGAAGCAGCGTCTGCGTCGACCATTTACCATAGACAACCGCAGTAAACAGATAATCTTCTTAAACAGTTACTTGTTTAAGTCTCTCATCCACATATATTTCCTTTTTCTCTTCTATTTTCCCTCCTATTTTTCCTCTTGAATCTTCTTCAAGGAAATATGCGATAGTCTTTTATCTTCAGAAATATTACAATCCACTAATTTAGCTTGTAGTAATGTAGCTGATAATTCAAAAACCAACTCTTGTAGATATACATATTTAGATGAAGTACTGGTATATGTATAATGGTTTGTTAATAATATCCTTCTGTCGAAGTTTTCGGCCCACAACACAACAATATTACTACAAAACACTAATCGATTAGAGGCTGGTTTAACTTCTATGGCTAAACATATTACAATATGGTGATTCCCAACATGTGAATCACCATATTGTAATATTTTATAAGATAGATTTAACTGAAACTAGAACTTGACGTGTCAACCAAGATGGTATTTTAGTTGGTGGTCCTAATTAATAATCCTGTGGTATCATCTGGAAAGAACTTTTCACTTAATTTGAATGTTCAATTAAATTATCAACCAACTAGAATAAAATTTTCGGTTTTTACCTAGAGGAAATGGAAATACCTTGTAAAGGTCAAAAATAAAACTCCACCTTCTGATAAACCTTCTGTCAGTTCTGAATTATAGCAGAAATTCTATTCTCAGTTGCGCTGGTTTATTATTAACACCGTACAGCTCCTACGCAAAGAGAATCATAGCATTGATTTTCAGAGAACAATTGTGTTTATGAAAACAGAAATCTTTTTCACTCTTATTTAATCCGTCCAAATCTATCAAGCTTACATTCTATGATATAGGTGCGGTTATAAACAATTTTATCTCATTCTCGGTTTTTTTTTTTTTTCAACTACTGCACCGAAAGTTTAGGTTTATTGTGCCACACGAACTAATTTACTTTGTCAGACCTTTATCGCTAAAAAAGTTTAGGAAACAGTTGATGGCCGCAACTACCATTTTATTTTATTTTACATATTGAGCCCATAATTAATCTTTGGGCCGCGGGAAATAGGCATAAGACTTGTAGTGCAGTCTCTTCTCCTTCTGCTTTGCACAGCCCGCAACTTGGATCATTAACAATAATGTTAAGATGAGTTCTAAAGCTACAGTGACCAGTTATATGTGCTCCTTAGTCGTTTCCTGCTTTTTAGTTTTAGTATTTTATCATTGTGCCAGCGTGGTCTGATGGTTGAGGGACGGGCTGCGATTCTGACGGACCCGGGTTCAATTCCCGGTGCTCTCTAATGCCTGGCGGGTGGCCTACTCTGTCACTAAAAATAATTGAGTACCTGCGTTCATTCGAACAAGGGGTAATAATGGCGGTCGTCTAAGGCGCTGTGCTTCCACATCGCCCCGCATCAAAGATGGAACGCGACGACCAGGCAGAAAAAGCGAACGTATGAGAGCCTTAACCTCTCAGTTCGCAGGCCGTGGTCCCACGCGGGGCGTAGAGCCTTGCCATTATTATTATTATTATTATTATTATTTTGTCCATAGTTGTTCACAATAGTTTTTATGTTTTGTCCCTTCAGTAGGATCTCTGGTAGGTTTGGAAACTATAAGTTTTTGCTCAGATGCTGATCTCACTAGTTGGCCAGCTCTTCATATTCTGGAAAATGATTCTCAGTCAATGTTTCAGTACAATTAAGCACGGCTTTAGAGTATATTTTTGTATTTTCTAAAACCTTTTAATTCAGCTTGAGAGACTGAGGTGAGTTGACCGAGATTCACACTAATTTAATTCCCTGTTCTTGCCCCACACATCCCAAAGCTGTATTCTGTTTTTTAACCATCTGTAGGCCATATTTCGTTTTCGTTCTTTGTCATTTCTGTTGGGTATTAATACCCTGAGAGATTTGTGGCGCTTACTGGCACCTGAGCGCGCCGACGACATTGGGGTGGTACGATGGAGCGAGGTGCTGTCTAGACGGCAGCTGTAGACTCCCTGCCAACGAGTTCACGAGTTTATTGGCCTATCTCCTTCCTGTGGCATGGCTACACGTCGAAACTCTATCGAACTTCCGGGTCTCATCGATCGATCAGGGGAGCGGTAATTGTATCCCGAAAATAAAGAATTCAGCCAAGATTCTGTTTGTTCGTCATCCCCAAGCAACATCCCTCACAGGTTTCCTGAGGTCCCAAACTGCGTTGATTGCATTGGATTGCATGTTGATAATGGAGTTTTTTCCAGAGTATTGAAAATTTTGACTTTCCGATGATTACTTATTTTTCTTCTGTACGCTGCTACCAATGTTTGAGATTCCACTAAGTGAAATAGAGGAAGATGTGTACTGCTTCGATCTAAGTTATAGACATAGAAAACATCATCTCAATAACGCAGGAAAACCTTTGTTTTTTTTTAGTTTGTTTATTAACCCTTTATTTCTGGCACAGGATGAAGATATATTATATCCAATTGTTGTTATAACTAAATCATTTTTAGTTTTAAACCCCAAATTTTGCCTACTATTTTTTTATTAGCCCACAAAATTCTTGCGAATTTGTTAATAATTTTTTTTGAAATGGGGATTAAAAGTCAGTTTGGTGTACAAGGTAACGCCTTTGTATTTGAAGGTTTCTTCTTAATGTGAATGCGATGGTCGAAGCCTTGTTCTGATTAAGCGAGTCCTTCTTTCAAACCCGACCATATGGTTTTAGGGGTCGTTATATCATCAGCATACTAATTACTGAGCTCCAAAGGAGGCACTACATTTTTTTCCCCACTAATCCTTTATTGGGAAGAAGTGAAAACATTTTATTGGAGACATTCTTCTTTAATGTTTGTGTATTTTTGCCATCACAGTTTCCGTAAACCTACTGTAAACCATTCTTTTCGTGTAGCACGCCACTATTCGAGGACAGTCAAAAATAAAGTATCGACACGGTGTGTCCGAGAGCTGCAGGATGTGTCATGCCTTGTAATGTTGAAGGCGCTTTTAAATTTTCCTTGGTGGTGTTGCTGATTACGTCAACGGAGTCGGTTCAGTGATTTACAGTACCCCTCACCAGGAGGGCAGCCAATTGTTTGTTTTAGAATAAACAATCAAGGCCTTGGTTTTCTATAATAAGTGCTTCAAATTTGCTACCATTCTATAGACTGAAGTTTCTTTTCCGGTGTCTTTACTAGCTGAGTTTATTCCTAGTATTCTACACATGAAAATAATTGATTTCTAAAATAACAAATCTCTCTCTCTCTCTCTCTCTCTCTCTCTCTCTCTCTCTCTCTCTCTCTCTCTCTCTACTATTACTGAATGCGGAATATAATACCACCCTTTTCGTTCTATTGCATAAACCCTCAGAAATCGATAACCGTGTGTAGGTTAATGAAGTCTGTAAGGTATTTTGGCTTCCTAGAGTTCAGGTGATTTTTCTTCTATCTAATAGCATATGTCTTAGAGTATGATAGATATAATTTTTGTAAATTATAATACCAAAAATAGGACATTGGAAGAAGTCGTTTTGCATACAGTCTAGGACCCAGGAAAAAGTATTCGTTAAGCCTGTATAAGATGTTAAGGTGTTATTAATGATTGAATGAATGAATTATTTATTCGGACAGCGTTGGATTTCTCTGCAGCACAGTGACAAATATAATAAGTTGTCGCTTGTTTGAACACGAGGAACCACGGAACAAATATGTAACAAATAATTTAACGGCTTCGAAAAGGAAAGATCTGAAAGTACACTTGTTGTTCTGGAGCATTTTGTTTTATTTTTTATTAGAAAAAATCTAGCGGTTATCAAATTGATGTCTTATAAAACTATAGCTGTCGAATAAGAATGCCTGGTCAGAGACAGACAAAACATTGAACTTTCTACGGTATAGCCTTAATAGGTTGAGGACATAAAGCTTGTGCAGACATTACCAAGAGAAGAAAAAGTTCCGGTACACACTCTCTGTTGTCGAGACGTTTTTAACATTAAATACGAAAAATTCAAACAGCGGGATTAAATAATCATTGGAAGATTAAATACTGGAAAAGGTGAGCTATAGATGTTCATTATAGGAGCATAACAAACTAATTGGATTCAAAGTTTTCCATAATCTAACCGATTAGATCTTCAAAGTGGACAAATGGGTCTAACGGAACGGTGTTACCGATCCGATTTTACCTTACCTGTTGTACTATTAGCTGATCAAAGAACTAAACAAAAAAAAACTCGTTGCGAGTGTTTTTTCTCGGGTTTTGATTTACTAGATCCTTTAAATGATGTGACCCACTTGTAAAAAATGTTTTCATTGCTATTATAGATTGTGTATCTTGACTTTTCTAGATAAGTTTTAATTTGTTTCTAACGGCTAAAGATACGCAGGGCTTGGCGTTAGCGTGTACGAAAACAACGCGTTGTTTATTTGTTCATTCTGGTCATTTTAAAATTATATTTAGTTACATTATTGGTTTAATCTTGTGGAAGCACTATATAATAAATGGAACCTATCCAATCTCACCCAAATAGAACGGGTCTTGCTACTGTTACAAGCTTTTTATCGCTGAACCAACAACATTTACGGTTAACATTCTCATAGAAGATTCAAGTTTTACGCCCTGTAATTATCTTCTCTCTTTTTGCTGAAGAAGCCAAAATCACACTTGAAAATCTAGGAAAAAAATAAGAAGTTACCCTCTGTCACTTGATATGGAACCCACTCTTCACAACAATTGACATAACCAAACTTTGGAAGATAATTATATATTGTTGTTCAGGAAATATTTAGCTTAATGGTGGTAACTGTGGTTTTCAGCTTCAAAATTGAAAATACCAACCCTGAATCCTAAACCAGGTATAAATTGTCTGAACATTTGGAGCACCTCTCCCATAAGGGATACAAGTCTCGTTTGCAGCATAGTTGGTACTTTTTTGAAACAAGACATTACTTGTTGCAAATGCTTGCTTTGATTTTCAATGTGAACGAAAAGTACCCTATGATAGTTACCCTATGATGATAAAACAGCTACGTACAGGTCGCTAAAGAAACCTTTGAAACAACTTTATACGCCAAAATTAGTAATATTTATGTTATAATATATATTACGATATATACAAATTAAGCATTTTATTAAAAAACGCAGAAACGTAAACATTTTTTAACAAAAAGATCGGCCTGCTAAACGGCCACGCATTTTTTAGAGCACAAATGCAAATTGGACGTCGCACGAATTTGGGCAAATCTGGAAGGAGCGAAATGACGGGGAGCGGAATAAATTATTCCATTAGCGTTTGTTTAAAGTGCACGTTACAAACACCGTAATAATTTACGTGCGCTGCCAGCGGAAACGAAAATTGTTTCGCAAATTTGCAAAAAACAGCACAAATGGCTCTCATTTCCCGGGTAACGCATAACAATGCTCGTGCAAGGTTTGTGCGCGCAGTTATTTACAACATTGCGTAGGCAGCGTTTTGTTTAAAGGCTGCCATTGATTTGTTTAAGATAAGCACACAAGATGGTTTTGCAGCAACAAGTTCTTGACATGAAATCTTTATGATATTTAGTATCCAACATTTCATTAAAAGAATTATTTAGTTACCAAAGTGAGTTTACAAAAACTCCCTGAATAGCTTTGGAATTGTTTAAATTTATAATAAATGAAAAAGAAAATGTATAGCAAACACCTACAATTTGTATGTCAAGAAAGTGACCGCCGTCATTTGTTAAGGCACTGCAGCACCATCTATGTTAATTCCTTTAAATCTTTATTTCGTGTTTCTCTGCGCAGTATATAGTTTGTCGGCACATTATGATGTTGATGTCAATGAATTCGTTATCTTTAGGATGAGTTCAATATTCCTAAAACAATACGAGACAGTGTTTTTAGTGAATCATGCGAAAGGGCCGAAACTGACGTATAAAGTGGCTGCAAAATATATATGGAAGTTGGTTAAGAAGTGGTAAAGAAGGATCAAGCTTTTTTGAAAACAAGGCCTTTCGCTGGGCGGTGTCCAAACAAAACTCTGAAAAAAAGGAATTCTAGCCTCTCGAAGTGCTATTCAAATTCGGTTGCGTGAAAAGAGCGTTTCTTTTCGATCAAATATGAAGAAACCTTTATTATCAGAAAAGCACATGGTAAGAAAAAATTAGATTTAGGTTGGGACAATCTTGCCTTCACAAATGCGTCTTCTTTTTGGGTATGGTCTTCTTTATTAAAATCGTGGTCGGCAAAGAATAATAAGATTCTTCAAGTCATGATTTGGGAACCTTTCTGTATATGCAATTGTTCTGTTTTTTCCGGGCAATTTCAACGCCTAGAAAGTGTGCACTATTTACCAGAAATCTTAGGTGCTTGCAAGAAGACCCTAAACCGCAGCCAACGGTACAGTGTGTTCAAAGAGCAAAATAATGTCATTACGATGGAATGGTTGGGAATGAACCTAGATGTTAGTCCATTGAAAACGTGTGGTTCTACGTGAAAAAAGATGGAAGTACACACGGTGCACTTGTGGCTGAAATATCAGTGGGCAGTTTAATGTTCTGTGAACCATACCACGCCTAACTTAATGAAAAGATATAGATTATTGTTAGCAGTGAATCGGGTTATCACATAATTTAATAGAGGCAATAAAGAATCAACACTGCTAAAACCTAGTTTCTTAGGACCCTCGGAACGAACAAAACTAGCAATGGTGGAATAAGCTGAAAAGAGCCCCCGCGAACTGGCGTAGGTGTAAGGGAAAAGCAGGAGCATAACGTCACCAAGATCAAATTCTTTTTAAAGAAAAAATCGAGAAAGATTGGCATCAGAAATGCGTTTCTGCCAATTTAGTGATAATTGTTAAACCTGGGTGTCTATTGAATGATAAATACATCGAAATTTTGAATGAAGGATCTGCCTTCAATAATATAATTCTCGTTAAGAGAGATATTGTTTCCATGGAGTTCACCGTCCTTTTCCATTGAGCGAATACGACTATCACGTGGAAAGAGGAAGAATAAATTCGATTGTTGCCATAGTTGGAGCAATCTTCAGGTATGGCACATTATTCAAAAAAAAAACATGACCAAAATACCACAAAAGTTTATCAAAGAAGCTAAGCTAATGACAGTGGTGATAGAAGAAAAGCAGAAAATACCTCAGATAGTTACAGAAGATTTGATCGATATCATATCCCGAAGATTGAAAGAGTGTCTGACCATAAAGGAGGATTAGATCAGTTTTAGGTTTTAATTCAATTTGTGGAATAAACTACCGAACACGGGACATTTCACGTATCCGCGTCATGAGCTTGGTTAACGATTCGAAACGCCCAAACCCACATGTTCGAAATTGGTCGATTATCTCAAGATTCCCTTCAGAATAGACCAGTAATTTTCAACAGTACCCAGCCATTTAGTGAGTTTAACTTTCTAAGACTCTTAAGTCATTATGAAGTTATCATTCAGTTGTGTCTTTTGAATAGAGGCACGTTGTTAGATGGTGGATTAGTGTCCAGTTCACTCTCTGCAGAAGTGATTAATGGAGTGCCGATCAGACTGCGAGTAGACAACTAATTCTTATAGATATATTTTTTTAAATTTATATTTAAAGACTTCATGAACATTTTAAAGATTTGCTACTAGGAATGTAATTAATATTCTTGGAGCGGTAGGTTTGATCATTGGGCCTTGAAATTCTATGGTCCTGCTCTGACTTGGACTTTCTGTACAAATATCAAGAAGCGTTTTTATTTGTTCAGCAACTTATTCTTTGCCTGTGTGCTTTGAGAGTCCTCTTCGTCACTTTCTATTATATTTGTCCAAACTTCCTGATTTCTTTTTAACATACGGATATTCTGTTAAATTCTGAATAAGATCTCCGACAGCAGACTTAGACAACATTATTTTTTTTGCAATTTGAGTAATTTTTTAATCAGTGTATTCTTTGTCTACTTAAATACCAAATGTTAGTCATCTGATACAGAAGTTATTTAGATATAATTATAATGAACACTAATTGAATTCTGTAAAGTTCAACTTTTAGTCAGATAACTGTAAAATAAGAAATAAGACAATAGAAGACAGTTACGAGAAAGAATTCTGGTAATGTACAGACTGTAACAAAGATTAAAAGCATCAAATAGCTCAACAATATATTAGCTCCCGCATACACCCAACTTTCTAATTTTTAGATTTTTCCTTTCTTATTCAGGCCAACTTTTACTATATCACATCTGGTTTGCTCAATATCTTATTTCCAGGTCTGTCAATTTATTTACATTGCACTAATGACCATCCCACTTACTAGTCAAGTAAAATAGGTAGTCACTGTAAAATATAGTAGAATATTATTCTCTTGTGGAAATCAAGCCGGTAGAAAGGAAAAAACAATAAAATTTAAATAGATGTAGAAGAGGAAAAATACAAAAATAAATTGTGCAACAGAAACTTTAAAATAGCAAAACTTGATAGCAGAGTAAGGAAGAGAGCGGCGCAACTTCCAAGAATAATGAACGTTTGAATAACCAAAAAACAGGAACACAAGGCAGAAATCAGTTGCACGGAATATGCATAAATACATACGACGATACATTTCAAAACAAACAATCCGCACACCAAATACGTGTAAAATAGAAAGAAGAAAAATATCATTGGAATAGCAGCAATATCAGAATGAAAAATGAAAGAAATAAAATGCCCAGAAAAAACAGATATTTATATAATAAAATATTTTATAAGAGAAATGGAAAATAAAAGGATACTGACAGCATCTGGAAAAACAAAAAAATATAAGTACAAACGAGATAATATCAAATAATAATAAATTTTGAGGTGTAGGTAGAAATTTTATAACGATAGCTCTCAAGACTTTACAGAAGTAGAGCGAACAGATAGTAGAAATAGAAATAAAACAAACCAAAGGGAAACTAATATATACAAAAAATATATTTAACATCATAATAACAATAAAAAGAAGCATGAGAAAATAAACATAATTAAATATTGTAAATAAATATTTGATTTCTTTAAAAGAAAAAGAAAAGGAGAGACAAAAATAAAGAAATAAATGTAGAGAGACCACACTAAACACACAAAGAACTAACGGGAATGGCTTCAAGAAAAGGGATCGCACGTATTGTACAAATGAGAGATAAAATAAAATGAAGTGTGTTGTTTGTATATAGAAAGAAAAGACTAGAAAGTAAGTCTATAATAAAAAAATGGGAAGGTAGCATAATATTACTAGACGATGAAAACGGAAGAATGGAAGATATATAGAATAAGACCAGATATCGTACAAATATCTAAAAATGAATAAAAAGACAATATTAAAATGAGTAGATAAAAATCATAGAATAATAAACGTGCGAGAAGCAAGACCAAAATTGGATTCTGATTCAAAAGGAACAGGACCGCGTTTCTAACTTTTTATAAAACGGCAATTCTCCATAAGAAACTTTTTAAATTGTCTTATACTTTTTTATATTATATTTGCTTTGTCTTGTATGTTTTTCATCTTATGTTTATTAATGTATTTCTTGATTCTCTTTCTTTCCTATTATTTTCTCTTTTCGTTTTCTCTCTTCTCTTTTAAATCGGTTGGTCATATTTTTTTCTCTTTGCGTTTCACTTATTTCTTTACACTCCTTTACGAGTGTAGTTTTCTATTTTTTGCATTACTTTTTATCTTTTATTTCTATTTATCTCAGATAGTTCTAAAATTTAAATGAGTAGGCAATAGATTTATTTTTTTATTATCATTTTATTTTTATCCCCTAGAGACATCGATGAATTATTTTCCTTTGCCCTTTTAACTTTTTGTGTACACTTACTTGATATATGCAGCACTTTTTCGTATTACTGCTTTTAAGTTTGATTTCTTCTTGAGCTCCCCATGGATGTTTCTTTTTTTACATGACCACAACTTATATCACTGAATTAAGGGTTTCATATAGCAATTTTTACAAAGTTTCACTTCCACTATATTTATTTTACTGTTGAATTATTTTGAATCGCAAGTAGTACTAACGCTAGCAGCTAGGTGATGAGAAGGTTACCTCATGGTGCAACATTTTGAGGGATTTAAGTTGGTGCAGAGTAGTAGATTGACTTTGGCGGTGCACTTCTTGATGACTCCAAGGTATCCTGATTTTACCGTCAACAACAATATTTAACCTATAACTAAACTTCACCAATACAAATTTAATTTTTATACAAGTTTATGATTAGGGAGCTAATTCTTACCATCTTTTTCCTTTTGAATATAGCGAAAGGACTAGAAGACACCTGCGACCAGCAAAGTTTTTAGATTTGGTCTACTTTTGCTTCATACGAAAAGTCATAGTCAACAATATTTTATTAAAATCTACAAACTGATTCCTAACAAACTTTTAAAATCCTTTGAGCGTCTTTCCTATGGTGATTTTTTTCATTATTATGGGGAGATGTTAGGGCGATAATTGTATGAGAAAAATGTTTTAGTAGGGCATAGATATCCCATGAAGGTAAAAATCATTTTGCCTTTTACAAGTTCTGTTTTTAGGGTTACTAGACTCTACCATCTTGTGTGAGTAATTAGTAGGAACAATATTAAATAATTCCATTATCATAAAATTAAGTACACATTCACCAAGTGTGTATATAACCAAAATTTTCAAAGGTGCAGGGATGTTGAAGTGGACGGTTCATATGTGACTGCGAGTGCACGTAGTCCATTCCAATGGGCATAGTAAAGCCTACAGTTTGGAGAAAAACTTTATCGTCATTGAAAGGACTTGTAGTTTTTTCTTGGCCATCTCTTTATAGTCATCAACTAGCTTTATCTATCACTCTCTAAGGGACACTTCTGATGAAGTTTAGGCGAAATTTACCTTAACATAAGTTAATGAAGGATAGTAGATAAAGATAGATGTTAAGAATTTCTAAGCTCAGGCTCTAAGCTCAAACGAGGGAGATAGGGATAATTATTTTTAAAGCAACCTGTGAAGTTGTTTAACACAATATTATATAAGGCGAAGAATAAAATTCGAAAATCAATAGAATTAGCAAGCCATGCAACTAGTATGCGATTAAAAGCCCAAGTAAGCTTACAGAGAGGACTAAAAATAAAATAGAGAATAACAAGGTTGTGTCTGAGATTGAAATGCGCTCCCAGTACGTGTTTTACGTAAAGGAAAGGTAGTGAATCACTCGTACAGTGCTGTGAGTGCAAATGCGGACAAAGCGGGAAACCACGGAAGGAGGCAGCGATGCATGGAGTAATTTCTTTGGAGGTTAGTAGTCGCGTGTGTCTCAAGTAGCCTGGGATGGAAAGGATTGGAGAGATCAGGGAAAGATCCTGCTGGTACATTGGCTACTTCTTATAAAAGCATTACCAATGAGCGGTACTGCAAGTTATTGAAGCTTTACGAAAACTGTCGGGATGACGGTAAAATCGTAGAGACATTAAAGGGGGATGCTTCTGATAAAATATGTACTCATTTCTTCGTAATAAAAGTTTAGAAACGAAAAAACAATTGACATTTTGAACGTCCTAGGTAGGTAAGCAGTAGGTAAAAGATAGGTAAAAGTGGGTAAGAGACAGGTGAGAAGTAGGTAAATGGTAGGTAAGAGGTCGGTAAGAGGTGGGTAAGAGGTAGGTAAGAAGTAATAAATTCTAAATTGATGTCCAAATGTGAAGTCAAATTGTATATATGTGAATATGAAAAATAATTACATACCCCTACAACCAAATCACAAATAAGGCAATGAATATCGATTGATAAAATTTTCGATCGCCCTGTAAAACAGAGAGTTAGTGAAAGCGGATGCTATCAGGAGCAAAATAAAACGAAAAATCCTGTAACTGTAAGCACACAGAGGGCTAAAAAAAGTTTGGACCGTGAGGACATGCAAATTGTTCGGTTAATGTGTATAGTCTAAACTTGTAAACGTTCCTTTAAGCTCGAACTGATAATAGTCTCCGGAACTTTCGCATACTTAAAAGTTCCACTATTGCCAGGCTACGGGCGAACTCAAATCGCCCGACGCCGTTCGGCGGCAGGTAAACTTCTGCCTGTTATCATCCAAGTTTTCCGCCTCCCGGAAGCCGAAAACTCGCGCCGCGCCATCTCCGGGCGCAGCGGCGCGCGGATCAGGTCTCCGCGATTTTTCCAAGTCCGCCGCCCGGCAAAGTTCCCCGCATTATGTAAAGCACCTGGCGAATTTGTCGGCGGCCAATGATGCATGCGACGGCGATTGATTGATGCGATCGGCCCTGATTATCCGGCAGCTCCGGGTGAAGCGCCGGAGCCGGGGCGGCGCGGAGTCTCCGGATCTAATATCGCGATTTATGTGGCGCACGTCCTGCGCCGGCTCGGCCGAAAGTGCAGTAATTCCATAAAGGAAGTTCCACCCTCCGGTGGCTCGCCGGAGAACCGACCAGGATTGCTTTTCATATCAATTTGTCCGGATCCGCGAGCTCCATGAAATATTTACCGGCCCGCCGAACGGAACATCGGCAGCGCGACGCTGCCACGCCGATGTCCCGTTAATAATTCATAAGGCTTGTCTTCGTTTTCGCGATCGCGCTGTCACCTGCGGGGGACGGAATCTCGGTTTCTTTCAGCGGCGTGCGAATGAGGCCACGGGAACACCCAGGTTCGTCGATTTGTAACGGATTTGCCGAGGAAGATATGTATCGAGAACAAGGACATCCGTTCTGAATCGCTATCTAGGATCTTTCCAAAGTATGACTCTAAGATGCTGATTAAAAGATTGACATCTGCACTATCAGTCGCAAACAAACTCATATTCTCTTATGCAGCAATCTTTATGGTAACTCACTTGTAGGATAGATATCGGCCCAAAGTCCAATATTTGAAGTAACAGAACCTTTAGTATTATGGAGAGCGTCTAAACCTGCAAATGGTCGAGATTTTTCCAACCTTGCATTTTCTAGATATAAAAGTGCTATACCGAATACCAAATCTGGTTAATCAATGTTTTCGAGTTGCTTTAGAAAAAGTTGCGTTGTAATAACATTACTTGGGACTTTATGTTTATTATTTTTATTACTAGTCAATCCTTACACGAAAATGTCCAGACTGGTTATAACCATTCTCCTATCAATGATTTAGAGTAATAACTCTAATCCGGGAATTTTGGAAAGACCTTAGAATGTCTGCAAATTTGGGGGAGAAAAATCAGGTTAAAAACAGTTAAGATCGCTATCTCAAGAGCGTTAAGGTTCGAACCAGATTTGTTGTTCCAACATGTGAGCAGGCGCACCACAGATTCAAAGGAGGTCAAATGCATGGATGTGTGCATTCGGGAATTTAGTGCGGCAATCAGGTACTAGTTTCTACATAATAAGCATCAAGAACGAAAACCCTTAAATATAAGAGCATCCATATCGTGGACCAATTCAAAGAGCACAATTATAGTCAAGTATTGACAAGAAAGATCTTCGTGGCAACATACTTTTGTGGAGAGTAGTGATATTAGTTGATGTTTCACCTTATGACACTATACTAGCACATTATTACTTTCTAGATCTGAATTTTACAATACTCAATTTCCTTACAATCTACTATAGACGTAAACTTACCGGGCCCGGAATTCGTCTTGATGCAAGACTCCGCAAAACAACCAAAACTTGAGTCAAGGTAGACGACACGAAACCGCTAATGACCTCAAATCTTCTTGTCATTTACATTTCTGCACAAAAAACAGACTAATTTTCCTTAACCTACATCAAGATCTTTGTCTTCTTTATCCAATCCCTACGTATCCATTACCAGTTCTCGCCTACCCATAACCTCGTTCACTGCATCGCAAATATCTTAAAAGTCATCTACCACTCACACACTCCTCTCGCGTTTGTGGTCATCTCTAATCGTTTGTAATGTGGACCTTCTTGCTTTGACCCTGGTTTCTTCCTCCCCAATACAGGCCAGCAGGACGTGCATGGTACCATCGACGTCCCCACAAGCGAATATGTCATTATTATCCGCCAGTTTCCTGAATCCCATGAGGTAGGACCGGAAGTTGCCAGGTCTATGGACAGTGAGTTGATTAAGGCACTCTATAGCCTATAACGTCCGTGTTGACTCTAGAGACGAGTATCTACGCATATCACCTCGTCTCCACTGCTTCCATCTTACTCTCATTTCAGTTCTTAACCAATTTTTTACGAGCCTTATGGAACCGTCTCGAAAATCGGTAGTCATGATCCTGGCGCCTTCTTTTCGGCCAACTAGAGCCCCGCGTGCGCCCTGGTCAATCGAATCGGACTGCGATTTTAACCAACTGCATCTTCGCAAGACTTCAAGCCTAAATTTTCAAGTTTATCGTCGCTCTCGTGCTTTTAAGAGAAAGTAATGCTGACTTGCTGTTAGATATTACAGCGCATTTTGAGACGACTGCTCCGTATCTCAAACAAGAAGATAATGCTCCAATCTGCGAGCTTGGCTTAATTATCGTAGATCTTTCGATCTCCTCTTACAACTACGAACGCAGCTCTCTTTCTCTTAAGTTGTCACGCCTTATTTTGCATGTCACTGAATGGAATGTTATTTTTCTTAGCTGGGTGCCTTATCTTCACCTTCTCTTTCGCTCGATCTCTCCTAGTCGCAATCCCAGTGTTTCTGAACTTATTCTCTGACTACAAAAGGCGATAACCGCAAATATTTTTTGTATACTTAGCAATTTTTTACTTTCTGTGACTTTGCTTCTTCCGCTCATATTTCGGCTGCTTACAACATTACGAGATATACTGCTCCCGATGTAAAATATGGTAAGACATCTGGACCACAACCTACAGTAGGGTATCAGAAATGGTGGAGAAGACAAGGAATTTGTTCATGAAACAGTCAAATCAGTCAACTTGACAAGCCGCTACTAAACTGTCGATTTGGCAAGCACCAAAGATAGAAAGTGACAAAAGTCAGAAAAGCAGACTTACTTACAACAAAGGAAAACTATGCAAAACAATCAATGGGTTTTTACTAATCCAAGTGAGAACTATGGTGCGGTCTAGATCAAAATTTCTTAAGAACGTGATTGTGTGAAAATCGTTCTCAGAAGATGGGACATAGTCAGCAGCTTTTTTTGACCAGTAAGAATATAAAGCCTCATATTGAACAATGCACCAGGATAATTATACCGTCATTATCTTTATTTCTGAACGAAGTTCAATATGTTCTATTGTAGAGTGTCCTGTCATTATTCCCAATCAGTACCACCATTTCTGGAAGCTAACATAATTCATTGCATTGTGAAGTTGACCAACCTCACTACTATTCCATAGTGAGGTCGACCGAACAGTCTTGCTTACTAATAAATGCTTACTAATAATGAGTCATAGTGATAGTGTTATCAGGCCGTTGTATTATTTAAAGGTCTGTTGCGTTTCTCCCTTACATATACTTATTATTGAATATGTAAAGAGAAATATAAAAGCTTTCGTATGCAGTCTAAAGATTAGATTTTTCGCCGCTAATACCAATAATATATGCCCCGAAATATGACAATCCTTTTCCTCCATATACAGAGCGCGCATCTAGTTTTATATAATAGTGAGCTAGATAACCATGCTACGAAAACCTCTTCCTCATTAGTTCCTAAAACTCTGGATACATCTGGTAAAAAAGTAGACTGCAAAGACTTGCGATGGTAGGAGGAAGTAGACTGCTGACTGCGATGATATAATTAATAACCCTACTACAACAACGTTAGATGTTTCTCACTCCTTTTTCTTACTAATACGGAAATAGTTGTCACACCCCCCTGTCTTAAACCGATTCAGCCGTAGAAAATTTTTCTTTTCCATTTACCTCTGTGATTTCTTTGTATGTGATCTGATTTCCTACCTATTCATGTCCTTTCGAATTTGCAAAAAAAGGCAGGACTCTTCCAAGAGCTGGATGAGCTTGCCTCTGCTAGATTCGGGTTAGAGAGTATAAGATTTAGCAGAAATTAGCCAAAAAATCTTTTTAGGTATCGCTATTATCTATTTTGCTGAAGTGGACCTTAAGAACAGTTTTCTTAACCTTCTCTCTAAGCAATTCGACTCCGACTCAGCACCATTACTTTGTAAGCAAGAAACAGTAAACTTTCCTTCATTTTTTTCTATTTTGTTTAAAGACGTTGCTTTTACCGCCGATCTGAAGTCATTTGCTGTATTAGTCTATTTCCCTGTTGCTTGCAGGGCGAATAGAACCGTTTTTAGCCCAAAAAGACATTTGGTTTGCTAATATGATTCTTGGCGAGCCCTTACTTTTTCTTTCTTCTAAATTACTTTTAACCCAGCCCAAAGAAGCTTTGTAAAAAAAAGCTTTTGTAAAAGGATTGCAATATCTACTATAAAACTGTCTCGTACTAATTCATCTTGTTGTTATTGAGGTCTCTCTCTTTCTCTTTCGTCATTTTCTCATATATGATAAATCGTGATTACACTAAAAAATGTATTTGTCCGTTTGTATTGGTCTTCAGCCTCTTTATGTGCATTTTATAGAGAAGTGTCTGTAATGGTTTCTGCTGGATCTAGTGATTTTATCTTTGGTCTATTACTTTCTACTTTTCCTTGTTTTTAACTTTTCTATCTGTCCAAAGTATTATAAGATCCGATGACAATAGATCATGGATTCTATCTTTGATTTCCATTTTAGTTACTATGGATATGTCAGTTCTTCTTTCTATTTGCAACAATCTTTGCCAACAGCACATCTCCGACGCACTAGTATTTTATCTATCAGATGCTTTGATTGTTGAAGCCTTCGTCCCTATAGTACCATGAAAATAGAAACGTTTCAATTAGCATTTGTTGTAATTTTGTTTTAATTTTTTACCACCTTCTTGACTACTTATCAACGATCTTACGTATACAAATTCTCTTATTCCTTCAAGTCCCCTCTCCAAGTTTTCTCTACTACTTTCTGTACTAAGTCAATTTTACTTATCTTTTGTCCTGACTTTATTTCTTTCCCAAAAGGTATCAAACAAGACTATCCTCTTTCGTCTTGTTATGATCACATTCAATTCCGTCCCTGTGGGTAACATCTAAATTTCCTTTAATTAAGAAGGCTACCTAATAATTCTAAGCCATAAAAGGTAAAACTTGCTTACGCAACAACTATTCTGTCGAAAATACACCTTGACATAAACGTTGCTAAATTACGGTAGCTTCCTTGTAAGTCGTTTATTCTAAAAAAAATTATACTTTGTAACAAATCTGCCCTTCTTCTAGATTGCAGGGGTGCGTTTTGGACTCTTCAAATTCTTGAGCCTCAAGTATAACTAAACTTCTGGTCCAAAATTAATTTTTCTTAAATTTCCTGGTAAATACCTTGAACAAATTTTACCAACTTTGAAGCGCGCGTCGTTCAAAAACATTGTAAACGCTTTATGAAACATTTCCAGCTTCTTGATTGTAATTATGTTGAACTTCATTCAAAATTTGAAGTTGAGTTGATCGAATGTATCGTCCATCTTGATGATCACAGAGCAGTTCTCACAAATTATGTAACAACGTGAGTAAATGAAATAACTGTAGATTATATTTTGTAATGAGAGGTTGCCTCAAAATTTCTGTTTTATTTTTGCAATTTCTTTATTTTTATTTGCCTCTTCAAAAAACTTTGCTTTGGTTTTGGATAATTAGTTTGATTATTTTTGGATTTAACTATTACCTATACTATAGGGTGAGGGCATCAAGATGTTTTTCCCGAATAAAACACAAAATATTGGGTCTATCTGAATTTTATTGCTACCAGTGTAAAGAAGTAGTTAAACAGTAGTTACGTCTTTGGTTTGAACTAAAGTGAGCGTAAAACGTAAAACGTACTATGTCACCTGTGGCTCCATCTTGCTAGCACCACATGTCATTCAATTTTAAATCATAGGTTTCATTAAAAAAAAGTTGCTTAGCATCTTTCGATAGCGTACACTAATAAAAGCTGCGCGCTAGCTTTCTTGAGTAGCACCTGAATTTTTATTACCCACATGCTACAGTTCGACAGTAAAACCAACAGTGTTTATAACTTTCATATTTGTTCTATTCTAATACAGTACCTTACCTTTTTGAAGGCAATTCGCTATTTGAAATGGTTTCTTCATAAGATCAGTTTGATTGCTCCCAACCTGCAAAGGCGGATCTATCCCAACCAAGCAAAGAGAACAATTTTTACCTTTTAAACGAATGGTAACAATGAGCCAAGAAAATGGATGCAAAAATATAGTAACTGTAAGTAAGAACAACGTATTCAGCTAAGAATGAAGGAAAAGGCAAAAGCAAAACAAAACATGTAGTTGTTTTTGTTGGTAAAATCTTAGCCATATTGAGCACGCTCAGAATACTGCTCTTGGATGTAAAAAATTACAAACTGTATACTAGAAAAACAAGAACTTTGGGAAGAATAATGTGAACAGCCAAAAATGGAGGTAAAATCGATGAAGGACACGATATACATTTTTATTTCTAGTGTTAGACTTCACTCTTTGTGGAGCTTTTACTTCTACGGAGACTTATTTTGAGGACTCGACATATGCAGCTCAGTTGCTGGAATACACTTTGCGCAACAATAGCACAAAGTACTCTGCAGAAAATAAGTTACAACGCAAACTACTCCGTCAATAATTGCCAAAATATATTCGAGACTTTTATCTGATGCACAAAAGAAATACGTGAGTGAATCAAAGATAAACCGAATTTTTTTACGTACTATAATATGAACGAAGAGAGTTACAGATATATATGACTGAAGAGCATTTTCTATCCCTTTTTTATTCAACACCAGAACGCTAGAGTAAGAGATACCACCGTCATTATCAAGTTTCTCACGATAGAGGACGTATAACCGTATGAAATTTTAAGAAGAGTTAAGGCGATTTGAGAATAGATTTCTCAAGTGTATAAGTGACATAAACAATTTTTGGGGGACGAGAAGTAGTTAAAATTGAAGATCACCGATGTCGCTCGAAGACTAGCATGACGTAGGAGAATATTCGCAATATTCGTTACCTTCTCGAGGATGATGGATTAACGATTGCTGATTTTATTCTAAAGTCAACATAAGCTATATCCATACAATTACCGAAACTGAAAAATTTGAGAATTTGTTCTAGGCTGTAGTGGATTATCATGGATTTGGACTACTAAAGGAAGCACTCGGAAGACAGAGATTTGATTAAGAAGTTTTTGTATGTGAATGACTGTTGTCACGACCACCTTCATTTCACGATGGGGGTATCAAAAAGTTGATCACCGACCTGCATAAGACTGGAAAAAATTAATAACACGGGAAAGCTAAATGCGTCTAAACAAAAACTTTAATTATGAGCGGTAGGGGATGAGATGCACAAACGAACGTTTAAGTTAATTTCGGGACATAATACACTCATTTAGATTTGCATTTAAAAAGCAGCGTCCTACCCGGATTAGTCGCCGTCAACTTTTTAATCTTAAGCAGCAGGACAAAAAGTGGTCTAATTGCTGGAGCTCAAACGTTCCAGAGACACGGCGCCATTAATAAAGTAATTATCTGGAGCATGAAATCCTGGCCCGGGGCCAAAGCGCGTATTTTTCAGCACCGCGCCGTTATGAAGCAACAATGGGCGTGTTGAACAACGCAAGTCATTATTACACTTTGCGAAGCCGAGCTAATGAGGTACAAATTAATGCGCTGGCTTGCATGACAAGTATAGTCGATTTAAAATGAAGGCTGCGCCGCGCATGAACCGAAAATTATTACGATGTAATAGAAAAATACCTTGAAATCTAGAGTTCAATGCAGAATTAATTTTTTATTAGATGTGGGGTAGGACAATAGAATTTTTCATTTACTGAGTTAAGGTGCAGCATGTCACTATAAAGAAGTGTAGGGGAATTTCAGTTGATCATTGCTAGAAGAACCATAAAATACTTCATGATACTCTAGTATAAAACAAAACATAAAATTTGAATCTCTTAGTGCAATATGTTTTGCAGTGTCAAGCTAGTCAAATATACCGAAAAAAGTTGCTCAAAAATACTCAGAATAATAAACGCCCCATGGTATGTAAGACGCCATCAAAGAAAAATCAGCCAGCACCACGACAAGCTGGACTATCATCAAAATGCTACACTATCTTGGAATAACAGCTCCGTGCCTCTGTGTGTGTATATATATATATATATATATATATATCTCGGATGGCTACTAACTTGCATTTGAAGACGATGCTCCAATCTGCGAGTTTTGCTCGTGATTTTTCTCTTCTCCTCACATGACCACGAACACAGCCCCCGATCTGTCGTCGTCCGCCTGCGTAGCAGCACAGTTGTCGCGCATCACTAAATGGAATGCCATCTCGCTCAGCTAGGTGCTCCGTCTCCTCCTTAGACTGTCCGCTTATGTTTTAAGGGCCCCGAATTGCGCAGCCTTAACTATCAGTAAGGTGTAGTTTGCGAACTCCACGATCCGACGGCCTTGCGGTAACTGAACTCTAAATATACCCTCGTATATCAGTTTTCACATACCGGTCCAGAGCACTTAACCCGGAGGCATGTAAAACGGTTAAACTAGAAAGACATCGTCGCACTGTAACGCCACCTTCTCGATATTTTACTGTTGGAATTGCATATCATGGCAGGTACCATTCCTCGAGAATTTGCCACATTCAAACGCTCCTATGAGACTGGCACATACCAAACGTGATTATTTCAAACCACTTACAATACCATCACGTCGGTTTTTTCATACTTCTACAGTAGAAATTTTTGGGTTCCACAGAACTGCTAGATGACCTTTTTTGCATGATTGGCAATTCCTACAGACTACTGCGGTCTCTCTAACCTACTCAACCATGGTTTTGTTGTGGGTTGTTGAATATATCTGAATATGTTACTTGGTCACGTTACAAACGATAACTAGACCATGCACAAAGGCACTGAACTTCTTTAACTTCCGCATTCTGCTTGTGTTATTTAACATTGAACGCATAACGAGGTCATGACGGCCTCTAGATGTCGGTTGACGAGTTGGATGTAAGGGTCTGGTTACTTTTGACTGAATAGTATATTAACATACACTGCAAAATGAAAGCAAGAGCAGCAATTATGCAGATTAGCACAGATTAGCATTGTAAAATACATCCGACATACAGAAGCGGATTAAAATCTGCTTATCAAGATAACCAACTTAAAAGTCGTATATATTACTGCATTTGTACCTACATGGTATTCTCAAACACGCAAATTCTAGAGAAATTTAAATTAAACCTCAGCACATATCTACTAACCTATAGGGTGGGTGTTCCATAAAGGGCGGCATTTTCAACGAACTTAAAAAGTTCGTTACTGAATTCTATGTCTGCCTGTTGGTCCGTCACAAAATTTGAGATTTTATAAAATTTGAAAATGGATTCTTATAGGAAATTTTACGCTGAATTCGAAAATGAAGTTGAAAAAATTTTATGTCGCATAATTTTCGAGATAATCGATTTCGAATTTTCCCGAAATTCGAAATCGAAATCGAAAGGTCTTTTTAAGTTCGTTCTGGAATTGCTTACAGAGCAATCTCTCGCCGACCCCATGTTTTGTTTTGAATTTGGCAGACTTGTTCTTATTTCTGTTATCTATTATCACTCCAATTGGTTGTTTTTTCAGTACATCGATTTGTTTTGAGCCGTTTTCGTTGTGGAACAGTTTACAACAGGTGTTCTTATTGTTAAAACATTTTACCAAAGCGGTGAAAGTACCACACAGGCAGTGCGAAAGCTTCGTGTGCCTTTTGGGAAAAATGAAGCACCCAACTAATCTGCAGTTCGATGTCGTCAGACAGAGCTACAAATCGCTGTTGTGCAAGACAGTACCACTGTAAGTTCCGGAATATCGTTTCGCTGACGTTCGCAGCAGTTGAACATTACGACAACTTCGTTACATCAAATTTTGCATAGAGATCTTTATATGGACGCATATAAAATCCATTTGACACAACTTAAGCTTGCTGATCGTGAGAAATGGTGGAGATTTGCTGAATGCGTTGTGGAAAGACTGGCAGTGGACGAAAATTTTACAGTAGATAATTTTCAGTAACGAAGTCCACTTCCTTTTGAACAGGTTCATCAATAAACCGAACTGCCGGATTTTGGGAAACAAAAAGACTCGAATAATCCAGTAACGTAAAATGCATCTACTAAGAACGACTGTATGGTGTGGTTTTGAGGCAGCTGGAGTGATAGGGCCGTTTTTATTTGTTTCACTTATCTTCAATGTAGAACGTTACGTAGCATAATATCCAATCTGTTGGGGCCATATCTTTGAAGATATGGAGATTGACGATCTCTGGTTTCAGCAGGACGGACCGACCTCCCACACTGCGCGAGATGGTTGCCTTACTCTACGAAAAATTCCCACAAGGGACGCCAGGCAAGGTTCTGTAATTTTACACCCTGTAATTTCTTCTTACGGGAGTTTATGAAATCACAGGTGTACGCTAACAAACCAGGCACAATTCTGAAATTGAAGGCGGAATTCATACGCGCGATTGGAGGTATCAGCAATTTTGAAATTTTGCACCCTTTATTAAAAGTTGCATTTACTTCCAAGTACATCAGATACTTCAGTACATGTCTAAATATACTTATTCTCAAATGATAATCCTGAAATAGTCGCGAAGGAAAGACTTTATTATAATTTAATTTCCTTCCGCCCCAAAAAAAAGACTGCGAAATGTGGATGACTTTGCAGATGTCGCTCCGCTTCCTGCTGGAGCGAGAAGCGGAATTGAAAACATTTGCAAGGCCTTTATTAAGCGACTAATTTTTCACCCCAACAGAGCAGACAAAAAGCTTATTAAAATTTCATCCGCGAAACACATTAACGCCGCTTCCAGGAGCCCGGCCGCCTCGCGAAGCGCCGCCGAAAAAGCCCGGCCAGGGGCAGCAGACTCCATTAATTACTGTACCGCCCGCGAGCCGACGCATCACCGGCCCGTGAATTTAATTGCCCCAAATTCCAAATTAAAATCGCTTTTTGTGCGCTCC
Source organism: Sinelater perroti (assembly GCA_036346155.1). Classification (NCBI taxonomy): domain Eukaryota; kingdom Metazoa; phylum Arthropoda; class Insecta; order Coleoptera; family Elateridae; genus Sinelater; species Sinelater perroti. The sequence continues at coordinate 994,108 of JARFIY010000009.1, forward strand.
TGGACAATGGTCGGGCCCTGCGCCCGCCGCAGAGTTAGCGATTCGGCGCTGCTCATGTGTGGAGCGATAAAGCCGCTTCCGCCCACAAAGGGCGCTTGTCGATCCGCCGCCGTCGACACGGCGTATTTGCCAGGGCGTCGCGGCAGAATTATTATTTGCATAGCCGGAGCTGGCATGCAAAAGCGCCGCGGGCCGTCGGCCGAGGTCGCGTGCCGCCACCCCCGGCCGCCGGGGCAGTCGGCGCCCCCAATCAATCTATTTTTGATCGGCCGGCCTTGGGCGCTCCGCTTGCAGGGGCGGCTAATTTATTGCCCGATTTTTCTCAGACCAATAAAACGTTTTTGTTGCAGATTTGCAGACGTCTTCATCGGTTTATTTGGGGGAGCAGCGAGTTTGCGAGCGTTTGGGGGTGAGTCATTTTTTTTTATTTTCCTTCAATGTATTTGAGCGTTTACTTATTTATGATGACCAAACCAGTTTTATAAATTATTAAAATCTTGTTCAACTGAACGAACTTTTCAAAAAATGGACAGCTCATTATCGCACTACCACAATGTTGACCCTAGGGTGCCGCAGGGGAGTGTAGTGGGATCACTTTTATACCTAATATGCATATCCGATACCCTAGTTGCAGACAATATTACCATCACCACCTTTGCTGATGACACCGCTATACTTTCTATTCACGAATTGCCTCAACCTGTTACAAGACTCCTTTAGCAAGTGGAGCGTGGTAGTAAACCATAATAAATCCACTTACGTCAACTTCTACGAACAAACGTGTCATATATCCTCAAATCATAAAAAGCAATGTTCCTATTCCAATCAAGGCTGAAGTTAAATACCTTGAATTACTCTTGGGCCAAAAATTTACCTGTAGTTTACATGTTAAGGGCAAAAGAAAGTAATTAGAACTTAATATTAAACAAATGTCTTGGTTGCTTAGATGTGGCTCGCAGCTTTCCATCACAAATAAGAATTTAATATATAAATTCATACTAAAACCCATATGCTATTAAGAAGTACAACTTTGGAGTTGTACAAAGCCATCAAATACCAAAATATTACAAAGATTTTAATCTTTTTTCAATGATGGGAAGCGCACCATCAAAATCTGCACAAAGATTTGAGAATAAAATATACAGACGATGAAATTAAAATAATCCAAACCACATACCACAACAATCTCGTGGGATATCCAAACCACCTAGTAGAACGACTTTAGAACCCACCAGTAGCCGAAAAAAGATTACCGTGGCAATGATCACAGGACTTCCATATTTTACTAGGGGGATAGTAATGACTATATCCCCTTCGTGCCATGAGCACTTTTGTCAAAGTAGATTGCAAATATGCAGCTAAACTAATTAAAAAAAGTTATTCGGTTATTCGGAAACTCCTATTAAAAATCAAATTCTGAAGTGACGGTATGGGGCATCCCAAAATTTAACAGACAGGATAAGAATCGCAACTACATAGGGTTCTAGAAAAGTTTTGCAATGTGACAAGCGATGGTCGCACTTTGTGACAAGTTCAAGTCTGTTAAGCTGCACTGCAGCTGGCAGGACGATCTTTGGAAAAAGTCCTGAAAAACGTCAGTGAAATATCGTCAGTGTTTGAAAAGAATGGCTTAGATATGATTGTCCTCGTCATATGATCATATTCAGATCGTATCGAAAGTTTAAAAAAATGTTTCAAGATGCCCAACTAAATTCTGTCTCAGGAATATGGTTGAGACTGACCGACACGTAACCTGTCGTCAGATAGAAAAATGCATGAACATTTCAGACATGAAAAATGCCTTAAACGACGAATATATGATATGTCGCGTTAGATGATATTACGAAATGTTCATTAAGCTTGAAAATGGAATATCTCGCTATGTCACGAAACCTGACCCACTAAAATCCAAAACAAAGTTCTGAATGTATCTAGATTTCTGCGAAAATACGGAAGGGTTTATTCGACAACTGGTTTTTAGAGGTAATTAGAGGTAATATACTATTGAGTATAGTGATCAATTGTACAATTAGGTCGAAACTTCTGACCACCTTTTTTGAACTCCTCATTAAAAAGTAGAATAGGAATGTCTCATAAACCCGACGCATTGAAACACCCCTAAGGGGGGTTTTCTTGCTTTTTTTATTTTAAAGTGACATATCTCATGAACGATAATATATAGAGTGCTGAGACCTTCATAGTTGATTGGTTGGTCTAAGTTTGAGTTTCCAAGGTGTTTATGAGTTTCAACATTTGTATATATTACCGTTTCGCTCCCTGATCTTGTTTCAAGTGGTGAAGAAGTGTATAGAGCGTGGTAGATAATATTTTGAAAGTTATACAAAACAAAAATTTTCCTGTAAAACTTTCCTAGTACTTTTCAAGGGGGGGCGGTATAAAAATACCAATAAATTTTATTCCTGATAAAACACGCGGTTTCTGCCTTGTAAAATAGAAATCAAACGCAATGGTTACTAAAGAAGAATGAATATATAAGCAGTGTAGAAGCGAATCTCAGGAAAAATAGCTTCTTTGGAGGGCGGCTTGGTTACCTCAAAACCTACAAAGATCTTACGCCTTGTGGTCTGCCACTGGGCAGTATACTCGGACCGCTTCTTTATCTAACACATACATCTGATACTCCAATCACCCAAATTACAGCTATGCTTTTATTTGGCTTTCGTAAGCTTATCTCCGTTATTCGCGTGATACACACGAAACTGTGATTTAATTTATTTAAATATTTTTAACAACTTCAAATTTATAACTACAATAAATATATGATAGTAAGTAAGCACATAGATTGCAAAAATTGGACATATGACTAAAAGCATACTGAGTACCATGTGACGCCAACATTTACATTCAACATAAATTTTGATATTAATATAATGGATCGAAATTAATGTATATTCAAAATAATTAACAGGAAAAATTATCTGGTGTATAGACGGATCAAATACTGATCCTGGAACGGGAGCAGACCTAAACTATGAAAAGAAAAACTTGCAGTTGAGTTTTTCAAGTCGACATATTTGCTGTACTGCAACGCGCCAAGTAAATTAATTAGAAAGCTTATCAAAGTAAGTGACAGTCGGGCAACTCTGGCATTAAAAAACCCGAGAGTATAGGAACGCTGCAAATAACTCAATGCTCTAAAATACCAGAAACTCTGTTGTGAGTACCAGGGTAATGTGGAATTGCAAGCAACAGAAAAGCTGAGAGCTAATAGAAAAAGAATTATCAACTCCACATATAGACCCCGAATCGACTCTGAAAGTTCCTAGATACAATACGAGACCAGATGGGAAAACACTAAAAAAATATACCAACTCAAAGACGTGGAAAAAGGCCATCTTGTAAACGAACTCAATAACTCTTACTATGAAACAGAAATTAGCTACGAATTATTACAGATCTCCTTATAGGGCATTATATTCTCAGGGACACCTCAACAAAATAGGGCTATACAATGGAGATCTGAATTACAGACAATATATCAGGGAACTAGAAACACCCATTTGTGTCTTGTGCAAGTGTAAGACTTCAACTCACAGGACATTAATGAAAAATAAAGGATCCAGAAGAATACAACTATCCAGTAAGGAACTTCTATAGATTGGTTCAAGGATATTGAAAAAAGTGCTATAAAGAATAAGGAAAGCACAATGAGGATGCAGTGCTACCTGAGACATAGATTAAACTGCTCTTAAAAAACAAAAAGCATATAGATTAAAGATAAGAGATAAGAGATAAGAGAACGTACTTCTGGCACTACAAAAACAAAATTAGCTCTTAGGTCACCTAACACTCTAAATCAGATGTATTGCCAACCTATTCACAACTTCTCAAAACTTTAACTACTACCTCAATCACAACAATTTTCTTCTATCTTACCAACTACTTATCAAACTATCGGGTCAGTCCACAACTAAACATTCTACGAAAAAACCCTCGACCCACACAATACCCCCTGTAGAACACGTAGCAGTAGATTCTAGCGATGGAGAACTCGAAACCGATAACTATTTATGACATGTCGTGAAGAAACGCAAAAGGAAAACAAAGCAGTGAATCAAGCACCTTTATTATTACCACACAAAAAGCCAAAATCGTTACTGCCCGTTATCAAACAAGATGAAGAGATAGATAAACAACAACAAAGTGAACAAACTTCAAAACTACCCCTTATATTCATATACGGTGTACAAAAGTATTCCAGTAGAAGGTACGTTATGTGGAGAAGGTTATCTTGCCAACAATAAAAGATGTACCGTGTATAGAAACCTAGTGGCAAAAACGGAATACCTAGTAAAGTAAATTACCAAAACTAACAACAGCAAATTTTCAATTGTTTCTCTTACTCCCAAAAATGGTTCATGCTATGCGTACACGTGAGTCTTCTTAATAGTGTCGATTCCGAAATGTACCTTAAGTCTTTCGGACAATTTTCCGTTGCGCAACTGATAGAAGTGTCTCTTACTTTAACATTCTGGTAATGATCAAATAAAAAATAGTGCGAAGTACCATTTTAAAAGGATAAAATACCCTGGGTATTTAAGCATGTATTTCACTGGTTTGCCGAAAATTGAATACCATTCCAAAGGGAAGGTTGTGGTTGCTTTTCAAAGTTTTTGTGAAAGGTCCGAACAAATAAAAGTCATACAGTGGCGGAGGGATAGGTAAATAAATATCTCCAATCATTCAATCGTCATCACCTCCTGCATGGTGCTTTCAACATGCAAAAGCGCGTAGTCGTGAACAATAATAGCACCAGACAACTTGTTCGCTCTCAGAACTCCCCATTAATTGTAGCGCCAGGCCCTCTAAACGCAATAACACCCCTTCATGGTCAAAATATGTGATCAGCACCACCTTACTCTCAGAAGGTTATGCCTTACATTCCTTTGATTTTGGTAGCTCATCAATCGCGATCACATGTTCCTCCCCGGGAAAGGTATGGTCGACCGTTTTTGACGTTCCGCCTAAAACGTGCGTATCCACTTCTTCACTGTTGTCTCCAATCCCCGTTTTTTACCATATTTGTACAACCATGAATTTCACTTTGTTGACAGACATTTGCTGTTTAAAATTGAATCGTAGCAACTTATTCCACTTTTGGCGGTTTAAGTATCATCTCCATATTAGCTTAACAAATAAAATAATAGAAAAGAGAAAACGTTTGCAGGAATAATACAAAATAAAAAAGTTGGGAAAGCTTATAGTAAAGATAAACAAAAATATGTAAGTGACCTAACTGAAATAACCCAAAATGCAGCCGTTAAAGGTGATTTTAAAGAGTTTTATGCAAATGTGATAGAGTTAACTAGTAAAAAGGATAAGGATGAGCAGATGTTACGCACAGCTTGCAAGACAGACAAAGTATTTTAGAGAAATAATATATGGCGATGATAAAAAGAAAAAGAAACAGAATTGATACAGGTGATGGTAATGAGAGAACCATAAGTAAATCTTGATCGACCAGCTAAAGAAGAAACAATATAAGAGAAAACGTATAAGACGAGCCTTAGATTAAACATCAAGAAGATTAAGAAGCATCAAGACAATTATCTATAAATGGTGGAATAATAGAACGTGGCAACTAGTTTACATGTTTAGGAAGCTTTGTGAACTGAGAGAATAGGGGGGAGGTTAGAAGACGCTGCAGCTGGAATAAATAATGTAAGGCGCATTTATATAACTATACAGTGTTTGGAACGCGAATAACATTTCAACCAAAACTAAAGCAAATGTTTTTAACACTACAGTAAGAGCAGGGATGCTGTGTGGTTTCGATACATGGCTGGTCGCGAGTGTAATACACCATAATTTGCAAACTTTCCTAAATAGACACTTGAGGTCAACTTAAAAAGAAATTTTAAGCAGAGAATATCGAAGGGAGTTTTTGGAAGAATCGCGGATGAATGAAGTAAATGAGAAAATCAGAAGAAGAAAATGTGTCATACCTGTAAAAAGGAAAATCGAAAGTATGCAGAAGAGCTTTGGAATGGAATTCGCAAGAGATAAGAACAAATGATCATCCTAGAGAAGCACGGAAAAGAACTGTGAAACGTGAAACAAGACCGTGGTAAAGTTTGAACGATTGGTAGCAGACAAGAACGGATAGAACAAATACCTTACTTGTCAATATCCCATCAATATATTAGTTTTTCTCATACAATTTCTTTTTTAGTATTGAAAGTGTAATTACAGTGTGGTCAAATAAGATGTAGTACTACACAACAGCTCACAGTAGTCGAAGTTTCTCCAGGATTTACCAAAATTCAATCTACTATAGATTTGAACAGAAAGTAAAGGCAGCTGATATGAAATGTGGCGTGGCTGCTTTCTGAGCGTACTTTTGGTTGCCTATCTTCAGGATCGAATTTATCCCACTGTTATCATTTGTAAATAAATTGTTCTACGTTCTCACCTTACAGAAATCTTAGGGAAGGCGAGTAAAAAAATTATCAGCCTAGGACGCCAAAAATACCTTCTTAGTCGGCAACCCCTCGTAAATTATAAAGGACCTTGGTGAAGTCAATCTTAAATCACTAAGATAATTTATCTTAATCTTAAAAGTATTTTTAACGTACAGTCCCAAACAAAAAGTAAAAACATATCTGACTCTTTTACTTCCTTCTTTTTTTTCTCTAGATAGTTTAACAAATACTCTTAGAGGGCTAATAATCTTGACTAGCAACAAAATTAATGGACCTGCGATGATCAACAGACAACACAAGACGTCATTATTGAACGACATTGACGTTATTTAAATTTTTTTTTTTTTTTGGGTTGTGATTAATTTGTCCTTTATTTATTGGGAGACAAAAAAGAAAATGCTCTGGTCATTTCATTTATGACTGATAGGGATTGATGTGGAATCAGTGAATTTTCTCATTTCACACCTTTAGCTTCGGTGAGTCATTCATCGATATATACATCATTGCTTCATTATGTTTATATCTTTTTACTTTCTGCCGATAATCGGTGTTGCAATTAAATATACAAAAATAATCATGTGTCGCTACTCACCCGTCTGATGACCTAACGCCCACGTAGCTATAATACAAAGAGACCGAAAAGAGAAGTCAACGGTAGGTAAAGAATGAGGACTGGATATTTTCTATCTTTCACCCCGGTGATTCGACATCCCGAAATTCGTTATCAAACAAATCTTGCCACATCAGCAATTATAAAATAAGGACTCTACATTCTGTTTCTTTACTTTCCCAGGACCATAAGACAATTACAGGGCCAAAACTTTACTTTTACAGGTGCAAGTAAAGGTATCAACCTCCTTTCGACAAGTATTAAAGAAACGACTAGCACTAACAGTCAATCTCTACTTTTCTTGTAGGAAGCGTTGGTGATTTTGTCACAATTTTTTATTTCTTTGCCTATTTGAGTATAGAACTCGTCAAACTGGTGTCTGATATGTGATAGAGATGACGAAATGATGACATCGTTTTTTTTCTCTTATAAGACTAGATCACTCGAAGTCAGTTTAGATATCTTTGCAAGATATATCTGTTTGTCTTGGACGATTTTTTTTCTGCTGTTTTCCACTAAGTTTCTTTTGAATCTTTGATCCTTCTGTACATTTTAAATGTGCATTTTCATCTTATTTTTGTTGTAATGTTTGCTATCTTCATAATTCTGAATTCGAAAGAACTTTCTAGCTACTATCCACTCTATATATATCTTTCATGCCTATAGTTGTGTAATTAGCAATACGAATTATATAATATGCTTGTGCAAACACAGGCTCTCAATTGACGTGAATGTTGTCGTGTCGGAGCTAGAATTGCCTATTTATTCGATATTTCGGAAAGCCGTTAAAGACTATTCTTAATCAATAAACTAAAATCGAAGGTTTCTCAAGGCTAGACGGTTTTTCGTCCAAATGAGTCACCCACGTATGGCTAATTGTCGGCGGAATCGAAGATCCAATCTATGACTACGTCCGGCTGCCGGATTTCCCAGATTATTTTTATTGCTCGAATGAGAAGCTTGAAACTACAACTGTTTGAGCTACAGATACATACAGATGTGTTTTCTAAAAGTCTTCTCGTTCGAACAAACAGTTAAAAATGCTTGTAAATGATGCTGAAGCTTTGCTTCTTGTAAGAAACTATTGCATGGGTTTAATTGCTAACTTATCACTCCCATCTGACTGGACCGGTGAAGTCGTCCTCGTTCACGCATGCGCGTTACAGTCTAAGCTGATCATCTGTCAGATTACATCGCAACTATGCACATTGTGTTTGTTATAATAATATTGGCTCCATACTTTCCAGGTCTATCAGACTCAGATTTCAATTACCTTATGAAGGGCTTAAGAAAATTAATTGTTATGATTTTGATACTTCTTAAATGTTCTTCGTATATAAGACACAGACACAAGACTACCTACTATTACAAGAAATTCTTTATTATGTTCTAATTATGTTCTAGCCGTTTTATTTTGTAACTTTTCGTATAAAGATTATGGACTGGTTCGCTGTCCTGAAAAGATGGAGCCACTAAAACAAGAAAAAAAGGGGGGGGAGCGGAATCTTACCTCTACTAAAGAAAAATTTTAAACATGAAGGAAGGAGCCGGTGCGAATGATGGATGGATTGTTCTTGATAATCTTTGAGACTAACATAATTAAATGTTATATCGAACTTTTGTAAAATGCTTTTGCAAAAACGCTTGGCACTGCAACATAGAAAAAGCAGGAAATTTATAAATTATTTAATTTATAAATTTCGTACAGTCAAAGATGTTCCAAGGCTGGATTCGTAAAATATAATTTATTTAACTTAGCCACTGTTGGTCCTAGGTCTTGTCAAAATAATTCCATATTTTGGGGATTAGGAAAGCGAGCAGAGAAAACTTTATCCAGGGTGTTCCTCAAAACATCTGTTACAGCCATTCGGATTGTTGCGTGGTACTTTTCGTTCAAATGAATTTTCACACGAGGAAACAAAAAATCACACTATGACAAATCGAATGAATATAATGTATATGGTGGATCGAGCATATGATTTTTACCCGGATACTTTTTGGACTGATACAATAGTCTGAGCTTTATATTGTTGTGCAATGAGAACCACTCTGCTCAAATACCCACAAACATCAATGTAGATGTTTTAGTTTATACTTTGTTCTTCGGACACTATCTTTGTTTTTGAAGGTTGTCTCTTCCCTTTTTGGGAGCTTCGTTTGAGGGTCATCTCATAATATTTTTAACACAAATGTGCGATTTATTCTGGCTTCTCGATAATTCCTTGTCGCTGCATGCTTGCTGTATCATATTCCGTATCCACAATGACACTCATGTAACTTCCATGGTGAGTTGCTAAGCACAGCTCCGCCACCTAGTGAGTTTACATGGAAATACATCCAAGGCTATGTCTATTCAGAACACATACCATCTGACTGAATAACACCCATGTCTTGTATTTGAATATCACAGATAAAGAAATAAAAGTCAGCCCTGAACTTTTCTGGCAAAAGTTGTATATTGATTTCTTATTATAATTCGGTTTGGTGTACCTACCTTCATCTGAAATAAAAATTTATTTTTAAAGGGAAGCGCCTAAGCAGCTCCTTTGTATTAAATTAATGGCCACGGTAAATCAACCGCCGCTTTCGCTTCTGCCCTAATTGAGCCCGATTTGTTTTCCTTTTCATTAATTAATGAGTTCTGTTTCCGGATCGCTTCATTTTAATTTTTTACACTCAATTACGGGGGTTCGAAATTGTTTTTTCGGCTATCAACTCGGCAGACGTAAATAGCCGTTCTACGTCGGTGATCATCTTGTTTTATTAATTTCGCGGAAGTTTCTCAACTTCCAGACTTTTTGTTCTCTCTTCGGCTGAGTCGGCTCTCAGAATTTGAGGTGGAAGTTTTGCTTCAAAACGTCTTATTCGATGTATCGCGAACTTTCCAGTTAAGCTGGTTTAATTTACTCACAGCTGCTTACTTTGTGCTTAGCTCGATCAGGTCAGCCAGCGTCTAGACAGTTTGTTAATCCTTCTGGCAGACCGTGTTTTTCTTACTTTCATAAAACTGTTAAGAATGCATAATTTTTCTATTTTTAAATTCTGTCTGTGCATGTAATACGAGGTATGATTATTAAATAAAAATGCCCCAACCGTAAAATGTTCTTAGTCGTTAGTAATATATACTCTTTAATATCAATAAATATTTTAATCAGAAGTGTGTCATGAAATTCGGCTGAAAACTTAATATTCAAGGATAGAAAAGCTTCAAGAAGTTTCGGCAAAAAATAAAAAAATATTAGATAGATAACCCATGAACAAACAAAATTTAAAGCATAAAAATCTATTGTTGCAATGTTTGCTGCAATAGTCAGATCCAATCTCATGTAACTTTTTACTTCCTTACATTAAATTTAGAAAGAACTCGTAAACCAATGAACTTTTGAGCGGGGACAATTTTTGTGTTTCACGTTCTTCTTGCCTGAACACTGTTGTAACTTATTTTGGCCCCAAAAAAATTTTTAGCTACCGTTAGCTGGAGGTCATCCACGAAAAGGCGGCGAACAGTGCGAATATACTCTTAATGACGCTGATCTTTGGAAAATGTTTATAACTTTTATTTTCAGCTGCTTCGTATCCTTCAAAAATTGTATATACCACGCGTACACTTGAGTCTTCTTAAAGGTGTTGCCCTCAAAAAGAGTCTTACGCCTTCTCTTGTAAAAAACAGAGAATAAGCTGTCATTCAACGGATGAGGGTATTTCTGCTCTCACATCGTTATTACTGACTAAAGCAGCGGTAACACGAGATATTCCATGAGGATCAATAGCCGCATTCCGTTCATCTCCGGGCACATAAAAGAACAATTTCTATTAATATTTGAATCACTCGTATCTATCACTTTAAAAAACCTTATTTGCCAATTTTAAACTATTGCTTCCACAATTCTGCTATAATCTAACGATTGCGATGGCATTGTAAATGCTGTTGCTGATGAGAGGGGTCGCTGCAAATCGACGTGCAGATACTACCAACGTTGGAGCATACAACGCTAGTTGAATCATGGAGAGGATGTAAAGGTGCCTGGAAGAGTCTCTTGTGGAACTGAATACGTTTGACATTTAAAGAAGTAATGAAGAGTAGAGGTAGTAGCAAGCAGTTCTATAGTTATAGAAATAAAACAAGAGCTGTCGGCGCTTTGTAAAAAAGTAAAAAGCTAGAAAGGGTAAAAAAATTACGAAAAGCTGAAAAATGAGCAAAATGTAAACTTCTCTGATCGATGAACGCTGACCATCTGAAGCTTAAGATGTAGAAGACCAACGAAAGTTAAGTGATTCGCAATCTCTCTTTATTGAGGAAGACATTGAAAGAAGATTCAGAGTCATCAACTTATCATCGCAAGGTATAAAGTAAGCCTGCAGCAATCACAACTCATTCGAGGATAAACCAGATAGAAACATTTAAAAAATGTCCGACCCATCCACTCAAGTAATAATTTAAATATTTTTTCGTTTGAACAAACTGAAATAAAGGAACTTTCAGATTATTCTGGAAATCCTGAGGGTTGGCCAATTTTTTTGTTTGGGGATGTCTTGAAAAAACTGATCATCCAGACTGAATCATCGGACAAATAATAAAAGAAGCACGAAACGTCCTTTACCATAGCAAAACTTCCAGTTACTCTTACATTTTTTGATCATTCTAAAGAAAATTGTGATAGCTACTACATTTTTCAAACTTTCATATATCTTTTAAGTCCTCAGTTCGCAGAAGAATTGAAAAGAAAACTGCCGTATCAAATTCAATTAGAACAAAAGGAAACACTCCGAAACAACTACATTTTAAATGTGTTATCATGAAACTTTTTTAAAGTTTTTATGTATTGCAGTAGTTTGTGATGTGATTAACAATTAATTAAAGAAGCCAATAATTGTGTGTAGTTGTTAGTGAGTACTGGTCTGAGCCTTTTCTTTCTTTAAAATATAATATATATCATGTGCCTCAAATTTAAGGAAATGGAGGTGCAAGAAAGATCTAATTTCAACGTCAAAACTAACGTAGTTGTTTCTGCTACTCGAAGAAAAGTTACGCAACTTTCTATAATCTTGCGCACAAAACGGTAGCTCTACTAACTCTTACACTATCAGAAGAAGAGATCAACATGACAACTCAAAGAGATAAAAAATATGCTGTTTTGAGTACAGCTGCTGATGTACACGAGTAGTACCACAAATCCACGTATTGGATGATACTTGTTCCTATACATTCAACCGGTCGGAAGGATAAGATCGCACTCAATGTTTCTTAATGAAGGTTCATATTTGGTGATTACTGAAGAAGCTATGGCAAAAATTCTTCAACAGGAGAGAACAAACTGAGAACAACTAACAATCTAAAGATATGACATGGATATTTAAAAAATAGATTCAAATTAAGAACAATAATTAAAAGAAGGAAGGACAAGGAAAAATTTGTGCCAATATAGTCTGATATGATGGAAGTATCTGACGAGTTTTTCTAACCTGAAATTGTACCAAGTTGACCTGAGGTGTTCATTAGAACACTACGTTAGTACTTACTGCTTGAAAAGAAATATGTAGAGGACCATATTTTGAATGGATGGCAAGTAGGCCATATAAAATATATATAAATAATAAAAGTTAAGTCCTTTTTTGTCTATAGAAATCTACAAAAAAAATGCGTTATTGAAATAGAACAAATGTGATGAAAAGCTATTGAAGTTAAAGTGTCGTCTTCTAGATAAGTCGAAGAAAGGGGACTATTTAAAGCTACTAGATAGCAAGCGAGCGGCAATAAAGAAAAATTGATGAAGGCAAGAAATATAGTGATGCATACTGTAAGAAAATTGAAGAAAAAGAATTTTTTTAAAAATCTTATTTACGAAGAAGTTGTAGCAAATAACTGGTACTTACCAGATTCTCTTAAAATCATCCTATATAAGCCTTAGAAGTTGATATGTGTTTTAGTATTCTACAAAAGTAGGCAAGATTAGTCTAAACAAGTCTTTGCTGCAAAGACCTGACATTGAAACTGACTACTCGTCAGCATTCCCGTGGGATGGAAAACTATAGGTTGACCTTCTAATATTCGTCAAATAGGTGCGATTGATTGTATATGTAGAAGTCAGCTTTTTCTGTGTAATTTCTAGAGACTGTAAACGCAATTTTTATTCGTCGCTATACAGATTACTTTAATAACTGCTCAACGGTAAAAGAAGCAATAAAGAAAATTATAGAAAAAAATAATTCACTGGTGAAGAGGTTTTGTAACTCCTTGTTAGCTTTCTTACGAAGAAAACATGCTTATAATCATTGGTTAAACATGACGCGGGCTTAAATGTGTGCAGCTGTTAACACCAAGCGAATAATTCAGTTGTAACTGAATTTGCAATGGCTACATTAGTAACTAGTTCATCAAATCCTAAAATGGATTTCCAAGAGTAACACTTGCAACTACAATGTGTACCAACAATGTCAAGGGCCCAAATACCTGTGAATCAACGTTAATGCAAGAAAAAATAACAAGACCAATAAATGAAATGCCCTTCACGAAGAATGATTTAAAATGACTAACAAATACAAAATCAGCCTAAAATCACGAAGCACTCAAGAGTTTAAATTGAAAAAGGCAAAACCTTCAAATTTTGTAGACGCGCTTCTAGGAATTGGAAAAGAAAGGTGTAATCCAAAGTAAAGCTCAATCGCTATCCCATCATGTACAGAATGACGCAGATGAGGATGAACGAATGAAACATTTGTTGATAGTTGGATAGTGCAAAAGAAGAAAAAAGAAAAAGCATAAAATGAAAATGAGGCAACAGAGAATCACTATATGAAAATTTCTGCAAACTTATAAAATAATTTCAGATACCCCACAGAAAAATGGAAGAACCTTTAAACTAAATACAAAATTGGAAGAATATATAATAGTTCCCCGTAACAGGCCTTGAAGGCCCTTTGGGTTCGTAACAGGATAGATCTGCTACAATCTAGAGCCTACGGTGCACAAGGGTAGTAACGTAGCTAGCACTACGTACCGACCGCCTATTATTAGCCCAGAGTTTGACCTCCAGGTATTCATTTCTTGTAGCCTGAGTCGAGCTGGGCCGTAAATTGGAAGAAACCTATAGGAAAACAAAGAAACGGAGCCGAAGAGATTGTAACATAACTTGAACTAAAGAAGAATTGCAAATAAGAGAGCTGTCAACTATGGAAACGTCAAATATCGGCCAAGGAAAAGCCAAGAAACCTATACCATGTTCAGGATTGGTTTTTTTAGTGGAACACCAGTAGAAAAAAAATATCATCAAGACTTTACAGTGAGCTACAGTTAATACTGAACCCATGAAAAAATTTTAATTAATCCCACAGTCTAAAAACTGCTAAGCATGAGATTCTGCCGAAAAGTTGCGAGATGTGTCAGATACGCAGGAAAACATCAAAGAACTGACTGCAAAAGACCAAAATATAAAAGGTTAAAGTATAACTGCGATAATTTACACCTTATTTTAATTTCTTCTTCACTTGTATGACGGAAGAATCGTTTCAGCAATCTTATGGGCAGTTTTGGTTAAATTACAATTAAAAAAAGTTATAATTGAGCCTGGTCGATCGCTAACACTTCCCTAATTCGTAGGAGCAGTGGGTTTCTGCATCGCGCTCACGTCGGGGCTGGCCTTCCTCCGGCCAAATATTAATCCCCGCGCGCGCTTGATTGCCTTCGACGCGATGTAGATATGCATAAATTAACCGCATACGTAATGGCGTTGCTGTGTTTCTAAATGCACCGCTGATTATCTGCAAACACGATCTAAATAAATAAGGGCTTGCGGGCATGAGACAGCGCAGCTCACGATTTACTCGTAACTCTGCTGTTAGGCACGCAACTGGGGCGAAATCGACTCGGCGATCAAGCCCTGCACTTTGCAGGGGAATTTGTTCCGTCGCAATTGTTCCTATTGGCATACAGCACGGTTGGAATAGATCTTTTGAGTTTTTCTTCATTCAGAACATTTTGACTATAGATATATTGTTTCAACAAGATGGAGCTACCACCCATACAACCAGACAAGCTGAAAGATTTCGTGCAGCTTTCAAAGTGAAGAAGATGATATACATATTCCTAAACAACCCAACTCTCGTTGCTTTCTTTAAAATTTCATCCGTGACATTTGTGAGGCGTGAATGGAAACGGTTGGGTCTCGTCTCACAAAACAACTAATGCCTCTAAATAATTGAGAGCGCGGCCTTATTACAACTACAGCTACAGTTTCTTTTCGCTGCTGCGTCGCTTGCAATATTAATGGCGCGCTTCCGTTCGGGAGGCTCGCAGCGCTCGCGGATGAGCTCTACGGCTTACATTAAATTTCCTGGAGGTAAACTAAAACATCGCAAATTGCCTCGGCTCCCATTTAGAGCGCTGTTTGAGCGGCAGGTGATTAATGCGGGAAATTGCAGCCCGATTGTTGCTCTGCAGCGCGCCATTATGAGTCCATTAGACAAATCATATTTGGCTGCCTTGTTTCCGCTTATTTGATGCACAACTCTGGCTGCACTCGAATCATTACGTGTTACGTTTCGTTTGTCATTTTGTTGCTGATGAAGTGAGCATTATTAGGGTTGGTGCTGATTTTTACTAAGAAAAATCAGATCACTCACATAACTACAAAAATAAAATATCGCAACTAATAACTAGTGAGACAACTCTGTTCTAAACAGACACACTTAAAAAAAGAACTCTGTACATGCCGATGGGTAAAATAATTCATGAATAAAGGATGACTACATATACTCTAACTAAAACAAAAAATTAGGAATTTCTATAAGAGTGGGGTGGGGGTAGATTTAGCGTTAATCCTCTGAGCGATCCTCGTTGATGACTTTCTGGACAAATTAACACCAAATCTGATGATCTCTATGTCATTTGCGAAGATCCATAGAAGGGATGACACAAAAATCTCCAATTTCCTGAGAAAGTGTGGATGACTTGATAGAAGAAGCTGTGGAGTAAGCTCTTAAATTACCCTATAGTTGTATGGACTAAAATCGTGAGACCTAGAAAAATCTATAGGTCAGTAATCTAGTAAGTTAAAAATACAAATACAAATCTAAGGATAGAAATTCCGACAAACCTAAGTATGCTACGGTATTTCAAATAGTACCCGTAGCCATAGAATTAGCTTTATGGATAGTGATCAAAGATGAGAATATGAGACTATATGGAAGTATGTAAGTGTACAGACAAATAATACTCGATCGTTTGTTTGAATCTTTACCAAAGGTCCCTACAAGTAAAAATCACTTGTTTGGACAATCAAGCTGCACTCAAAGCATTAGCTTCATGGGTATTGTTTAGAGATGATCATATGAAACTATATGGAACTATGGAGGCATACAGGCACATAATAATCAATCGTTTTCTTGAATATTTATTAAGGAACATGAGATCAATTGGCAATGAAGTAAGCTACTAAGTAAAAGTAATTTACTTAGACGGTCAAGCTGCACTAAAAGCATTAGCTTTATGGATAGTGGTCAGAGATAATATGGGACTACATGGAGATACGGATGCATATCAATAAATAATACTCGATTGTTTTTTTGAATCTTTACCAAGAAGCATGAGAAAATGGGCAATGAAGAAACCTATCAGGTAAAAGTCATTTACTTGAACAATCAAGTTTTTCTCAAACAATTGGCTCTACGGATAATGGTCAGAGATAATATTGGACTACATAGAGGCATCGTTTGTTTGAATCCTTATCAAGACACATGAAATAAATGGGCAATGAAGAGATCTACGAGGTAAAAGTCATCTATTTGAACAATCAAGCTGCACTCAAAACATTAGCTTTATGGGTAGTGATCAGAGATAACATGGGAATAGATAGAGTTATTAGATACATAGAGACAAATAATACTCTATTGGGTGAGAGAGAGAAGAGATCGAGTTTTTTGGGACAAACTATCTTTATACTTTTAAGCTAATCAAGCTGCGAGGCCTAATCAGTCAGCGGCGATTTATCTGAAGCGTGCCCAGAAATTACCCTGTGCGTTAATTTTATTTGTTGATAGACCTGCCACTTATTCTAAATCCAATATTTTGAGGTAATTGCACGAGAAAAAGTAGTCATCAATAAACTAATGACAAATAAAGTCGTGAAATGAATAATGCATACGTTCTTCTGGTTAGTAATGGTGGTTAAGAAACAAGACAGCAGCATCAGGATGCAAAGTGTTGTTCAGCATCAGTCATTTTTGACCTTAACAACGCAAGATTTTAACGTTTTGCGTGTGCATTATGCGCCACTGAAGGAGTCAACCTGTTATTGATGTGCGAATGGCACTACTTTGAAGACACTAAGACTCAAAAAGAGACGTTGCTGCTGTAAGCAACAATTCCCTTAATTTGTAAATTTTTGAAAGAACGGTGACGTTCAGAGAAATGTGGTTTTAATAAGGAAGAAAATTCTAGTGAGTACGCAAAGCTAAGAAGATCGTTTATGAATAAAGAAGAAATACAGAGAAGGGTGAAAGAGGAAGAAGACAATTAGACGTAGTGTCATTCATTCTAAGCTTCTTATTACTCATATCTAAACTACATTACCGCGAAAACAATAACACCATTGAATAAAACGTGTCTGCAGCTAAAACAGTGTGAAAAGCATAAAAACCGGGCCAGACAGGATACCACATGAGGCTATAAAGAAGGCGGCAACATCTTGTCTGACTAGCTATTAGAAACATTCTGAAAGGATTTGGTCTTATAGATTTGTATGTCCTTTTGACACAATCAGTAAGTTATATGAAGCCTTAATAAGGTCGAGGCTAGAAGAAAGAATACGGAATGGAAGGGGTGGAGGGATAAACTAAATGCGAACTAGTTTGGATTTCACAAAAAAGTCTAGTTTAAAGATTGTCGAGAATATTGGCGATTTTATAAAAAAAAGAAACATGAGAGGCAGTAGTAGGTGCTGGTTACGCTGGATGAGGCAACACATGTAATGCTGAGTATTACAGTATAATAGTGGCAAAGTAAAGAAATAGAGGCATTCCAAAATATCTGGTAAAGCTAATATTCAAGTACCTGATAAATAGCCTTATGGAACTAGTGAGAATCTAACAGCGCCTTAAGACTCTACGCTAGTATAATTTTTATTTAAAACTCTAACGCTCCACGTGGGAGCACAGCCTGCCAACTGAGAGGTTCAGGCTCTCATATGTTCGACTTTACTGCCCGGTCATCGCGCACCATTTCTGCAAGTACCGCTCCTTAGACAACTGCTTTTATTACCTCTTATTCGAGCGAACGCAGGTACTCAATTATTTTTAGTGACTGAGTAGGCCACCTGCCAGGCATCAGAGAGCACCGGGAATTGAACCCGTTCGTCCGCATCGTTCGTTTTCAGTTCCATGGTAAACTATATGCTTTGGTGTATGGAATTCAGGTGCATAAGAAATTTTGGTATGATCTTTTCGTATCTCCATATTATTAAAGTATCATCGACGAATCCACATTGCAGGTTTTAATAGTATGGATAGCGATCTCTTCAAAATTTTTCCATGTAATAAATGGTGATTACATGACTAAGCGGGCTAGTCTGTTTTTTGTTCGTAATATACGTCTTGTCAAACAAAGTAACCGAACTTAAGGTACTGGTAAAGTGGCTGTAAGATATTGTTAGGAAGAATTTTCTTTGGGTGATCCAGGGCATCTTGAATTGGTAAATAGGGAAGTTACATCAAAGCTAACCATTAGATCTTCTTCCTGTAGCTAGATTTCTTGAAGGTGGTTGACGAAATGTGCGGGTCCGTTGGCATAACTGCTGGTAAACCTAATGTACGGTTGTAATAGTCTAGCTAGGTATATTTAACCAGTTTGTATGTAGGACCACCGATTGTTTCTGACAATGGGTCGCAGTGCTACATCATCCTTGTGTATCTTGGGGAGCCCGTATATTTATCGGGGTAGTGCCTCTGATATTAGTCTTTATTTGGTGGTGTCATCATCCAGAGAGGAACTTTTTATCAGTTTACTCATGTCATGTAGTATCCGCGATATGGGATTGCGTTTGGGCACGGTGTAAGTGTTTGTATCGAGCAGTTTGATTATCTTCTTTGTACAGTCCTTCTGTGATAGTGCAACTGTGGGATTACCTGTACCTGCTGGTAAGACGAAGATAGTATTGTCATTCTCGAGTTCACATAGAGCATTTAATTTCGCCCTGGACAGGTTCTTCTTGGTCGGCTTAGCATGGCGCAAAATGCGTGAAATCTCGACTCGTACTTCCTCTGCTTTATCCGTAAAAAGGTTCTATAAGGTTGCTTCTACGTTAAATATAGATATGATGTCCTCAACCGGAATGAATTTAGGTGCTACCGCAAACTTTTCTTTTTTATTGAGAGCAAAGATAGAAAAAGATTTCCTGGATAAACTTGTATTATGGAAAAGTTTATTACAGTTCTGTAAGGGCGTTTTTTCTGTAAACGCTGAAACTTATAAGACTGTCTGATGGTGGCGGTTGCTTCGTGTTTCTCCACAGAACGGAAAGTGATGCGGTCTACAGTATCCTAGTTGTCTTTGTATATTCTGCTGGCTAAACTGACATGAACTTGCATCAGTTTTAGTGAACAAAGAGCGAGAGGTTTTCTTGTATCGTCCATTTGTTCTCTGACTGAGGCAACTTGCGTTTTTCGATAAATTGGTTGGACTTAAGGAATGCGCAGGAGTTGTTTTATAGGCTTGTAAACCTCCCCCTCGTAGAAACCCGCGGTATGGCTAAGATACGTCTATATGACACGTTTGTGGTATGGAAACACGGAAAGCAGACACTACCAAAATTTCTTAAACACTTGAATTCAATTGGATCTAAGCATACAACTTCAATGGAACTGGAACCAAACGATAAAATTGCTTTCTTAAACGTATATGTGTTGAGATTGGAGAATGGACATTTACAACAACCGTGTACAGAAAGCTCACGCATACGGACAGATGCCTTCATAAGCAGTCGAATCACCACCCAAGTCAAAAAGGAACGGTTGTGAAAACATTGCTAGATCGAGCACGACATACCACAATTTTTGGATAAAGAGTTACAACATTTGGAACAAGCCTTACAAGGGAATGGTTTTGAGGAAATAAATAGAGCAACTAAATCTAACAAATGCGCACGCAAAACATACTCGAAATTAGCCTCGGTAGGCAAAGCTTTTTTATCTTATATCTTAAGGTTACGCACTGGATAGGAAAAATTCCCAATAAACTCATGGTGGAAACTATCTACTACTACCAGCAAGGTACGAGATTTGCTTTGACAAGCCAAGGATACAAGAAACCCACAGGGAACACCAGGGGTACACTGCATACCTTGTTCGTGTGAGCAGGTCTACATTAGGACTACGAGCTAGACGATTACCACTAGAATAAAGGAACACAAACGTCATCTACGCCTCAATCAAGCCGAAAAATCAGCAGTTGCTGAATATGCTTTGGAAAATCCTGGCCCAAAGATAAAATTCGGGCAAGCACAAGTTTTATCCAATTATTTGAAGGAATTATTATCCGAGATTATTTAGAGAGACGATGGAAATTTATAAATATAAAAATAATTTTAACAGGGACAACTTTATTGTTCCTAAGGGACAAAAAACAAAGTGCGTCAGAAAATTCCGAAATGTTACCTGCAACGATCCGATTAACATCAGCAGCTAGCCCGATCACGTTATCTACCATCCCGGTGACGTCAACAATGGTCCTCAACACTCGCGCTAGTATGAAAGCGAAAACGCACGGGACATTTTTAGAAGATTTTGTTTTTGTGAACAGAACGTGAATAGTTTTTTAACAACCCGAGAACCAACCACACGATCTCTATTAGGTCTTTACCAAGTGGTAAAGATCGATTCTTAACGCTGCTAAAAGAGAGTATCCTTGAAACTTTGAATATCCAACGGCCTTTCTTTTACAAGTCTGTTCTATAGCGATAAAAACTTTTATTACACGTAGCGATTGGCACATTTATTTACAACTCAGTTCATTTGCAAGTGAAACTTACTAATATTTTAAGGTCACTTCTTTTCTTTCGATAATCACAATCGTACGGAGATACACCTCATAAAGACCACAACTTTTATAGAGTTCAAATGTGTTGCCTAGCTTCGAATGACGGGGAAATTTCTTTTAGCAGGCAATTTATCTGCACGTGGTAATTCTTCATTTGCATGGCTGCGAACCAGTTGGGCAAAAAATGAGGGTAGGAAGTCTTCGAACTAGAGGATACTCTGCCTGCTCTTTGAAATTTTCTCCCTTCTGGGGACCATCTCAAACTCGCCTTTTCTTCAAAAGTTTTCAGGGGAAGAGAATTGTTGCTCAAACCCACAGCACTCTTACTCTGAGTATCAAGGACAGTTGAGCGTCCCCTGAGTGGCATCGCTCGCACTTGCTCGAAATCATGCATAACGTAGTTATCTTTATAGCTTATATTTTAGGGTTGCTTGCACAAATTACATACTCCAAAAAATTGCGAAACAGCACGTAATCACCGCAAAGCTTTGCTACGCTCACACGCTGAGGTACGAAGACTAAGTCAAAAATCGTCTCACCCTTCTGATGGTAATGAAAAACTTTAACTTGAGGTTTCTTGGACATCTATAGGATGAATTAGAACGTCGAGTTCGCTCTTGAACAACTTTGACCGGAGCTCTTTGCTAGGAATTATTTGCCATATTTCTGAACAATTCCAAAACCTGATTGAAGATATCCTTTGAAAATTGGAGCAAATTTGTAGCAAATAATAGCCTATTCAGTATTAATATCTAACTCAAATACAATTCCGAGTGGGTGCTTGATTACTTTTGATCACGTATTGGGGCTTTGGATTTAATTTTAAACGGTTTTTTGTAAAACGAAATGTTTATTTCGAAAAAAATTACCCGGCACAAGTTATTCAAAGAACTATCCATCGTTAGCTACAACTTTTTTCCATTTTCTGGCAACAGGCGAAGAATTCCTTGACCTGTGATGCAATCCATGAATTGACTTATTTTTTGATATCTTGAAAAGAGTTAAAGTTCTGTTCAGACAGACTATGCCCCATCGATCGAAGCAAATGGTAATCAAGACTTATATACACATATGTCCGCGCATTGTCCTGCTTTAAAATCACTTTATGGTGTCCTCCAGCGTAGTCCAATCGTTTTTAGTTGAAAGCTCGGTTCAATTTGATTAGTTATTGTCGGTAGCGATTCCCAGTGGTAGTTTAGTCTTGTTTCAGCAGCTCATAAAACACTAGGCTCTTCTGATCCCACGAAATACAGAGCAATGTCTTCAAGCCATAGATATTTTGCTTTTGCGTTGATGTTGAGATCGATGGTAATGCTTGGTTGGACATATATCTTGCTGTTCTGCGTTTAGAGTTCTCGTAATGAATAAATTTTCATTACAGTCTCAAAACCCCCTTTTTTGCTCCCTTGAAGCAGCCGTTCGCAAGTGGGAAAACGTCTTTTGGCATCTCTGGGCTTCAGTTTGTCCTTTGCTCATCTTCATCCAGTCCTGCCTCCAATTCCGCATCTTCAAATTTTTTTGACTGGCCCGGGCGCTTTTGGTCTTCCGTGTCAAAATCACCACTTTTGAATCGTCGAAACCAATACTCACAAGTAGAAATTGATGGAACACTGAATTAGGATATGAAGAACTCCCAAGATCACATTATCACATAGTCCTACTCTTTTTTCTTGCTTTATATTGGAATTTAAAACATGGATTTGTCTTTAACCCCGTAACATGTATACTGATTGTGAGGTATGTTCATAAATTACTGCGCATGCAATTAACCCACAATCGCCGTTTCGCCGCCACCCCGTCGGCCGCGCCCCCTGCTCTTTCGCTAATTTTCCTTGCGTGGAGCACAAGGGCTGCGAGCCACGCGAGCAGATCGCGTCGCTTTACCCCTGGCTCCTTTCGCGGCCGCTATTAATAACGGGACCTCCATAAATGCCCATTTCCGGCAAATGGCTGGATGTAAGCAAACAGCGCCCAGGATTTCCCTGGATTGGAGCCTATCATTAGCGATATGGAAATCGGGGTCGCTCAAAGAGCGCCCAAATTAAGCCCAATAAGGCCAAAATTCCGGCGTTTCTTCACTGGGGGTTAGAATTCGAAGTCGACTCTCCGGCGGGCCTGTGCGACATACAAATGAGGGCCGAGGACGCAGCTCACGCAGGAAAAATGGACAGCCGAATATTTCAGGAGGCTTGTTGTGGCCAGCAGGGAGGCATTAGCGAGCGAGCATTATATTCGCCCGAAGACCCTTTTAGATGATTAATTTCTTCAGCCTCCGCTGCGGAATAGCAGATCAGCCCCCTGCTTCCCGAAGCGAATACGTTTCGAATCTACGGCCCGCAACTACGCAGTTGGGGCGCCCGGCGTTAATCTGCGCAGTAATTAACCCTCCTGACCTTTCCCCGGGACTCTCCCGCGGCGCTGGGGCACGGAGTGTTTTGGCAAACTTTTATTTTCGCTCCGAACATTTGCGTACCTTGCATGAGCGCAAAACAAGCGTACAGGGCTAGTCAAAAGAAGGGTACGATTTTCCAAGAGTTTTGTCTGCGTCCTTTAGGTGATATTTAAGTGGACAATCGCCAGCGTTTGCTGAATATAAGATATTTTTATCTTTTTTTGTCGAAAAGTTTAGAACTTATTGTTATTTTCTTGCATTCGCCCTCTCTGATTAGTTTTTGTTTTCAGAAACTCACTAGCAATTCTAGTCTTATGGATTTTATAGGGGTGAATAAAATATATTATATATTTGGGCTAATTATACACACATTAATTAAGCAACTAATGTTGTATGTCCACTCCCACACTCAAAACCTCAGTTATATGCTAGTTTTTCTTAGAGGTCTCTTTCTTGCATTGTTCTGCTTACCCCTCAATTTAGGATTTGGGTGGTCGCCCTCTCTTTAGTTTCCCTAACGGTGTCCACGAATATAACCTTTTGGCCATCTAGATTCTTCTATGCACAATAAGTGGCCAAACCATTTTAATCCCTTCTTATATAACGGTGTCATTTATATTTTGCTTGTTTCTGGTTCTGTCTAATCTAGATATCCTGAAATTTTTTTCCTTCGACTGCTAGTATCCTGTTTTTGTCGCCTTCGCTGATCGCCCAGACTTTGCATGCATAACACAGAACAATTTCGACCATAGATCTACCAATTTCTTTCTTATTCTTGATGGCGAAACTTTTATCCCATCATGGGGAGTCCAAAGCACCTATCTTCAACCATCTTTGTCTATCTGACACCCTAATTATTTACAGTTATCTACTTGTCTAATTTCAGTTTTTTTATTTAACTTTGGAGTTTATTATTAGATATCTTGGCTTTTGTAAGCTAATTGGTAGCGCCATTTAATATATTTGTTATGTAGCCTCTTCAACATAAACCCCAAGCACTATAAATCTTGAGCCATTACCCCCTGGTCGTCTGCAATGTCAATAGTAAACAAGAACTTGTCGTTGATTGGTATTCCCATTTCGGCACGGCTTTTTTCCAATTTTGCACTGTTACTTTGATATATAAATTAAAAAGTAATAGAGATAGACTACATGTTTCCCTAAGCCCTTTGGATTTTCTTTGACCGTTGATGATTTTGTGTCTAACAAATGAGGTATTATCTTTGTAAAGTTCCTGTATAATACTAAATAAATACGAATTAGTTCCTATACTTTCTAGTGCTTCCCACAGTTTGTTTCTAGAAATATTGTCATATGCTTTTTGGTAACCTATAAGAAACATGGTCATTTTTTGCAATCTGGGGTCAAACCATCCCCATAGTATGTCCTACATTCTCTCCAGGTCGGTTCTGTAAAGAGTATGCTTAAGGTGTAATTAATATTTAGCCTTCTATAATTATTTAGGTCCTTTTTATCACATTTCTTATAAATGGAAATGATGTAAGATGTTTTCCATTCTACTAAGATATATTGTTGTTGAATACAATTGATTTATAAGTATTCTCAATCTTTCTATTAATATGTCACCTCCACTCTATATTAATTCAATAGCGACATTTCTCGCGACAGCAGATTTATCATTTTTCGTTCTTCTAAGGTTGTATAATATATTATTTCTTTTGTTGAAGTTATTGATCTTTCTTCTTTTATTTCCATTGTTTGTCTTTCTTCCATAAATCCTTCTCTTTTCTCGGTTAGGAGCAACTCATATTAATAAAAGAGTTAGGATAACTTTTATTATTATTATTATTTATATTTTTAGTCCCCCATACTTCAGATGATTTTTTCAGAACTCATTTTCTTTCTTTTTTGATTATATTTGGAAGATTCTTTTTATTTTCTTTAGATATATATATATATATATATATATATATATATATATATATATATATATATATATATATATATATATTTCTTTTCGCTAGTTTTTTAATAGATAATTCTTACATAATTTGTTCTTTTCTAATATTGATTTTTATTACATTCCGTTAACTAAGGAGGCTTATTTTTTTGTGTTTGATCTTTATGTTGACCAAAGTATTCAAGGCTATCTTATGTATTGCTTTTAACTACTCTTCTAGATTATCTGAAGAAGCTTATGCTCCTACAATTACAGTTTTTAATTTGTGGATTTTAAGTACGGCCACACAAACGTTAGCTCTCCTCGAGTTTTCTACTCCCGACCAAAAGTGGATATATCCATTTAGAGTGCTATACCTTTTCCTCTTTGTTTAGTTTTAGGCGTGTAAACATATATTCCAGATTCCCATTCTCATTGTTTTGTTCGTTAACAATCGTCAGTTTAATTTATATCCATCTTAATTCCACAGTTTGGTGTTGTTAGCGAACAACCCCCAACTTGGAGGACTAGAGTTTCCTGTCAGTTTATTTCCTTAGCCGTATGGTATCGATTTAAAGGAGCCAGAAACTAGCTTTTTAGTCCTTTTCGTTAGCTACATTTTATTACGACTGCAATCAGGAGGCTCGACGTGGACGTGAAAATAGGGTTTGTTGGCAGAGCTGCTAAAAAAATCGCAGTGACGTTGCTCGACTTTAGCCTCCCGGTTGATCAAGAACAAGAAGGGTGTAATACCGTAAAGGGAACTTTCTACAGCGATGCGAAATCGTAACGGTCACTTCCGGTTGCCGTTAACCGATTTGGCTGAAAATTAATCCCATGAAATGTACTGACCTAAGATGTGTGTGTGCCAAGTTTGAAGTTAATCAGTTGGACAGATCGGAAGTTGTCTTGTCTCCAGACACACAGACAGACAGATAGGATGATAATCTCATTAACTTTCTACTATGAAAGTTAATAAACCGAAAAGGCGAGAACTTCCCATCCGAGATGCTTCACGATAAACCCCGGCCCCATGCTCGATAAAAATTGAGGCTTTATTTTAGTCTATATTGGAATAGCCCCTTACTGTCCGGAATTATCATCCTTCTACATTCGAGTTAAGTTAGTTCCTGCCTCCAGTTTCTTCAGACAAGTGCGTCACTTCCAAATTTGCTTTAAGTTAAAGGTATTTGAACTTGGGCTTTTAGAGCTAATTGTCCTAAAATATGAAAGTAATTTTAGACACAGGCTCATTGGTTTTTGCTTCTTCGTAGTCCTACTTCTCTTTTCTTATTCTATTTATCCATTATTGCATCATATTCCCAATTCAGCTAGTGCCTCCATCTATATTTCTATTAGATTTGTCCCAGTGTATTCTATAATGGTACAAACAATGTTGCTTGGGGTTCCATAACTAAGCTCATTCAGGTGAATACACGACTTAAGACATCATTAGCTTCATTTAATTGATGGAAATCCTTCTAGAGATTTAAAGTCCCAAGTAATTCTTTCCTTTTAACTTTTATTGTCTACTATTTCTGCAATACATGATGAAAGTTCATTACTTTAATTTACTATTGGTTGTGTGGAATGCACTTTCTTGTTCTACTAGTTGAATCTACTAATTTTCATACAGTTAATTTCTTTTCGGACCTTTCTTTATCGTAATATATTTAAGTTTTAATCTTCTGGCTTTCTCTTTTTTTTTTGAGATACTCTTTGAAGGTTTTGGTGTTTCCTTCCTCCCTCCCTCTCTTATTGTATTGATTATGCTTGAGTTTTTGTGCTGGTATTTGTTCCTACCTTTGATTAATTGGCATACCCTCATTTGTCTATCAATGCTGAACCTTAAAACATTTGGCCTGTTCTTTAACACATCTAAGAACATCTCATCTATATTTTAGAATGTAGCCCACTACAATCTGCAGACAAGAAAAATGTTTTGTTCTTATTACTATTCTTTCCATGGCTTAATATCATGTAGGAGGTCTCTCAACCACACTTCTGTCTCCTCATTTTTACAATTAATAGAAATCAACTCTCTTTCTATATAAAATTATTCAAAACTAGTATAATACCCTTCTGAAAAGTATTGACCTGTCTCTTATCAAGAGAGTATTTAGGAAATACAGTCTTTAGAATATTTTTGGCCATTACCAGTAGTTTCTGCTTCCTCTTTTACTCTTTTTTCTTAATCTTCTTATCTTGTTATATATACATGCCTTTCTGTGTCGGATCATCTTAAAATAATTGATGCTCTTTCAGTTATATTGACGATGCTTATCTGTTTTTTTACACTATCATGCTTCCCTTCAAAATCTAACGTATAGTTTTCCTAGAAAATGCGGCAAGCGAGCGTACTTTCCTTGTAATAAATTAACCAGGGGTGACGTATTATTCGCCAATCAAATCTTATTAACTCGTAAAATGGAACTTCGTCGGCCTTTGACTTGATATAAAAATTTCCATTTAGGGTGGTTCCGTTCAGATTATCTATTTTTTTACAAAACTTTTTCAACTTATACTTAAGTAGCTCTTTCAATTTCTCTTTGTCTTTATGGATTTAGTTCATCTTTTTTTAATTTTCTGACCTTTTTTAAATGAACAAAAGGCTTAAGATATTATTTTCCGCTTTTACTAGAGGTTTAACTAGAGAGTTGAGGTCCTTCTCTTTTACCTTTTTTCTTTGTTTCTTCAATATCTATATAAAGGTGTTCTGCTTTAGTACTTCTTGTGTGGAATAGTGTTGGTTCATACTTTCTTGCCCTACTTGCTACTTCTTTAATTCTTAGAGATATCATCTTCTAGTTTTTTTAGAATTCTGATAAAACACTTTGTTCTCTTTTTTCATATTTTTGCGTTACCTTTTCTTATTGACTTAAAACATCGGAGAAGGTTTTTAAGTTTATTTTTTGTAGATTATATTATTTAAGACGTTGTTCGAGAGAAAAATTATGTTCTTTAAAAGCTTTTGAAGTTTTTTTTAACCTTTTATCGATTCTCTTCTACTCTTTGACTTTATTTATAAAAGCTTCTATCGTCATGCTTTCATGATCGGCCAATTCTTATGATCGTTTAACTTCACCTGGAATCATTATTTTGCTTGTACTGCCCTTAGAAGTGTCTAATCCTAACCGAGATTTTCTAACCCTTAAAAACAAGATTTTTTCTGCAGTTGACCGGAAATTTTGGTTGCAAGTCTACGTATTCCCTCAGCGTGCTTTTCAGTTGGCACTTTCTGAAATTTTTTAGCTTGGATAAGTGTTAAAGAGGTATTTTCCCCTGGTATTCTTATTTTTTTTTGTGGTCATGATAAACTTTTGCTTCCAAGAGAAGTCTCTTAGTACCCGAGGTTTACTTAATTATAGAGACGTCTCTTCTTCTCTTCCACCTTTACGATTATGCTTTCTTGATAGTGGGTCCTGGTTAATTTCATTAAATTTCTTTGTTGCAAATTGGTTTGCCCTTAAAACTTGTTCAAACTAAAATACTTTTATCAGGAATTTGTTTCCATACTTTTCTTGTTTTTAGAGGTTTGAGTGGGTATACACGTTCAAATCTGGTTGATGCCGTAAATCAGGTTCTATAGGATTTGAAAGAGTGGGGCAATCTGTTGGTTGGACGGAGTAAGAGTTGGAGAAGGAAGTAGAAAGAATAGTTATGGAACGCCAAGGCCTCCTTTAGCATTCCATTACCAGGACTCGTTCCAAACTTTCTTAATTAACTTTGATTAGGTGGAATCGCAGCATAAAGACTCATTATCTTTAATTACTGAATAATGTCGTTTCCCATAACTCATGGCACGGCCGTTTAGTACGGAACAGTTTGTTTTCGCGGCTGCTTTTTAGGAAAGTTTAGAATTAATAACTTCAAAATTTCGCTTGCCAAGCAGAGGTGTTTATTTAAGCCAAAAATTATCCGCTACCCCGTATTTGCTTATAAAAATTAGGGTTGCCACTGACTTGCTAACCCACTACACCTTTTTTTCTCAAATCGGACTTGGGTCCATCTACAGCGAAGGCCACTAAATGCTTAGTATAAATGATTACCAATTTGGGGATGATATGGCGTTGCTATATCCTCAAGAGAATATCCAAAAAAAAACTGACCCGTAATATTTAATATTACTTTAGAGGAAGTTTTTCTTCTACTTTTACTGTTTGTTATTTATCTTTATCAAGACGAATTCTCGCAGGGCTCTTTTTCTCTTACTTTGGCACTTATCGACTTGTAGAAAGTGGGTTAGAGACTTTAATAGTGGCTTTTTCTTTGCTAATATTTTTAGGTTCTCCATTTTGGTATCTGACTAGTCTTTCTGAGCATTTTTCTCTTCGACTACAGCACTTTTTCTATCCTAAATTTGATCTCGAACACTTCCGCCTTGGTTGGTCTCTTTCATATCTAAGTCATTTTTATGTAAAAATTTCAACTTCTACGTGGGTGGTTATTTTAAATTGCTCAGCAATCTTTATGGTATCAACAAACCTGTTTCTAATGTTGTTTGCATTAATTAAGTCTAGAAAATTTAAAGTAACAATTATTCTTGTCAAAGTGCCGTTTTTCAAGAAGAAGGATCTATTTAAACCAAAATGTGTCTGATATTTAAAGTAGCTATCAGCTATGTTGTTCGATCTTGGTTTGTCACCCCTCCCTCACACTTTTCTCTTTTTTTCGAACCTGACCTTAGGTTCATCTACCGCTAAGTTAACAAAAATGCATAGTGTTAAACCTCCTTAAGGTAGGGAGGATGAAATGAAATCATTTAAAACAGCTCTTCAAGAATGAAAGGTGAAAAAACAAAAATACTTTTATACACCTAAAACATATCGATGTCTTCTTTGCTGCCACATAAACTATAAAAGGTTACAAGTTTTTGTACGTCGTGTACGTAAATTTTTAGTAAATTGCTGGAAGAGGTTTTTCAGTTATGAGTTGGGATTCATGGTTAATATGATTTTCAAATGTTCATTATTGTCCTTCATTTAATGGTAATGTTTTCATGTTCATCGTTTATATCCTTTACATTAAGTCGAAAACTTAAACAGTCAAAGATTTTTATAGAATAGAGAAATCTGCTTTTTTGTATGCCATTTCTACTTGCTATTGGGTTGTTCTTATTCTTACAAATTACTGATATCACGACTCTACCTTAGATCGTACCTTTCTAACTATTAATTCCATAAATGTTTTATTCTTAGCTATAATAAAGCTAGACTCCGAGTGGTCACCATCTGCTACTTAACTAAATCTTTAAATTGAATTTGGCTTGCTTTACTACAACAAATTGGAAGCGAGTAGGGCTCGACATCGTTAAAAAGATAATTGGTTAAAACTAAGCGGGATGGTTCTTGCTCTGTCCCACCAACTTGACCAATCTTCCAAATTCGTGCTTCAGGATTTGCTTTTCATTTGATTTCCGACAACCGCTGGGAATAGGCTTCTATTACATATTTTTATGACTTTTTGTTTTGAACGAGCTGATGCCACTATTCTCCTACTTCTTTTATGGTGTTGTCAAGCCATCATAACCGTGGTTTTTGGCCACCCCGAAAATTCTTAAGGCCAACCTTCTTCGTGGTATAGAATTTGTTATGTAATGATCTGGCATCCCCTCCCATTTGTTTTAGAATTTGTTCGGTTTACGGGAATTTTCAACCTTAATCCTGCACGTCGGCCAACGACTTAGAAGATGAGATCAATGAGATGTAGAGAGAATAGACCCCGTATTAGGGAAATTTCTTATTTTTTTATTCGTAATACTCATTTCATACAAAATTCTCAACCCACTCATATTTAAAAGTGTGTTCCCCATATTGTCTTTACTCTTGCTATCCAACTACATTGAATGGCCTAATGTTGTACTTTCTGCTCTTATAATTTGTAGAATAATACGAAACTAAAAAAAAATAGTAAAATAAATCAATAAAAAATTTACAGTACTAGGATTATTTCAGACATCATTGAAAATCAGTGGAAAAAGAAAAACAAATAAAAGGTATAATACATATTGATGCTTTTTAGGATGTTCTAACAAGTTTTTTCACATACAAACCAAATAGTATAATATATTAAGAGAACACCCTTATTTTCCCAACATTTGAATATTAATATCCTTTTTGCCTCCCCACTATGGAAATAACCTCATACCTTCAGTTATTGTTTGAAAGTTTCTTCGGCAACTTTAGATTGGCTATGGCTGACTGCCCTAAGAGAATACAGCTTTGCATAAGCACTGGGGGCAAATTTATGCAAAATTATATAAGCCGTTCAGGTTTGAAAGTTTAATTTGAACTGGCAGCCACGATCGACATGTAAGTGTTTAATTGCATTTTGGTGTATTATCGCTTTCGTTTGTGCTTGGCTTGCTATTGTTGCAAACAAATTATCTTAAATGTACGGCTTTGTTCTAACATTCTACAACACGGCCCTTTCACTCTTTTGCGTAATATTGGAGTACAATTACGATTTTTATTTTTCAAACGTTTTAATTTAATTCAGTTGTATTGTCTAGATACTTTTCGACACTACTACGTATTTTAATTTCTAATTTTATCAGTTTAGTTTTATTTTTCAAGTTCAAATACAAAAATAATGGAGTAGTTCTTCGCTAGCCTCTAAATTTTCAATTTTTAGTCTGATATCTAGGGCCAATCGAAAGAAATATTCTATAACTTTTTAATTTCGAAAATACGTCTTTTAAAAATGTTCTGCTTTTCAGTGCCACAGATGAAAACGTGAAATGCATTTCCAAGTTATGTTGCTTAGTTTGATTGGTAGAATCAATACTAGATCTAACAAGGTCTATTGACAGGGTTTTAATTACTGTCTGACTTCTGTATGACTTAACCGATTACACATTGGAAATATAGAGTGGTTAATTACTTTTGACACAATCCATAGAAATTGAGGTATATTGTTTTGCGAGATTTGAATTGTAGCTGCCGAAAGTTTATTCGTACAGAGAAATTGTATTACTGCACGTACTTCACATTTGGCAGGATATTCTATGGCAGTATTAATTCTCACTTGACCTAGCAGACGAGTAAACTGTAACACAACTTCCTTTTTCACTGGCTGTTAGATTACTTTGTACCGCACCACAGAACGGATGTCGCTATCCCTGCTTATTTCCCGCGCATGCTTAGACGGAAGTGTTTTTGAATTGACCTTGTATCAAAAGACACCAAATGGGATACTTGTACTATCAATATTATTATATCCTTTTAATATAGTTGTTGTGTATATTTCTTGGAATACCCAAACCTAACCGTGCACAAAAGGAAGTCATTGGCGTCACAAAACAAGTATTAGCAGTTTCTAACTCTCCAGAAAAGTAGTAGAGAGAAATATCATAAAATATCATCAAACGTCGTTACGGCAAGCGAGAATCTATAGACGCAAACGCTTTAAGAAGATCAACAGGAAGAACAGAACGACGACGTATTTTGAGACAGCGATATCAGCTGCTGTTTGAAAGAAAGCGTATTAAGTGAATACATCATATTCGACTCGCCTTAATCCAAAATACCATTGGTTAAATTATGGCATGAGGCTGTTTTTCTTCTGTGGAAAGAACTTCTTCGACAGTAGATAAACATTGTCAAGATCAATATATTTGGACCATCTAAAAATGATTGGTTCTACAATTTTCTTTTCACTAACCTTTTATTACAATTTTTATCTTATTAGAACAGTTTCTGTAAATCTGCTGTATACCATTTTTTGTGTATAATACAACACTTATGTGTACAACAATTCCTGTTTAATTAAAACATATACATGCATAATATTGTAGGTAAATGTTAAAAGCATATGACAATTTATTAATTTTTTAATTCTGTAACTTGTTCTACCACAGTGCCGTTTCTTAAACACTGGCGTGATCTCTTACCTGTCTCGCCATTTACCAAATTTTCGGGGAAAATCACGAAAATCCCAGCCAAAACAGGCTAAACCCATGATGGTTCGGAGTCATCTTAAGAGTTATAATTCTACTCAAAGAAACAAATTATCTGTTTAGGCTTTGTGATTCGAGCTTTAATTTGCTCAACACCCAAACTATTACAAGTCCATGTATGCATGTCTTCTGCACCAGTTCACACACATTGTTTCTCAACCTCCCTTTGCATTCGTGCCCATCTTCATTAGCTCGTAATGAGGACGGACCCTCCTTTGTCTTATATAATGTAGTTCAACAAGACGTCTATGGCGTGGTCAACTTCTCCACATCCGTATTTGTCTTGGTCTTCCGGCAGCTTCCGGGTTCTGACGCGATAGAACCGGAAGTTGCCATGTCTGTTGGTAAGCCGATTAAGATAGACTTTGGAATCGCTCCATTTTCGCTATTTGTCTTCTATGCTTACAGCTTGGTCTCGTCTTAGCTCTTAACTGGTTCTTTACAAATTCCATTAAAATCCCCAAAAAAAATTGGCAGAAAATGATGCTCCAATCTGAGAACTTGGCTTGTCCCCGTTGGATTTCTCGTATGTTCATAAATGCGACTTGCTTTCTCCCAATGACCACTCACAACCCATTCGCGTAGCAGCTTAGTTATTAGACCTTAGACTCCTCCTTGCTGAATGGGATGCCATCTTGCTCGACTGGATACCCCGTCATCTCCACCGACCACTTTTGCTTGATCCCGTCTGCGCGTAACTTCAGCTCATCTCACAGTTATTAGTCTCGTCCTGCAAAACAACATGCAAAGGCCTTAACTAGCTCAAGACTAACGCTGTTTTTGTGCTCTATCTTACGGCATTATACTGAAATTTGCCCTATTTGGATGACAACTTTTATGGGGTTGGTCACTCTCAGTTATATGCTAACCTAGCCGTGGACGATCTTCTCACTCGATATTCGCTACTACGTTACAATAATTTTTTTTATCTTTATAAAATCATTGTGGAGAACACACCGAGTTCTCTGCTCCGTTAAGTCCACAATTTTCTCTAATGGTGCGGCCACCTGAGTATTTATCGATTGGTGTTGCTCCTCCAACAGATAGGCTAAAAGCACGTATTGAACATTCTCTTGTTCTCTGCAATTTGCTTATTCTTGAGAGATAAGTTCGGAAATTTTCGTGTCCTGTAATAAGTTGTGCGGTGTTCCTCTTAATTAATTCGTCTGAACACTCGTTCGGTGCCGGTATAGGGATAAACTTTTTACCCAAGGCCTCTGCCTCGACAAATTCCAGTGAATCCCTCAACTCGATTGCTTTTTTTCCCAGGCGGTACGCTCGTTCGTTTTCCGGTATGTCTACCCGGGCTCAGTAAAATGACAAGGTCCTTGCAACCTCCTTCACACGCGTTGAAATCTTGAGTGAGTAGCCTTTTTCTTCTCCGTTGATATACAGATACTCTATTATTTGTTAAAATACACTAAACCCTGCCCACTCGCAACTAATTCACACTGAAGCTCTTTCGCGACCTTGATCCGCCGATGGTAAATCTCGTCCAAATTTCCGCCTGTGGGCAGCCGACTAAAGCTCGTGTTGTTGGAAGAGAACATCTCACTGCTTTTTACATTACGTCACACAGAACCCAAATTTGACGAACATGGATTATAAGGCAGCATCTGAGAGACTGCAGGGTAGGAACGTTGTGGCGACTAACACGTGACTACGCATTGTCATGTTGAAATAGCCGTCCACAAGGGGCAACCAATTTATTATCAGATTCCTCTCGTAATCCCAAAAGACAACCGTCATTTTTCCATTAAATAAACAATCCCGACCTTGACTTCTTGAAATTATAGTGTCTTGCCAGAATCAAGATTTGTACGCTGTGACCAACTAGTCAGAGAATATTTACGGATACTACCACACGCTTTTCCTGAGCAGTTGAAGTGTGAGGAACCCATTGTACATAAACTTTTATTAACTTTAAGTTTTTATTGATGATAGTATGCAAAGTTTTACAAGACCTGTTGCTCCCACTAGTGCGTGGATTATTATTTGCCCGCTACTTTTGTCTTCCTCAGCACATTTCCTTACCCATCAGAAGATAATGATGCTTTCCTACACAGGGCTACTAACACTAGGGACGAATTTCAATCTGCGACTCAATCAGAGTTTTGATACGCCCTAAATACTTCCATACACGCATCAAGTCTTTGACCATACCAGCAGAATAATAACTTAAAATATTGCAACAAACTCATGTTCATGGCTGTCGCCTATAATCTTTCTGGACTAACTGAATCAAATCTTAAAGTCCTAAACCAGAAAATACCGCACTCGATATAGATGATGGTAGTCCTTTGACACTAGCACCTCAGAATATTGGGATACCATCCACCTTAATTTAAAATTAGTAGATAGGCTTTACCATCACGTTCTTTTGTATCGGTCAAATAAAGATCTACATATCCTTTTTTAATCGGAAACAAGTTTTTCAGCGCGATTTATTCGGATTGATTTGAAATCTTTAAGTACAACAAAAAAAACTCTCAAGTTAATTAATGTATTGCTTCCTGCAACAGATTTGCGACTCTTTGTACTTCTGATTGTCAGTCTGGGCAAGTCACTCAAGAAGATACTGAAAAGGACGTAGTGTCTTCCACTATCAGCATCCCCTCCTTGGACTCAGTCTGTCTTTGCTGACCCAACAATTTTCTTTCATGTAGAAGTATGCAACAAACTACACAAGAAGCAAGAAATATGTTGACTTTATAATATCGGGAAATATAGGGCCCGTTGAGCCTTCTTGTTGAAGCTGTCAACAGTGGCCTCTATGATTTATAAATAAAATTAGTCGAAACTACTTATCTTACCTAAAACCCCTTAAAAATGTTTGGTTTGGCATTTTTTTTATTATCACTAGACTTTGTTTTAGATAGACTATGTTAGTCAAAAAGGGATATGATTGATGAACCATTTCCTAGACTCCGTTACAGCAAAAAAAGATAATTTTAAAAATTTGGTGAAAAACCTCATTTGAAGAAGAACTTTAACGTTCTAGAAAGGAAAAAATGATTGCAAGTTCTTTTGTACACCCACTTTGTGGCTATTAAAGCAGAAGAGTCAATAGCTTGATGAACCACCAACTAGAAGCAACATCTGCGACTTCCCCACCCAAATTATCCTTCAAGGCACAATATTGCCCAAAACTTTTAATAAGGTTAAGATTTTATAAATAATTATTTTTTCACGATTGCACATAATGTTCGTCTTAATCCAGAAACCTCTGCGGACAAAATAATAAAGAAATTTTTTATCTATTACATGTTATGCAAGAGGTATATTGTCAGACCATGTCACCATCGTCAGATATTTGAACATAGTCAGTTCTGTTGTCATGTTATCCCACAGTGTGTTAAGTGTACAAAGTACTTTACCATCTAATCCAGGAAATTTATCTAATCTATTAGTCGATTTGGTTTGCCATTTATTCCGACCCCATTATAGCTAAAAGAGTTAAAAGAGGCTGTCAAAATCAAAAGCATCATTAGGAGAAAAACTTCGATGTGAACATGACTCCTATATGGAGACTAGTCCAGACTCTTCTATATATAAACAGACCAATGTCAATTTACTAAAAAATACTGATTTCTTTAGGGCGGAACTAGCCTTCACTCAAACTTGGTGGAGGATGGTAGGCGGAAGTGAAAGTGGGTCAATCCAATGTTTGCCCAAAAAAATCAAGCACCGTTTCTGCATGCCCAAAGAGGCCTTAATGTTACCCCTTCAATAAATATGTAGTAAAACAATAATTTCAATTTATATTTTGCTTGTTTGAATTGCCATTATCATTTTTTTCTTTTTCAGGTAAGTTCAAGCATGTGCTGAAAACCGTTATGCACGGATACGGGTAGTAAGTACTTTTTCTCTAATTCGTGTTTCATATATGTTTCAGTTTGTTTGTGCAACTTTGAACTACTAGAATTTAAAACAAATATTTGCCAAAGCAAACGCCATTTAACAGCAACGGCAGCAAAAAAGCAATTAAGTTTTTGTTTATTGTTCCAACCTTATGTAATAATAAGAGGGCCTTCAAACAAAAGCTTTTATTTTAAAAATAAAAAAGCTATGAAACAAACATTTAGCATCTTTGCTACTGCTACTGCTACATATATTTTACGTTCTTTTCATAATTTAATATATTATTTATTGCGCGTAAACAACTTGCTTTAGTTAAATTTCACTAACAAAATGCAAAACATTGTTAAATGGATTTTATTAGCCTAATTTACAGCCAGCGTGTTGAGACGGTTGAGTCGCTTGGCTGTAGTGCTGACAGACCCGGGTTTATTCCTGGAACTTTCTGGTGACTGGCGGGTGGCCTACTCAGTCACTAAAAATAATTTAGTAGCTATTTTCATTTTGAACAAGGGGTCGTCTAGGGCGATGATCCGTGCACAATGCGTGTACTTTACACTTTTTGCGATTTTGCCTGTCATGTCATAAAACCAAAGTTAAGTCAAACGGCTTTAAAACTGCTGATGGTTTTGAATTCTACTAACAGTTACAATATTATGCAAAGAAACACCTTATCACTTTAATCACTGTCGCAATCTCTGTGTATTCAATTTTTAATCAAAAGTGATGATTGTGGAGCAAGATGTTTGCGAGGTCTTCCTTTTTTTGCCGTTAACCATTTCTGCTCCCATCTTGCTCTTGGCTTAACTCGCAACAAGTTATTTACGAGCCCCATTGAAATCGGCGCAAAAAATAGCGGTCTTTCTCTAGTCTCAGCTTCTACGAACCACAGGATTTTGATCATAACCGACAGTGTATTTGCAAGAGTTAAAACCTCGGTTTACAAAACACTCTCGTGCTTCTAAAAGTAAGTAGCTGTAACTTACTCTCTGGTATCACAGCGTATCTTGAGATCACCGCTTTGCGTCTGTCTGTGTATCTCAGGCGCTCTCCTGTTCACGAGTTTGAATGATTTATGGTGGATTTCTTCGCAATTCCCACTCTCCCGTCGTCCGCTCACGACCCGTCTATTACTGCACGTTAGGCTCCTTACTGAATGAGATGCCATGTCGCTCGGCCGGGTAGTTCGTCTGTCCATGAACCACCACATCCTCTAGAAACTGTTACTTTGGTTTGATTGCCAGCCTTCGGCAGTAAAATAAAACCCAAAGACACTAAATGACACTATTTCAGTGATTATTGATTTGTAAGCGCCTGCTGCCTCAACAGCATCTCAGTTGCGTGCTACATAGCCCGCTGTACCGCTCCCTTAAAAACTTGCGCCACCACTTTATCACGAAATTTTTATGTTAAGTATGTCACCTTCCCAGTTCGTTGAGAAATTTGTTTTCTTTATC
Source organism: Sinelater perroti (assembly GCA_036346155.1). Taxonomy (NCBI): domain Eukaryota; kingdom Metazoa; phylum Arthropoda; class Insecta; order Coleoptera; family Elateridae; genus Sinelater; species Sinelater perroti. Next base: position 1,032,751 of record JARFIY010000009.1, read on the forward strand.
ACATATAAACCATTTTCTCGAAATCCTATCGTCGATTTTTACTCCAAGCTACAGATGCTTGTAGTAAGAGCGCTTGCCATTGAGCAAAAACGTCGGTTTCTCCCGCACTAGACGTATCCAGAAAAATACTTATACAATCTTTTTCGCATTAAATTTTAGCTTCATGCTATCTTACATGTATTAAACACTTGAATCGTCTCATCACTGCATAATTTTATAAATTTAAAATTGTTCCTCCTCAAACTCCACGATCCGACATCTTTGTTGCAACTGAACTCTGAATATACCAGGTTTTAGTGCACGGGTCCGAACGTGTCTCTACCGAACTCTAAACATAGTCCGGACAGAATAGCTGTGGCTTTAGCATTTTCCTTCGTTAAGAATTTTGCTGCAATACATTGTGCAATAGCTGCCGAAACCCTCCGGAAAGTTGACCACCCATGTCAAACTAGACTTCACATACATACTGATAACCTTCATCCTAGTCTTGTAGTCTCAGTATTGCCACATTTGCAATAGGACAAGACGTCGCGTTTTATAACCATCGCGCGTGCTTAAGGTTTGTGTTAAGGTAAAATTAATTCTATAACTGTGCTGAACATGGTAATTCAAGACTCTTGTAATAGAAAACTCTAACTTTCTTACACAGTTATAGGATTGCTGTAAAAATCACCACATTAGGAAAATAATTCAAAACTCAAGATCTTGAACTTAGAACCTGAAATGTCTTTTTTTATAGAAAAATTTGATGGCGGATAGGATATGGTAGTTGTTATGACAGAGTAAAGGTTAAATTTAATTTGGACCAAAGAAGATCCAACTATATCTTTACTTTTCAAAAAAGAAAGTGTCTTCTCCAACTCTGAAGGGGATATTAGAAAATGCCATTGTGGATTTTATAAAGGAAAGTAAAAAGTAAGATATTCACTCATACAATCATATCTTAAAAAGAGTTGTATGATAAACTTTTAGCTCGTTGCTCATTGCCCATTGCCCATTTTTGTCTAAGATAACTTAAACGCTTGGTAGAAGTAGAGTATATACTGTCCTGTCCCGGACAACTTTTGCAAGACTTAATTTCGACCGAAATATTGAACAAAGAGGTAGTTTGTTATGGTATTGTTCTTCTATTTTGTTGGAAGTGTAGTAGTAACATTCTAGGAAGTAAAGAAAGAACTAGAGGGTAAACTTCTCTCTTGAACAAGACTTGAGCTTAATTTGCCTTTAAAAAATCCTCCCGATATATGGGTCACGTAAGAATAAAGTGCTCCGACCAAGAACTATGCGAGATACATAGGAATGCTCGACAGATATTTTGGAGGAGTCGAAAAATATTTAGGGAAACTTTAGCCAAGATAAATTTAGTTGGTAGGTCTTGGTTAAAGTAGGAAAATGGAGGAGACGCTACTGCCTTCATCTAATCAAAAAATTGGAAGAGCATCGAGACGTTTGGAAGAAACTTTACTTTTCTGGTCAACCGGCAACGGATAAGAATTTGATTGATGATATAACCTTCACCTCACTGAGATATATCTTACATTTTACCAAGTGATGATATAACATTTTCTTTTGTTACATGTTAACAGATAATTGTGTTCCATTCAAAGTATAGATGTTGTCTTTATAATTATCCAGATTTGGAAAGGAGCGACAGGTGCTCTGTGTCGAGCAAGCTCAGCCGCGTCGGCAACTAATAAATCCCGTTTCCCTCCAGGAGCAGCGCCCGCGGCCGTGCATTAGCCCACCAGCTGTCTATCACTCTTCCGACGTCCCGTATTAATTACTGCCACCTTTTATTAATGTACCGCCGCCGAGGTGATAAATGGCGCGGCGCGCTTAATAAATAAAGGGGATTGCAAAATTGAGGCGCGTTTTCGAACTTCATTTAACAATATTTTCCGACAACGCGGATACAAAGCGCTGCCGGCAGACGGGCAGGATTTATGACCGCCCGGCTTAAGAACTTCCCGCGGTTTCCCCGGCGCCGCGCAGGGGGCTCGCGAGCGGCTGTTGATTAGGCGCTTGCAGCGGGCGGACAATGCCCAACAATGGGCGCCATCATAATGGGTCGGTAACTCGGCATAATGGCGCCGATATCGCGCGGCGCGGAAGCGCTCAGTGGCCCGAACGCGCCAAGCGGAAGGTGACGCTCGTAAACTACCCCATTGAGGCAGATCCGACGTCGTCCAACTGTTCACTGAACAAGCGATCCCTATCTTGCGCTGCGGCTTTAGACTTTGGTGCCCATTTGCTAAACGCGCTTCGAGATATGATGGTTGATGTCAAAGTTTTGATTAATCTCGTAAATCAAAAAAAAAATGTGGGATATAGAAATAGAAGAAACAAAAGTGTGGAAAAGTCAGAAGAGCATCAGACTTACAAGGGGTAGAATGCGTTTCTTGAGGGATAACGAATGTTTTCGTATTACAAACATTTCTTTCAGATAGCTACTTTAAATGTGTCAAGGTACTAAACAGTTACCTTTTCCAAAAAGTTAGAGTTTTTTTAAAATTCTGAAGTTGCTATCGAACTTGATTAGGTTCTTCTACAAAAGTAATTAGGGAGGGAACGACAACAGATTAGAAAGTCCTCAATTATCACAGACACTGCTGTGTATACCAGCTCATCTACAGCCAGTTAAGTAAGACCGTGGTTTCAGGTTGATGTGAAGAAAAAATAATTTAAAACATTTTTCAAATACATGGGTATATTGTACTTCATCAGAACAAAAATGGTATTGTATCGATAATATGCCCAGTCACCACTGACGTCAACACTTGCCTGGCATTTTCAAGATATGCTTTCGATCAAATCGATGGCATTTTAATGCGGCAAGGACCTCCAAATACAACGAAATTCTCGTGTCAACTGCTTCAAAGTGAACACTTTTCTTCCACGAAACTTGTGCTTGATGTATGCCCACACATTCCCAATCGGATTTGCATCGGGCGACTGCGACGATCCATCAAGTGTAACCAGACTGCTCTTTCCACTCGATGCAAAGATTGCTGCGGTGTTTGGAGTCATTGTCTTCCTGCAGGATCCAATCCTCGTTTATGTTGATAAATCAACGTTCGGCAGTCAGTAACAAATATTTCTTTTAAATTTTCTTCTAAATCTATATTTAACTGTCCACTGTACCAACCTGTTAGTTGTGGTTAACCAGGCTCATGGGACAATAACATATCACCAAACAGAAGCTTCGCCCGTAAAAATCACATTGCCTCAATCTCGGTCGATATTGCCCTTTGTCCAAGCGAATCGCATGATTTTCACCTAACAAAGGTTTCTTCACTGAACTACAGCATTTGATATCATGTGCCCGGAGGTGGGTTCGGATAGCACGTGCGATATATCTACACCTTTTGTTTCAATTTTGCTGCTTCTTGACGCAATGTTAATCCCAGCTTCCGCGAAAACATTTTCGCGATCTGTTTTTCGACTTTAGGGGACACTTTGTCTATCTAGCGACGTTTTGGAAAATCATCGACTGTTTTCGTCTCCTTATATCGCTGCCCCCACTTGCTCTCGTAGCAGGATGCGTACGCAGCACTCATGGTGCTTAACGCGTTTCTCTAGCAAGAATACAATACCAACTGAATCTTTTTTGACAAAGCATCGAGGACAAAGGTTCCCTCTATCGACTCACTAAAGAATTAGGGCGATACCTTTTACCAATTACGCCGACCATGCTCTTACTTAACTGACTGTACATAGTCATATCATACATATTCCATGATAAAACATTTTATTAGCTGCACTGAAAACAGTATGTATGCATTAAAAAAATTAGTTGGCATCTTAATTACAATTTGTAATGTAAAGTTGTTGTATCTTTATATTGAGCTGAAAGGTCAAGCCTCTTATACGAAAAGGATCTGCTCATTTCCTCATATAAAATTTTTGACATTTATACATATCTTTATAGAACAGACACTTAAGGATGTACGCGCTTGTCTCATCAATGTTCTGAGCAAACTGCAAATAAACTTGAAGTGTTAGGAGTTTTAGGGTAGAATCCGCATACCACAACTCTTATCTTCTAAAACTTTAAGGCATAATTTAGTTTTTCCGATTTTCTGTCGAATTTTCAATAAGAATCTCCTCATCTCCTCATACAAACTGTTTAATATTTATACTTTTCTCTGCAGAAATAAATATTAGTAGCACTGTTGTATATCGCTTTCACTGCACTGTTCTTTAGGCAGATTAATGGTCAGTAGTTATAACGTACATTTCCTTATGAAAGTTTATAAGTTTAAGGTCATCCTCTATGTGCAGGATATGTTCAGAAAATTCTGAGCGAGTGATAAAGTGGTTATTAATTAAACTTCAGACACTTAAGACAAATGAACTTGAAGTTAAGATTTTTGGTCTAGAATCTCCATATTACAACTATTAGCTCGCAAAGCTCTCGCAATTTTTGCTTAACTTTTAATAACTACTGTACTTTGTTACTTTTTATTTGTGCTGCGCAAAACTAGCTTTGCCTAATTTATCAGCTCTTAGTCTTACAAGATTGTTGTATTGTTGATTTACGATCTCAATGCAAATGAACGATTCGATAGTTCATGACTTTTTGAAATTAGAAATTGTTAGTGGATCTCAAGAAATTTTTCCACGGGCTTAGAGCTTTTGACGCGTTAGAGTAACGTATAGAAGCTTTCGGATCCTTGACACCCTTTTTGCAGTTTCGCCAATGGTCACTGTGTTATTGTGCAAGCGCATACCATATTTCTGAGCTAAATTTCATTTTGCCGAATCATGGAAAATTATGACTTAAGGCAAATTTTGCCTTGATTATTGTTTAAGATTTAAGCTTGCACTTTTCTTCACTACTTGGAACATCTGGCAAGTATTCTTCTATCCACAGCTAGAGTTAGTATTGTTTTACAGTCGCAAGCCCTCCAGAAGGGATTTTTTTCCTTCTTCCTCTTCTTATATATTATGGATTTTATCCTTTTCTTATAATTTGTCTAGAACACCAGTGCGTGACTAGCTCTTGTTTATTTTCTACGCGTCGTGATTGACCTGTCCGATTATGACTACTCTGTTCACCATAGTTCATATGCACCGCATTCTAGAACCCTCACAGCTCACCCTCACCACGTCGCACTGGGAAGTTTCAAAAAATTTGGCAGCGCCTGATTCGGGAACGTTATTGCAGAAATCTAGGCTTTTCGATAGCCTCTCTTGAATATTCCAAGGCGACTCGACTTACTGGAGCTAAGAATTTAGATTGCTCTTAGACTAGGATCTGCAAGTATTAGTACGTTTTCTCAAATTTCGATGGGTTCTTGCGGTAGAAGTAGTATAAACAGTCTTTCTCAAGAGTAGGTGCTTAAAGGATACGGTAATATGCAACTCGCACTTTTAAAAGAGTGTATTCTGCTTTAGTTTATCTAGTTTCTTGATTTATGTATAGCTCATGTCCTGTTTTCGCCAAGATATAGTTCTTTATCTGTTGAGAGAACTCTAACCATGACAAAAGAGTCGCTTGGTCACCAACGCCTTTATCCTGTGACAGTGAGATTTCACTTGCTGCAGAACGCGACTACCGGAACTTGCTCACGCAACTACTTTCTCCAAAAGTCGATGCGTTTGGTTTGTCAACAACAAGTTATCGAGGTATCAAGCGGAAGAACAAACTTGAACTTTTTAGCTACAAACATATTTATTCTTGAAGCTCAATTGGTTTTTAAATGTTTTGGTTTGCTGTTTGTTTCAGCGTTATGTACAAACATTGCCTATGATTGTTTTAATATTTGGCAGACATTCCGGAAAAGTGATTAAAGAACTCTTGAATACTTGCTACAGTAGTCTGTGGTAATGAAGATATATTTGTTGCTGTTAAAATTCTCTGAGAATAAAATAGTAATTTATATTGACTGACATTCTTTCGTTAGGAATTAGACACTGATGCTCCATCATGCAGATGACATTGAACTGTTTCTTGGCACCAACCTTCTATCTGAAAGCCCATTGTGTCTGGGTTTGGTGCGCTGATTTCTTATGATGGTGTCCCTTCTTGATTTTTCTAATCCAACACCATTTGGTTTTATAACCACTGTGACTGCCACCAAACTCATCTGCCGCAGTTTTTTACGGGTTATAGGAATTTTTAATTCCAAACAATGACAAAAATAACTTTTGTGTGTATTTTGAATTAATGTGATTCTTCTTCTGGAATGTTTTTCTATATTTGCCTTTAATTTTTCACCATCTTGGTGAAAAAAAACGGCGGAGACTTATTTGTGCTCTCTTTATAATTTAGGCGAGTAACCAAAAATTAAACTTTTTTGGTATTTTTATTTTCAATTTTGTAAAATTTTTATTTTTTTAATCTTAACACGTTGAAACTTATCTTTTCCAAATTTCTAGACCACTTTAACTTGTATCATGTTAAGTTTTGCGGCTTTTTAATACTTTAAAATCACGAGAAAAAAATCCAAGTTGGTTTTTTAACACACAAGACGCTTTCACCATTATCAGGCACAATATTCTTCTAAAAGTTTTACTTTTAATCATTTTCCTAAACATCTACCATGATAGTACTTAGATATATTTATTTGAAATTTAAGCTTCTGTTCACTACCTTCACTTGCTTTTCTATTCTCTGTAGTTGTTTTTATGTCAATAATTTACATTATACGCTTTTCTTACCTGCAATGGTTATGAGTTTTAAATAAACAATTAAGGAAGCGACAGCATAGTCGTCCTTTCACTTTTCGGGCGCGCCCCGTACGCCCATCTGTCAGTCAGATTAATGTCGAAATATTTAGTCAAAAGAGCAGCGCGTAAACATTCATAAGTGTATAATGAAAACCATTTATATGCTAATACGTTTGAAGAATAATTGGTAATCACTTTCGGGCGTTTGAGGCCTGCATTTATTTCGCGTGACAGATGAAAAATGGCTTGCAGATGGATTACAGCATAAATAAGTGTGGCCTGCTGATCTCAAATAGAAATGGCGCTGGCGCAGCTGCCTCTCGCAACAGATATGCCATAGTTAAAGGTTATACGAAAACAAATTGCTCGTTTCTGTTTATTAATTTTTTGCGCGCCTTTCTCGCGGTCTGGGGCTTTCCTTGGATGTTGTTGCGAAACAGTTCTGGAGAATGACACCTCTAAAGTAGTTCTTGATAGTTTCCAGTTTTAAAATGGCCTCTCTGCTGGATAACAGTTACTACTAGCATAAAGAAAATATCAAAAATTTAAAGACAAAATTTTTGTTGTTTAACCTTTCACCATATTTCAAGGAAGTTGAAGATTCTTCGTAGTTTTCTAGGCGAAAAACTGATATTCAGACACAAGAAGTGTGTGTCATTGAGTCATCTGATACGTGTTCTGAATAAATCTAGTCTTGGTAATATTTCCATGCAAACTCACTAAGTCTCAGGGCTTTGCGTAGCGTCACAATGTTCGTCTTAACATTAACTTCTGCGCTAAGCTAAGGAAAACTTCCTACTTTGAATAAAAGATTTCGATAGGACAAAGATTTAAAGCAAGACAATTTCAGAGTTGGCTGTCTGTCAACACCACATAGCGTTGCAAATGTGGAACGTGTTAGAGGGTTACTATAAGAAGACTGTCTGATGATACCAGGAGAACTGAAGTTGAATAGGGTGTGTGTCACCAAATTTGACACAGAGATTTATGGGAACTTAAAGCATATATAGTCCCTCTCATACTGAAAGGAACAGACTAAACAGATTCTGCTTTACCATATCTCCCATATTTACCTGATTTGTCTTCGAGTTATTTTTTTATTCCTCTATGTAAAAATGTCGCTAAAAAGACCGCCATGAAGATATTGCAGAAATGCAAACGGCTGTGACAGATGGGCTGAGAAGCATCGAATAAAAATCTTTCTTTGCTTTCTTCTCTCTCTCTTCATGGCGCTACAGTCCCATCTGGACCTGGGCCTCCCGTATTTTTTGCCTCCAATCTTCCCTGTTTTGTGCACTAATCCTCCAGTTTTGGATGTCAAGTATTTGCTGTGCATCCTCTTCTATGTTATCGGACCATCTTCGTCTTGGACGGCCCCTACCTCTTCTGCCTTCAATTCGTCCTTGGAATATTCACTTTGGTATTCTTTGTGCTTCCATTCGTTCTACATGTCCTGCCCATTTCAGTCTTAGTAGTTTTGCAAATTCTACTATATTTGCCTCCTTATGTAGTTGTCTCAGTTCAAAATTGTACCTTATTCTCCATATGTCATGTTCTTGTACTGGGCCGAAAATTCTTAATATTCGCCTTTCAAAACGCAATAGTGTTTCTTCTGCTTCTTTGATCATTGTCCATGACTGACATCCATATGTGACTACCGGTCTGATCATACTTTTATAAATCTTTAATTTTGTTGCTCTTGTTATGTATGATGCTTTAAAGATTGATGTTAATGAGAAATATGTTCTATTCCCTGCTGTTACGCGTAGTTGAATTTCTTGTGTTATCTTGTTTTCACTATTTATTTGGGTTCCCAGGTATTTGAACTGCTGTACCACTTCAAAATTTTTGTCCTCTATTGTATAGTTTTGACCTAATCTTCTTGGGGTTTTACTGCTAGCATTTTGTCTTCTGTTCGTTGATCTTCAGTCCCACCTTTTGTGCTTGTGTTTCTATATTTCTGTATATGTACCAGGTTGATATCTTCCGCATATCCGATCACTTGGTGTGACTTGTTAATGATGGTGCTGCCAGTGTTGCCTGTAGCTTCTCTAATTACTTTTTCCAGTACTAGGTTAAACAGTATTGGTGCAAGTCCATCTCCTTGTCTTACCCCTTTAGATGTTGTAAACATCGGGGAGATTCTATTCTGTATCCTTACCGCAGCTCTAGAGTTTTCCATTGTCATTCTTGTTAAGCTAATTAATTTATTCAGGATGCCTAATTCTTCCATGATGTTGTACAAGCTGTTTCGATCTATGCTATCATATGCCTCCTCAAAGTCAATGAATAGTTGAAATATTGGTATGTTATACTCCCATGCTTTTTCCAGTATTTGTCTTGTTGTGAAAATTTGGTCCACTGTAGATCTGCCCTGTCGGAAGCCGGCTTGGTATTCTCCAATTATGTCATTTCCATATACCATTATTTTTGTTGTAATATATTTGTGAAAATTTTGTATGTAACACACGTAAGGATATACCTCAGTAGTTATTACACTTGTGTTTATCTCCTTCTTGTATATCGGACAGATAATTGCTGTGTTCCATTTTCTGGCATTTCTTCTTTATTCCATATGAGGTTGATTAGCTCTTGAATTTCTTTGATTAGTGCGTCTCCCCGTACTTTATTAACTCGATTGGTATGCCATCGATTCCCGGTGCTTTGTCATTTTCATTCTTTGTATGGCGCGCTACTTCTTCTATTGTGGGCTCTTTAATTTCCGGTTGTACGGTATCTCTTGTTATCTTTGGTATTCTATCGTTTCGTTCCTCTTGTGTTAACAGCTCTGCGAAGTGTTGTCTCCATTGTTCTATTACTTCATTTTCTTGTGTTATATATTTTCCTTCTTTGTTTTTGCACATTGAGGGTCTGGGGTGGAAATCTTGTTTGGTGTTTCTGATGATACTGTACATTCTTTTAACCTCTTTTGCTTCTCTTGCCTGTTCTATTTCATCTATTTGTTTATCGAGGAAATCTCTTTTCTTTCTTCTCATCAGTTTCTTTACTTCTCCTCTTAGCTTTCCGTATTCTTCGGTTTTCCGCCTGGTGGGCCTCTGTAGCAGTTTCTTTTTTGCTTCATTTCTTTTATCTATTGCCTTTTCACATTCTGTGCCCCACCATGTTGTTCTATTTGCTTCCATTTTTCTTCTACTGACTATCGGTTCCACGCTTACTTGGTTTCGTTTTTCTTTAATGCTCTCTTCCATTTTCTGTTGGTATTTCGTTCTGTAGTTTTCATCCTTTATTTTATGTACATTGTATTTCTTATTCCTCTGCGTGGGTATAGCTCGAGCGTTATCTATTTTGCCCCTGAACACTGTCTTAACTAGCATGTGATCAGATTCACTCATCGCACCTCTCATTGTTCTTATGTCTATACAGTTGGATTGATGCCTGTTTGATATTAAGACATGATCAATTTGGTTGACTGTCCTTTCGTCTGGTGATATCCACGTGCCCTTATGTATCCGTTTATGTGGGAAGGTTGTACTTTTAATTGTCAGTCCCTTGGCCGTCGCGAACTCTATAAGTCTTTCCCCATTGTTATTTGATTCCTCGTGTAGGCTATGTTTGCCTATGGTGAGGAAATATACATCTTCCTTGCCAACCTTGACATTTAGATCTCCAATAACTATTGTATATCATTGCTGGGTGTTTTCTGCATTTCTCTATCTAGTGTCGCATAGAATTGCTCCTTTGTGTTATCTTCTTTCTCTTCTGTTGGCGCGTGTACCGAGAACATAGATATGTTGTTAAATTTCATTTTAATTCGTATGTATGATATTCTTTCATTGACTGGTGTGAACTGTAGTATTTTGTTTTTGACTCGTGGCCCTACTATAAATCCTGTTCCTAATTCATGTGTATCCTCTGCCCCGCTGTAATATATTTGGTGTCCTGATTTAGTCAAACTTCCACACCCCAACCACCTTATTTCTTGTAGGGCTGTTATGTCCATTTGATATTTGATTATTTCTTTCATAGTCGTTTCAAGAGCGCCTATTTGATATAACGTTCTTACGTTCCATGTTCCGATAATCGTGTCCTTTTCTCGCCGTTTTCGTCTTCTTGACATCCGTCCGTAGTTCCGAGGCTCAATATGGGTCTTCACAACATTGCTTTTTTACAGGATAGGGGTGTTAACCCTACGCCCAACCCTCCTCCTTTATCCGGGCTTGGGACCGGCAACAGTACTTACTGGGCTACTCAATCCACCCAGCAGTTACTGCAGGCGGAGTTTCTGCTTTCTTCCATAACCTCCAAAAACAGTAACAACTCGGTATATGACCAATTTGATAAGACCTATGACCATTATTTGGTAAGTTGAATAAATAATTTTTGGCGAGTTTAGTTTCTGAAGTTTTCCTAAAAAAGCTTGTATATAATCTACTTTTCATTAACCGATATTATTATTTTTAAAATGGGATATTTTCATTAGGCAAATTTAAATCGAGTTGCGTTTTTTCACTCATCGGGCATGGCATCCGAACATTGCAGCAAGATACATAACCGAACGTATGCATTTGGTTTGCCATGGTCTTTTCTGATTCTTTGGTTATCCTTGCGATCTCTCATCTTGTACAATGTGGGTTATCTTCAATCAATGTCTTTAAGAGAATTTTCTTTTTACCTACGATGTAAAAGGAGTAAAGCACGGTTTCTGAGAGTTGTAAATTAAGATATCCGAATGAGATTCCTCCTATTGGGAACAACATCCTTAAGAAACTTAAGTGTGCTGGTGGCATGACCCTTAAAAAGATTCAAGCTTTTTAAGAGGATCAGAAGCAGTTGAAAATGAAATTCATTGGCATCTCCCTTGTTCGCCGCCTTCTCATAATAACTGAATTGCGTTAAGCATTTCCTTAACCTAATAATTTTTAATTAATTTGAAAAAAACTGCAAAGGAAGATTTCAAACATTTAAAATGCTTAAATATTTCATTGGTGTCCTAGAAACGTTTAAGCTAAATTTTTCAGGGTGTGGTGAAACACTTACAATTGTTGTTTATTATTAATAATACAGTTATCTCCTAGCAGTTTATTAAATATTCTTTATTTTGTTGTAAACTGAGCTTAGGAAAATTAAATCAAACTTGTTTTTCAAGAAACATGAATTTTTGTGGGCATTCTTCTTGTCACGAAGAGAAGGCAGTAGTATAGATGCGCAATCTGGATCTTCTTTTGCACCTGCAGTTTTTCTAAACTGGCAGTAAATGGAATCCAGAATTAGACTTTCCAATTCATTTTAGAAAATAGAAAAAGGTTGCTTTTGAAATTTCATTTATCAGATGAACTAATTTTTTTAGTTAATTTGTAGGTTTCTCTTGTATTCTTCTATTATATTGTTTGATGAGATATATGGTGAAGCAGCATTCCCTGCTTATATTTAGGAGTACACAAAAAATTGTTTTCACAACTGCAGAACTACACATTTATCTTTACTTTTTCCAACAAGCAATATTTCTAAACCTCATCTATCTTCACAGGAAGAAGTCACGCGAGGTGATATTTGGTGAGTAGATTAGCCAAACAACACCAGCATATTATTTTAAGCATTTTAAGGAAGCATTTCACGCAGCACTTGGAGCAAAATTCTTAGTACGTAGGTTACGACTCTATCCTGTTCCACATATCGATTAGAAAGTAAGGGATAATGAGCTAACATTACTCACCGTACGTCAAGTAATTCTATATTTGCAAAGAACATACCTTTTATAGATATCTAGTGGATTGTAATCACTCAAATAACGCATGTTTTGTCTATGAAAGTATCTCGACAAACAAAAATATGCATCGTCGTGTAATACACTTTCCAAGGTATTTCTACGTATTGCCAGGTGATTTTGCCAGTGACGCCGGGAAGTTTCGGTTTCTTCTCTTTCACATTGCAATGTGAACAAGAATAGAAATACAATATATAATTTTCTCAAATCAGTCATTTGTTCGGGAGCTATAAATAAGAATACGATGAACTAAAGGAAAAGAGAATTATCAAAACTATAATTTGAAACTCAAATCGTTGGGATGTTTGGAAAACTCGTTAGTCTCAAAAGACATATGAGATGAATGAACATAACCATTCTAAGACCAAAAGTAGTAGGGTACTAAAGTACTAGAGTAAAATAATGAAGAAGACTTATAAAGCGGTAGTTATAGAAGTTTATATTCTATAGATGAAATGAACACTATGAGTTAAGAAATACAAATGGCAGAATTATACCTATTAAATTCCAGGTAGACGACAATAGCTTACTGGGGAACCTACGAAACGTAGAAGAAATAACGTACAAGAAAAAGGTAACTTAGTAGATTTGAAATACCCTAATGGACGAAGGATAAGAAAAAACAGCTAAAATAGTGAAACACCATAATCCAAAGTTACTCTAAAAGAAGAATACAGAAACTAATCAATTTCTTAGTATATATCCGATGCAAAATCTTCTAAAATATTCTGGTGCTATCTGAAAGTTTTTGACGCTTTGAACCTTTGAGTTTTGGAAGTTTGAAAACTTTAAAACATAAGGTTCCGTTCTTTCACAATAAATGCTCAATTTTTGATAAAAAAAAAACGGCGGAGACTTATTTGTGCTCTCTTTATAATTTAGCCGAGTAACCACAAATTAAACTTTTTTGGTATTTTTATTTTCAATTTTGTAAAATTTTTATTTTTTTAATCTTAACACGTTGAAACTTATCTTTTCCAAATTTCTAGACCACTTTAACTTGTATCATGTTAAGTTTTGCGGCTTTTTAATACTTTAAAATCACGAGAAAAAAATCCAAGTTGGTTTTTTAACACACAAGACGCTTTCACCATTATGAGGCACAATATTCTTCTAAAAGTTTTACTTTTAATCATTTTCCTAAACATCTACCATGATAGTACTTAGATATATTTATTTGAAATTTAAGCTTCTGTTCACTACCTTCACTTGCTTTTCTATTCTCTGTAGTTGTTTTTATGTCAATAATTTACATTATACGCATTTTCTTACCTGCAACGGTTATGAGTTTTAAATAAACAATTAAGGAAGCGACAGCATAGTCGTATTTTCACTTTTCGGGCGCGCCCCGTACGCCCATCTATCAGTCAGATTAATGTCGAAATATTTAGTCAAAAGAGCAGCGCGTAAACATTCATAAGTGTATAATGAAAACCATTTATATGCTAATACGTTTGAAGAATAATTGGTAATCACTTTCGGGCGTTTGAGGCCTGCATTTATTTCGCGTGACAGATGAAAAATGGCTTGCAGATGGATTACAGCATAAATAAGTGTGGCCTGCTGATCTCAAATAGAAATGGCGCTGGCGCAGCTGCCTCTCGCAACAGATATGCCATAGTTAAAGGTTATACGAAAACAAATTGCTCGTTTCTGTTTATTAATTTTTTGCGCGCCTTTCTCGCGGCCTGGGGCTTTCCTTGGATGCTGTTGCGAAACAGTTCTGGAGAATGACACCTCTAAAGTAGTTCTTGATAATTTCCAGTTTTAAAATGGCCTCTCTGATGGATAACAGTTACTAATAGCATAAGGAAAATATCAAAAATTTAAAGACAAAATTTTTGTTGTTCAACCTTTCACCATATTTCAAGGAAGTTGAAGATTCTTCGTAGTTTTCTAGGCGAAAAACTGATATTCAGACTTAAGAAGTGTGTGTCATTGAGTCATCTGATATGTGTTCTGAATAAATCTAGTCTTGGAACTGTTCCCATGCAAACTCACTAAGTCTCAGAGCTTTGCGTAGCATCACAATGTTCGACTTAACATTAACTTCTGCGCTAAACTAAGGAAAGCTTCCTACTTTGAATAAAAGATTTCGAGAGAACAAAGATTTAAAGCAAGACAATTTCAGAGTTGGCTATCTGTCAACACCACATAGCGTTGCAAATGTGGAACGTGTTAGAGGGTTACTATAAGAGAACTGTCGCATGATACCAAAAGAACTGAAGTTCAATAGGGTGTGTGTCACCAAATTTTACACAGTGATTTAAGGAAACTTAATGGGAACTTAAAGCATATATAGTCCCTCTCATACTGAAAGGAACAGACAAATCAGATTCTGCTTTACCATATCTCCCATATTTACCTGATCTGTCTTCATGTTATTTTTTTATTCCTCTATGTAAAAATGTCGCTAAAAAGACCGCCATAAAGATATTGTAGAAATGCAAACGGCTGTGACAGATGGGCTGAGAAGCATCGAATAAAAATCTTTCTCTGCTTTCTTCCATAACCTCCAGAAACAGTAACAACTCGGTATATGACCAATTTGATAAGACCTAGCAGTTTCTTAAATATTTTTTATTTTGTTGTAAACTGAGCTTAGGAAAATTAAATCAAACTTGTTTCTCAAGAAACATGAATTTTTGTGGGCATTCTTCTTGTCACGAAGAGAGGGCAGTAGTATAGATGCGCGTTCTGGATCTTCTTTTGCACCTGCAGTTTTTCTAAATTGGCAGTAAATGGAATCCAGAATTAGACTTTCCAATTTATTTTAGAAAATAGAAAAAGGTTGCTTTTGAAATTTCATTTATCAGATGAACTAATTTTTTTAGTTAATTTGTAGGTTTCTCTTGTATTCTTCTATTATGTTATTTGATGAGATATATGGTGAAGCAGCATTCCCTGCTTATATTTAGGAGTACACAAAAAATTGTTTTCACAACTGCAGAACTACACATTTGTTTTTACTTTTTCCAACAAGCAATATTTCTAAACCTCATCTATCTTCACAGGAAGAAATCACGCGAGGTGATATTTAGTGAGTAGATTAGCCAAACAACACCTACATATTATTTTAAGCATTTTAAGGAAGCATTTCACGCAGCACTTGGAGCAAGATTCTTAGTACGTAGGTTACGACTCTATCCTGTTCCACATATCGATTAGAGAGTAAGGGATAATGAGCTAACATTACTCACCGTACGTCAAGTAATTCTATATTTGCAAGGAACATACCTTTTATAGATATCTAGTGGATTGTAATCACTCAAATAACGCATGTTTTGTCTATTAAAGTATCTCGACAAACAAAAATATGCATCGTCGTGTAATACACCTTCCAAGGTATTTCTACGTATTGCCAGGTGATTTTGCCAGTCACGCCGGGAAGTTTCGGTTTCTTCTCTTTCACATTGCAATGTGAACAAGAATAAAAGTCCAATGTATAATTTTTTCAAATCAGTCATTTGTTCGGGAGCTATAAATAAGAATACGATGAAATAAAGAAAAGGAGAATTATCAAAACTATAATTTGAAACTCAAATCGTTGGGATGTTTGGAAAACTCGTTAGCCTCAAAAGACAAATGATATGAATGAACATAACCATTCTTAGACCAAAAGTAGTAGGGTACTAAAGTACTAGAGTAAAATAATGAAGAAGACTTATGAAGCGGTAGTTATAGAAGTTTATTTTCTATAGATGAAATGAACACTATGAGTTAAGAAATACAAATGGCAGAATTATACCTATTAAATTCCAGGTAGACGACAATAGCTTACTGGGGGAACTCTACGAAACGTAGAAGAAATAACGTACAAGAAAAAGGTAACTTAGTAATAGTAGACTTCTGAAATACCCTAATGGACGAAGGATAAGAAAGAGAAACAGTCATAAAATATGAAATAAAAATTACAAATAAAAGAAGGTGAAGTCTAGAAGAATTCTGTACAGAAAAAGGAGTTTACGTTGTCTTTCAGTGTCATCCAAGATAAAACCAGAAAGCTAATATGTAGACTCTTATATTTGATAGTCAGTAGTATCTTCTATCTAGACTGTTTCGCCCGAAAACCTGCTGTTTATGATTCCAGGGTTAGTTTGACGGTTCTGGCCTAGACTTCTATCTAAGATGTATGACCCTACAGCCTCTGAGACTTTTTCAGTTTTGCAGTTGAATCGATTATTTACATATTTATTCGAATTCTAATATGGTATTTGGATTTTCAAAAGTGGTATCGAATAAATTTGACTATTTGAAGTCGGTGAATCGTGCACTTAAAAAAAAAAAAGAAAATCGGCGTACAAACCCACATGTTTATCCAACATTTTAACAGTGTAATTATTGAAATGCGAGCCTCACCGCTAGGATATCAGTATACATTTTCAATACTATATAAAGGGGGTGTGTAAAGGTGAAGGGCAAAACAGTTTATGTATATCTACGCACAATATTTTAAGCTCCCAAATAGAATTTCGCGAAGCAAAGCTACCAGTCAAGCTCAAATAATGACTGCGGGGTGAGTACTTAAGGTACTTGATGGGATTGCTACGCAGGCCTAGGTCTCGCCACGTACCTTTGACCACGACCTCCTCAAAGAAAAACTACCAAATTTTTCACAATTGACTTTACTAACAAAATCGGAGATCTTTGGGTTCAACACTTGTCTTGATACGATCTGGCCTCCGTTGCACATGTGAGTCGCAATCTTCGCTCGCTTATGAATGATGCCTTTATCAACTTTATACTGGTAGAGGCCACAATTGATGGAATTGCCATAGTCTTGGATGTTCTCATGTAAGTCATGTGCAACTTGGGAAATATACTCCTGGACTAGTTAGTACATCCAAAACTTGATTAAGTTTGCATTTCCTAACAAATCACAGAGCACCGAAGATGAGTCGTAAAGCTCGGTTTTATATGAATTGGAGCTTATTGATGTGGGTCTTTGCGACCTAGTCCCAAACTAGAGCCGCATACATCATGGTAAAGCAGATAATGGTCTTGTATAAGACGAGTTTATTGTTAGTAGATAGTTGGCTGATTGAGAAAGAAGAGAAAGTAATTATGATGATCTTCTTTCTCCAATCTTCACATGAGGCATAACTGTCTGTATCTTTTTTTTTAAATTTCTAAATTTCTGATTTTTCTTGCTCTATACCTGCTTTGTTTTTTTTACTGATCATCTTATGTAGTTATCCTTGTTCTTCTTTCTTATGTATACAAATTTACTTGTCCTAACGAGGTTATTAATGTTATAACAACTTTTAAAACACTCCGTTTGGTATAGACCACATACTACCTGTTACATTCGATCTATATAAAACCCCATGTTGAAAATAAGAAGTAACTAAAAGTGCCATATCAGACTAGCAAAACAAATACAGCTATGCTTTTGCCTCCTAGTAACTACTGCATTACCATTACATGCAGCTACAATCCTCGTTTCTGTAGTCTCACTTTTTGTACTCTCACAAAAATTGTTTTTGTGATCGAATTTTTCAAGGCTTGTTTTCACTGAATCAATTAGGTTAAGAACAATCTTCTAACTTTCACCTATCATGCACTATTTAGGTCGCCCCATACCATCTTGTTTTATAAATGGCAGTGCTATTTTACAGAAATTTTAATTGTCGGTGTTCTTAAATTTTGAAGGTAGACAAAAATACTGTAGGTACAATTTAAGATACTAAGTGGCTTCAATTGTTTTGGTGTACAATTAGGGAAAAAAACAGAAAAGAGGACTTTCAATTATTCAAACATACCTATCTTAGCCACCAAATGTTGGTGTTATTGTCTGATACTTCTTAATTCTCTGCCACTGCTGCCACTCACTGCTACAAGTTTAAGAGACCAAATAACAAACTCAAAATTGTTCTATAGAGCTTTCCTCATTATATAATCCAAAACGAGTTTAATACTTAAGCAAATGAACTATGTGATGATTGAAAATTATCTGGAACCTGCATTCCTTCTATTTTTTATGCGGAACTATATGACAACTATACTGTCTAGACACACGATCTAAAGGTTCTAGAACTTCAGTCGCCACAATATTTGATAGAAATCTAAATTTTTATTTGTCAAGTTATTGAAACTGAATAGAAATTTAAGTTCTAGAATACCCAAAAATACACGTTTCATTAATACAAAAAACTCATTGATCGAACTACAAAACTAACGTTTAAAGCACACTGAGAAGAAATTGAGGAACACAAAAGTTTTTTTTGGGTGGGGAGAGATACGTTTAACATTCTAACGAAGTGGGCTCGGTTTTTTGTTAAATTACAAATAGATATGGATACTTAATTCAGATATATGGTGGCCCCCAAAAATATCTAGTGACTCTAGTAGTTCCGATTTTGACATTATGTTCACTTATCCTTGCTTAACTTTAAAAATCTGTGTTTTTTTAAATTTCTTCTTAGGTTTGATTCTAATCAAACTTAATCTAAATGACCTTCGGTGGATGGCATAAGGTCACAGTTAAAAAATATATAAATGGGTTACCAAACAAATCTTAAACTGGAGTTGTGTGAATTGAGTCTTGCTAAAAGTTGTAGTCTTAACTATAAAATATATTGCTGATATCCTCCAAGATTGCTTTTTTCTCGGTTTTCAGAAAAATTAAAATTAGTTCCCCCCTCCCGTCCACATCCAAATGAAATAATAACTCATAGATTGTCTTAGTCTTTCTCAGCAGAATCATGAACTGCTAAATTATGCCTTGTCGATCTGAAGGCTTATTTAGTATAGTTTTTCTAATCTGTTTTATTTCTCTTTTATTGCCCCCTTCCTCAAAAAAGCAATTTTTACCTTTCAAAGCTTCTATTATCATTATATAAATTTTGAGACATTATTAATGATCTTTTTGTGAGTTGCTGACGCAGCATAGTCCGATCATTTCAATTTCAGTGCTAATGAATTTTTCAAGAACACAATGTATACACTAGACAGAGATTTGAAGCTTCTAAAGGTTCCTGAAAATTTTGCTCGCCAAATTCCGTACTAGACACCTACCTCATTCTATTAGTTAATGAGAAGCATAACTAGTAGTGATCGATATATGCCTTTCCTTCGGGTGATTTTGTTGATCTTGTGTATTGATTGTATTTAAATTCAGTTTCTGGAGTACAATTTGGATAAACACAGTTTTGATTCTAAGCTACAGATGCTTCAGTTTGAACAAGGGGTAGTTACGCGGTTGCCTGAAGCAAGGTGGTTGGGAACATATAGAAGTCTCAATCTTCCAGTTCGCAGACCGTACACTTTAAAGAAGGGAGAACCTCACTATTATGGTTTGAGTAGGATCATAACCAATGTTTTGTATGTATTATGAGTATTGTTCTTAAGGTTCACTGTATAACAATTCATTTATCTACAACAGTTTTGTGGATGTCTGTTTTGTTTGCTCGTTTGATCAACTTTTTGATTTCTTGTTTGACTCTCCTGTCTTTTATACTTCGTTTAGTAGGAAGATGCACTATTTACATTCACTTAATTTTTCCACTGTTTGAGTTCTAATGTGCGACAATGTAAGTTAAGAGCTGTGACTCCAAAATAATATAGGACCGGACACGTTGTCATGTGAAATCCTAGTTCCCTTAGTCCAAAATACAAGTGATTTGGGGTAGATGCGATAAAGTTGTAGCAGTCAGTTACAGCGGGCCCGCACAAAAGGCGCCTCTCAATACCGAGCGTAAACTTGAGGCTTTAGAGAGCGCGAACGCGGAAATTAACCGGCAGCGCAGATTCCGGCACTTACATGCGCGCCAAACCGAAAACAGGATACACGGAGATATCCTGCGATGTCTGCAGGACCATAAAGAAGTCGGATTAGGGGCGGCGCGCGGCGCACTCCGGCAGGTCCGACACGCTTTATTCGGCCGTAAATCCTCAGACTCAGCGCCCTGCACTTCATATGGCACACACGCGCGTGTGCTCAGGGTCGGCTTTGCGGAGGGCTCGCCAAATGGCCTAGTTTCAGACGCATCAGACGTCCAGCACCACAGTCAACTTTCTTGTAGCGTTTTACAATATACAAGGTAGAGGGTATACATCGAGAAACTTGGGTAGGCAGAAGGCGCTTTAACACGGCTAACTGCAACCTGACTATTTTTGCCGTTCTTAAATCGGCCGAAGATAAGAATAACCCTCGACAAATCTTGGTGAATGTAGAGGAGGAAAAATATTTTCTATAATCTGGTCAGGTAAAAGAAACTGAGTGCCCAAATATTTTGCCACGGGATAATCACGGTCTATACGGACCAGCCCTAAAGTAATTAAGAATATGACCGATATAGAAATATTTTTTTGTAGTAACAACACCTTGGTGTATTGCGACAATGAGCGTTTCGTCACAACGGCGAAGCATCAAACAGGGCTTTTGATTGCTTTACATTTTTACCTCATAAGGGCGTTTCCTATTTACTTAAGAAATTGAAACTCTTATGGTGAAAACATTTGTCTAACTTGCTTTCTCTTCTCCCGTTTACTTCATGGTTTTGGGATATTGAGCCATTTTCTAAATTCTTTTTTATCTCTAGCTATAATTTTCAATTGTGGCTAGGTCTGCCGTTTCTTTGCAATGTTTTTGATAGTATCTCCTCCTTCCCCGCCTTATTTGAGGTCTTCTTTTTGTTGTTTAACCTTCATCTCTCATTTCAAACATCTTTTTTGGATATGTCATCCCCCATACAGATCATGCGACCATACTATTGTAAAGTTTTTCTTTCTAAGCCTCACCCAATAAGATCATATTGTAAATCCTCTCTTGTGTTCCTGTCTCCTATCTTTTTTTACCTTTTTACTGTCCGTTTTAGGTGTCTTATTTCAGCTACTATTAATTTGGATCTGTTTTCCTATTATTGCCCGTAAGTCTGCTGCATATAATAATTCGGGAGTATAGAGAATTTTTTTCTTTAGTGGTGGTTTTGATATTTGAGGTTTTTTCTTTGGATCTTGGCATTCACCTTTCATTTCAAATATTTTTTTGGATATCTCTCCTCCTTCATACGAATCATGTTGTAGAGTTTTTCTCTCTAAAACTCACTCCAAAAGATCATGTTGTAGATTTTCTCTTAAGTTTCTGTTTTGTCTTCTAACCACCCGTTTTGGCTCTCTCATTTTAGGTGAGATTAATTTGGATCTATGTTTTTCTGTATTTGCCTATGACTTTGATACACATAATAATAAGGGAGTGTAGAGGGTTGTATATAAATGCATTGTCTGTTTGCGTGATCAATTATTTTTCCCTATAAGCATGTCGTTGATTTGGTAGTAAGCTGTCGTTCTTAGTGATCGTCTTCACTGATTAAAATTTTTAGTTCTAGAATGTTTCTCATCAATTGGTGACTTTTGTACGTTATATCACCTTCTCGATTTAGATAGCTATTTCTCACAATTTTCTCTAGCACTGTCCCGTACCATAGAAAGAATTTTGCATTTGTAGCATATTAACAGTTCTTTTGTATTCTATATTTAATCAACTGTCGCTTTTCCTTTTCTAAATCTTGTTTAGTACTTTTTTATCTGCACTTCTATGACTTGTTCGATTTTCTCCTTGATTGCTGCTGCCATTATTTTATAAACCACATTTAATAATGAAAATCCTATTAATTATAATAATATTTAGCATCCCATTTCTTTAAGACTTACACTATGAAAGCTTTTTCTGACATGTTCAGCCTCTTATCTTTTCTCTAAATCCTTAAAATGAATTTGTATATTGTTTGTTTCAAATTTTCTGCTGCATACTTTGTTTTTTTTCTGTTGTCCAGTTTATCCTTGGACTTTTATTATTTTTAATTTTATCTATTTCTTATCATGTGGGTTTTTAATTTAATTATTTTCTTCTTTCTACTGCTTGATCTTTGTCTGCTTTTTATCTCTTTAAATACTTCTGGTCCTGTTAAGTTTCTAATGCTTGTCGTTGTTTTTGTTCTTTTTTATTTCTGCTTTTGTATCTCTTTTTTATGATAATAATTTTCTATTTCTTCCATGTGAGGTCTCTTTTTATTTCCGAATAGATTCTCTATTGTCTGTAAGTATCCCAGTTTTCTTTTCGTTGTATGTTTAGGGTTTAATATCCCAATTTATTTCCTGTAATTCACTTATGTTGTATTGTTTTTTTCCGTTTACACTCACCTTCTAACAATCTGTTTATATGATTTTCTACCAATATTTATTCTGTCAAATGTTATAAAGCTTTCGTCAAAGTTTTTATGCCTACTAGGCTTTTACTTTAAGTGTAGTAACCAATGTAATTTTCATAAAGTTGCAAAATTTTCTGATCATAGCTATTTAGGGTCGGTGGGCAAATTCTCAAAACACTGATTTTACTACCCATTTTTATCCGTCATTTTTTTATTACCCTTTCTAATTACTCACTAAAGTCCTTATAAAATCTTAATAATTATAAGTATTGGACACATTTGCACAAAATTGCTAAAAACCTTTATTTTGTTCGCATTTTTGTCAGTGGAAAAATTATAAATACAAGTAAATATTCCTAATTGTTTATTAACAAAGTTGTTCGTCACATTATCATACTAATTTTCGAAACTCATACTTGATCGGCTAAGTATGTGCGATTAAGAACATGTTTTATGAAAGCACTAATCATCGTGATATTAACTGTCCAACACCAATACCATAACTGAACGTCAAAAATCAAGATAAATGGAGTTTTATGGCCAAGCAGCCACATATAAGCCAAAATATTGCGTAAATATTAAACCTAGCTTTTAGTGACGTAGAGAACGAATCTATTAGCTGATTAACGCCTAGGAACATGTGGTGTTAGAGTGATTAATTACGCCTACCATATGGCAGTTTGATGAAAGAGTTTAACTATGACGAATGTCTGAAGAACGACACCCATCAAATGTGCAGTGACAAGAATTTTTTCTTGCCCAATCAAATTCTAGACATTTTGGTTGGTTTTGTTTTCTTTGCGATAGAAGAATAATTTGCAAATGACAATTGCGTGTATCAACATGACAACGCTTCCTTTCATAAAGCAGGGCGATGGTTTGAGGATAGTAACATTTCAGAAACAGATTAGAACACTGGCTTTAATGAATCTAACGACCCACATCACAAAATGTTATCTCAATTCCTGAGGTTTGCTCTCAATGTGGCAAATTCTTCTATTTAATGTCCCTATTTAATCTGGATCACATTCTTATGTTTTCTATACATGATATCTTTCTTCTCCCCTAACCCCACTTTCCATCTACTTTTCCTCAATGCTATATTGCAGTATCATGTATTAATGTCATGTTTTAATTATGGTTTTTAATTCGCACTTTTTTTGACTGCTATAATACTTTTGCATTAGTAATGCTCTGTGTCTATAAAATTCATGTCCTTCTGTATATCCGAAATTCAAACATTAAATGTTTTAGCATCACCTTCTTCAGCGTCTATGTTTCACAATCATGCAGCAGGGGTGTTCTTCTGTTTATCTTTTTATCATAGTCTATTTGATCGCCAGTGAATCTTTCAGGGTACATATAATTGCTTGTTTATTCAATTCTAGCATTTGTATAAGTAAAGTTGCCATGGTTCTTACTTAATACCATGATCTTTTCTATATTGCTTTTAAGCTCCTTATTTTTGCTCTCTTCCGTAATATACACTTTATCAAGGTTTGTATAGCAAACATAAAGGTCTTGACGCATATTGAGACATTTGTTGGTAGTCCTGATACACAAAAATCTTTGCGTGCACCCAATACGGATTTAATGTCAAATTGTGTGTTTCCTAGATTCATCTCGCATTTGTCTTCGATCCTCTATGATACTAATGATTCTGCAGTCTCTACAGTGTTTTGCGTTCGACTAACTGAACTAAACTAGTCTCCCTTTTTTAGAATTTCTTATAAGCCAGACCAATAATTTGTAGACTCATCCCTTACCAAACTTAGCAATAATATCTTCCTTAACTATAGTAATTTTGTGTCGTTTAGTAAACTCTCTAATTGATGCATCGTGTAGTCGGAGTTCAGAAACTCTTGACGTTTTGTCTACAACTGCGGCGGACATCTTTAGAAGATAATCTTCTAAAAATTAAGCGACTGTTCCGTGCATTTTCGTATTTATACGCGTGCGAGTGAGGCAGGGATGTTGTTGGGAGGGGGGGGGGGTTTCTCGACATCACCGAGTTGGTAGATAACGTGATCAGGCTAGCTGCTGACGTCAATCAGGACGTTGCAGGTAACATTTCGGCATTTTCTGACGTCACTCGCTCTTTGGCATCGTATCGCGGTCTGTTTTTTGCCTCTTGAGGGCAATAAACCAAGATTTAGCTAGATTGAATCCGTCGTCTCTGTTAAAATTATTTTTATTGTTTATAAATCTCCACCGCCTCTCTATATAATTTAGGGTAATAGTTCCACAATTGGATAAAACTTGTGTTTGCCCGAATTCTATCTTGTGATTAGGATTTTCCGAAGCATGTTCAGCAACTGCTGATTTATCGGGTTGATTAAGGCGTAGATGACGTTTATGTTCCACGAAATAAGATTCGGACAAACACAAGTTTTATCCAACTGTAGGAATTACTACCCGAGATTATACAAAGAGGCGGTGGAAGTTTATAAATATAAAAATAATTTTAACAGGGACGACGGGAGTCAATCTACCTAAATCTTGGTTGAGTGACGTCAGAAAATGCTAAAATATTACCTGCAACGACCCGATTGACGTCAGCAGCTAGCCTGATCACGTCATCTACCATCCCGGTGACGTCAACCACGCCCCCCCCCCCAACATCATGCCTACTATACTTGCACTAGTAGAAAAGCGAAAACGCACGGGACACTCACTTAATTTTTAAAAGATTTTGTTTTGAAGATGTCCGCCGCAGTTGTGGACGAAACGTCAAGAGTTTCTGAACTCCGACCACACGATGCACCATAACACCGGCCGTGAAAGCCTTCGCATCTATTTGTTCTAATCTTCGTTTTCTCGATCTTTATGTAGTAATAAAAACACCGCTATCGACTTCTATTTGTACTATTGGAATCATTAAGTTTGTTATTTAAAAGTTGCTTCCAGTAAATTCTTATGTAATTTAGCCCATGTGTCTATATGGTTAGCGTCGTGTAGCATTTGTAAAAGTTGGAGGACATCGAAGGACCACTATCTCAAAATATCCCAAAGGATCAACAATCCTGAATATAAAGATGCGACTTTTTAAAATCTTCCGAAACCTACAGCTTAATATAAGGAATAAGCCGACATTTATTTGGAGATCTTTTAACATCTGGTTGAAAGTCTTCCTTATAGAGTTAGGGATAATATAGAACAAAGAGTAGATCTATGCTGTATTAATATGTCACACCATTACAAGATTCTTTTTGTTGGAAAACTTTGTTTGTGCTTTAGTGGACAGGTCATAGAAATAAAGGATTTTGTTGTCGGTTTCGATACTAATGACATGGGGAGATGTTCAATGTTCAAGCGTTTTGAATATCTAGCGGCATCACATAACAAAGATTTCTCACTTAAAGGTGAACGTATAGAATGGTAGAAATTTCCAGGCACACTTTTAATCTTCCTGGCAACAGTGAGTTTCTGCTTAATGTTAAACGAAGATGAGTATTTTGAATTTGGGGTGTCTTCCAAGCTGAATTTTTTCTCTGGATCCACCAATACTACCTGAATGTGATCGTACGATGAGGACTCTAGACGTAGAGACTGCTGTAATTTCAATCTGCCTATCATTAAACTCTGCATTATGCGCATGTAGCTTTACTTTTTAACATTTTAAAAAAATATCCGAAAAGGGTTCGTCAAGGAAGAAATAATTCTACTTCACTCCACCTTCACAACCCATTTACAAATTATTGATAAGTATCATATCTATCACCTAGGTGTTAGAAATGGGCACTGACTCCATCCAAACCATCTCTTTCAATTTTCTCATGTATAATTTTTTCTGGTTTTTAAAACCATGAACAAGTAAGTCATCATGATGAAAGCCCCAAGAATCCTTAATATCATTGAAATAAATTATAAATAATAGTGAAGCTCTAACGCCTCATATTGAGGTATGTCCTTTCGAACTAAGAGATTGAGGCTCACATATGTTCGTCCTGTGTCGCGCATCACTTAATACTTAGGATCAGTAATTTTTATGGACAATTTAGGTTAACATCATCTTATACATTAAACGATTGTCATATTTTCACTTTTCGTCCCTTTCAATTAAATGATCGACATATATCCTCTTGCAGACTAAGAGCGCCTGTTGAATGGAAGCGTTCAATTACCTAATGGGAGGTGTGTGCGATTGTTGGCGGCGCCAAAGCTCGACTCCAGCCGCACGTTCGGCCCGGTGCCAATTAAAAAAAGCTTCTGTGCACTTATCTCGCGCGCTAATGGCGATGCTCGATTCGAGTCCGCCGCCGTAGCGGAACGCGGTCGCTATCTGATTACTAATTGAACCGCGGAATTTGATTACAAAAGGGCCGTAATTGGCCTTGCCCCGCCGCGGTGCGGACCGGCAGGGTGCGCGCCGCCGCCGAGCGCGCATTTGAAATTCAGATGCTCCGAATAAAAAGCAATCTGGAACAGCCGGCGGAAACAAGATGCAAATGCGCCTAACAAGCAAACCGTGCCGGTGAAATGCAGCCGCGATCTGCACGGAAAAATTTGCATCGTTTCGCGGGTTATTAGATTCGATCGAGGAGGGGGGAAGGCGCCCTTTTGACCTAGTTCTATATATGTGCTCAAACAACAAATGATTTCATGTTTTGGAAATCACCACTTTGGACCTCAAATCTTTGTGACAATGTCTCTTTAATCCTTCAATTTTACAGTGTCGTTTCCTGCACACCATATATTAAAGAATTGTCCCTAACCAATCAAGTAGTCACCTGAACCCACTCTTAGGTACTCTTTGTCTTGAGGGATGGTACTGAAGTCTCCTGAAAGCTTTAATGTCCATCACTAAGCATAACAATAGGGCTCAAGGTACCACCACCGCAACAATTAACTTTTACATCTAGTAGATCATGAGCTAGAGCATTTGAATGTGTATCGAGTCAACCACAATAATTGCTACTTCGTCTTCGCGATCATTTCACTAACTAAATATTTCAAGATCCTGTCTTATTACATCATTTGGGCACGTACAATAGAGTATTTGCAATTTATTGTAGCGCTTCAAATTACGGCTATACGCGAGATAGCTATTAAACCTTACAACTGCTAACAGTATATCTAGACTAGACGTACAATTGCTTTGTAAAGAAAAATTTTATTGGCTATTGATAACTGTGATCTCATTACTTTTGTTTGGTCTAGATGAAACAACAGTCCAAATGCATCCCTAACTATTTAACTATATCTTGATAAAGTTGTTGATCATTGAAAAGTACTAGAGGTCAAGTTTCTCGTCTCAACATAAATGTCACGATTGTAGATTTTGTTTCGTTTAGTTTAACGCGCCATTTTCTTAGCCAGTTTTGCACTTTGCTAGGATTTATTGAAAATGGTAGTATACGACGTACATATAGGGGATGACAAGATGTCTGTATTATCAGTGCACGTTGTAATGGTCAACTATATAGAGTAGTGGTCCAAGGACGCTCTTTTCTAGCTCGCCATCTACTTTAACTAGAAAGTATATTTTAAATAAATATGACCTTATCAAAGACCTGGTCGATGTCGAATAATACCTCGAAAAAAGTGTCTTTTGGATCTAATTGTCTTAGTTACTTTATCTGATAATCTATACATTTGCACCTGATTACGAAACCCAAATTAATAATATGGAGATAAATTATTTTGCGCGGTTTCACTTTTAATAGGAGTAAGTTTTCAGATACTTTTGAAATGGGCTGGAGTAGACTTACAGGTTAGGTTACATATCTAGGTGTTTTGACAAGTTTTAGAATGAGTATTACAGTACCAGTCCTTCACTGGTCAAAGAACTATTCCAATTTAAGTTTTGACTTAAATAACGTTATCAGATATTTACTGGCTTTTTCTGGAAATTCTTTAAATGATTAGTTTGGTGAATTCTTGCTTTTTAGGCTTTGAATTATAGATCTTGTGTATTTGGTTTTGAAAGGGATGCTAACGCACCTTGCTGCTTCTGTATCGGTTCAAGTAAGACTCAATAAGTCTAGAATGTAGCCAGTGCGCTTATTTGAGCACAGTATCGGGTGCGGTTATTACTTTAATGTTTTTAAAGTAATCTGATAATTGCCAGACACCCTTGAATGTTCGGAAGGATGCTAACTCAATAACTCTAGAATCTAGCCAGTACGGCTATTTAAGCACAGTATTGGGTGCGGTTGAACCTTTAAATTTTTTGAGTAATATAATAGTTGAGAGACGCCCATTGAATCTTAGGGGGATGCTAGCATGTCTCGCTGCTTCTGTATAGGCTCATGTGAGACTCAATAAGTCTAGAATGTAGCCAGTGTGATTATTTGAGCACAGTATTGGGTGCGGTTATTACTTTAAAGGTGTTTGAGCAATCTGATAATTGACAGACGCCCATTGAAGATTCGAGGAATGCTAACGCACTTCGCTGCAAAGGAAAATGTGAGGCTCAAAAAGTCTGAAATGTAGCCATTAATAATTACTTAATGATGCAACAGAAATGATGCATTAATTTTAGTAATTCCGCATGTTAGATAACAAAAGTCAGGGGACACGTCGGGGGATACAGAGGGAGAGCTGAATGGAGCCCGAAAAACTTGTTACGCCGAAGTTCTTAACAAAACGGCTGCAGGATCGATTGTCGCTGCAATGCCGCAATTCGTATGCTCCCGCTGATCCCGCGATACTGCAAGGGTGTCATACCTTTTATGTGCCGCCTTAAAATTAGTAAACGAGTTTCGTCTTTATCGCGGCTCTCAACCGAGGCGGCTCGCAGCGAGCGCTCCGGCCGCCCATAAAACTTTCCCACGTTCCATAAACAAAAATCAGCCCCGGGAACAAAGTTATATTGAAGATTACCGGGATTGGTTGTAAACCATCGCGCCGAGCGGGGCATCTGCACTCGCTTATAAAAGTCGAACGAGCGCGGTTTTCGGATTTCCACGCGAGGGGGCGTCGCCCGAGCGGAAACCGCGGGCCGGACTGCGAGTATTCTATTTCCTCCCGGAGCCCGGACCGTGAAATTATCATCGGCTTGGCGATACGCTCATGCATCGCTTGAGCGGAATCACCGACGTCTCCGTTATTTTATGACGACTCCTCTGGAAGGCCATCCTTCCTCGCAGCCCTGACAGGGGTAAATCGGGGAGAAAAAACGCGCCTCTTGTCTTATAGGATCTGATATAAAGATAGCGACCGTGTGCAGGACCAAGGAAAAGTATTGCGTAGTGATTTTTTATTGTGTACATGGATGACCCCGATTTTGTACATTAACCTAAGCTTCCACAATTACAAGTCAAGTTTAAAACTCCGAGGGTGACAAATTTAACCCTTTTAGGTATGCTTACGATATGGTGGCTTTTGGCGGCAATGCTCCAGGCGTCGACAGGCGCATTAATATAGCCATCAAAACCAGAACTGTGCAAGCTCACACGAGGTGTCCACAGTGCGTAGAGCGGGCGCTGACAGCTGCGCAACATTCTAAGGGATCAGCTAAATGGTGGTGCGGTTTCAGTAGGCGGTTACGAGACCAACGGGGTAGCGGTGTGGCAACTCTCGGCTAGAGCGCGCTGCTATATAATATGGCGTCAGTATAATTGCTCAACCATTCCATTGACTTGAGTGTGGTATTCTTTTGACATGGTGATGACGATAGGGATGTCGGAGGTAAACTGGTGTATTAGAACTGTACTTGATTTATTAATAGGGGAGTCAAACATAACCCCTAAGCTAAATTTAAACTTTTAATTTAATTATTTAATCCATGCAACCCAAAAACTTTTATATACCAAAGACCTATCGCAGCTTTGAGATGTTCTGGGTGTCAATAAGTACGTCGCCGTTGTGGCACTGCAAACTCACGCGAGGCATTGACGGCACGTAGAACAGACGTCATCAGGTACACAACACTCCAGAGGAGTCGTCTGAATGGTTTTTTAATAGCCTATTGGGTCTGTGAATTGGCTATAGGACAACTCTAGGTCCAAGCACACTGCTGCATGGTATGACGCCAGCTTATCGCACGACTGGAGGATCTGCCAGTTGTCATTCGAAATCCGTTCATGACGAAGATTTGCAGGCCTT
Organism: Sinelater perroti; assembly: GCA_036346155.1. Lineage (NCBI taxonomy): Eukaryota > Metazoa > Arthropoda > Insecta > Coleoptera > Elateridae > Sinelater > Sinelater perroti. The sequence goes on from JARFIY010000009.1 coordinate 1,063,348, forward strand.
GCTGGTGATATTGAGGAGACGTATCTGACCAGCGATGTAGCAATGAGATCACGTTGGGGTTATCAATTTGAGATAGTCGTTGCGTATCAAACGAGTCTACTACTCTTTTTGTGGACAAATGTTTTTATATTTTTATTTTTATTTCTACAAAATCGATAAGGAGACGAGAGCTTTATTTGATTCATTGATAGCCTTTTTAAATCTGGGATTTAAGCATAAGAAAACATTCGTCTCACTGCATTACTTTCTTGCTTAATAAAACATGCTTAATAAGAAATATTTTCATCGCTTAATTACGACTTTTAGTTTTCAGTCTAATCGCTCGGCCACTCTATTTACTTACATGGTGATATAGACAGTCAACTCAACGTGATTATCGAGACCATGGCAGTGTAGGCTTATGCGAGACCTCTACGGTGCGTAGTGCGAGTACCAACCGGTACATAACACTCGTTGGTTTCTTATAATTTGACCATCTTTAACATCTACAGATGACTTTCAGGTATAAAGGCATTGTTTGGAAAGTATCCATAATGTGTTTGTTACAACAAAGTCAACGTATTGACAACACTAAATGATTGTATTGCTTATTTGATTCATTCAGCCCGTATTTTCCAACACAACCTTTGACTTTCCTTTTGTTAACTTTGGTATTGAAGTTGTCCATTATGCTTTTGATTTCCTCTTTTTTCTTTCATTTAAAGCTTTTATTGAGACTTTTATACAATTTTTCAATCCCATTGTCTTCTTTGCCCGCAATTGATACATATAGCTGTACGATGTCAATAGGGGTAGTGCTTGTCTGAAGTTTTATTATTATGATTAACTTTACCATGGTGATTGTACTAGGGTTATCCAATTTGGGATCTTTAGTACAGTGGTTACCCGTTGCCTTTTACGTTCTCATGCCTTTGGTTACTCGTCCCTCTTTAGGGACGTTTTTCTTCTCAAAGACAATAAATGCCTTACCTTTTACCAGCTTCTATACCTAAAGCTGTTGACTGCACAGAGATGATTGATTATAACAGCAATCACTCGATCAACAAAGTCTTATTGTATATTGAATCGAAAAATATACAACATAACAAATATATATTAACAAAAATTGGCTGGGGCTTTGCCTTATGGCACTACACCAGCGCTACTCCATTTACATTGTTCACGCAAAACCTGTAGTTAACAATGCTCAATGTATTTAAAATTTATCGAGGCCGCAAATGTATGTGCCCCGGCATTCGCCTTAATGCAGGACCCAGGTGCATTTGATTTGGTTCTCCGTGAGCTTTCGGATTCTTAGTAGGTCGGACTAGAAGTTGCCATGTCTAGTGATAAGCTGGTTAAAGCACTTTGTAACGCCGCGTCGACCGTGGGGATGAATATCCGCGCATGTCGTCCCGTCTCTGCTACTCGTCATCTCCTCTTCCATCTTATTTTTGGATATCGGCAGTTCTGATCCTGCCGCTGCCTCTTTGGCCAGTTGGTCCGCGTTCTCGTTACCTGGAGTTCTGGCTTGGTCCAATGGGATCGGACATCAATCTCGACAGATAGCATCTTTGCGAGGCTACAAACCTCGACTTGCAAATCTGTCAGCACCTTCATACCCCTGACTTGCTATCAGGTATTACAGCCCATCTTGGGATAACTCTTCTGTTCCTGTGGATATATCTCAGGTTCTCTCGGATAACTACTAACATGTATTGGAAAACAGTCTATGAGTTTTGCTCGTCTACGGTGGATCTCTTTGTTTCCTCATATGACCACAAAAGCTTTCCCGTCGTCATAGTTGTCGTGCTTCAGGCTCCTCTACACTCGATGGGATGTCGTCTGGTTTGGTCGGATACCTCTTCTCCCCCATAGACCGCTTTTGTTTGATTTGGCTTGGCCGCTATCTGAGCTTTTCTCAAAATTGCTGCTCTGACTAGCTCAACATTATGCTGTTTCGGTGACCACGGTGTTTAGGCACAGCCTTAACCGCGAGTATTCATTGGACGCTCAGGAAGTTCCCACTCTTTCTAACTTGTCACTCTTCCGCCCAAATTTTAATGGCGTACAATATTGCCGGCTGTACTACTACCTTGCGCTGCCGCTTTGCCGCGACAACCCCACATTAATTGCGCCGCTACTCCAATCCGATAGAAAATTTATTTTTCTTTGTCATAAACCGTGCGCATGTGACATTTCTATGACAATTCGTCATCGATCTCTGTTTGAAAGTACCGGATGTAGTCTTTGCAGTAGATCCACTCGCCGTTGAGCATGTTGCGTGTCAAAAAATATATCAGCTTTTAGTATAGCGGTCCAGAGCACGGGGTCATTAATTATTCAGCCCCAGCAGATGGGGTTGTTATTTGGATTCACATATCGTGTGAACTCTTCATACTCCTAGTGTTTTACTGGCTCGTAATGTTACTACCTGTTCTTTAATATACAATATTAGCCTCGCCATGGGGAAATGTTTTTGCCATTTATAAAAATCGGACACAAACTTTTCCAGTCAACTATTATTTACGTACTTTTTAACAACATTTGCGACTTGGACTCCATAGCTTATTACATAGCTTTATTGAATCATATATAAAAGATTTTTGCGAGATGCAATTAGATTGGAACTGAGCGGATAACAGGGAGGTCTTGAATCGATACGGCTTTTTGTTCTCAGCTACTTACTATTCAAACGTTCATATTAGAAGTTATGGTGGAACATAAAGAATGGCAACTCTTTTATTTCTTTGAAACTCTCCAGCTTTTGTTCGGTTAAGGATACAGAGCCTCACTATATCTGGCGCAGCAGAAGCGTTTGCAAACCGGAGGCGTACAAAAATCATTACTCATCAAACGACAGACGCGACGTCTGATTTGAAATGTTAATTCGCCGATCCACTTTGTATCATTCGTCGCGCCGACAGCCAATTTCCGCCCCCGGGGCCCGCGGCCGGCCCGGCCAGGACCGCTGCATACAAACGCGGCGACTTTCCAGCTTTTCCGCCTCCAGGAGGACAGGCCGCGGCCGCCGCTACGTGGGACTGATAAAGAATCACAATTTCCCGCTGTCAGCCGTAATGGATGGCGAACGCGAGTGACGCGGCGCTGCGCTCCGATCTGCGCGCGTCGAAGGGCATTAATTATGGGTGCGAGCGCGGTGCGTAAAAATGCGGAACAAGTGCGGACGTCCCTGCGGAAGCGGAACTTTGATGTCGCGCTCGCGGCGCTGCTAACTTCATTAGTGCCAGTTAAAGAGCGGCTGGCCGGAATTTTCTCTGCTGTAGGTTTCGTTGCTCTTTAATCAGATAATGAGCGGAATAAAATAAAAGGATCGGCAATTAAGCCGGCTGGAGCAGATGCGCTCGGGGATTTAGCCTTCAATTATGTATGCACGCCAAGATCGTTACACTTTTTATTTCCTCTGTCTTTACTAAAGCAACAGTTAAACAAAACGTCATTCAACAAAATGTAAAATTGCAAGACCGGAAAACTGTGCTAAGGGTGACATAATTCAAATTAATGTCAGATGTAAAGTACTGAGAAGAAAATCAAAACCGCAGCTTCGGAATTTTTCTAACCTAAAAAAGCTCTGTGTTGGAGCTTTTCTAAAAAATCTCAGGTGTGTCCATAGTAATATGGTCAATGTCGTTCTCTCCGTATATGAGCGAAGTCAAATAAGGACTCGATTATTCTCCAAATGAAACGGATTACTGTAATGAATTTGCGAACGCTTCCCGTAGCGCTACCCAGACGTCACGCACGAACGACGAACGTAATAGCTTTTAGAATACAGCTGCCACTTGTACACGTGTGAGAACTCGAACAATGCGAACATTCTAGGCGTTTCCAGGCCCTTCTAGTAAACCTCAAATAGGCATAAATATCACACAGTGAGGCAGCCACAGAGAAGTCCACAGTGGAGAACAGAAACGTTACAATGCGTTGAGAATTTCTAATTTGTTTTTCTAGGCTATGCCGATAACAGTCTTGATTTTGGTAGCCAAGTATTTTGCAACCGTTAATTGCCGCTCATCCTCAAAAAGCGAACAATACAAATATTCTCCCGTTGCGTTACTCTTTGGACTACGTCAATGATCTTTATTTCAACTGCCTTCTTGAGCTTTCTTAAGGATATTTGTGACCTTCGCCTTAAGTCCTTTCAAAATATCGGGCGGTTTTAAGCCCTCTGTCGCATGAAATTTAATCTGATTTGCTCTGGTATCGTGTATGGTACTAAAAATCTTTTTCTAACGGTGAAGAGTTGGAGCTGACAGAGGATTATCTTATAAGAAATTCTAAAAGTCTCAAAAAATATCCTAAAGATACTATCCTTTATTCCATTGGTGTTTCATTTAATTAAGATAGGAAATTCGAATACAAGAGGATTCAAACGACAAATAAAATGGGACCTTGCTAAAGAGGTGAAAGAATCAACTCTAGAGAAATTATAATTGAATGTCATTAAGATGCGTTAAATCATAGAAGACTCTTTTCAGTGCGATCGACTTTAAGTTACATTGTAACCATCTGATAGAAGCCTCATTCTCGCGGCCGATTGCAGCGGCGAAAGGCGAGCGGCGCGAAGTGCATGAAATACTGTTGCAATTCAAATTTTGTCGCTGTCAGGCGTACGACCATATAATATGAAGATATGGAATATGAAATGCCACAGTCGCGGCCGTTCGAAAGCTCCGCCGTAAACAAGACGCGACGTATTGTTCTTATCGGAACAGTGAGACATATGTCAATAAAACCCCGACATGCTGCACGCGGAGTTGTAATGTAAATAAGAGCGCAATAAATAGCGCTAAAGTTATGCACTTACGAGGAGCGCTTGCACTCCAGCCATAATTTTAGGGCGCAAAGCTTTAAAGCCTGAGTGACACGCGAAACGGCAGTTGTCGAAGGGCATACTTTGTTAGATTTAATCAGGAATTTTGCAGTCTTTATTTACATGCGGCTTTAAGTAGCAAAATTCAGTTAAAATGTAGAAGTCTTATTACTTTATGAGTCCGATGGGCGATGGCTCCATCTTGGTGAAACCTGTATTGGTTGACTTGTTTTTTTCTCTTACAAATGGAATGAATTTCTTCATGCGATAAACTTCTTCATTCACATATTTTGCGAGAAACAGTGGGCCGACTGACTTTTTCTGGATTTAATTGACGAATTTTGGTCAAATGTGGGTTTTCGGTACCCCAATGTTGGTAATTTTGTTTGCTGACATAGCCATTTAGTTGAAAATAGGCCTCATCCGTGAAATGGGCGTGCTTTATGTCCAACTTTTGGTCCAAATCCTTCTCCATGATCACTTTTACAAAAGTAAATTTTTTGCTAATATTGGCCTCGGTCAAAGGCATTTTCAATTGAATCTTATACGGAAATAGATTCAATTTCTTGGTGAATGATGTGGATAGAGCTCACGTTCACACCGAGTTGAGCGACGCCTTTAGAGACTGCAGGCTCTTGTTCATAAAGCTCCCAAGCTTCTTCTACGGTCTCGGGAGTCGTCACAATGATTAGTCTACCCGTTCTTGACAAATTGGCAAAAGGCCCTGTACTTCTTTATTTAATTCTTTAACTTTCACATGATTAATAAAAGTACTGGGGGTCAAAGAAGGCGATTATAATACTAAAAACACTTTTTATTGATTTTTCTATTAAGATAAAACGAGGAATGATATGGAGATGGTCAATATGCAAGCATACCTCTCAATCTATAGAAATATTCCTCATTATTTTTTACAAACCATCTTCGAAGGTAAAATTTACAATTAGAAGGAAATAAGCAATTAGACTCAATCTATCGAACTTCAGTTCTACTCATAAAAATGCTCTTGCATTGTCAGATTGTCACAGTTGGGTTTGGGTTCGATGGGTTTTGTTTCTGATTGTTTCTTGGCCAATAAGTCTGGGCATCTCGTTACCCCTGAAGTTCCTATGTCCCAGTACCTAGGAAAGGATCAGGCAATTGTCTTTTACTATCTCTATGCAGTCCCAAACAACCTTTGACTTTACCACAGGTACGCTTAGAGCTAACTAGTGCTGCTTGACTGTTCGAAAAGATGGCTGTCCTCTTACACCTAATGTTAAGCCTTTTGATCTTCTTCAAACTGTGTTCTATAGCAATGACTTCCGCCTGAAAGACTGTAGGAAGTTTTCGAAGCGCTATTGGAATCTCAATGTTCATTATTGGGCCACAGTCTTAGAGCTATCAGTATACCAGATAAAATTCGGGGAGACTGAAAATACTTTGTCCCAGTCTTCTCCATCTGATATTACAATTTTGAAGTTTCTTCCAAATTTAAAGTAACTGTGAACCAGTTTATCCTTCGCTTCCATCTCCTCCCTCAGTTTTTGATGCTCTTTTATATGCATAAGGATGATTGGAGCTTGTCCTTACATGAGTCTGTGGACAGTTGCCCCTGTTTCTCTTTGGATAAATATGTGAAGTCATGGCAAACTTAGCAACACTTCTAGGGTAGCCGTTAGCGCCGTTTTCATAGCTTCTGTGACGCTAAGGCAAACATGCCTTTGAACGCCACAGAGGATCTCTTCCGCCTTTATCTGTAGTGTTTTCGTCCACCATGCCACATATCCGTAGGTTATCACATATCTTACAACTCTTGTGTATAACCATAGAATTACCTTAGGGTTTAATCCCCAGCATTAGCTTAGAGTCTTTTGCGCCTTCCCAGTGCTACTTTGGCTCTTTATGTGATCATATCTAAATATTGATTCCATGACTTCAACCTCTCTTTGTGCACCGTTCATTCGTAATATTGAGGGCAGATTGCGATCTTTCCACAATAGTATCTGCAAAGCGCTCTCTCGTTATTACTTCGATATCATCTGCATATCCTAGGCAATGAGGACCCTCTGCGGACAGCTTGTTAAGGAGTGCGTTCTAAGTCATACCGCTATATTATACCTATTATTAGTTTTCTCTCGTTACTATCGAAGGTATTGAAAAACTGTTAGTTTAAAGAATACAAATACTCTTTTAGGGGACCTTATCCCAAATCAGTAATTTGGCTTTAGACATCAACATTCAACAATCTAACAATTTCATCGGCTAACTGATATAACAAAAAGATTTTTAACGTTAAGAAGTTAAATCTTTGATTGAATTAAAATCATAATATAATTTCCTCGCTAATATTACTTATTACTTTAAACCTTTCTCTCCAACCGATCTTGAAGTATCTGCTTATCAACAAATATAATCTAGTGTGCCATACGGTAAATGTATTACGTCTCTTACTATCATCTAGAGACCGTAACTGAAAGATTTATTGATCATACATTTATTATTACTTGTAAAATTTATATTATTAAAACATCGCTTGGCTGCATCAAAAAATGGAAATAAATTAAGCAATGCAAACTTTAGCTTACCGGTTTTATAGACAATACTGAAATTTCTCTGTATAAAAAAATATAATGCTTAGGAATACATTTGGACAGTCGTCCAACATGGAAAAGAAAAGGAATGATATCAAAACTAAAAGAATATATTGGCTACTTGACAGAAAATGTCTGTTTATAAAGAACAAACATTGATTGCATAGTCTATAATGTTGTAACTCATCCAAAATCAATATACCAACACTTCCATTGTGTTTACGGATGAAAAAATGTTTACAGTGGAAGAAACAAAATGGCAAGGTATACTACTCCACGTCTTTCAAAGAAGCATCTCAGCTATTGATAAGGATTCAGAGAGGTCATCATACAGCAGCTGCAATGATTTGGTGGGGAGTGCGTTATGATGGAATAATTGACATTTATTATTGAGAAAAGGGAGTCAAAACTTTGGCCGCTGTGTATCAGCAGAATGTTTTGGAATGTGCAGTCAAACCTCTGAATCAGTAAGACTCCACACCCACCCAAAAAACATGGTCAACTGAAACTTGGCTGAGTAACAACGTGCCTGATTTTCTAGCAGTAGAGGATTGGTCTTCTGGTAGATCTCAATCTATTGGATTGCAGTCAACACTTTTTCAATTAATATAATTAGAGGTTGCCCGCCGAAAGGTGTTTTTGGTGACCGAAGCTGACAATTTTTCACCCTCCTTCTCTCAAATTTTTACAGGATGGGAACATATATATTTTTAACTGGTCGTCTTTTTCTCTGGATCGGAAACGTGGAACAATTTAACTTAGTTCCCATTCATAATGAACGTAAGCATAAGCCGCTCATAATAAATACGTAATACGTAAAGTTGAATCAATGCGAAGCTTATGCGCTCGTTTATAATGCACTCCCGTAATTTTTACGTTTTACGTTCATTTCCAGTAATTTTTAAATTTTACCTAGATTAATGTTGGTAGCAATAACAGAATTTTTGTTTTGATTCTGTGATTGCATAACCTAACTTTAAGATTGACATTTTGGATTCGTTTTTACAACGGATTTATTAATTTAGTAAATATGCATCTGCTCCTACTCAATAAAAGGGATAAGTGGTACAAAGGGAACATAATTATCCAAAATGCCTGGAAGAACTTTGCTGCCGCTACTTTGATTGAGCATACGCAACTTTCAAATGTTTATATAAGGCTTACGTATATTATACGTATTTCTTATGCCCGGCTTCTGCTATGTCCATCATGAATGGATGCTTATAATCGAACCTCCGCTTAGCGGAAGCAAACCAAATGGCCGTGGTAGACACGCTTTTAGCGTTCGGCAATGCAGCGGCCCGATGACAGCCACGGCCGCCCAGCCATTCGGCAAGGAGCGAATGCAGTCCCGACGTGCGTGCACTAACACACGAATCTCCTCATGTAAATCAAGCGCTCAGAACGCGGCTCGCCAAATTTCACGTCTTTACTTACTTTCTGTTCAAATTTTCCAAGAGGAAAATATACTCGCTTATCTGATATTTTTATATGCCTTGACTTAGTTTAGCAAAGCTATGCAAAGTTCTATGCTAATGTGAGTGGAAGAACAGAGAATAAGCTTTTTCAGAGGCGGCGTCGCCAACGCACGAAGCACAAACGTAGTTCTCCCAGAAAAAAAAACACCATTAGAACTCGGGCCAACTTTTAATAACGCTGATTATGGCAAAACTTTTAATAATCAGCGATTTCCGATGTCTGGAGGAGGTCGAGCACCCGTGCGCAGGAAGCGCGCCGTCGCTGGCGCCCCTTTCAGCCGCTTTCAGGCGGTCCGGGGCGCTTTAATTGCGACGCATAGATGCAGCGCAAAGGCGGTCCTGGAGATGAAGCGCCGTAACAGGGCGGAAAGCCGAGCGCGTCGTCGTCGCCGCGTTGTGATTTCCAGGCGGATCGCTCCGATAATTCTTCAATTTCGATTTTGTGTGGTCCGACGTATAAGCATTATGCTCACGTGCCGAGCTGATCAGGGCGGAGGACGTGCCCGGCGTGCCGAGCGGGCCCCGCGGCGTATGAAAATTCCTAAACATAAACGGCGCCGTTTCCCGGCCGAAATCCACCCCATCGTAAATCGGCGGTGCAACGCACCGCCTGGTGGAAAGTGCACTTTACGGCGGTCCAGATGGAGAGATATCGCTTTGTGCGCTGCAGGAAGGGCGATAACGTCGCCGCAGAAAGTGCGACGTCAGCATAAAATTTCCAGTCAGATGAAAAATCGGAATACCCTATTTTTTACTTGGGGCTATAATTTTCTTAGCTTTGCTCACGGAATGCAGTGCAATTTTTTTCGGTATTTGTCTATGTACAGTTAGTTAAGTAAAAGCGTGTTCGGCATAAAATTAGCAGTTGGTAAAAGGTACCGCCCTAATTCTTTCGTGAGTCAATAGAGGGAACCTTTGTCTTCGATGCTTTGTCACAAAAGATTCAGTTGGCATTGAGTTGGCATGAGTGCCGTGTACGCGTCGCGCTACGGGTTGTGTTCCTCTGTACCGACCCGAAAGATCCGAAAATGTCTCTTGCAACGGCTGATAAGTACACGAACAAGTCAAAAACATTTGTCAGCAAGCGATATAAGAAGCCAAAAACGGTCGATGACTTGCCGGAATGTGACTCGATATGCTAAGTGTGATCGTGAACTTTTTTTTACGAAACCCAAGCATAACATTGCGTCAAGGAGCAGCAAAATTTAAACAGAAAGGTGTAGTAGATATATAGTACGTAGCTATCCGAACCCATCTCCGTTTACATGATGCCGTAGTTCAGTGAAGAAGCCTTTGTTAGGTGAAAATCATGTGACGAAGCGACTCGTTTGGGCAAAGGACAATATCTACGAAGACTGGAGCAATGTAATTTTTACGAACGAAGCTTCTGCTTGGGGATATGTTATCGTCCCACGAGCTTGGTCAGCCTCAACTAGCAGGTTGGTACAACGAACCGTTAAACACCCAGTAAAAGTGCAACTTTGGGGCTGCTTTTCAAAACTGGGTTTCGAAACGTTGCATTTGTTTACGTAGAACCAAAATGCTTGATGTTTATAAAAAATAAATAGCATATATGACGCTTCAGAGGGGCTTAAAATTGACCCAGATGGCCATGTACCATGATTACTTTGTCTAATATACTAACAAACGTTAACACTGACGTGAACTGAAGCTTCATAACATATCAGGCACATGACCCAACAGCACATCTTCAAGCAATAAAGACAAAGTATATAGTTATGGAAGAACAGCTAACGCAACTAAATAATCACCAATAATCTCAACCCAAACATCGGTGCTAAACCATTGGTGCTGATAATTAATTTCAACTATGTCACAAGGACTTTGCCTAGTCGACAGATAATTGTTTTGTAAATTATGTAGTTTGTTACAAAAACCAGTGATAAATATTTGGCTTGAAAAAAAATTATCGTGGCGATCCTTACATTCGTTGCAAAGGGTAGAAATATTAGCATTTCTAATAAAGCATACTCAACATACACCAACATACACCACTCTGTCTGTTGCTGTCTGTGAAGATAGGTTTCCAAACAGTCTTCTGGCCATTTCCATTCTTTTTTTTTATAGGTCTAAATCGTCTTTACTTGTTCCTAATCTGAATATCAGATTCTTTTAGAAGATTGCCCGAAAAATTCGTGCTCAAGATAAGAAATCGCATTTATTTGTTTTTTAATGTTCTTTCTTATTGACAGTTGTATCAACATATTTTAATCACTCTTTAGTATGACTAGCGCTGATTACAAAAACGTAACTTTGACTTTTGTTACGACATCACTGGAAGAAATGTTTGACCACAAATAAGGCAATTTGCGAAGTTTAAGGTGAGGGAACAGTTGATCATCGAACATTGACCAAATAGTTCAAGCGCTTTAACAAATTGGACTTTGAAGACAAGCCGCGCTCTGATCGATCATCAAAGTAGAACAATGAAGATTTGCTGACAGAGTTGGAAGATGACTCCACCAAGTAATTGTACTCTAGATCAGTCCTTGGAGTTTCGCCTCTTAAAACTGTGTTCAACCACTCGTCTTTCGTCCGACAAAAACTCGCGTTGGAAGTTTAGCGCATCGACCTTTCCGTCGCTATTCCATTTGACTATAGTCTCTTCCGATCAATGGAACACTTCTTGGCTAATTTGAGTTTTTTAGTGAAGTTGAAGAAAAGCGTGTCAAGAATTCTTTGATTTGATAAGATCTGACAACTTGCAGAACGATGGCAAAATGTTGTAGAGGATGTGGCCTTTGCTTTGAGGACTAGCTGGTATTCTCTGCGCAAGTGCCGCGATCTTCTTTAGTTTTACTATATTTTTCATTTATCTAGATAACTTGGTGATTTGAGTATCCGGTAAATCATTTTACCAGATTACACCATGTTTTCTGAATTGTTATTGAGATGTGTCTAAAAATATTTACTATACGCGGGTAGGTAATCTGTGAAAGGCGTTATGGTTCTTATAAAAACCGTTTCGTTGATTCATATGGCTGTTTAAAAAAGAGGCAATAGTCTATCCAGTAGCATATTCCTCCTGTTTGCTGCTTTTGAGGCCCATGATGCTGTTTCATATGGAGCTATAGGAAATATTTAGGTTTTATGTATTTGTGTGATACCTCTATCCCACATTTGGTATGTCTTTTCTTGCTCTTTTAATTATTTCAAATCTTTGTCTTGTTTTAAGTGAGCTCTTTTCTCCAATTAAAGTGATTGTTCCCAAGTATGTATATTGACTTATTTTCCACTAAAAGACTGCCTAGTATAAAAGTATCTGATGTATTGTTGGTATATGGGGTTATTGTTAGAGTATTTTATATGCATTTGTTGTTTTCTGCGCCTTCTGTTTTATTTTTCAATTCCAACTATATTTATTAATTAATCATAATTTTTAATACCTCTAGTATTTGTATCAAAGATATCTACTAATACGAATATTTCTTTGTTTGGTATCTTTTTATTGTCTCTTTACGTACCGATACTTAGGTCAGCTTTTTTCAAGGCCACCTTCCTCGATCGGGGCTGAATTTTACTTCCAGAACATTTAGCGTTAAGTAAAGCCATGCGATTCTCTTGGGAAAAGGTTACTTTTTTTTGTTATTTATAGTTGAAGTAGGTTCCCATTCCTTTTCCCCACAACAAGGATTTAATTATGTCTTTATGAAATGTCGAAAGTATGATTTGTAAAGGTTATATGGAATTAATGATGGCACATAGTTCTCTGCAGAGTCGATAAAAAACCAAAATTTATTAAAGACTTTGGCATAAAAGTATTTATATGTTTGTTTATTCATCAAGGGATAGTTGCTGAAGAGTTTAAAGGGTTAAAATCGTTTTTATTTTTATATTTATTATATGGTCTGAAAGCTTATAACAAGACAAATCGGGTCCCTTTAACGTAGTTATCTGCGTGGAAAATATTTTGTTTATAATATTTTAATCTTTTACTCCAAACACATCCTCAGACGACGCACAATCAATATTTTCGTTATTATTGTATTCCTTCCTCTCTTTATGCAGTTGTGCCTGTTTAAGGCTAAGTAACGGTGATGAAGAGTTCTTCGCAAAGAATCCCCCCTTCCGGGATTACAACGTATCGTTCAGTGTCATGAGCCTGAAAAAGCAGCAATCTCTGACCAATGCCTTGATTGAAATGAACAACTTCAAACCCAAGTCTACAACTACTTCAGCCAGCACCAGTACTATGGGGTCACCTCCACCTCCCTTAACAGAGAGCGACTCCGAGAAGGAGAAGAAGTTAACAGCCAAGGCTAGTCCAAGCGAACAGGAGGGCTTCAAACCCGCCTACGAGCGTTGCCGTCATAGAGAAATCGCGATGGTGATGTCTTCCTCACCGGCGTCAACTGCCGACGGTTTTGAGGTTTTCAGCGACTGTGAAGAGGATGTAAAAATGTTCGTTATCACCAGCCCCCACACGAGAAAGAATTCCTCCGGGCATCTTCCGAAAGAAGAGCTTAGCCCTAGTAGCTTAGCCCTCACGAGAATAAGATCGGCCCCCTTCAGGCCAAAAATGTAGGGCATGGAATCTGCATCTCTACCACTATGTCTTTAGACTGCCGGTAGCCAACGCGCGTGAGACAGATGTAAAAAGACGCCCAATGATGTTTTTCGAACTTAAACGCAGTGACAGCCTACGCGGCGTTCTCTATTTGGCTGTGACAATTCAACAGCCAAAGAAGAGGAAGTGCTTGAAGTGTAGTTGTGACCGCTACTCCCCGGATTGTAAAAATCCCCGGACTGAGCGTATCACTCAACTACACCAGATCGAACCTGCGTCGCAGCGATCAAACTGATCAACGGCCTCGATTCAGCTCCTGGGCATACCACACATGCCAACATCAGTGCTGGGCCACTATCGCTGGTTGGATCCAAATTTTAAATCTCTACACGTTGCTGTCAGGTATCTTGAATATAAGAGCACACTATATTTCTAACAGCAAGGATTCCTAGAGAAAAAATGTTAGAGATGGAAACTCAGGTATTTAATATACCAAGGATGTCAACGCCAGTATCAAGACCAGTCGCCATGCATAAGATTTAAGATGTTGAAAAGATGGCGATACTACTAACGTTACTGTTGTGTATGGGGAAGAAGAAAATAATGACAACTAGCACATACAGACTCGTTGTTTGTTTATTGTATTAAAAATCGGGTTAGTCATGCGCGTACGCATCCAACATCAAAAATGAAGGTTAATAAAGAAGAATGTAAGGGTATGGTTCGTTTTGTGACTGCTGGAGAACGAATACTGTATGACGCAATCATTAATCCGTTATGCACAGGTGAATTATTTAGCTGATATAACCAACAAATCACAATAGAAGAATTATGTTTCTTGATGAGGGTAAACAACTATGTGAACACTATTTACGTTACTGAAAAATTTACGACCAGCAAGATTTTACATTAGCTGAAGAAGGAAAAAAAGACTTATTTGCAGATGTACTATGAAGAAGAGTACGCGTTTCTATTCTCTATTGCCAACGGGGACGAAATATGGTACTACTATTTTGAAAACTAAATCAAACGGTAAAGCTCCATTAGTGAAAACACTTGGATTATCCCAATCCTCCTGCCGGCAAAGAAGTTCATAGCTGCCCACATACAAATTACAGGGAAGCCGTGATGACATTATTCGACTGCAAGAACTCGTTGGTTGAGTTTCTTGAGTATAAAGAAACTGCAGCCTGTAATGCTAGCAAACAGCATAATTCTTCTTCATGATAACCAACCCCCATTTTATATTTCCCATGCAAAGATTTGAATGGTAAACGCTCAAACGTCTACTTTACTGTCCAGATCTTTTCCCTTGCTGTTTTTTCTATCGACCTGAAGCAGGCAGAGAAGGCAAATGTGTATTGGGGTTTTGATTTAATTTTAAAGAATTCTTTATGAAATTAGTTGTTTATTTAAAAAAAAATTATATAAAGCACAAGTTATTCAAGGTACTGTCAATCGTTAGCTACAACTTTTTCCCATATTTCCAGCAACAGGCGGATTCCCGGCGAAAAAATTCGTCGTCCTGTGATGCAATCTATGTATCGACCAATTTTTTTGATATCTTCAAAAGAGGCCATGCATCATCGATCGAAACAAATGGTAAACAGAAGATCTCATCGAAGTGTTTTCAAACAGTTTTTGACTTGTCTTGCAACAAGTGCCTGAAAGGTGTCGTGCTGAAAAATCACTTTATCGTATGTTTCGGCGTATTCTGGTCGTTTTTCTTTCAACGTTTGGTCCAGTTTGATCAGTTGTTGTCCTAGTGATAGTTTCACCTTGTTTCAGCAGTTCATAAAACACTACGCCTTTCTGATCCTACTAAATGCAGAGGTTTATCTTTGAACCATGGATGATTCGCTTTGGCATTGATATTGAAGTCGATTGTGATCTTCTTCTTCTTCTTCCCGTCGTACCTTCTTATCAGAAGAGTCGTGATTATCATGGTCCATTATTTATTGTATTTCTGACGATGTCTTTCCATCTTAGTCGGTTCTGAGCCTCATGATTGATTTGTTGAATTGGCTTTGCTATTGCCGTTGTGACTTTATCTAACCATCTTTCTGGCGACCTTCCTCGTGGTCTGGTGCCTTTAGTGCGTCCTTCCAACATTCGTTTTTCAGAGCTATTGATATGTGATCGTAGTATTTCAGGATTTGTTTGTACCCTCTGGTAGAGAGGCGATCATTTATATTGATTTCTTGTAGTACAGACACATATATCCTCCTTGTTGTCTAGAGTATCATCAGCATGCGTCTCAATTCTTTTGAGTTCTTTTTCTTCTACTGTCCACAATTCGGCTCCATATAATAATATGGGGAAAACTATACTAATACTTGTCCGAAAATACATAGTAAATTCTCGTAATAAATCCATTTTTTATCACAAGCCGCCATACGATACAAAATCCCCTTCCTTTTGTCTCTTTGAAATAGCTATTTGCAAGTAGAAAAACGTCTTCAATTCGCGTGGTTTCTGAATCATTACCATTGACTTCGAACGTTTACCGACGATCGATAACTTAACATTCAAGGAATCTGCCAATTCTTCAAGCGTTTTGACATGGATCTTCATCGAGTAATGCTTCCAATTCTGCAGTAATGTCATCCTTTGCGAATTCTTTAAAATGAAGTCCCTATTATGAGAACCTCAACCTCTCAGGTCGTAGGCTCTACCATAGGCTTGAAAATAAACATTGAGAAACATCGTATTCAATCAGATTAGAACATATGCGACTGGATATAGTTGCGGGACCGTCACCAGCCTCTACGTTTCTACAAGAATGAACAATTATGAAAATTACTTTGAAGGTAATAAATTTTCAGTTACGCTTTTTGGCGTCTGGCTCGTTTTATTCAACTACCCCCAATATCTCCCCCACTGTAATCCGAAGAAGTGCATCGAGCTGCGCAATTACATGTCATGACTGAAACCCATTTTTGCTCCCGAATATCGCCGCTGCCAGCTGTCGGCGGTGGATTCCGATAGATTTATGCAGAACCAAGCGTGACGCAGAGCCGCGATTTGCATGCGCCGCACATTCTCCGGGGCAAACACGCGCCTATTTCAGTTTCCTGGGACGGCGCCGCGCCACGATATCGCACAGGCCGCAGTTTCGCGCTTCCGATAGGACGAATAATCAAATTAGCGCGGAAAGTGGCTCGAACCGGAACGCCGCCAATATGAATCGGCTTTCCGTTATGAATGCATTGTTTAGCGTCGGCGAAACCCACCGCCCGTTCGCGCGCACCGAAGCTGGCGCCGCGGTTTTTAATTAACTGATTGCTGGGCTGACAGCTTCAGCAAACAAGATCGTGCAAACCGCACTATTATTCTGCTGAATGAAAATTCGGCTGCTGGGAAAATTCGGCGATGGAAAAATTCTGCTGGCATGGACGACTGGATGGAATGCATTTTTATTGTGAAAATTTCTGAAAGTGACAATCAGCATATTACTGAATCTGATGCTCATCTATTTAATGGAAAAGAATAGTTCAGGACAAGAAAAATTTTATTGAACAACAGCGTGCCGTTAGTTTCTTTCGCATAAAATTCGTTCATCAAACGATCAGGTGAGATTTGGCCGTTTTTATTGGTTATCAAATTAATATTTTTTTGACATGGAAAATTCATTCATCAAACGTTGCTAGGCAGGTAAACATTTCAGGCATGAGTCGACCGTTAGGCCAAACCCCAGTTTTGACAGCACCATTAAAGCTTATTGACCACTTGCATCTGCAGGAGTGCTGTCATAGATTAGATGTTGCACAACTCTGGATATGGTAGGGATTAGAATCGGTCTCACCACGCCTAACCGCATCACTCGACCCCTATTAAGTTTATATTATTTGTTTTCATCTTCTCTTCAAATTATAGCTGCTGCCGGATATTAAGAACCCGGCCAGTTGTATGGATGTGCAGGATCTTCTCAATTGATAGGTAGCGACAAATACAAAAGTCACAGAAGTGTCAGTAAGTAAGAACATTGCCATTGAAAGCAAGCCTTCACTTATATGGATGACATTAGATTAAAATAATAAATACATTAGGCTTGTCAACAATATTTATCTTAATCTTTATCAAACTATACCTTTGCCTTATACAAACATTACCCTACTAGTCAGTTATTTCGTCTTTTTTGTAGAATTGATCAGCAAAATTTCAAACTTACAAAAATTAACATTTTTAACATATCAAAATGATCCCGAATAAGGTCGAGACTCTTTTACTCTATTCATTTCACTGTTTTGGTTATATTTTTGATCTACACGACGTACGCAGGCATTTCTTTTAAACAATTTCTATCGCTCAATAGATGTTTGGGTGATATCATTATTTTTTTATATAGTGTCTCCCTGGACATATTGCAAACATACCTTTGCGAATCTTTAGACGCTGTATCGTCTTAAGGTACCTCCTTAAGAATTGGAGGGAAGCAAAAATAGTCTTTATTCTAAAGAACATTTCTCGAGCCAAATCTTTTCTTCCAATCAGCCTTTTGTCTTTCCTTCTAAAGGCACTAGAAAGGCTTTGTGACAAAGAAATAAGAGATATTACACTAATAATTACTTTACAATGCGACCTTTGGTAGTATTGATAATAGCCCTTCGGCAACAAGGGTAAGTGATATCCTATGAAAGTGGATTCTAGAACTTCAGTATCGCAGAGCTGTACAAACTACCGTGGAAGATAAGAGGCACAGTATCTAGAGGCTGTCTCCACAGAGGCGTATTGTCATCCCTACTATAGAATCTAGTAGTAGACAGCTTTTTGGGCGACTCAATTGGTGAACGATTCTACACAGTAGGTTATGCCAATGACATAACTATAATGCTCACCGGCAAGTACGAAAAATGCTTTGCAACTTGATGTAAACAGCGCTTAAAATGACCAAGGAGTGGTGTATAGAACGCTCACTATCGATCAACCCTTCCAAGACAGAAATGATGTTATTTACAAAAAAATGGAAGGTTGAAGGCCATAGGGTACCTAGACTGTTGCAAGCATCCCTTAGCTTTTCAAATAAAGCCAAGTATATAGGAGTTATGTTTTACAAAAACTGAATTAAGAAAGACACTTAATGGTTAAAATCGAAAAAGCGTACATATCATTTTGACATTGTCTCCGTGTAATGGGCAAACTTCAGGGTTCTTCACCAAAGACTATCCTATGGCTGAACACTGCCATAATTAGACTTATGCTATGTTATGACGCGCCTGGTCTGGTGGCCTAGAAACAGACAGATTACAGCAACCAAGATCTCACACGTTCAAAAACTGACGTGTATGAGTATTAGGGAAGCAATGCTGCATGGCTGAGTTTCGCTCCACTAGATATTTATGTGGAGGAGGCGGCAGTTCTAAAACTGCAGGAGATCTGTGCAACAGATTCCACTTTTGAAATCAAAGGCGGATTATCTTTCACCCATCTATAAACTTAGGAAGCTCTTCAGAATCTTTCTGAATGCTGAAGAGGCCACCGAACCTAACCGAACCGAACATAACCATATTTACAGATGGGTCTAAAATGAGTGAGGGAACAGGATCAGGTGTCTTTTTAGATATTCTGAACCTCGAAGTAAACATAGCATTAAGCAATCTTTCAACAATCTTTCAAAGAGAGGTATTGGGCCATAATGCAAGGTGCATATGTAATCCTTGAAAGGAAGCAAAGCTGCTATACTGGCATTGAACAACTGCAACGTTGTATCTGAAATAATCTTCCAGTGCCAGACTTCTCTTGATCAAGTCGCGACGAATAATGTCCTGCAACTCGTTTGGGTTACAGGGCATTCTTGGTTATATGGTAACGAGCGCGCAGATAATATGACAAGGCAAGGCCCGGAACAATCATTCTGTGGTTCTGAGCTAGCACTCTCACTATCATCGTTGTAGTAGATGGGTCAATACAAATATATGCCAACCCGCAATGTTGGCTATTGAAAATCCAACGACTAAGATGATTAACTTCTGCAGACAGTTGTTTACAGACAAACAGCGACTTGTAGTAGTAACATTATCAGGACACTGCAAACTGAAAAAGCACTTGTACAGAATGGATTAATCTTGTCGAGGCTATAATTTAGAGGACGAGACGGCAGAGCACGCACTTTGCGAATGTCCTGCGCTTGCTCCAATTAGAAAATCCATGTTGGGAGGGGGGGGGCGAGTTCTGGTTTACTATGGCCAGCATTAGCGGTACACTTCTGACAGACATCTTCAAGTTTATCCAAAAGATTGGTTGGCTTGACTGATGGGTATACGGGAGAGGTGGCGGAAGAGTAGTACAATGGACCCAATGAACCCTAAGTGCGCATGACTTTGGTTATTCTTCACTATATATCTAGAATCTAGTATTTGTTTTCGGACATACTGAACTTTTTTTCATAAACTCGCAATGAAAAATAAATATGATAAATCATCATTAGTACCAGTAGCACACCTATAGTTTACGTGATATTTATTCCAGTTTCTCCTCCTGCCGAAAGAAATCTTGTGGCGGCTCAAGTTCTATCTTTATCTTTGAGTGAAAGCATAAAGTTATTTAACCTGATTGTAAAAGCTATGACTTTAAACTGTTTTATGTTAGACGTTACGTTACGATTAAGATGAATCAAACGTAGACGGGAATTTTTTTACGAGCCATGAGGTGAACGCGTTGGAACGCGGCTTCTAAACGTTGTAGACAGATATTATCAAATTTCTCACGATACAGAGCGTAATGTACCCGACATTTTAATACAATTTAAGGCACAGTTTAAAGGTACGCCTTTAAGGAGACTTACGCATGAAGTGGATAATTTGGGACGACAAAAAGCAGTTGGAAATGAAGGTCACAGACGTCGTCTGAGGACCAGCGTCACTGAGGAGTATATTGGCATAGGTTCTCCACCTTTTCGAAGATGACCACCGATTAAAGTTTGCTGAAATTGCTTCTGAGGTCGCTAATTCTAGACGTTATCCTACTTTATAAACACCCGACCACATACAATATACTCCGGGAAATTGTCGCTACCTAATTAGGCCTAGCCTCCCCTCTCTTGTTATAAGACCACTGCTGAGCACCCGAACCGAAGCAAACGTATTTTACACTTATACACATTGTCGATTCTCTGTATCAGCAATATCGAGACTCCTTTTCGTTATGTTCGAGTGATTGGTTAATCGTTATAAGGTTTATTTATCATTAAAAGTACCTTCCAGCTATTTAATTTGTCTAATAAATCAATTTAAATTTAGTAAAAGTGCTGTAGGCGATCAAAGCTTAGGTGGTATCTTATGATCAATTCTCCTTTATAAAAGAAGCGTAACTATCGACATACAACGATATAAAAACAAATTCCAAACTCATGACAAAAACCAGTAAAACACTTTAAAATATAATTAACTGAACTGGAGCATGATTTGTATCTGCTAGAGTCTGAATACAAATACACTATCAGGTGTGAGTGCAATAAATTCTATAGATAAAGATAAGGGGTAGCATATGGATAAAGAAATAATTTGAAACTATTTTTTGTAAAATATCACTATGGGGGTAAATAAAATATAAACTTAAATTTTATTTTTGTCTACCATGAAATTAACAAGTATTGCAGGTAGGCCTCCTTAAAGAAAACTCCCCAGTAGGGTACTTTGTACTACCATTTCTTTGATCAGTAGCTCTGTCCAGCAAGAGTTACTCTTATCCTTCGCGCAAAGGTTTATTATCAAAATGTCTCATAATAGAGGGTCTAAACCGATTGAATATTTTGAAAAACTTTAAAGCACAGCTCAGAGACAACACCCTAGAGAAGACTGAAGAATCCGCATAATATAAACAATTTTTGAGGAGTAGAGGTAGCCTGAGAACCAGCGTAATGAAGAAAATATTTGTATTGAGAAGAGACATTTTTTTTCTAAGTTATCTTTAGAACTTGAGGATATGAGAACGACCACATATATTCAGTTCTTGTAGGAGTCCAAGATTACATAAATGGTAAGATGAATCAAAAGGAGGGAACACAATACGTCCCATTCTATAAAAAACTTTCGGGATAAAGTGGCAGGATATTCTCATTTATATCATGTAACTTAGACTACTTTCAGTGCATCTGCAAAAAGTTTGATTTTATCCACTAACATTTCTTACCTTTGAAATCGTTACTATTGAAGACATTAAGGTCTACGTAGTAATTAATTAATTACAAATTTGCATTACCTATCCAAAGTGTTGCAAAATTAACCATAACTCGTACGCAAGCTTGCGTTGCGCTTGCTAGCAACCGTGGCGTGCATTTTCTATAGCGGGATTGCAAACCAGCCTGTGCTCTGTTAATGTGACGACGTCAGTGAACTATTTAAAATTAGTTTAGCATAGTATTAGCAACAATGGAAAGAAGTGCCAAGTAATTTTTCTGACTTATCGTCACCGTCCAAAAAGGTACATGGGTGGATTTAGTTCTAGATTACAAAAAGTCTAATTAATTTGTAGATAAAAATTGTACTCTTTGATTCTCTTATATCAAAATTTACTCTACCCAACTGTAACCAAAACCAACACCAAAGATTCGTGAGTTGTACTTGTTCTCATTACAATCAAGAAAACTATTATACTCACTGATAATATGCAACAATTTTTAAGACTAACCTGTCTCAGTCTTCTAGACGTCATCACCATGAAGAAGCTAAAGTTATACCCCTTCTTTTGAATATTTTTTCCTGCTTCCCCTAATTCTCTCTGGAATACCAAGTACTGGTATCAAACCTCATAATGTAAGCTAGAGGTAATCTGCAGCTCAAATTTGGCTTTCCCTCTTTGCTTGTTTCCTGGGCATAGTTAGACTCGCCCCCTTTTGCACCTTGGAATCTAAAAACAGCTGTTTTCTCCAAAGAATAAATAAAGGCATAGTTTCTCAAGATCAAAGCCAAAAGAATGCTAGGAACGGCTTTTCCCCCAAAATAGAGCCCGTCTGTTGCTCGTCATCGTAAAAAGTCAGCTTTGAACTGCCGGCCAGCTGCAACTGCACATCAGAGGCGCCGCGTTTGCACAACCGGCAAATTTGCACAGCAATGCCGGTGATGAATTGCCAGAAAGTTGGTCGGGCACCCGAATGTACGTGTGCAGTTTGTTTATTATTCAGCTCCAATTTCGCTTACACGCCGGGGGCGGAGGGCCGTAGATCAGCGCTCTCGCGCGGGCTGTTCTCCTATCTATCGTCGCTTTTTCGGGCCGCGCACCTCGTTAATTATGCACTCCATTAGTTTTGCAATCGCGCCCGGTACGCTGGTCCCTCCGGTCCAAAGTGCAGTTGCAGCGAGCTGTTGGGGTGGAAGGCAAGCAGTCGAATGGCAGCGGCGATTGCGCTGCAATGTTGTGTGAATAGTGGGTCAATTTTTCGCCCGTAATGGTTGCAATTTCCGTAGTAATTGGAGCGTTTTTTATTCAAACTTTGCGTGTGTGATCTAAAATACACTATTACACCACTAAACGAGTAGAATTTTATACAAACTGCCCCATTCAATACACGCGTCCACTGAATCCACCAATAAATCTAAAGCTAAAAGTTCATCGCCAATCAACGAGCACCCAACTGATTTTTGTTTGAACAGTTAGTTTGGAAAGGATCCGCCTTTGCAGTTTGGGAAGAAATCCGCTCTTGCCAAGAAACTATTTCGGACAAACAGTTACCCTCCACCCATCCATTGCAAAGCGCGCCATTTTATGTTTGTCTCCATTTTGTATTAGGTACACGATTTATTGAAAATTTTACGCTTCTGCGCCTACATGGTCGGCTTTAATACCCAAAAAGTCTCACCTTTACCTTTTGTTCTTCTAAACCTCTCCCAATATGGACATACTTGTCTAAAATGTTATATAACTAGAATATTGGCATATTCCAATCTTGTATGGGTCCAAATATTTTATATTGCACCGCAAGAAACGAGTGGTGAGTCATTTTTAATTTTGAAAGTCAATCCATCATACCAAATATTAGCAAAGAACTAAATGACATTAAAGGAGGCCTCAAACCGATTTCTTTCATGTTCTAGTTAATTTTTTAACACGCGATGAATTTATTTGCTTATAGAGTGTTGGAGATGGAAAATAAACAGGTGCTTGGGTTTGGGATGTTTTTCTCTTATAGAGGGTTTCATCTTGACCAAGGAGAGTTCCTTAAACACTTTGAGTGTGGCTAACAACAGACTAATAGCCCGATACAAGGAAATTATGGTTGGATTTTTTACTACGGTGGGTGGTTTGCCTTTAATGTGGACTTATACAGTGATTAGCAAAAAGTCGACTCCATAAGTCGGCTAACGAGTGAACTTGTAGAGAGATGTTGAAAATTGTTGTGTCAAGATTGCTAGATATCGTTGTCGACCTTGAAGTGTAGTAAGATGAGAATTCCAATAGACATATTTGAAATTAAAGTTACTCCCTTCCCACCCAGCTGGTATTTTATGTCCAAGAACACAGAAAGAAACAGTGAAATGCTCTGTTTTAATTGAGAGCTTGCAAGAGAGTATTAGTTGACCAGTCTTCCATTGCAAATCTTGTTTAAAATAATGACAGTTTTTCAATTGAACCTTTACACTTCATCCAAGGACAATCAGTACCTGGTTCTATACCTCTTTATGATATAATTTCTTATCTTAAAATATAAATATTTGATGTTAATCAATGCAAATCATAAAGGAAGATAAACCTCCCTTTTTCTGCACACACATCCGACTAGAACTAATAAAATGGTTAAAACTATGGCACGTCATGGTAGACATCGCGAAAAAGTTACTCATGCCTCCTTTAGCTTCAAAAGGATGAATTAAAATTGTTTTGGGCTCCATTTAGGCCAACATCTAATTTGGAGAATACACTTTTGGGGCAAATGTTTTCGAGTAAGGTTGTCTTTTCCGGGTGATTTCCCGCTTCTTACATTTCTCAAAGCCTTTATTACCTCTTCCTTTCCTTCTTTCGCTGGAAGGATTTGTTCTTCTACTTTCTTCTCTTCGCATTTTTGTAAGTTGTGTTCCTTTCATACTTTCAATATTTTCGGAATTTTAGTTTGGATTTTCCTCTCTCGATTTTCCTTTAGCTTCTTGACTACAATTCCAAAGTTCTTTTTGGATTTCTATATAACTATTCTCAGTTTTCTTCCAAATTCTTTTCGCGTTTTTTTTTCTTTTCTGTTTTAACTACTTTTTTGGCTTCTTTGCGTTTGGTTCCTTTGTTCTCTTCTCTTGTATTTTTTCCATATCTGTACCAAGCTTCTTTCTTTTCTTTGATCATTTTTACCTCCTCGTTCCACCATTTTGTCCTTTTTAGTTTGGGTTCTGTGTTACTATATTTGTGCCGCATACTTCTCTTGCTGACTGTAGCATTTCTTGTTCAGAGTCGATTCATTTTGATCTTGTATTTTTTCTTCTTTCTTTATGGTTAGTTTATTTGTAAGTGTTTCTTCGTATCTATTTCATATTTGTGGGTTTTCTAATGCTTCTAGGTTTATTCTAGTATAGTTCTTCAGTTGGTCTGAAGTTGGTTTTTGTATGTCTTAGTTTCTCGTTTTTTAAGCAAAATTAAGTATGTCTTTAAGTCTAAGTCCTATTAGCAACTGATTTAAAATACAAAAACCTATCATTTTCTCTCTACCTCACTTATTTCTCCCTGTATCCCATAGGTTCCCATTGTTTCGTGTTCTGCTCCTCTTTTATTTCCTATTTGAGCATTTCAGTCGCCAATTATGATTAAGTAAGGGTATCCATTGCAGTAAAAGAGAAGTTCCACAAGGTTAAATACTTACAGGACGAAATATACACCTGCACTAACGGATGATCAAAATAATCAACTTAGACGAATTAGAACGGCACAAAATGTATTTTTGCAATCACTCCAGTAATTTTTCTAAAGCTGCTGTAAACCATTCTTTAGATGTAGCACGGCACCACTTATGGACAGCTGACTGAATCTTGTCGTTGGAGGAGAATGTTGTGCCGCCCACTGCCCCTTTTATTGCACAAATAAAGCATATTCTCTTGGTGCAAGATCCAACATGGTGTATTCTAACGCATGCAGACAACGGTGCGACGTCTAACATATAACCGTGCATTGTCGTGTTGAAACAACGCTTTGTGTTTCAATTTCTGTAGTAGCGTTGCTGAATACGTCGGCGGAGGCACTGGTAATTTACCATCAACAGAATCCCCTCTTGAGTCCAAAAGACAATAGACATTTATTTTGGAATAAACAATCCCGACTTAGGGGTTGTTGGGACGAGGAATTTCATTGATCTGCCATTCCTTAGATTAATGTTTCTTTCGTGGTAGAACCAAGAGTAACTTTGTTGCGACCAGACACTCAACTATTGACACACGCTGTTGCTTCTCCTGAGCAGTGAGAGTATGAAAAACTCATTGTACAGACTTTTGTCATTTTCAGTTCAAAATTCAGCGAGGCAAAACTGTTGCACCCGCCAATGAATCGAATGTGACTTATTTGTTTGTGTTTTATGATTTTAGCAGACTGCATAAATTTAAATTTCATTTATTTCTTGAAATGGAACAGGATGTATGTACATACGTCGATCAAACTAATAAATGGAGATTAATAATTAATACGTAAATCGGATGACTTCATCTTGTCCTCTTCCGTCTGTGATCGGTGAGGAAGCTAGGATGGAAATCGGAATAAAAAGAAACGAGAAACAAGTCGCCTACAGATTTTCGTTTACCTTCGGGATCCGTACTTGTAATGATCGAGATGCGTTTCTGCTTCTCACAATCTTCGTCACCGGAACGAGCTTCCCTGGGCCTCGAACCCAGAATAGATGATTTTTTTCATTTAATTACAAACGTGGATCAGCGCGGATTGACAACCGAAAAAATAGAACAGTTATTAACCGAGAAAAGATTACCATCTCAAATAGTACACTATAAGAAATAAAGAAAGCGTTGATATACGTGAAAAATCACGGAGATATAACTATGGATCTTTTTAAACGTTTAATAGCTTGCATTCAAGGATATTTCACAACCGAAAGAAGGTTGCAACCATACAACTCCATTTCAACTATATTCATAGAGTTGTTTAAAGCGTTAGCAAGATGGATCTGAAACATGAGAAAATCGATATAAAGGCAATAAAATATAACACAATTGAAATTATGTTCGGGAAAGGTGATGTGGCGTAAAGTTATTGAACCAAATAAGGAATGATGTAATACGAGCATCTAAAGTACAATTGACAGAAGAATGGGACAAAGGAAAATTTTATGATATGGACATATGAAACGAATGAAGGAAGAGAGAATATAATTGAAACTTGGAAATAGAACAAATAAAAAGAGATGCCATATCTGTTTTAATTTTTATAGTAAATATTTAAAATGTCTGCCACCAGTTTCCAAACATTGCTGTGGACGTCTTAGCAGGTTTATGTATATATGCGTCAATTCCATGGTGGTAGTACTACGAATTTATTTGCTGCTGTTATCTTTAGATTATTCAGTAATATAAGGATTCTGTTCGTTCACTTTTTCTTCAAAAATCTCCACAATAAAACCAGATCTATTAGTATGATGACTCAGACGCCCATAAGCCTGTGTTTACTGTACTTTCATCTTATTTATCTTTATGAAATCGAGTCGGAGCGACAGAAGGGTAATTAGGATAGCCAACCATCGGAAACCATAGTTTCAGTATAGTAGAAAAATAGTTTCGAACCAAGTGAGTGAATATAGATGCCAAAATAAATAAACAAAAATAAAGAATTATCAGCACATGATTTCTTCTCTGATAAATTAACAATTATTACTGGTATTGGAACAAGAACTGGAAAATTTTCCCAAAACCGAAATGTGTGAAACCATTGAGATGAGACCGGAATCACTTGCTCTTTTCCTTCGAGTATTCCAGAGTGGAGCGACGTTTGACTCCTTACGCACCTCATTGGGCTCCTTTAAACGAAGCCGGAACATGAGTTCGGTTATTTATACGAATTTAAAAACCTCGCTCAGCACTACACACGTGGAGAAGACGTAATAATTTAAGCCCCAAATGCGGAGCGCCCCCTCAAAGGGATGGGATATATACCTAAAGCGTTGTGCATGATGTTACAGTAGTTACGGTTAGTATATAGAAACAGTGTGTGATAGGAGGATAGGGGGTGCTGAATAAATAACTAATCGGGTCGAAAATTTTCGGGCAAGTAGAGAGAGAGAGAGAGGAAAAGAGAGAGAGCGCGCGCAACTACAGGATTTTTTGGAGAAAACCAAAATCGCTATTATCTCTCGAACTGATGAAACTATCAAAACGGGATCAGAGCGTTCGGATTGGCTCTTGGATGTTTTCTTGGTGAACTGCATACAGACTATCCTAGCGCGCATTTTTTTTATTTAAACAAGACTAAACTGTCCATTGAAGTATCCAGCCAACCAAGACTATCTAGAGGTGCATCTCTATAACATTTCTCAGGGAATCTTATAGCTTTTTATGATGTTTACTTTGTAAAATTTTCATGATTTAATTTGCAGTAATACTTTGTGGTTGCGAGGAAGTTCAGTGAATTACCAATTTGAGCAAGTTGGAAGAAAGAAGTTAGTTACACGTGATTTTGGATTTGTACTTCGAAGAGGGGTTTGAGAGGCGAGGCCAGAATATTTCTTGGGCAAGCGAACATCTAGACCAACAAAGTCTAAATGTTGCCAATGTTAAGTTTAGAGGTTTTTATTCTTCTACTTTTCGAGATATTCAAGATGAAACTTTTCTACTTAAAAGTATGAAGTTTTTCAATTACCTATAGCTTGATATATTGATTAAAGCCAGACGTTTTAATCATAATAATTATATATGGTGTGTCTAAAACGTTCGGTAAATAATTTATTATTTCAAGGAGAATATAGAAGACACTTCAAAAAGTGTCACGTAGCACGAAGAATACGTAGTAATGAGAGAGGTAGGATCACACTACAATTCAGAAAGCCCAAATTCATGGGATAGCGATATAGAGTTGCGTCCTCCGCTCTCAAAAATGCTATGCTGTTCTAAGACACGCATTACTTCTGGTGAACAGATGGAAACAGGTCTTACCATACCTCCAAACAGTGATATGAAGAATATTTATAACCTTCTTAACGTAGCAATTTCAGAATTTTTGTGCATAAAATACATGAAGTAGCTTTTATATTTTTAGACAAAGATGTGCTAGTAAAGAGGTGCTTTCTCTGGACTTGGTTTGCAGATTCTTATCACGGTGCACCAACCTCACGAGGTAAAGACCATCGAACAGTGTCACTACTGTAAAGATTGTTGTTATTGCTGTTTTACAATTACAAATGATCTCCGCTCGGGATACTTGAAAAAATCCAAAGAATTCATCTCAATCATGTTTTTGGAAAAGATGCCAATCAGCATTGAAAGAGATGAAGAGAAGCACCGTATATCTTTCAACTCGGTGCAAGAATATAAAAGATTGGCCGCCAAAGATATCCTGAACGTATCATCAATTCTATTTCTATTGTGGACTATGTAGCTCGGACTGCACTTATCCATGGACTAAGTACAGTCGTGATATTTTGGATAATTATCAGGTCTAAAACAAAAAATTGACAAAATATGAAAGGCGGATGAAGGATGAAGTTTGTCTAGTTAGAAAAAGTTTACAAGACCTGTAATTTTTTTATATCTGGATTGAAATATTTCTAATACGATTTGACGTTTCCAAAAATGACCAGCTATATAGATGAAGCCATTTGTTTTAAAGTTTTCTTTATTTTATTACATAATAAGAATTGTCTTTGGCTATCTGATGGAAAAGTGGTTTACACAAAAAGCAAAAGGACCTAAGTACTGCAAATAGGGAGTAAGAATTTATTTGCACTGTATTTTGGGTATTTAGCACACCATCTTTTTGTTGTCTTTTTAGAATACTGCTAGGTCCAATGTAGATGATACACTTCTATTTCCGAAATTTGTCAGGCTTAACTGTTTTTTTCCGCTTTTATGTCAAAGAATTGCGACCTTCAGTGATCTTTTGTGATTACTGCTCTATCTTATGAACACTTCCAGGAAATTTAAGACTGTATCTTACAATTTATTATTTCTTTCTTATTATGCTGATTGTTCATGGTATGTATATAACAGCACTTAAATGGGCTAGACAGCGGTATACAAATTGCCTAAATTTTTTAGAAATCACAAACATTTAAATACCAATCACTCTAATCCATCTTCAACACTGACGTTGAATTTATTGGCGTTATTAAATTTCCCTGGGTGAAGCTCTAACCGTTGTTCTCTTTGGTGGTACCTAGGGAAGTAGGTTGACCTTATTTGGCCGCTCCTGTACCGCCTTACGAGGGAATCGGGATCTTCAGATGCTTATTTGGAGGAGAGGGGGGAGCATCTCTTTGAATTTGGATTGTAAGCATGTTAGAGTATCTGTGCAGAGCGGTGTTGCGTGTTGACAAAGACAACCCATAACGCTCGGTTTTGGATGACATGTGACTTATCTATATGGGATTTTGCGATATAGCCTTGCATTGGTGCAAGCGTATGTCTTATGGGATCCTAAGTTTGTTTAGGAAAGACAGCCAGCTCCTGGTATTGAAGATAAATCTTTATTTGCGGCCGATTCCACGTGAACCTTTCAGGTCAGGTTTTTTTTTAAGAACCACCTCGAGCTTCCAGGATATCTTTTCTTCAAAGATCTTAAATGGTATTACCTTATCACGCCAACGAAATTTCGCCCTGATATAGAATGTAACCGCTGAACTCTTCTCTGCGTTGACTTTTGTCTTCCACCGATGGCACCATCTCATCTAGGTGGGACTGGAGTCGACGTATTAAATATGGTCGTGGTGAGCTGTGTCGTTTGAGTATTAGACCATCATCATGGATGTTGAAGTATATCGGGGACAAGACGGAGCCTTGTGGGACGCCGATTTGCAGGCGATTTATCGATGAATTTACGTAACATACAACCGGACAAGTATAACCGGGCCATTGTACTATCGACAGCGGGATGGTCGCTGAAGCCATCTTGAAGATAAGCCCATTATGTCAAACCTTACAAAAAGGCTTGGCCACATCAAGGAAGACTCCTTTCTTTGTGAAGCTTTCTGGGATATTTTCTACCACTGGAAGTAGTTGGTAGATAGTGGAGTAGTCAGAGCAAAATCTGAACTGATCCTCTAGGATTCGCTTTAGGTCTTCGACTACTGTCCTCAGACATTGATGGATGATGTACTCTACAAGTTTCTCTATGGTGGACAGGATACTAATAGTTCTATACTCTTGGAGAAAAGTTTCAGATTTATCAAATTTGAGGAGTATTACCACATCCACCACCTTCCAAGGATTTGGAAAGTGGCGGAAGTTATACCGAGTACACAGACGACTGCCTTTTCGGGTCCATCTTCAACTTGTTATTTTTAGATCAAAATTTTTACTAATCTTCTATACTTTTTCTAACTTACTAACAGTCTCGACAGATTAATAATCTATGTCGCGTTATTTTCTCTTCTATGATGTATATCCTTCAATTTTCCGTTGAGTCTTTTTGAATAAATAGTTTTTGGTTTCAATATGCGAAAGGTCAAAAATCTTTCCATAGTTTTGAGCCAGAAGAATCTTTGCACTGAAAGGTATTTCATGGCGTTTGGTACTTTCCTTCTTATAATCCATTGGGTGCGCCTTAATTCCCACTCCAAATTCAAATTTAAAAATTGCTCGAATATAAAAGCTTTAATAGGCAAACCTTTATGAAAAACGGCGACGCGAAACCACCGACTGGCTGAACCTGGAATTGCAGCAATTTCGCCCAGGGTAACCGATGTAGGCGCGCCGCACTCGGATTCCGCGCTTTTATTGCCTCGCCGAGGTTTTTCTACGGCTGAAAACGACATTTTTCAGTTATTTAATCGCGTAGTGTTCCAGGTTATTAAATTTTCTCCTGGTCACGCGAGCTGCGTTTAATCAATCAGCTGCAGTTGACACAGCCGCGGCGACTGCGAGCGGTTTTTCGTCCTTATGCGCCGCCAGAGCTGCCCTCACGGCGCTATTGTCTGCAGCAGCCAAATTGCACAAAGCGCTTTGTGTAAGGTTAACATCAAAGGCGGATTTACATGTATTAAAATAAATTAAAATGGCGGAAACGCCGCTCGCGCCCGCTAGTTGGATTTGCGCTGCTTTCGCCGTTTCGTTCGGCGTTCGAAACAAATATCTTGGCGGAAATGGGCTGGCGCACTGTAATTGTTTTAAGGTTAATCTGCCGATTTGATTCAGCTGAAGCTAGGTTTTCAGCGAAACTGCAATTTGCATCTTACAAAGGATATTTTACGCTGCTATCTGAGCGGCTCGAGAAAACTTTCATGCCTTTGAGCGTAACCTTGGTACTGGCTTTTGTCTGTATTTGTAGGCCGTTCCATCTCGATTTATTTTTCTTATCACAGTTGCTCGAATGATAAAGTTAGGGTATAAATGACAAATGGAAAAAAGGGTAAGACGATATTAAAAAAGTGCCAGGGCTAAGATAGGATAGAGGTGACGCAGAATAGGGAAAATGGTGGAGCAAGAGAGAGGCCTATGCTCAATACTGAGTATAGCAAGGCTCATGATGATAAATGAGTTCAACAAAAAAAAATCCTAATAAACTATGGCCCTAGAAACTATTTGGATAACATTTTCCATCCCATTGTTTATGATTTGAATGATCTGCAAACCAAATCTTTTCCATAAATTAATAAACGCTATGTGGTTCTCCAAGCTATCGATTTAGCTCTCGGAATGTTCCAATCATTGGTGAACAGGCCGAATGGTAAAGTAGCCCCCATTTTAAGTAAACATCATGATAGATCTAAAGCACTCAGACTTCAGCTCATTAAAAGCGATAAGGTAATGATAAAATTTCCAGGAAAACCAATCCATACCTAAAAAATGCGAATACATTCAAGATTTACAGGAAAACGGTCAAACATCCCAGGAAGACTATCATGGCTGTCCAAAACCCAACTTTTAAAGTCGTTCTAATTACTGTCGTTTTGATTTCCATATTGGGAAAGCGATTAAGTTTTCTAAACTCACTGAACCAGTTGGCCATAAATACAATTTCCCATCCCCAGGACTAGATCAAATCCTTTTCTGGAAATTAATATCATGAAAATTAAAGTTTGACGCTTAAGATTATGCTAAGGTAGCGTGCCTCATTTTTCCAAGAGATTCTAATGAGAGTCACCGGTCAAACCAATTTTCAAGGCAACTCATTTCTTGTAGAAACTATTATACATCCATATGGATTGAATATTGGTGTAGGCAACCACCATGTTGTCTTTAAATTGTTTTAAGTTTGGTCGTAGCAGATACCCTATCGAGTTCCATCTTTCTCCATTTAAGATTCGTATGATTTACTGGATCGTTATCTTACACCTTCATCTTAGGTAACTTTATGTTAATGCCGATCTTCCTGATCATCTCTCTCCATTTTATTAACTTTGGTTCTTGTCCCAAAGTGCTGGTATCCAACTGAGACTATCTAGAGAGCCATGTACTGTGGTTTGTCGATTTCAGCTCTGATCGAAGCTAGCAGATCATAGGGAAATACTCTTCGGAAATCTTAAAATTTCAAGTATCGATATAGACTCGATTGGGTACTGCTGTGCTGGTAGAAGGGTTATTAAATTATCTTATTATTATATTATTACAACATATATTGCCACTTAATGTCAATAAAAATGCTTTCTAGTTTCAAATAAACCTAATAATATCTCAAATATTTCTTCAATAAAGGAAGTTTTGATTTCTCATTCATTTAACCTGAAGTGGCCAATGTGTTTAAGGGATGAACAAGCTAATGATTATCGTGTTGTTGGTGAATACTTTAACCTTGTTGACGAATACATACATGTGTTGCCTCTACGATTGTAATAAAAAGAACTGCTACACAGCATTTTGATTAACTTGTAGATTGAGTTGTCACCGCTGTATAGATTTTGAGACGAATGGCAAAGATTTTAACTTTTACAGCGACATTCTGTGTTGATACACGCATTTTTGTTTTTGGATCTTTTCCAATGCCATTGCAGCTTCTTGATTCCCAAGTTGTATGAAGAACTGCAGGATATGATTTTGTGGCATCTTTTCAAATGTTCTTTAATGGGGCCAAAGATTGGTAATTATTGGATAACGGGGTCCTGACAAAACCTTTCTACGCATTTTGGACAAAATTGCTGCTCTTAAATCAACCAAGTGGGGAAGAATGAAAAACAATTCTACATTCAAAACACTTTGCATGCTTTAAAAAACCTTTTTTGCATTTTTATCAAAATTTTTGCGCCATGTAGCTTTGCTTGTTCCAAGGGAAGGGGTTGTGTTTATGTTTCATCACTCGTAATTGTAAAACTTTGCCATCTTAACTTGGAACTTTCCGAAAAAACTTGTTTCAAGACTACTGATTCTGATATTCTCGTCAACCGCAACATCCCACACGATCATTTAGTTGGGATAGTTCCCAAGAAGTACTTTAACTGGAATGAGTCTTACTCAGTCACCTGATATGTGTTCTGAATAAACATGGCTCTGGAATGTAAACTCACTAGGTGGCGGAATTTTACTTAGCAACGCCTGTTGGCGCATTAAATTGAAAGTTACATCTGTGACGTAACACACACGGATTCCGAGCAGGAAATTATTTTTCAGTTCTGCGTTAAACCAGAAAAATCCCATTGAAATATAGAATGATACAGCACGCATACGGCGATAACGTATTATTGAGAAGCCGTGTCTTTGAATGTGACTAAAGTGTTCTAGAGATCAAAGATCCAGTTCAACGTAAAAGACAGTTACTGCAAGAAGACCGTCTTATTACAATGTGCCTGATATCAGAAGAGCTGAAATTGAATAGGGATGTATGATACTAAATTTTACGCAACAATTTAAGAAAACGAAAACTTAATGGAAAAATAGTCTCTCTGTGTCACTGAATAAACGTCATATACCTTCTCTAGTACATTCCCCATGATTAGAAGAAATTATATTGGTCGAATATTAAGAGATGCTGACTACGAATATATAAAAACAAATCAGCAACTTGAATTAAAATAGAGAACAAACGTTTTTCGCTCCTAACTTCCAAATAGAGGAGGTGAAAAGGAAGCTTTAATATGAATAAAAGGAAAATTATAGGCGTATTTAATGAATCTTCAATGGTGCTACGAAACCATTGTCAAAATTTGATTCGAAAAAACTGACTTTTTTCTAATAACTTTTTGGATAGTTTTTGATATCTCGAAGGTTATATCTAGCATGAGCAACGATTGGATAATAGTATGTAGAGTGAGGAAGTTATTAGAAAAAAACATTTCTACACCCAAATTTGATGACGTTGTCATGAGTCAAACCGATAAAAATCCTCGTTGAAAACTAAGAAGAAAAACTTTTTAAATTTGTGAGTGCACCACTATTAACAACATATTTATAGGTAAATGAGATTTGACGTAGTAGTTAAAGAGCTTGACTTCTAAACTATGACTGCTGCTTTGAATCCACTCCAGATAATTATTCTTTGTTCTTGAAAATTACCAAACCCTACGAGGTAAAAACAGGACATGAACTTGGCTTAAAGAGGCAGTTTTATTAGTGCACTCATTTACCATGACCGCGATGCAAGTTATCGCAGATCATCCAGAAGACAAGGTGACTCACATGGATTGAGTCAACTAAGTGCGACATTTGAAATCAGCACTAACGAAACTGTCGAGAGAGGCAGCAAGCGGTTGGGCTACATCTGGTTTTGTCTTAAACTAGAAATAAGAGAAATTTACAAGCATTCGATGAGTCATTCAAAGAAGAGTGAATGCGATAACAGAAAATTAGCATCAATCCCTGCTGATGCATACCTTGAACTCTCATATACACATCCCTGAGAAAACAATGATCTGCTGAAGTCACCTGGTTGAGGGCAAGATATCTGAGTTATTATTTGATGGCGCTAGTAGTGTAGCAAAGATTGCTAGTACTAATTTTACATCATACGTAGTCATGAACTTGTAAGAATTTTTAATGATTGCTTGAACGAGGAAACATTTAGAAGACAAATTTCGTTGGATGCAGCTGCGAGTAGCCTTTGCTCGTACAGCTGCAATAGGTGGTCTATGTGGTCGGGCGGTCGGATGAAATCATGTGGACCTTTGGCTATAGACTGCCTGGGCTTAGGAACAGGTTTTGAGGTAACGCATAATCTGGTGTTTGTCTAATGAGACTCTACGTAGGGGATTCATTAATACGTCTACATGAATAAGTCACTGTAACGCTAATGTCAG
This sequence comes from Sinelater perroti, assembly GCA_036346155.1. Lineage (NCBI taxonomy): Eukaryota > Metazoa > Arthropoda > Insecta > Coleoptera > Elateridae > Sinelater > Sinelater perroti. The sequence goes on from JARFIY010000009.1 coordinate 1,099,028, forward strand.
TAAGAAATCATATTACAAAAATACAGAACACGTTAAAGACATACTTGGTATGGAAGCACCCACTCGAGAGGTTTTTATGGAGCTTCGTATAGTTTTAATTATGACTTCAACAAAAGAATGAATAGTTGTTTCCAGGGAAACACCTGTGATGCTTATAAGCATCGAAATTTCATAAAACCAATGATTCTAACAACCAAATGCCAGCTTCTGACGCTGACATTCTCCACCAAACAATACACAGGCCTTGTTCAAATGAGATAACCCGTTTCTACCAAACTGAAGCTTTACTAACATCTATAGGAAGTTGAAGAGGTAGAGCCAGAGTTTCTTGAAGGTAAAGTAAAACAATTGAAAGACCTCAAAGCGAACGAGTCGCATGAATGTACGTCAGTAAAATACGTCGTAAAAAACGCCATAACGGTCTGTTGAACACAAGCTCATCGTAATTAGTCAGAAGGTTCTAACAGCGGCTACTATTGTTAACTACTTCTTCTCTAAGCGAGATAGTTGAGGAGGCGGAAAACAAACCTGCAACCTATACGCTGACTTGTTTGAAATTGCCCAACAAACTTAAAGCTCCTGTCGGTGCAGAAAGTTTAATCAGGGAAATATTAAATTTTGTTGACTTCGACTCCAGTGAGCTGCAGGAGTTCTCTAATTTTCTTCATATAAGCCATGACATGTTAAGTTGTACTACTATGAGACATGACAAGGCTATTGTTCCTGCAGTCCAAACACGAAAACTTAAAAAGCACTTTACGTACTGATCGACTCTAGCAATATGAGGCGTTCGTTGATAGTGTGGTTGGATGGTGGTATCAATATCCTAATTGTCTGCGCACTACTCAGAGTTGTTTACGTTCTGTCTTTTGTTTGGTACTTGTTATATAGCCGCTTTAAGAAAGAACGCTTCCCTGTATCTGACAGCATACGATCCTGAAGATGACTAACCTTATTTTCAACAAAACGAAACACGAGAACTATTACCATAGAGTTCTAATTTATTTTCTAAGGTAGTGCGTAATTTTTTGCTTTTTTCTAGTAACTGAGATTGATGGCCAATGTTTCTAACGAATATAATCTCTTAAGTCTTGATATAAATCCTTTTTGTGATGGTCTTGTAGATGGAAAATTCGATAGATGCCTGAATACAGCAATAAGGCAACTTCTAATTTACTTGTTGCTTTCGAATTCAGCAATAACGACTTTAACTCTTGCACCAATTTTTTTTCTGGTATTCAGGGTTGATAATTGGACTCTATACGTCATCACACTCGACTTTTTCTTGAATTTACATTTTAGATACATTAATAAATTTCTTTAGTTAGTAAGTGTTTTGGTGATGAATTGGGTGAGTTTTTCAAATGGGAATTTCCATTTCTTTGGACCTTGAAGGTACCACTGAATGAAAAGATTCTTAAAGTACATTCAGATGTACGGTCTTCGTGTTACAGATTTTAATGTTTTTAGAATGGGAGTGGATTTTTGAGAAAAATGTTACAAGAGGGTTTTTTGTCTACTTGTCATCATCAAGCTGAACTGGAGACTTTAAATTAATTTCTGATTGTGAAGTGAGTTTAAGTAATAAGATTTGTTGTTCAAATTAAGGTGGTTTGTTTTTTCTTTTTTATTCCACAGAACCAAAGCAGTACCTTATTAGACCTAAATCTTAAGAAGCTAAGTTAAAACCGCTAAGGCCGGTTTGATTAGTTGCTTCAGGTTGTACAAAACCATCAACATGACTGAAACATTTTACTTCTTGGGCGTAGATACATCCAGAGGTCGATTGGAACAGGATGTAATCCAATACGCTGTTTAGAAAATTCAAAATTAACTTCGGCAATAGCTTGGTATACATGAAGTATCTCTTGTAATTAGGAGAATAAGTAATTTTATGACTTGCGCACAACTTCACAGTTTCAAAACGATAGTACTCCCTCTACCTCTTAAACCTGAAACCAACATCACAGTATCACCGATCGAATTCTTCAACGATCTTCTGAAGGTATCTTCAAATACTCCACTATATTTATCGTTGTCAAATTGAACCAAACGAAAATGTAAATTTTTACCTCAAGAAAGAGTACTAAGAGGGCGATAAACAATCCCAAGAAGAGGATAACGTGCAAAGTAATCACTCACGGTATGGTACTACTGTTCTCAGCATTTTTAGCTAGATATTGGTCTGACAGCAGAACTACTTGTAGTCGAAACTCATTATGCAAACCCTTAATGGATTCTCAAGAAAAATTGTCGTTATTATAACCGAAAGCGGTGTTTGAAGACACATCATGTGAAGAAATGAAGGTGCGATGCCGAATCAAAATATAAATCTGAATTTTTTATGTGTTGTACATGGGCATTTTATCTGGCAAAATGATAGAAAATGTTTTCTCTCTCCTCGATTCACCGAGATGGTCAAGTGTCGATCCTTACCTTCGACCAACTTAAGAACAAAGAAGGATCAGATTGCAGTTAGCCGTAGTAACGTGCACTCTGATTACTCGAGGTTGCAGTTAGCCGTAGTAATGCGCACGTCTATATTTGGCTCTCCTGCCACAGATAAAATATATATTCGTACATCGATTGTATTTCTATTTACAAATCACCACCCTAATACCTATAAGAGCAACAAAACTGACTACTGTTACTAGAAAAATGTTGTCCATCCCTTTTTCGCCCTGAAAGGCAGTGCACATCATTCTATCCGCCAAGAGTTCCATCTAAAACTAAAAATTTGTGACGTTCCCATACTCTCACTGTCGCTTCTGACGCGCTAAAACATATTTAGTTCTGTAGATAATTCCCTAGTCATAACCTAGCGATTCTGCTAAATGAGCTGATTGATATGCTCTTCATGTCGTAGTGTGACAGTTATGCTCAACCAGCCGAAACGTGACTTGTCTTTCACATCGCCATTGCCACTGCTGAAACGCGCCACCCACCTCGCTGGGCTAACATCTATTGGGTTTCCGTAAACGTTTAGCAGGCATTAGCGAATTTTTCCGCATGGAAAAATTTAATTGTGCGTCTTTGCTTCATACGCATTTCACGTCAGACTCAATCTCGCCAAACTGCCTTCTGTTAGGATCTCGCGCGGCAGCGTAATTTAACGAATTATGGCTAAAAGGTTCGGCCTCCACTACCATACATTCCCAGACATGGCGAGCCAACGCGGAAAAGTAGGAGACATCAGACTTTATTATAAAATGGCGCTCCCGATAAGCTCGGCCGGCAAAAAGCGTCCAATTTTAATTTTTGCCGGCCTCCGATTCCGCTGCACAAAAACCACCCGACGCCCCTCATTAAGGACCGAGCCTTCCTTGGCCGTCCCGGTTTTGCAAACAAAGAAAGCCCCGTCCCGAGCTTCCCGTCATGTTTGCTCTCATGCCATTGTAATTCCTCCCGCGCCCCGTTTTCCCGGGCATTCATCACTTTCAAGGGCCGGATTTCGGCCGGCGCGCTTTTGACGGATGGACCTGTCCGCGCCGAATTAAAAACGCCGCCGATCCCGAACTGCGCGCCGCGGCGCCCACAAATGGCCCAAGCACCGCCGCGGCGCCCCACTCGCCCTCCTAATTAACCCTTGCGGCTGAAGCGGGCAAATATTTACTCATTAAGTGCGCCTCTCGGGAGGGCGCAAGTGGCCCTTTGTTCGAGAAATGATTTTATTTAAAAATTGCCGCAGTTCTCCCCGAGTGGATTACCTTGCGTGATACAGGGTGTGCACTGTGAAGCCGCTGCAACAGCTTTTCAATGAAGCATTCAGTTTTATGGTTAAATTGGAGGTACAAAGAGATTTGATATAATTTTAAGATAAAATTACGTACAGGTTGATTCAAACATCACGTGTAGATATTTACAATTTGTTTATAAAATTTATTCTCACATATAGCCACTATTTTTATGGTTTTGATATTTTAATCCTAATTTTTCGAGTAATTTAAGCTTTTCTAAGCTAAAACTACCCTTTTTTTAAATTTGAAGCTCTTAATTAACTGTGTCGTTTTATTTGGGCCACTCTATATACAGCTTTTATTTTAAATATTAAATTCTCTAATTGAGTTCAATTTATAAAATTCACATTTAGGAAATTTGCAACAAATTAAACTGAAAGCAATTTAAAATTAAACAAATGTTGCTATTTAACTTAAAGCAATCTGAGCTTAACCGAAGATTAGTTCAAATGTAGCACGTAACCGCAAATCCTAAGCTATTTAACGGCGAAAAGCCAGTGACTGACAGTAAACTGACATTTATCTGCTCCATTATTAAGACCTCATTAACTTTTAGGAGCAACCCGACAAAAATCGAATGAACAGACATTTAAACTAACGAAATCATCCTAGTCGTTTTAATTAAACAAAATACCGGGGCTTTGCTGGAATTTTGCCCATTTAATGTTATAGAGGTCGCTGGGATCTAAATAGAATCTTGTGGGAGGGTTGAATTTGTTAATGGTGCTTTCCCATCTCTTCTCACTTGCTTTCTATACCACAAGGCTCGATTTTCTCGACAATTTGCAGATGAAACAGAAAAGATGGCGAAAGACAGATATAGATCATCAACGCTCAATTGTCATTTATAAGCCTAAAGGTAATAAATTTGGGTGCAGAGATAATCAACATTCCAAAAGGCCCTAAAATGTTCGACTACAACGCTCATAGTTAAATTAAAAATGATTATGAAGAGATATCTGGAAGTTCATCAACGTTGAAAACCATAATACATTGGATGTCCAAATACAATATTCCCTACTTCTATTAAGTTTGGTTGCCGAGTCACACACATTAAGCACGAAATAGAAATCATCAAGTTCCCCCATATCAAAAATAAAAAATCAATCGTCGCTAATGGACGATTTTGGAGGCAAAAGAGTAGATGTAATCGGAGTGAAGAAACAATATTCACAATAATAAGAGACATCAGGCCACTTTATGTAGCTCAAACTTGACATTTTTAATGTATTGGAGATGATATCAGCAGCTTTGTAATATTGCATGGGTAGGAACATCATCAAATGAATATAAATATATAAAGACTTGCCAAGACCAATGTGATTCTAAGTGTTTGAAGGACTGAGTACTCCACCAGTTGCACTCGCAACCAGTTTGGGTTAATAACAAAATGAAACAATAATATATGGGCTGCTTTAGAGAGATTCTTCTGAAAAATTTAACTGAGTGCTTAAACATCTGTAACAGTTTTGGGGATCTAATTGGGAGACATTACTTCGACTGTTCTTCGTGTCATGATAAGAGAAAATCAATAATTTTTATGTGCTTTAAGCTGCATGCGCCATATATTTTTCGTTATTTTTTTCTATTGGTAACAACCGCAAAATACAAAAATTCAATGTATATATGTGATCTTTTCGAAAGTATCGAGCCATATAATACAAAAATGGTACAAGGTACAAGAAACATTACGCCTAGTCTCAATTCCTGAGGTCTCACACACTTATCTCAGGTTGCTTCCAGTGTTCAAAACATTCTGCGAAGTCCTATATTGGAAACACTAATGACTGTCTCATCGTATTGGTCTGAATCTCGCGATGGTTTGGAATATATTTCCTTTCAACAATAATTTAAGATCACAGAACAACTAAAAGTTGGACTGTAGGGTCTAGCTGATCTTTTAATTTTCGGACTGTAAGTCGCTGATTATAACCCGTATATACTTCGACATTTTGTTTTAGTATTAAACATGTTCCTGGTTTTATTTGACCTTGACATATTTGGCTTTCAAAGTACCTATAATCTTTCTTCTCTGGGAAGCGTTGGATGTTAGTTGTCTTGTAAGAGCTCCTATAGTGGCGCAAGCTTAATGATGACCTAAGTGTTCAAGGAGAGCCGAACATGCCAAGGATGGCGGTGATATTATCTCTATAGGATATTAGCTCCGTAACCACCTTTAGGAAATTGGTGGTGTTCTGAGTGGCTGCCTAACGGCCTCTAGAAACGCAGAAGAGGCTACGTTCCAGAGGAACCCTGCAATAGTAGCCCATCCTTGGTGTTCTGGCTTTGGTTTGGTGGTTTGTGAACCCCGTAGGGTTGGCTGAGAGTTTGGGGTATCTCTGCTAGTCGCTACAGTGTAGCTTCATTCTGGGGTGATTATCATCTGGGCGGGTACCGGCTTAGGGGAAGTAGAGCATCCCTTAAAGGTGGGCGGATACGGTATCTGGCTGTTGATGGAGGTTGCTTCGCTTCGGGGCTTTTTGCACTCCCGGAAGTATTGGTTTTCTTCACATTTTACTTATTTTGAATCGGCGGGACAGCAACGCTGCGCGAGTTAACTTTGGTAGCACTTGCTTACCATTTCCATCTTAAGTAATTTTTCCACTGCAACAACCACACCAAAGACTTCGCTGGTGTTGAAGATTTTCTTGCCTTTATCGTGACGTTCAAGTTCTAAGAACATGAGCACTGTTGGGCGTCGGTGAGGGTCTTTCCTCATACTCCGCACCGCGAGAACGGGGATGTTGTTCTCCTGGAACTCCTGTTTTAGCTGTTCCTCGGTTACGTACTACGGGACACTCCGCATCACGACCCGGAAATAGCTGTCTGCTTTGGGCACGTGAAATTGCTGCTCGATCTTCATCTTCATCAAAGAAGCGAGTCACGCACCGGTAATCTTTGGCTGTGACGGTATGGTTGGAGATTCCACCCGCCACATTCTTGTCCTCAATGAAGCTGATGACGCCCTTGAATGGTTTTCAGCCGTAAGATGACGGCCGGGATTCCTTCATGAAGAGGAACACTCATCGGGATGGCCGGTGCGTCCGGACGGAAGCTGAAGACGGCAAGCATCTCGACTGGCATTTTGGCTTCTTTGAGGTTGCTCAGGACCTTGAAGGCGTTGGTGGTGGTAGTGGTGATTCATATCGCTGAATCCGGGGGAGAGGGTGAAACCATCGACACCTTGGCTCTACGGTGAACCCGGCGGTGCTTACTGGCAGACTCGAACTCTTTTTCTTCTAATTGAGACCTCCCAAGTCTTCTAGGTATTTTACTTCCAGTCCGGACTGGAGGCGAACGTAGCTTCCAGCCAGAAATCCGAACCGTCACCGTCGCTATCGGGATTGATCATCTCACTGACTCACTTCAGTGTTTTCTGCTGTTACCGCACTTAACACGGACCTTTTGTCAGCCGGCACAAGTACCGGCTGGAAAATTTGCGTGACGTCACAGAAACATAGTGCGGCCAATAACACGATCTTTTATTCCCTGGTCTTCAAAAGCGTGAATCGCTTTTAACAAAATTTTTACTATCTCTGAATTGTTTGTACTTTGTTCATACATTGCATTGCTCTCGAAAGTTTCCTGAAATAGCCAACTAGTCTCTGTGGACAAATGTTCTAGCCTCGTACACAATTTGATGCAAATTCGCTACACTATCACAACTCCACTTGCTCCAATCTGAGCGGACCGGCGAAACCTCCTCATTTACGCATGCGCATTACAATCCAGTCTAATTGGTTGCTAGGTGACATCGCGACCATGTAAACTGTTACGATATTTTCGAGGCAGATCTCATATTTTTGTGCTTAAAAACGCAATTTTAAAACGTAAACGAATTATTTATTTGGCCAGCTAGCATTCAACTCATTTAATTAACACAGGAAAATGATACCTTCAGTAAACTGACACTTGTTTGCTTTAATTATTAAAACATGGCTAGCTTCGATGCGCGCAGAAATTGCAGGAGCGGCATACGAGAAAACTGGGCCAAATGCAGATTAACGGACAGCTTTTAATCGAGCGGAAGTAAACTTGACGCGGCTGCAATAGTTGCATTCTGGTTATGCTAACTTTCGTCGTGATAAATATTAGAAGAACACAATCCAGAATGCGAATCGTTAAACTCTCCCGTTCAAAGTTTGATATTTGTAATTTAAATTCATCTCTCTTAGGAGTTTAGCCTTTGTACAACTACAGCCATCAAGTATTTGACACCTAAAGCCCCTAATGAGCATAAATTTTGCACGGTGCTTATTATCTTTAATTTGTATGGACTATGATAGTACTCATTTGTTGAGTGATGTCATTATGTGCAATTTGTTAGTATATTTGAAGATGACGTTGCATCATACCACATAAATAGGAATTGACCTCCAGAATTTAAATATGAAAAGCAAATGATCAACATACTACGTGCTATTACCAAGCGCAGTACAGTTGATGTCATTATCGATGATTATTCGGAACTTTATATGTTATCTAAAATTTCAGAAACCAATTTGGCATTACTTAAGCTCATCTTCAAATCATTTTGGCCATTTTACTGTAGATGATTAGAAAGTTAGGTTTTCTTTTTGATTCTAACATGGACTTGAACCGCTTAAATTCAAACATTTCATCTACGTAAGCTGGATTTACCTTCAGTTATTACTTTAATTTTCCAAAAACATTGTTAGGGCATTTATTGCACATGCTCATTTTGGTCGTGTTTATTCTCATATTCGTTTGCTTTTAAAATCAAGATGGAGATGCTACCTGCTCCTACTGAGTTTGGTATTCTGTTTTATCGGAATTTCAACTACAAAAAATTGCTGGTATTGTGCAATTCTTTCTTTTAAGTAACTTTCTAGGGCGAATGAGCTGGTAGTCGACAGCTCCTTATTATACTGCCCCTAACACTTCTACATCAACCATTCGATAGGATAAGAAGGACAAGAGGCGTGAAAAAGTTCACTTTGGGACTAATAGTTGACTAGGCAACCTTTACCAGACTGATGATAGCACTGCCATTTATGATTTCTTTTAGTTTAACATCACATAACATCGTTCTTGGACGCTATGTTCTGTCGTCGTTTATTCAAGATGATTGAGACACAAAATCGACAATTATATAGAAGAAACCAACTCTTTAGATCTGATGGTCAACTATGCTAGTAGTACAACGCTTGAGTATTCAATATGTTATTTTTGCATTTCCTCTTTTTAAAAGAAAGTTACTTTGCAAAATAAACAATATGATTGTCACTTGTGCGTCGGTAAAACATTTATTGAACCTCGCTTGGAACCTCATTTGGAACCGTTGTTTAGGAAACCGCTAAGTAGTTCTTGCAATAAATCAAGACTAAGAGCGATATCCAAGAACGAGGTCGGAATTTTACCTCAAATAACTCATTTTTGGGTAGCCAGAAGAGGCCATAAACTAACATAGTAATCAGAACTGACTGAGGACATATATGATGATGAAGGCTTGGTCGTTGTATAATTTCTCTTAGTGAGCAAAAGAAGAATGTCGTTGAGTCACCCATACGCAACAAAGAATGAATGATTTCTTTAATGTTTTGTATACTCTTTTGTGATGGGCGTTTTTTCTTCAGAAGATTACTGAGTAACTTGGAGATAGCGGCGAAGTTCTGTATGGGTTTCTAAAACCAGCAAAAATAAGTGTTGCGAGAATATTTTGTACGGTATGCTTTGAAAAAGTCTGGATCTTTTATTGGGTATAATAGATTCAGTAGATGGTGTTCATCTTTTGCTATAAATGAGAAACTCATGTACGACGACTGAAGTGGTATGGTTATCGATGGGTTTGAACAGTGGTAAAGGTGAAGTTACATTGGATTAATAGAAAAAATCTTTTCCACTGGTCTTATCTTTATGTTCCGCCAAAAGATAGGAAAAGATGGACTATGTCAATTACTTTTAACAGGACCGTGCTCTTTAAAGATATTATTGTCTGTTTTCCATGTATAAGGACGTTAGTTAGATACTAATACCATGCTAATGTTGATATACGCGATGGTAATCAAGTGCTAACACAGACTTTTAGAACAGTGCTTAAAAAGGCCGTACCATTATAATGGACGTTGTTAGTGCCAGGAGTGAACTGTCATAACTCTTCTTTCTATGCTCATAAATGTAGTCTCGTATTGCTTCAATATCTTCAAAAAAATTAGTTCCAGTGCTTTGACGCGTTGTTCTCAGCTCAATGTCTTGGTTTTTGTTTGGCGTCTATGTATTAGACACACCGAAAAGTATCCTCATGCTCTTCAGCGGACGAAAAGTAACGTCCTAGCAAATTCTTACTTAATCACCAGGTCGTAAAATAGAAGTTAGAAGAACTATATTTTTAGACATACATTGTAAACCAACAACTGGAACTGAGTGACGACCCATAGGATGATGAAAGTTTAGTCGTTGCGTTCTTTTAGTGAACATAAGTTTTTGTTTTTCCTCCTCCCAAAGAAAGGCTGCTCTGATGACATAACTGCTAGCGTGTACTAGCAAAACAAACGACGCCGATGAGTAACCTAAACGCACTGAAGAAACTTTGTGAAATATTTCTTCAACGTCTTGCCTGATGACGGCAAAGTCGAGTATGAATTTCTGAAACCAGCAGCAAGAGTTTGATGATGGCCTGATCATTCTCCAGATTAGCCAAAATTCTGCTGGTTTCTGTTTATTTGCAGTCACCGCTGCTGAAGGTACTGGAAGATATTTCCAGATGCTGCACGTGGATCTCAATGGTGGTGAAAATGAAACTATCACATCTACAAGTCTAATCAAGAAACAAATTCTATCCTAAGTTGATTTTTTTATTGAACCGATCGCTTTTTTGGCAGTGACCAGACTGCAACTTTATAATAGAAATGCAGCCAACACTACTTATATACTGCAGCTGCTTTTCCATTTGTGGTAACTACAACAGTAGTCTCTTCTAAAATAGTACTGATTCATTATTGGTTCACTTTTTATTGTTTATGCAGTACAACAGTGAACACCTTCAAAGCAGTCTAGATCTCTTATTCGATTTATCTTCTCGACATTAACCAGAAATTAGCAAAACTCTCAAGTACGACGACTAAAGTGATATGGACTTATGTGCCGGATTATCGATGGGTTCCAACAACAGCAGACGTAGAGTGAAATTTTTTTTATTGCGTATTCCAATGCACTATTCTTATGTTCGACCAAAGAAGAACAATATCGGCATAAGAGAGGTCGAAATTGTAAACATTAGCTTTCTAGATGGACACTAGTTTGCTTTATAGACGCTACCGTCGTTCTGGTGCTGGAAGCAAAGAGAGTATCAAGGTCTTAAACGATTTCCATGTGCACAATGGTGATCAAGTGCCAACACAGACCTTGGGGCTGCGTCCTAGAAGGTAGTACAATCCCGTGTATAGCAGAAGGTGGTCTTTGTTTGACAATTGTAGCAGAGATAGTCGTATCATTAACATTATGAACCATTTGTTCGAATCATCTCAGGGATATTATACCCACAACAGCGGAGTCAACAACATTTTTTTATCTTGGTCTCCGTTTTGTTTGAGGTATGCATTTAGTGTTCCAAAAAAGATCCACATGTTCTTCAGTAGATTACAGATGATACTTGGTTGTTATGTTTTCTTTAATGTTTAGGTTGTTCTCATAATAGAAAAGATTTCGAGAAGCTTTTCCATCGTTGCAGATCTTATGGTGATAAGATAACTAACGCCGTTTCATTGCTGTAATGATTCTTCGATCAATAACAATAATTTATATGGTTTTGGGCATCGTCGCTAGATTGATGCTTTTACTGCGGACGGGTACTAACAAATCGTAGGTTCATTAGCCCAGATCATATGTTTACGTCAGGGGCTTGTTTTTCGACTGGTATGCGTTGCATGAACAGCAATTTAAAAAAAAATTGAAATGGATCACGAATGAACATTTGGGTCGGTCTACAGGACACGCTTGATAAAACCGCTGTGTTTTGATGCAAAATTAATATGAAATAGACATGAATTATGCAATTTCTGAAATAGATATTATTGCATTAGTGGCAGCAAGTTGCCAGTTCACAATTTATTTGTTATTTCTCCATTGTGTTGTTTTTATGCAAATTCCTTAGTAATATATTCCGGCTCTAGTCTTTTACATCCAAGGTCAAATGGCTGCGCGTGCCATCCTCGCTTTTAATTGTTCTATTAGAAGCAAACAAAACCAGTTTGGCCTCTCAAACCTAAGTTAATTGGCATTCCAATGCGTTACGTAAACAGAAAAACTACACTAAGCCAATTAACAGCCAAAAACCGATATCTGCCTGAAAATTGGTATTTATCTCTTTCCGTTGAAGCGTCGTTAGCTTTAATGCACAGGGTGGCAAAAAACCGCTATGAAACAGGAAGTTCAGGAACATTTAGTTAACGGGCCGGTCTCGCATGCGGCAAAATCAAAGATAGCGCTGCTGAAACTATTTTAGTAGAGCATTTTATTGGGTTTTTTGTCGAGATGGTAGTTTTAGAGCCGCGCTTCAGAGTTGTATGTTAGTTTGATTTGCAAGTTTGGCTTGCCATCACTAATTACACTTAGCAGTCGAACGGTTAGAAGGTTTTGTTTTCTCGTAAATTAAAAAACTAAAAATTGATACTACATTAAGACAAACGTTAGCGCAGATGCTTTTTATATAGATTTATGTGCAAAGACCTTTATGACTATCGAATTTCCGTGTTGGTAAAAGCACTAAAAGCTTGCTTACAACTAGTAGATATTTTCAGAAGAGGAGACTTCTAAATCTAACCGGCTTTGTTGCACGCATCTCTATTTATACTTTTTTAAGTATAGTAGGGGTACTCTCGGGAAGGAATCTGCTGTCGACATTACATAGTAATGCTCTCTATTGGATAAGAATTAGTGACGTCAGCTGTAGACTACCCATCACCACATACGTAGAAGTAGGAGGGCTGCAAATAAAACAATAGCAACATGTCGAAAAGAGATCGTACGCATGCGCTAACAGATAGTAGATGCGTGGACTACCGGAAGCAGGTAGTGCAGCAAAAGTTGCTGTACGAAATTGTAATGGAGAACTTGAGAAAATTCCCGAGGGTGACGTCAACTGTTACTCGCCTGTGGCAGCGATACGTTACCCTATCAGACAGCTGTAAGTTGGGTCAGTCATTTGATCTACTTACAGATTGTTCGTCTATTTCTGATGAACAGATAAGGTTAGCGCGAGGTCTGCTTTCTATTAATCGTCGGTGGACTGTCTGACAATAAAAGTTAATGTCAGTCATCAACCATTGTGGTACTCCACATGAAAAATACGACTACACGAAAGTACAGAAATAGCATCGCTTTGTCAGATCTGAAGGGGGAATTCCTGTAGTGTATTGTCGTTATTAACGAGACCAAGGTGCAAGTCTACGACCCCAAACTAAGGCAATCTACGTTGTTCTGTGCGAAAACAAGAGTCAACTAGTTGCAAAGGTAGCACTGGGAGGTCTTCCAATGCATCCCGTGTTTTAGGACTGAAAGATCTCTTTAAAGATTTCACATGGGGTGTCCGACAATCATCCGTAAAAGTTGTCCTTAATTATCCAACAGTATGATATATCTTGCAAAACAAACTACACGCGAAGAAATTGTAGCATATTGGATTTACTTATAACTATACAAAAGTACAGAAATAAGACCGATTTATAGTAGTTGGCCTTTATCTGGTCAGATGTATATAAGCTCGCTCCAGCTCAATTTTAATAGACACTGAAAGTGTTTTCCAAAATGAGAAATTGCACACGATTATATATAATTACATAAATTAAATAGCTCCACACTCGCTAAAATTCAAGTTTTAATTAGCAATTAATGTGCTTAAAACTCAATTCACCCTCTAGCATTGCGAATTCGGAATGCGACTTAATTTAAACGTGACCTAGATCAGCCCCAACACGCCACTGTTTATAGTTTTTCTTGCCCAATAAAACTAATTCGAACATTAAAGCATAAACAAACTAATTGACGGGATTAGCAATGCAAATTTTCCACACACGTAGCAATTTTAAATTTAAATTGCTCGGAGATAAGGGAATTGATAGGATCGGCAGAAACTGACATTTATGGGCTCTGCTTATACAGTAGCAGTTGGCAGTGAAGAGAGTGAATTAACAAAGACATAAATTATCCTGGGGTTTTTGTTTGACAAAACTAGAGTTTGATGATGTTGCAGCTGCCCGGCAGTTTTTTACTAATACTGCTTTGAAAAACAAAAATGGCATAATTTGGACATTAATTATAGGCACACATGAACATGATCCAGAAGGAATGACGTGGAAAAATTGATCTGTATTTAAAAATAGACTCGACCAGTATTCTACGCAATCAAAATCTGATAACGTAGTTCTGTAGGTTCTATGCTCGACTTTGAAATATCTACTCTATAGCTTTATTCGATCTTTTACATTCGCATTCATTTAACTGACCCTAATACATTAACTTAGTGAGTCTTAGTCCTCCTCTGTCTTTCATTTTTGATATTTTGCCTACAATAGCTCTTTTGCTATATTTTAGCAGTTGTCTTTATACTCTTGTAATTTTAATTTTACATGGTGTGGGCACAATATCATAAAACTGTCATTCAATTTTATTCTTGTTGTAAAACAAAGTTGCATTGGTTCAAATGGCGGCTAAAAAAATAAAGGACGTTTGGTAGTGGACAGGTCTACTCAAAGAATATCGAATGGAGTATGAACATAAATACAGTACTCGCTGATTGGAGGGAGTCGTCTTCTTTGATTGCTTCTAGACCGGCAAAGGCGGATCTACCTCACACAACCCGAGAAAATATTTCTTACCGCTTAAACAAAGGCTAATAGTTAGCGGGCTCATTTAACAGCGATTGCTTCTACCAGCTTCGAGAAAATAACAGACCTAGCAGCAATAAGAGACAGAAGCGTACAACAGGTACTTGTACCGGCTAGCACTGCCAGTTTTAGCAGCCGCAGTATGTGCGCGTTCATCGGTAATAAACGAGAGCAGTCGCTGCTCTATAAACTCTAGTGTTATTCCCAATCCGTGATCATGGAAGTGCGCTCCCAAAAATTCTATGTTAAGCTCATCAAAGTTTAATTAAAAAAATATACCCCACATTCACTATCAGGGTCCTTCCCGATGAGAAGGCACATTGTACCAAAGCAAGGCTGCGGTGCACAGTGCACTGCCAACGCGAAAGCTTCCTATAAAGCCTGTAATTCCAGTAAAGTCTTAAATATTGAGGTTTTTGAATCTTCTCCCTCCGTGAGTATTAGTACTGCAGCTGAAGATACAGAAAGACACCAATGAACATTCAACGACACATTCTTAACCTCCAAGAACGACTTCACCGTCGCCCAGTCATAGAGCAATCAGCTGCCAAGGTTTCCCTTACCCACTACTTTGCCCTAGAAGACAAAAATCGTGCTAAGTCTATTAGGATACAACCAAGCTCTATAAGAGAGCACAGGGGAATCTCCCATATAATAGACACAGGGAGCGTCCCATAGATAGCAACTTCCGTCGGAGAAGGCTCTGTGTGTTGTACTCGCAGGATTTTCCGAAGACCTCACTGAAGAAAAGGTTGAAGCTAACCTGCTCCACAAAAACATCCCGGTGCTTACTGTGCAACGGATGAAGCAGCATAGGCGACCAGACGAGAAAAACAAAACCATTGAACAGTGCCATTACTGATAAAAGTTTGAGTATACCCAACAATGCCGCCATTTTGCTTCCCGGCACGTCAAGAACACCAGCTCTTACCACTCTGACGACTGCAAAGTAGATTACAACATCCCGTTGGTGCGCGCCAACGGTTCTGATGCGCATCCAGCCACTTACCCAGGATTTCCTAAGTTTCTAAAACGCTTACTCTTTGCACGGTCAACTCCAAAAGTAGCGCGACGACTAGCACCGGTTTCTTTCGTCCAGCACCTCGTACAACTTCCACCCCTGGTGATTCAAATATCCAATTAACAGGAGGCGTCAGCCAGCAAACTACAGCGTTGCCTATCACGACCGTCTGCACAGCTTCACAAAGTTTAAAGGCAAACACGGTCATCGGATTTATTTAGAAGCTCTACATGCAGTAACTTCTGAAGTTCTACCATGAATCTTCCAAACTGTCAGCAGCGCTACTAACATTAGCGAAGCCGTGACAAACCTTTTCACTTTGCTGACCTGCTCCAACCTCTTTATGGACCTGTATAACTGATCTTTCTGAAGTGCGAAA
The DNA here is from genome assembly GCA_036346155.1 of Sinelater perroti. Taxonomy (NCBI): domain Eukaryota; kingdom Metazoa; phylum Arthropoda; class Insecta; order Coleoptera; family Elateridae; genus Sinelater; species Sinelater perroti. The sequence continues at coordinate 1,115,009 of JARFIY010000009.1, forward strand.
ATGCAGTTCGACTTCGAAATTACACATTACCGAAACTACCGCCTCTTGTCAGTCAAGAGAGAAACTGACGTGTTCATAAAAACTGGCTTGAAGCGCCATCCTGCTTTGCTCCCGACTACCGACCACCGCCATTTGCCTTCAGATGAGGGATAAGAGTTGCGGTCTATAAGTCCCTTATCATACAGCTTTCCTTCCTGTAGACTTAGACTTCAACTTTGAGATTGACATCCCCCACTGTCCTGGCGGGAGGCCTCAACGCTTTCTCGTGGAACAGTCGAGTAATACTATTATCAGAACGCTGCATGGGTATATTCAGTTCCGCAATTATGGGGTGATAGGTCCTTCGAAACTCATCAACTACAGCCTTACCGATTGCTCAAAGTTTCTTGACATTGCTATTCTTAAAGACGTCTCCATGTAACACTCGATTGAGAACTTCATTGAAGTGGACCGCGAATATAACCAAATTCTTCTCATCCTGGAAATACTCGAGAGTACGAATGACTTATTCTTCTCCACCTTAGTGTTATAGCCGGCCTTCATTCACCATTTGGAGAGGATTATGGAACTTATCCTTATAATTCACTTTGGCATTGACCTAGAGGAGACTCCGCCTCCATCCAGGAATCCATCAAGTGCACCAATAATCCGGTAACAAGAAAAATCTGCTGTTAACGAAGCTTAAGAAGATTCCCTTACACCACCTGTTACAAAATTGAGACCTTTACTATCTGTCTAGAATGTCGATGTAACCTCGACTACACAAATGCTGATCTTGACTACACTATCTGAAGCCAGCATTCTACGACAAAATCCTCCCTCTAATTCAAATCCTGAAGCCATACCAGGCTTCCGGATATAATGACATATCCTGGAACGTGCGCTTCAGGCTCTCCCGAAAAGGTTGACAACTATAATCAACGATGTCTTCCGCTTCCGTTACTTTCAAAGTCCTTAAAAGGTAATAGACGTGATAATCCCCTCTAAGCCTGGGAAATCTGACACTCTTTCCCATAACTATAGACCCAGAAGCTTGTAGAATATATCATCTACAAACCCTTGAGGACATCAGTCCCAGCTACCAACTGTCTACAAGCTCTTTGGGATGGGGGAAAAATTCCTGAAACCTTCACGAAGGAAGAAATTACCGGTACAGTCTTTCTAAATCTGACTAAGATCTTTGACGAAGTATAGTGTAACGGATGCATCTTCAGGCTTCAGCGTCTATCCCACTGTCGATGATCAACTGTCAAACTCATCCAGTCCTTCTTGTCCGGTCGCAAGTTTCAGATCAAGATCGGTGGCGTGATGTTATTGGAGAAGCATATCAGAGCCGGCGAACCACAATGCTGACGACACCCTGCATGATGGTGACCTCCATTTTTAAGTCTCGGCCAGTTACTTTTCAGAAACAAACTGATTATCTACAATTACATCTTACGACCCATTGCAACCCACAAGGCACTAATGTAAGAGTACGTTGCATAATTGCATATGGATAAATCTTTGACACCTTTAGAGATTAGGGGCTGGAAACCTATAATCACGCCAACTAAGTCAGCTTCAACGTCAGCAGGAACAACGTAGAAAGCACAAAACAGAGTCGGAAACAAGATATGCAACTAGTTGTGCTCTTTTCGGGCTTAATGTGGTTACGTACACCGTGGATGTAAAACCTAACATAAAGGTATACATGCATAACACTTGATAGATCTAAGAAATGGCTATAACTTTAGATTTTAAAAGCTGCTCTAACCGCTATACCTCAATTTGAAACGGATTTTTTTGAGCACACGCTAAGTTAAATAGATTTCAGGAAATGTTCATCAAGAAACCAAATTCTTAAAAGATATGGTAAAACAAAAAAAAAGTGCAATCATATAAATTACTTTCAAGAATTGCCAACTGAACCAGTGTCAATAGCAATAGTTGCCCCAACATACCTGTATTGCCCACCAACATTATAATGGTTTTAGAAAAAACAAAGAGGGATTATGAAGGCTTAAACCAAACACGCATGCCATATCAACTTTCATGTGAATATTAAGTCATAGCAAAAGATAAAAAGTTTCTAATCAGGAACCACCTTTAGTTAGATACAAGAACAGCCTACATAAAAGTCCGAAATATATTTAACTGTTTTTTTGTCTAAGAAAGTTTACCAACATCCTTTGTCGTTACGTGTTGCTACTTCATGTATGCTCATGGATATCTTTCCTTTTCATATTTCCCATAACTAATACTGAAATCCCCGAAGTGTACAATAGATTTTAATTTTTTCCATTGCTTTTGCTATATCTTGGTATAACTGTTCCATCTCTTTCTCCGTATCATTAATAATTGGTGCATAGGCTTGAGTAACTCCCAATTGATATCAATTAGATCTCTTGGTGGTCATACATATAACCTTTAGTGATATTTCCATAAACGAGTGAACATTTTGTTCATCAATCTTATCTTCTTCTTTTCAATAATATAAGGTGTTGCCCTTTTTTATGCTAATATTTCTTTTCCACTTCTCTTAACTTCGCTTAATTTAACAACATTCTCTTTAATATTTCTTAGTTTATCTCACAACTACTCCAACCTATTTTCTGTGTGGTAAGATTAAATATTTGGAATTTAAACATCCATCTCCGCACTTGGTGTGTTCTTATCTTTTATTTTTTTAATATGATTCATTTGATTGATTCCTGTTTCGAGTGGGTATTCTTAACACCCTTTGTTTTGCTGGTGCATTTATTGCTGCTGTACGCTGCAGTTAGAAAACTACCGAGGACTGAGGGCCCTTATAGTGTTTAAAATTCCTATTTTGAAAGTGCATAACCGTTACTCGCCGTGTTTACTTTGCAGATTGACGAGTGAATAGAGATAAGTAAACGAATTGATATTGATTAGGGTTACGTGATTTAATCTTTCCCTTCCACGACAGGGAAGTAAGATAGGATTAAGACTCACACGGATAGAGATCTACTCCTGACTGGAATTGAAAATAAGCATTTACTCTTTCTTATATTTTTATTTTTCCCGTTTAACTTTTTACGGAATTAGGTATATGTTCTTAAAGATTGTCTTTAATTTGGTTCCCGATTTTCGACTAGCTTTTCTATTTTTTATATTTATACTTTTAAAGTGTTTTATATCCTTTTGCCTATATTATCTTTAAAAAAAATGCGATCGTTTGTTAGCTTTTTCTCTCTACCATTTATTATTTTATTGAAACCTTCTGTGACCTGGTGGTTAATTGTCAGTATACCATTTGGTTTGGGTAGCGGGTAGATACTCCTCCATAACCCCGATAGAGGATAGGTCTACTTCAGGAGGCAACCCTGCCCACGCGAGCCTCGGCTCTTCCCTATCTCCTAACACTGGGGAAAAGTCGTGTCCCAACCTTAATCCCACCCATAATATACATACTTTTATTCTCCATACACCCATCTACTCGTCAACGTGCCTGGCAAGCGTGGCGTTTAATTGCCAAATCCCCATTGAATTGAAAAAACTGCAAAATTCAAGGAAGGCCTGCGTCCTGTACTGGACTCAAATAGCTGTGTAATGATGATGATGATGATGATACCATTTGGTATTAGTTGCTCATTTTTTGTAATATTTTTCTTTTTTTGAATTGTCCCAATTTTATCAGCTTAACAAGGGTTTTTCTACTTTCAAGCGTTGTAAATCAACGTTGTAGTAATACATTGGAATACATTGCGATCTACGACTGTCTAGAATAACTCCTTGACTTCCTTCTTCTTCTTATGGTCCTTCTCCTTCACGGAGGTTGGTTATCATCATTCTTATACAGATTTTGTCGACGGCCGATCGAAATAGTTCAATGCTGCTGCAATTAAACCAATCTCTGAGATTTTTTAGCCAAGACATTTTAGGCCTACCAACATTTCTTTTTCCCTTTATCTTCCCTTGCATGATGAGTTGGAGCAGTGCGTATTTGGGATTTCTCATTACATGGCCTAAGTACTCTAGTTTCCTCTTTTTTATTGTATTTATTATTTCACATTCCTTGCTCATCCTTGTCAAAACTTCTCTGTTAGTTATTCTTTCAATCCAGGCTATACGCAACATTCTGCGGTAACACCACATTTCAAAGGCTTGTATTTTGTTTGTTTGCTCTTTCTTAAGTGTCCAAGCTTCTACGCCATAGAGCATGATATTAAATACATAACAGCGAAGCATTCGTATTCTGAGCCCAATGTTTATGTTTCGGTTGCAAAGTACTTTCTTTAATTTTGCAAAGCAGGATCTAGCTATTTCTATACGAGTTCTTATCTCCGTTGTTTGATCAGCTGTTTGTTCTATCCACGTCCCGAGGTATTTGTATTTCCTTACCCGTTCTATTAATATGTTTGCAACTCTTAAGTTTCCTTGAATGTGTGGAGTTTCTGTAACTACCATCCATTTGGTTTTATTAAAATTTATTTTTAAGCCGTAGTGGTTACAGCGATCATTTACTTTTTCAAGCAGATGTTGTATGTCAGTAAGGTTGCTTGCTAAGAGGATTGTGTCATCTGCGTATCTCATGTTGTTAACTATTACTCCATTTATAATAATTCCCGCAGATTCCTCATCTAAGGCTTCTCTAAAGATGGCTTCGCTGTAGATGTTAAACAGAAGTGGAGATAGGATGCATCCCTGTCTCACTCCACGGCGTATCTCAATTTCCTCGGTTATTTCTGTTCCAACTTTTATGTTAGCACTCTGTCCCCAATATAGGTTACTAATTATCCTCACATCTCTCCTATCTATGCCTTTCTTAAGTAAAAGTTCTTGTAGTTTACCATGTTTCACTTTATCAAACGCCTTTTCGAAATCGATGAAGCAGGTAAACACATCTTGGTTCATATCCATGCATCGCTGGTATAGCACATTAACCCCAAAGAGAGCTTCACGCGTTCCAAGACCTGCGCGGAAACCAAACTGGGAGTTACTTATTCCTTCTTCCAATGTTTTGTAAATTCTTTTATGAATTATTTTCAAGAATAGTTTTAAAATATGTCCCATAAGTGCAATAGTTCGGTAATCTGAGCAATCTCTTGCGTTAATTTTCTTGGGAATTAAAATAAAGGTAGATAGCAACCATTGTTTGGGAATTTGCCCAGTGTCATAAATAGTGTTAAAAGGTCTAAAATAACATCTAATGTTTCATCGTTACAAAGTTTAACAATTTCTATTGGTATCTCGTCCGGGCCAGCAACTTTGCCTGTTTTCATGTTTTCTAGTGCATAATTTAGTTCCGATTTTAGAATTTTAAAATTTTCGTCCTTTACTTCTAAACTGGTGTTTTCCGGCCTTTCGTCATTGTAAAGTTCTTGGATATATATCTTCCATCTGTTTATTTGATCTTTTATATCTGTTAGTATATGTCCATCAGCATCTTTAATGACATTATTGGCGCCACTTTTCTTTTATATATCCTGTTACTTCTTTGATCTTTTGTACATGTGGAAGTTGTCATGCTTACTTTGTAGTAGTTCAATTTCTTCACATTGTTCAGACAGGTGTTTTCTTTCGCTATTTTTATTTTACTTTGTATTGTTTTATGAATTTCTTTATATTTTTGTACATTTAGCTTATTCCTTCTTCTCAGATCCATGAGATCTAAAATATCCTGTGTCATCCAAGGTTTCTTTTTATTCTCTTACTTACTAGGTGTTCTTTGGTTACAGATGTTAGTACATTTTGTATTTTGTTCCATTTTTCATCAATATTGACTTCGTCTATTTGCATATTTATATTTTTATCTCATTTGTTATTTTCTGTTGAACTATATTATATATTTTGGGTTCCTTTAAACGTCTTGTATCTATATAGTCATTCTGGGGTCTTATTATCTTCTTCATCCTAACTGTAATTTTGCTACAACTGGATTGTGGTCACTGTGAATGTCCGCACCAGGATATGTTTTCGCATACTTAATGGAATTTCTATAGCGATTATTACAAAGAATGTAGTCTATTTGATTTCTTACTGTTTTCCTGGCTTATCAGCTGGAGACTTCCATGTATACAGCCTGCGAGCTGGAAGTTTAAAAAGCGTGTTTGCGACTATTAGATCTTTGTCCTGGCAGAATTGTATCATACGGTCTCCTCTATCATTGCGATCTCCTAGCCCAAAACCACCGGTACATCTTTCTACTTTCGCATTTCCAACTTTCGCATTAAAATCACCCAACACGATTGTAATATCTTTTCGCTTAATGCTTCTGTAGATTTCTTCTATTTGTGCATAAAATTCTTCGCATTCTTCGTCTTCCTTATCGGCAGTTGGCGCGTAAATTTGGATGATATTCATATTACCGTTGTTTGTTTTCAACTGTAACATCATTACTCTGTCTGAGAGTGGTATGAAGGTTGTGACTGCCATTGCTGCTTTCTTGTTTAATATTATTCCAACTCCGTATCTGTGCTGAGGGCCATCATTTCCCGAGTAGTACATTATACCATTGCTTGTTGTACATTTACCATTTCTGACCATCTAACATCACTTAGACCAAGGATGTCTATCTTCAGTCTATCCATTTCTATTACAGTATTGTGCAGTTTGCCTGGTGCCAGTAAACTGTTTACATTCCACGTCCCGATCTTTATATTATTTGTTGATAACTTTATAACTCTGCTCACAACTGTTCCCCCCGGAGATCCGATTGGGGAACTTGAAACTCGGATTTAGATTTAGCTCTGAACGTTGTCATATTGATAATGATAATGATGATAATTTTACTAAGGATATCTTTTTAGATCTTTAATGCAGTGGTTTCCACTTGCCTTCTGCATTCTTACGCCGTTGACCATCAATTTGGTTCCTCCGTCTTTAAGGTCTGTTTTTTCAACCTGAGGGCAAAAGAGTGCCCTATCTCTGCTGGTTCTTCCACCCGAAGCTGTTGACCATGCAAGAGTGTGACCACTTATACCGGCAGCCGATCGGTTATCACCATCCCTGGTTCCCCTCATGGTTATCTAGGAGCCATTAAATCCATTATTTGGAAGTTGTCACCTGTGTCACCTATGCTAGTTTTGGTCCGCCCCGGGTATTTTATTTCCCCGGTACCCAACATATCTGGTGGGCATTCCCCTATCCGCCACCCGGGGAGGCGCCCAGTTGGGGATCTAGCAACCCCTCTGGGCCTTGACTTCCAAGACTATCAATTACCTAATGCCAGAACATCTTCTTTCTTCCGATCCACTTTTTCTTTTCAACTTTGCCCTGAATGATAAGACGACCTAGATTTGTATTTGGATCCTCTGATAATATGACCAAACTATTCTGTTTTATCTTTTAATGATGTCAATAACTTCTCTGTCTTTATGCATGAGATAGAACTTGTGCCACTTGTAGCAGCCAAAAGCTTTCAGATTTAAACTTAACAAGCATCAGTTATGAAACACGGGCAACTTAGGTCAACTTAGGGTGAATCGTTTTCTGACTTTCCCCACTATGAGAAAAGGAGTCAAAACTAATGATAGAGACACCAATTCTTGTTGATTAAAATTTTTAGGTAGATAATGACGAAACTAGAAGAAAGTGACTACGAGTCACTAAATCATCCATCTGATGATTATGTCAGAACTGGCATCAAGTTACTTACAACGCTTTTTTTTACTGTACGAGTAATCGATCATAGTTTCTTAAATATTTCAATTAGCTCAGTGTATTTGAAGTTGCTATAGACATTTGTCACAGACATGTTCAAAAAAAAATTTTTTTTTTTTGTTTTAATGCAATTGTTACTTTAAGCAACATAAGACGGCTAATAATAACTCCCAAGTTTTCTAATTCCGTACTAATTTTGAACAAGAAAAGTTGCTATGCTTTTCAACAGCCAATCAGCCAGCCATAAAAGTAAAGTCATTACTGTTAGGAGTTCTTAGGGAGTCTACCATGAAAATGGTTCTGATCTTCTCATTGTTAAAGCTCTTTCTCATAATCTTCTTTTCCATTCACCAATAAAGCCAGCCAAAGAATAAAAACGTAGTCCAAAAACAGTTTGGCAACCGATGAGAGTAATGCGCATGCGCGAATGGAGGTGACTGGCAATTAGACGCCGATGAGTGAGCACGTGTATCCCCATCCAATATTGTGCGAAGCCAAAACATTTGTTCATAGGAGCTGTTTGGATTATTTAGACGATAGTTATTAGCAATTCCAACGCAAGTTTTTGCAAAATACTTTGAAGAGTGAAATCAAAGAAAAGTGTGCTAGATGCCTAGCTGATTACTTTAATGGAACTGAGGCTGTGTGCAATCTTTTTTGTATATTGTGCCATTTTTACAACTTGTTGCTTCTATTTAAAAGTTTTAAATGTCCTGCATAGCTGTTATGCGCCTAAAAACTTATTGTAAAGAAAATTTAACTGACATCAGTCAGAACTGCAGGAGTTTTGTATTTCTTTGCTCTATAAGTGAACTAGATAACTACACCAATTAAATTAATGTACCTTAGAATCCTATTTTCCGAATAGCTGTTATCTTAAAATTTCATTAGGCAAATGTTTGCTTCCAGAAATAGCGGCCTCGGCATTAATTTCCGTGCTTCCTTAGCGGCCTCCCGGCTACCTTAAACAATCACACTTGACCATTCGCAGAAGCCGAACGCCCTCGCTGCTCTCGGCCGTAAATTCCGGCCGAGGAAATTTATCGTCACCTTAAAAGCTCTTGGCGCTGCATCAAATCGCCGAACGTGTCGGCCGGGCAAACAAGAAGCGGAAACTTTCCGCGACTTTCCCCGGGCGGAATTAAAAAATCGCGTGAAAGTTCCCGACTTTCACTTCGCAGCCGTAAAGCTGCGCCGCGGAAGCCAGCGAACTTTGCGAAAAGCTCGGCGGCGGAAGACACGCCACGGTCGGTGCTTTGTTTGGGGTTGGTAAATTTCATGCTAACTACAAGTAGTTTAATTGAAAACAAAATGAGGGGTTCTCTTTCATGGCCATGAACGAATAATGTAATTTTAAGCAACATATCGTACACGGATGAGTCGCAATTTTGGCTTCTATTGTAGGGACTGCAGTTACATTAAAATAAAATGGCACTGAATGCAGTCGTTCTGGGAAGCCCTGATGTTGAAAATCGGTGTACCATTTTAGGCACTTAGCTGGTACCGAGGTGTTCAGGGAGTCCTGAACATGCCAAGGATGGCAGTGACATCAGGACATCAGGCCCACAACCACCTCAAGGAAGTTCGCGGCGTCCTGATTAGCTGCTACAAAGTTGTTAAATACTTCCGGAAACGCAGAGGAATTCACGTTTTGGAAGAGTCTCGCAATGGTGAGCCAACCTTGGTGTTTTGGCTACGGCTAAATGTTCTGTGGTGAGCGCCGTGGAGCTGGTTATGGTCGAGGGTCGACTGTTCGCGCAGGTGCCGGGCTCACTTTAGGACTTCTTGCATTCATCGGAGTGACGGTTTTCCCGTACTTTACGCACTTTAGGCTGGCGCTACAATGACGCTGCGCGTGCCCAAAGCGCTGGGAAGGGTGGCACTGGCTGATGATTTTCTTCTTATGCGACTGCACGACTGAAGAGAACCCATACGTTGAAAATGACCTAGCCCTTGTTGCTCTGCTCAACTTGAAGGAACATTAGCGACATTGGACGACACCTTGGGAATAAGTATATTGTTGTCGAGGAGCTCCTGCTTTATCTCCCCCTCGATGTACTTCGGAATACGTCTCACCACAACTGGAGAGGCCTATCTGCCTAAGCAAATAGTAGTGGTACTCAATCTTTGCTTGCTCCAGATAGGGACTCAAGTACTGATAGTCCTCCAATATAGCAGTATGGATGTAAACTTCATCCGCTACATTCTTCACTTTTAAGAAAGTAGGCCTCTTTCGCCCACAAGATGGCCGGCGAGATCTTTTCCCTAGGGAAGTGCTTTTGCTTCCAAGTGGGGTCTGGAGACGACAGGAACTAAGGACCTCAAAGGTGTTGGTGGTCAGCACTGAAGCCCGTGAAGAAGGCGGAACCATCGTTACCTTGACTCGACGGTGCACTAAGTGGAGCTCGCGGGTAGTTTGAAGTCCTGCTCCTTGCTGGGGATGGGCAGGGGAACGCTGACGTGGTCGAAGTCGCTCTACGGCAGGGCAGGTAGGGGCGACGTCTACGGTTGCGGGAGTGGCAGCAGACTCGGTAGGGGAGGGCGTTCTCGTCATGCTTTTGTAGGCGATAGTGAGGTGACCAGCTGGTGTTGTAGCACATGCCAAGAAACTCCTGATATTGTTCCCGATAGCCCGCGTGGTTCGCGAAAAGAGCTTTCATATTCCTTTTATCACTGTCACTCGCCATTGTTCAACGTAATTGCACGGTTCTAGCTAGTCGGTGCAAGTTCAGTCTGGAACGACCGACCACATGCATTGCTCGTTCGCGACTGAAGAGACTTGAATAATTTGCTTCTAAAACAATCTATGTAGGTCTTATATCAAACTAATCAGTCCTTGTTATCCGAGTCTGTAAGATGTACTCTCAAGGTATAGTTCTCGCTGACTTTCATTTCTATAGACTATTAGCAAATTTATATTTATTCCTCTGTTCACATTCTAGCTGAGTTGAGCTAAGCAAACATAATCGGTTTTTTTTTTGATACGCCATGAAATAGTGATGCCTAAAAGAGCTTTTCTCCGTAAGACTTTAGTCAGTATCACGATATCACAGCAAGGAATTATTATCTAATTTCTCACTACAGAGGGCGTAATCTTGAGAAGACTTAACGCATAGTTTTGGTACTGGTCTACATGTGCCATAAACAGTTTTTGGAGGACAAGAAGCAATAAACCAATAAATATCGCCGACGTTTTTCGAGAACCAACGTAACTAAGGAGAATATTTACATTGTTCACTACCTTTTCTAGAAGGATTGTCAATTAAGGGCTGATGAAATTATTTCCAAGTTTGAAATAAGCTATAGCAGTACTCAGGTACTAATTACTGGCAGTAGTGGGTTTTGAAAACGCTAGTCCCCATACAACTACTCAAATTTGACCACAAATTGTAAAGTTGTTCTGGACTACACTGTAAGTAATTGCTTTTATGACATTTCTAATGCTTAATTATGCTTAATGTAAAACGCAGTTTGTGCTGGTTCTATAAAAACAAAATGAAAAATAACTACACGGAATGTTTTAGGATAAGTGGGTAAATGTAGAAACAGGAAAAAGAACAGTGGAAGTAGTTTGAATGAAATTGGTTTTTTCTCGTCCTGTGAATGTGGATCTACCATAACAAGCAAACAAAAATAACCTTACCCTGTAAATTAATATTGAATGCAATCGAAAACAACGACAAATGCAGACAGATGTGGTAACGCGTGAGAACGCAAGCAAGGACGATAAAATGGAACTCTTGTATGTAGATGAAGGATACGAAAATAGAAAGGCTCTAGAGGTAAATCAAATTTACTAAAATGTAACCAAAAAGGGCGTAACATTTAACCTTCAAATTGGAATCAGAACTGTTCATAAAATGAGAAATCGAAAGTGATCAATTAATTGCATGGTTTTCATAATAAGTTTCTTTGCTAAGACATCTCGTTTAATAGAAAACATAAGACTCAATACCTCGTCCTATAATTGGGATTGGGCTAAAAACTGGTCATCTGGGGCAAATTTTATGATTTGTATGCTCATTATGATAAAACAGAGAGAGTGTTTTGAGTTTTGGAGAATATCTTTTTTGTATAGGCAAGAGAAAATTGCGAAGTTATTCCGTTTTCTTTCTTTTTTTATTTCTGAGTTCTCAAACATCGGAACTGTTTTATGGGTTATCTAATCGAATGTTACCGGTGAGTCTACTTGTACTACTACTCAATTATTGCAGATAATACTAATGTAGAAAATGTAGGTCTCTACACTCATTACACTTATAGTACATTTTTAGCAATTATGATTATGGTATCAACTGATTTATGATAACTCCTAGTTGTAGCTTAAATCACACCAGTCTTAAAGTAATCCAGAAAATAAGGTCTGGTTACTCTTTCGAAATTTTATTTTTGCCTAAACCTGTTTAATGTATACGGAAGGTGAACCAAAAGCTTCAATCGGACTTATTTAAGATTTCTTGGAAAATTACAAACTGAAACCAAGAAGTAGTTTACTTTTCTAAATATAAACAATTGTATTACACTGCCGATTTGTGAGTTTTGGCTTTGTGTATCTATTCTTAGGTTTGGAGACCAAAAATTCCTGAACCATAGCTTTTTATTTCCTTTGTCAAAAGTCTACAAAAATAGAAATAGAAACGCGATAAGCCTGATGAGTAGGAAAGATACAGGAGAAGTTCTATCCATTCATCTGCCAAAGTTTGTTGGAACGATATTCTACTATAGTAGCACGTGCCTTCTCTTTACTAGACCTAATTTTTTTGGGTACAACTTGTTGTAGTTGTTGTACGTAGAACACAAAGATGATACAACTAACTTAAAATTTACTGGTCCCTCAAAGTGTCACCAAACGTACGATATGGTATTGTGTTCAAATCTTCCACATTGACAGGTCCAAAACTTAAGATTCAACCATTAGTATCCCATATCAGGATTACAAACGCTTGGTAAACATTGAACCGTTGTGTTTAGACAGGTTTTAGCTCGTGAGGCAGCATTCGGTGGCTTCTGAAAATTTTTCCCAGGTTGTATAATTACCAAAATACACTTTATCTTTTATCTTTGTTATCAAGTTTCAAACTTGTATTACGCAGCTCTAACTATTGTAGTATTTCTATATAAATTTTATAAATTTTTGTGATCCACTATCGCTATTTATGTTTATCTTTATTCTGCACAACAAAAATATCAGAAAAAACTAGCAACTACTAGAGAACTCAATTACTATTAATCATCCTAACGACAGATACTGAAAAAGCCATAATAAACGGAACAGCCGTACCAGTTATGAACTCAATGGTAACAGCTTTCTTTAACAATAGAGAAAAAGTGTTAAAAAACAGTTCAATGAGGTGACTTTGACAAAAATTTAATAAAGTAGTATAACCGAAGATTGCAAGTAAAATATAATAATATTAAATATCTGGTGAGAGACAACCAATCAAAGCTTGTGAAGACTATACATAAAGATAACCATAAAATAAATTGATGTACTAGAAAGATCTCGTTTCAATGGTACAGTTAAGACTTAAGAAGCGAAATCTCTAGGTATTAAGGGCAACTGTAACAACCAAACTAATTATGAAAATTTATTAGAAAACTTTAATACCTTAATACTGAACAAGATCAACGACAACAAACTCATTTAATGAAAAATCGAATAAACTTCCCATCTAAATATAGAAAAGGGAAAAATAAACTAAGACCACAGGAGACATGGGACCATATAGAGATTACCGAAGTCATGATCTACAAACTAAAAAGACTACAATGGCTGTGCTAGAGAAGTTGATTGAGATAATTATGAAAGTCTTTCGCCAAATAAGTTTTTTGCTAAAATGTAAGGTAGTCTAAATCCCCAAGAATGAAGAAAGGATATTCTCCTAGTACATTGTGTAACAGAGGAGAATTTTTGACCAACTCTAACATTATGTGAGAGGACTAGGACGATGGAACTCTCTTAAACCATAACCATGAGGTGTTATACCTACTGCCTACCACTGCGGTGAATATCTTCTAAAATGACACTTTTATCAGAATGATTAGAAGATAATGACGTTCATATTCCAATCATCCGGAAAGATCAGCTAAGTCATCATGTACTCTGGAAAATCCTAACCACGAAATTGCTTTCGAAGAATAAGAGATAGCGATTTTTATTTATTTAGCTTCTGGTTTACTCTTCTTTGAAACTAAATTGTATTTGGTATAGAACTCAATTAAATGTGATGAAGTCAACACCAAACTTGACATCGACCAACAACCAAATGATCATTCCAAAAAATGCTAAAATTAATAGCAAGATGAATGTCATCCAAACTTGTAAGTTATTGTTCTATATAGTCTCTCAACATCGTCGTTAAGTTTTTGTCGTCCAAGTGTTAGCAAAGCGATAAATCTGGACTGCAGGGAGAATATTTCAGTGTCGTCTAGAACAAATCGTCAATTAATTTGAGAGTTTATTGTTGTCAAAATGTAGAGAGAAACAATTTAAGTAGCTGACGTCAGTAATATTTACTCTTAACTGTTTTTCTTCCCTCCAAAGATTGCTTATGCCATACATATACTTAAGCTTTCTCAAGGGTGTTATTCCCAAATTGTGCCTCCGGTCTCTCCTCAAAATTCCTGGCGGTTTGATAAATTCTATTGTGAGGAAACTTGATAATAACCTTTTGCACAACATACTAGGGTAACTCTCGCTCTGACATTGTAATACTAACACTCCTACCCACTATGCTTTTCGAACGTAAAAAAATTCTGACTCATGTTTGATTCACCCCCATAAACAACTAAAGGTACTTAGGCAATGTCTGCTAGATTGAACTCTTTATCGGATCTAGGTATATCTTCACTCTTAAAGATAAAACTAAGAAATAACCTACGGCAACTGAAGGATAACAGTAACAGATCACAGAAAAATACAGAAGGTGCTATACACAAGTTGTTTGGTTACGAAATGGTTTGTTTAACTAGAAACGATTCAGTTAAGTTGCTTAACATTAGAAACATTGCAATAGCAAACTACTCGAATTAGTAAAAAAATATTAAGATGGAAAAAAGTGTCAATATTGACTTACCAAACTCGTACTAACAAGATGATGTTTTCTAATTCCCTAAAGCACAGACCAGAACGTGTAGTCCAACTATTTGAGATCAGAAAAACTTGAACAGTTAAAAGGAAAATTAATTTCTAAATTATCTGAATCTACTTGGAAGCTCCATCCTTTGTAATGAACTAAATTGAGAAGAACCAAGACCTTCAACAATTATGTCTAAAACTATTTGCTAGTGACCTCTGTCTCTGCAGAATCAATTATACAACATGGTAATAGTAGCGAAAACGTTCTCTCACTTCTACAACTACTAACAACGACTACACAGTCTTCCTGTCTCAGTTTTGAATTTAAAATCTCTGTACACACCAAACAAAGTTGCCGTCATATCCTTTCGCCAAGTTGGCCTTCATAATTATTTTGAGCCCTTTTCCTGTAACTCGTATAGAGCTCAGTCAAACCATCGCTTGGAACCCGATCCAATCCAACGCCCGCGAAAAGCAAATTCCGGGGCTGAGCAAATTTGTTTGAGACTAATTATGCACCCGTCTTCGCTTAAGTGGCCAAACAGCGAGCCGAAGAGGGCTCCGGTTTTCAGTTCGTGCCCCACGTGTCCGCTCCCAGGAGACCTCTCAAGGTACCCTTCTCGCCGCATCGCCGAGAGCAAACAACAGCTATTGATTTAGGTTACATGAATTTTTGACCAGCTCGGCCTCGATTTATTCGAACTATCGCGCGTGCACCCCGCGCGGGGGTGGAGGCGGCGCGCCGGAGTTTTTCCAGGTGTTTCCCCGGGGGTTTCCCCGGCTTGTTTAGGGCTTTGCATGCCGGGGCCGAGATAACTGCGCCAGCGGCTGCTGTATGCACTCCTGGGATGCATGGCGCCGCGGGCCTTGGGGAATTCGGACTCTTCTGATTCGCTAGTCTTACAAATGAAGCGAATACTCGTTCTAATTATTGTTCAACGTTTTTATCGTCTGAAATTCCCAACTAATAAAATATTATATTTATTGTTCTTATATGCTGACGTGGGAAAAACACTACAGGATGTGTTAAAGGTCTTGGTACAATTTTTTTCCTTTACTCCCTTTTTGGTGATTGTTCTTCTCCTTGAACTAATTCAAAATTTCAACATCCTCCTGATCTGTTCCAATCCTTGTTGTTGTTTGTTTCTTCCGATATATTGATTTCATAACATGTACGATAATATACCTTCTCATCGTTCATTAAATTTCTTTGCTTTATTATCGGATTTGCTTCCAGCGACCATTGTCAAACCCATAAGCTAAACTTGGTAAAGAAAGAAAATCGTTTTGTATCAACGTATCAACGGTCAATGCTGAGAAGGTGTGCTTTTTCGATGAACGTCGAAGAACTTTGCAATTTTTTTTCTTCTTGGCCTTCTGATTCAAATCAAAGTCTGTCGAAGATCTTTCTAGTTTATTTGATATATTATTTGGTGAATAAATAAGTTCTCAGCTTTTTTTCTGCAAAATTAAAGTTTTATTTAAAAACAAAAAAAAAGTTTAAGTATCAAAGTATTCTCCGTTGGCATCGATGACCTTTTGCCATCTTTCGGGTAGCTTGCGAATTCCCTTGTGATAGAAGCTCACCGGCTTCGAGATGATAAAGTTATCGATGCATTTTCGGGCTTCTTCTTCTGTTTTGAAGTGCGTATCAGCCGAGTGATGCTGTAACGATCGGAATAAATGATAATCGGAAGGGGCCATGTCTGGGCTATACGCCGCACGTGGGAAAAGTTTTCAGCCTAACGTGAAGATGTGTTCTTGCGTCGCTTTCGCAACATGTGGTCGGGCATTATCATGGAGCAGGATGACTTTGCGACTTCCTTGTCCAGTAAATGGCCTCTTTTCTTCGATTGAGTCGCTCAAATTCATGAGTTGCTGTTGGTAGCGATCCGCCGTAACTGTTTCACCTGGTTTCAAGAGTTCATAGTACAGCACACCTTTCCAATCCCACCAGATACAGAGCAAATTCTTTTTGGCGTGAATATTGAGCTTTGGAGTCGATGTCGAAGGTTTGCCAGGGTCTACCCATGATTTTTTGCGCTTGGGATTGTCGTACAAGATCCATTTTTCATCGCCCGTAATAATTTTCGGTTCCTTGAAAGCAAATGGAATGCGATGTCACGCCGTCGATTTTTGTTGTCTTCGGACAGTTTATGCGGAACCCATCTGCCTTCCTTTTGTATCTTACCCATTGCATGCAAACGTATGGAAATGGCTGGCTGAGTGACGCCAAGCTGTTCTGCAAGCTCTTTTTCAGTTTGCGCATTGTTTTGATCCAGCAATGTCTGCAGCTCATCCGTCTAAAGACTAAACTCTCCTCCGCGAAATCTTTGGTACCACTTTTTGCACGTTGCATGACTTACAACATTCTCACCATATGCAGCACAAATCATTTCGGTGGCTTCAGCAGCGATTTTTTTAAGATGAAACGCGAAGTGGATAGAAAATCGAATATGCTCTTTTGTGATTGCCATCGTGAACACAGCTGATTATTGAGGTTAAGTGCATCAAATCCCAAATCGCATGATGTTTCGAAAGACCAAATGTCATTGCTTTAAAACCGCAAGAGGGCGGACTAATATGTTACATGTAAACGGTGATTTGCGTCCTGTGAAATCTAAAGCTGAGAACTTATTTATACACTTAATATTATTACAGAGTTAAACTTGCAAAATATACCTCAACTGTTCCATAAAGAGAAAGAATAATTATCAAAGATGAAGTAGAGGGAATAAATTTGCACTAAGACTTATGGTCCATCTCGTATATCTTCTTTGTCATTGCACCTTCTGAGGAAGTTTTCTAGATTTTTTGAAAAACTTGAAAATTGCCCAAAATTTCGTTGTCACACCAACTTAGCTTTCGTTTTATCAAAAGAAGAACTCGCCAAACAAAAAGTGTTTAATATTTTTTCATCGTTCCTAATGTTTTTCATTTTATTTCTGAAAATGCTCCACTGAATCGCTTCTCTACTTCTATTCTTGTCATTCTTCATGTTTGTTAATACTCCCACTACTTTAACCTTCTAACTACAGTATCTATTAAATCGTTTTCTGAGGTATTTCCTATCATTCTTCTGTCACCGCTACTATTAACTCGGCTTTGTTCCTAGGCCTCCCTTGTTCGTTGGATTAGATAGTTTTCAATCGCTTTTTGTCTGGAGGCTACCCCAACGATGGCCATGAAGTGATTTCAATGCTCTTACCAGGTATATGTAAGCGTGCAACCAAAGAAATCGGATCACTGCCCTTTGTTCCTTCTTAGTGCACACTGCTATAGTTTTAAATTCCATTGTATTTTGTGGTATTTATATACAATATTAGACTTAGTTTACCTCAATACCAACTAACGTCCCACACCGTTATGCTAACTCCCCTACTTTACACTCTGGTAAAAGAAATTATCGTCCAATTGATTGGATAAATCCTGAATTGTTCACAGATCTATTGAAATGTTATTTAGCTGCAGATAGTTTACCATTTATCCTAGAATTTACTTCACCACTTTGAATGACCAACTTTCCCCTAGTGTCCATTTTACTCTGACACCCTACATAAATATTTCAATTTGCCTTTCTCTTGATTCATTTTAAATTAAATGTTTTTTTTCTTCCTCTTTTTAAATATTTGTAATATCGGTTTTATAACACCTATCGACGCTGTCCTATCTACAGATTTCTTTTCCGTTGCACTGGATCTTGCCAATCTTTATTTTGGATATTTCTTGCACTCATTGCTTTCTGATTTTTTCCCCATGATATTCTGGGTCTTTTTCTATTCCTCTTTTCGGGGGATCTTTACTTCCATGCTGTATTTGGTAATCTCACCTCCCCTATTCTCATGGCGTATCTTTTAGCCCGTCCTGTCGTTTTATTATTCTTTGCAACCTTGATATATGCCAGGATCTTTTTAAGGTGTTTATTTCTGTTGCTGCCGCCAATCGCTTCTTATCAGCTTCCATCCATCTCCATACTTTTGCTTCATATAGCGTTATACTTTTTCCTATGGCATTAAGTTTTCTTGCTATGCTTATTTCTTTACTCTATTTGAATACCCGTCGAAGACAAACCGGGAGAGTACTTAATTTGATACTGTGGGATAGCACATAAGTAGAGAAAGAAAACATAACAGCACACTGAAGGGTACATCAATTTATGAAGCAGAATCTGGCAATTCACCGAACAAAACAAAAAGAGTTAAAAACACGGGAAAGGAATTCCTGGAGGCGCTCAGCAAAAATCTAAAGGTTAGAATTTGAAACGAAACAGTAAAGAACATAATTAGGATAGATGAAGGCAGTAAAAGATATAAAAAGATGCAATTAAAGTGGTATGGACATATTCAGAGGATGGATTTCCCGGAAACGTAGAAAACGGGAAAGGGGGATGAAAATCTGGAGGAAAGGGTTAAAAGAAATAATGGAAGAAAACACTATAGAGAAGCAAAGTGGAGAAACAGAGAAAGATTGGAGAAATTATTGGAAACCGGAAGGCAGTAGATACCGGAAAACTTGAAGAGATGAGAATTTAAAAATTCTTCTTTTTGTGTCTTATTATTTATTTTTCTTTCTTTGTCGGTCTTTTTTTTAGAATACACTTTACGTCTTTTTGGATAATCGTTTATTTAAAATAAGTTTACAGTTTACCCAATAGAACTCCTCTCAAACCTTCTGCAAAATCTTCTCGATCCCAAAGTGTCGCCCTGCTGTTTCATCGTACAGGTAACGCACTAACCATTCATCGCCGTTCTCCAAAATTCTTGGTAAAAGGTTACTGGTTTAGTGTGTTCATTTCTTCCCATTGTAGAGTAGCTTCTTCTGTGGTTGCAAATGATTACTTCACGACTTTACTAACGAGGTATCTGCTTGTATCTTTTATTCTTCTAATTTCTCTTTCAACCTTCCCAAATGCTTTTCTGCGTCTTTCAATTCTTTTCTCAAATGTATTCTGCCTTTACCTTTCTTGAATATTCTTCCACCTTCGCTTTTAATTTTTCTTTAACCTTGGGGATTTTTTTCTAGTTTAAACGGTCAAGTAAGAAAACTACCCCGAATTGAAGACCATTTCCGTCAGAACAAAATAATGCTATTAGTTACTTTTCATATAATCAGATAAAAACAGGTTATACTCGTTGAGATACAGGAATGTTGGATATTGCAACAGCAACAATTTTTTTCAAAAATTTTACTCTTTATTTGACTGAGAATTCAGTATCTTAAGGAAAAATTCAGTTTTGGCCATTTGTTTTCTACTCACAAGGTAAATCTGATCATCAGATACTTACTGTCCTTCATCCTCTTACACCCCCGAGAGCGTCAGTATGTATGTTTTTCTATTTCTCGTCATCCTATTCACTTCTGTTGTATTTTTCTTTTCAAGTTTTTCCACCCGTATATCTGTTACTATCCTTGGGAGCCTTTCCTTCTCACAACCTTTTGGTATAATCTCAATTTTATTTCATTGCTTATTTCTTTTTTTTTATCGTACAATAAATCTGGTTTTCTTTATCCACTTTTGTATTTTGTTACCACGACCCTATGATTCATATAGCTGTTCACTTCTTCCATAACCTCGTTATCAATTTTTATTTCTTCCATTTACATTTTCTTATGATTTACTCTCATCACTTTATTTTTGCTTATGTTTATTTTTAATCCTATTTTGCCTAGTTCTTTTTTCGATATATTAGCGTTTTGGAACTAGCTTTCGTTTTATGTGGTTAGCGCTACTATATCATCACATCACAACGCAAGTAGGAGTGTGGGAGTAAAGAACCCTAAGGGGGATCTTTAGGGTAAAGCAGATCAAAAACCAATGGATCAAAAGAACGAACAGTGAATTAATGGAGTTGTATAGACGACCGAGTGTAACATAGGAAAATCAAAGCCAACAAAATTAGATGGTTGGGTCATGTTGGAGGATTAGTGGAGAAGAAAACCACAAAACTAGTAATGAAGCACATGATAGAAAGGCAAAAAAGGAAAAGATGGCCCAAATGCAAATGGGTAGAACAAGTAAAAGCGGGTCTCGTGCAACTGAATGTTGAAACCCGGGAAAGAACGACTATGAATAAAAAAAAATTGAAAACAATAACCAAACAAGCCCTACTTGAACTTTTATATATAATACTATATCATCTGCATATATCAGTGAAAGTGTGACTACTGGCTGCGTTTGCTATTATCATACTTTATCTTTGTTGTGTGTTCACCTTGCTTTTCTAGGATTTTGCTCATAGCGACAATAAACAGCAGAGGGCTCAGGCTTACAATTGTCTTTCTTATAATTTGTATGTTGATCTTATATTATATATATTTTCTTATATGTTTTTACTACATTTAAAGTTTAAAAAAGCCATACAATTAGCACATTCGCCGGTGTCTGTTTTTTTTATGTAAATTGCATTATTATATTGTTGTAATTTCTTCAAGATCTTTTTATCTTTTCATGCTTTACTACATATTTCTTTTATTTATTTTCTATCACACTTTATTAATTCTAAAGTTTTTTATCTTTTCTAGCACCAGCTATTTGTATTTCTTCTTCGGCTATTTCAATTATCACATTTTCCTTGTTATCCACCTTATAATCATTTCCTATTTCTTTAGTTGTCAAATCTATTTTCCTTGACAGTTTACCGTTCTGAAATTTCTCTTTGTAATGTAGTATCCTCCATAATATAACTATTTATTTTTATTCGTTATCAACTTATTATTTTTGACTTTTAAATTTCTTACATGAAATGTTTTCTTCCTTTTTATTCTCTTTACTATTGTCTAGAATTATTTTGTTTTTCTCTACAACTTAGATCTACTATTTCAAAATCTCCTCATGCTATTCCTTTGGCCTTTTTCATTTATGTAATTTTTTTGCGTTCGCTTTTTTTTGTTTCTATATATTTTCTCATGCTTTTTTTCTCTTACAATCTCTTATCATTTTTGTTTCTTTATTTTTTTATTCTACATAATTTCTGCAGTTTCCAATATCATTCTTTTTAACTTTTCCCGCTTTATGTCTGCATCTTCTTTATTTTTCTCCTATTTTAGTTCCTTTTTTTAGTTCTATACATCTTTGCTGTGTTATTCAGATTCCTTAAATTTACGTTTTTTATTGTTTTACTACCCCCTCGCATGTATATTTTTGTACGTCTTTGTGTCTAAATATTGAGTTTCTTATCACCAGCTGATTTTCTACGCAAAATTTATCATTTTTCATTTTCTTTGTTTTCCTATCAGACTATATTATCTTTTATTAGTTTTTCTTTACATTTCAGGCTTTCATTATTATCCCGTGTTCTGCTGTCACTCTTTTTTATAAAATCTTTCTTTTTATCTTTAAAGGTGTCTGTTCTCCACTTTATTACTATATTTTTCTACCTTTATCCGTTTTTTATTTTTCTCTAACTAGAAACTAGTTTTTTTTTATTTTTTATTTTCCTTCTTTAAGTACTCCTTTGAAATTCTGTGCTTCTTAAGTTAGATTCTTTTTCATGTTTTGCATTGTCTGTTTGAATTCCTCCATTTTGTTTTCTTCTATTTCCTAATTGTAAATACATCACGGAGATCTGATTATTTTCTTACTGATTTTAAACATTTCTGCGTATTCTCTTTTTTCCCGTTTTGCTACGCCACTACTAAATTGGTTTCTTTTGCTATAGCGACCAGTTCTCTTATCGGTTAGTTTCCTTATTCTTTTAAAATATTCTGGTATGTTTTGTTTCATGCAATAATTCTTCTTTATCTCAGTCTACCTTTATTTCCAATCACACTACACACATTTTCTTGCTACTACGTTTGATTCATAATACCGCTTTTGATTCTTATTAAAAGTTAGAAACAAGTTGATATTACGAGAGTTGAGCCATAAATCATGGCAACTATTTTTTTTCAAAGGTAAGGAATGCTATCACAACATGTCGTGTGTCTCAAGAAAGCTGTGTATCCATAGTGTGCCCACAACACAAGATGGCTCTGTGATGTTCTCTAATGAGCTTCCAGTCAACCGCAGTCCAGAACGGATGTGATCCGAGTAGAACAGCGTTCGTATATCAAAATAGTTGTTCTCCGTGGCGGAAATTCCAGGGAATTCCACAGAGAGTTGGTAAAAGCTGTCGCGAATAATACCTTTTCAGACCAAAAAGTCATGAAGTGGGTAGCAGATTTCAACGAGGGCGCGAAGCAACGAGCTACTGGCAACAGGCAGGATGATTCTGTAACATACAAACCTGTAATGTCGTATCGACTACGTTAAGAAACATGAGAAGTATAATATGGGCGTGTCGTTAAATGCCCGTACATTTCATCTATTTCTTATTCTTTCATTTATGTATTTCAAATGTTCCACCTGCGCTCGTATTCTCGCAAGAAAAATAATCGCCATGACTTGCGCCCCAACCTTCAATATTTTTGAAACGACTAAGAATTTCCAAAAAAATCAATTGTGTGACCCGATCTCGTATCCTGTAAACGAACTTATTATTGAGTGTTGCACGTCGAACTGCAGCATATTGCTCAAAGCAACCTCCTAAGCCTATCGGGCGGAAGCAAACACATCTTTCCATTAACGCGATTTCCAGCGCAAAAAAGGAAGGGCGACCGGCGCCAATAAAGCGCAAAGAACGAAACACACATATAATATAAAATTAAATAAAGGCCCGAACTCGGCAGAAACTCCAATATATTGCAAACAAGAAAGTTAATGCAATAAACAGACGATACACACAACCCCAGCATCGGGATCGCGGGGAGCAAATATTATCGGATGTTCGATCGCCGATGCCAGATGGCCATCCGTCGTGGATTGGGAGATGTCGAAATTGAATTCGCATTTTTATGGCTATTAGGGGCTTCTGCTTGTCTGAAATTTTGAGATAGAAGACGACGGGGCGCAGAATCTGCTACAAAAGGGTTTTTCTGCACGGCCATGCTATAACTTTATGAAGAACATAATGAGAAACCTAAACAAACAAGCAGAAAATCTGAACCTTCCGTAATTTTTATCGTGTTTATTATACTTTTTATATTTATATACACGGATCCACCAAATAAAAAATACAATGACAAATATATTTTTTTTATTTGGTCGCACTAGCAGCGCTGCAGCTTCAAGGGCTTATTGTGTCTGCTAACATGCAGCTTTTTACTTTTGTTTTCTTTTTCTTCGTTTTTTTCTTCTCCTTTCCAATAATTGGTTCGATTCCTCTCATCATCATATAAAAAAGTAAACTTTATAAAATTAATTTCTTTATAAAATTATGTTGCATTTTTTTTTTAATTTTTAATGCCCCTCCTTGATGTTTCCTTCTTTGGAGATGTGTTTAGTTTTGAAGAGTAAAATGAATACTAAAAACTAATGGATTATTCAATTTTAAATGCGATGATAGGTCGCTGTCTATAGGGTTTTAGTCTTCGTAAATTAAGGGATCATCCAGACCCCAATCTCACCTTGACAATAGACAACGAACACCAGACACAGATAGAAGGTACGATGGTGTATCCCAAACATGTTGTTCCATTTTCTTATCCACTGATATGATTTTACAATTCAGTCATGAAACATATATTTAACATGGATGTTATCACATAATCTTAATATCACACAATTGTTGGCAGAGTACTTTTAAATACTGACCATTTTCATGTCATTGTATATCTTTTTGAGCATTGTTGTTGAAGATGATTTTGAGAAGAAGATAAAACGAGCTTTGTTTGAATACATACAAACCCAGATTTCTAACGTACTTCTTCTTAAAGTGCCTTATTCATTATTGAATGTTGGCAACAATCGAGGCAAAATTTTGTCTATCTTTAGTGGATCTTATCAACTCATGTGTACTCATATGGGTCCAATCTCTAATGTTCTTAAGCCAGGAGCATCTCCTGCGACCTCGTCTTCTTCTGCCTTCAACCTTTCCTTCCATAATGAGCTGCAATGTATTTTATTTGTCATTCCGATATAAATGTCCAAGATAAGCTGTTTTTCTTTTTTTAATAGTTAATAGGAGTTCATTTCTTCTGTTCATTCGTCTCAGGACCTCTTCGTTTGTGATATGCTCCGTCCAAGATATACGTAGCATTCTTCTAAACACCCAGTACTCAAAAGCTTGTATTCTCTTTTCTGTATTAGCCTTGAGGGTCCACGCTTCAGCACCATATAATAGTATTGAGTATATGTAGCACTGCACAAATTTGTATCTGGTTGTAAGATGAAGACTGCGGTTGGTAAGTAGTTTCTTGAGTTTTTGGAATGCTGATCTTGCTGTTTCTATTCTTATTTTTATTTCCGTTTCTGGGTCTCCATTTTCTGTCAGCCAGCTTCCCAGGTATTTGAATTTTTGTACTTTCTCTATTTGTCGATTATATATTATAAGTTGTGTTTGTGCTATTGGTGTTTTGCTGAAAATCATGTATTTTGTCTTTTTAGTATTTATCTTTAACCCTATTGCGTCTCCTTCACGGCTTACTGCATCCATCAGCCGTTGTAGTCCTTCTAGGCTATCCGAGATTATTGCGGTGTCGTCAGCGTACCTTATATTACTAAAAAGTTTACCGTTTATTTTTATTCCATCTTCGGAGTTTTCTAGGGCTTTGACAAAAACTGTCTCTGAATAAATATTAAATAATAGTGGTGAGAGGATGCAACCTTGCCTCACTCCTCTTTTAATTGAGGTAGCTTCCGTATTTTCATTATCTGTTCTCACTGTGGCGTTTTGGTTCCAGTATAGGTTTCTACTAGCTATTATGTCTTCTTGATCAACTCCTTTCTCAGTCAATACTCTCAACAGTTCGTCGTGCTTTACACGTTCGAAGGCTTTTTCATAGTCGATGAAGCACACGTAGATATCTTTTTGTTGGTCACGGCATTTTTGTAGCAGAACTGACAGGCTAAATAGCGCTTCTCTGAATCCAAATTGGGAGTCGCTCAGATCTATTTCACATTTCTGATATATCCTACGGTGTAAAATTTTTAGAAATAACTTGAGAACGTGGCTCATCAAGCTTATGAGTCGAAAATCATCGCATTTATTTGCGTTGGGTTTTTTGGGTATAGTGATAAACTCCGATGTCATCCAATCAGAAGGCATTTTCCCAGTTTGATAGATTGCATTAAAATGATTAGTAAGTAATGTTATGTTTTCTTCATTTAGAAGTTCCAAAAATTCGTTATGAATCTGCTCTGGTTCAGCTGCTTTGCCGTTTTTAGAATTTCGTATTACGCTTGTTGTTTCACTTTGTAATATACTTGGTGCATGCTCCGTTGTTGTTATATGTTGTTCAGTTCTCACATATTCAAAGGTCTGTTTTATATATCCTTCCCATATTTGTTTTAGATCTTCTTTGCTTGTGATTAGTTGGTTGTCGTTATTTAACATTTTGTTGTAGTTATATTTCTTAGTCCCTCCTATAGTTTCTTTGATCTTTTTGTATAGGTTAAAAGTATCGTGTCTCTTTTCTAATTCTTCTATTTCATTGCATTTCTCATTTAGCCATAGTTCCTTTGCTTGCCTTATCTTCTTTTGGATTACTTTATTTAGTTGTTTATATTGTTGTTAATTTTTGTTGTTCTATGTTCTTCTGTTGTCCATTAACGTTCATATTTCTGATGTCATCCATGGTTTCTTATTTTTGTTACGATTTTGTCCGGTTGTGATATTTTGTGTGTTTGTGATGGCTAGTTTTATTTTGTTCCAGATAGACTCGATAATCTCTGTGCGGTCTGTATCGTCTACATCAGTAATTACATTATTTATTAACTCGTGTATTCCACTTTCTTTTATATTTTCGTTCAGAATCTGAGCCAATTGCATGCAGTGGACTGGTTCTTTCAGTTTCTGTAAATCTGTTTTCTTGTTATATCGCTTTCGTAGTTTTTTGAGACGTATGTTAATGTTTCCTACAACAGGATTATGGTCTGAGCCCACATCACTTCCGGGATATGTTTTAACGCCTGTTAGTCCATTTCTATATCTCTTGTTAATTAGAAGATAATCTATTTGATTTCGTATAATGTGTTCCGGGGTGTGTTGTGGAGACGTCCATGTATAGAGGCATCTAGGTGGTAACTTGAACCACGTGTTCATAACGACCATGTTTTCTTCTTGGCAAAATTGTATTAGACGTTCTCCTCTATCGTTTTGTACGCCCAAGCCAAATTTTCCCACAATGTCTTCTACTTTGCCTTGGCCCACTTTGGCATTGAAGTCGCCCATAATAATAGTTACTTCGTCTGTTTTAATGTTTTTTCTTAGTTCATTTATGTGCACGTACAGTTGTTCTATTTCTGCATCTGGTTTTTCCATTGTCGGGGCATATATTTGGAAGATGTTAATATTCTTTGGTGACGCTTTTAGGTGTAGTAATAATATACCATCTGAAAAGGGTATGCAGTTGATTATAGATTTGTTTATGTCCTTGTTGACTATAATCGCAACACCATTCGGATGATTTGTGTCATTGTTACCTGCATAGTATATGACATGGTCACCAATTTCACTTTTTCCACATCTCGGCGATCTAGTTTCTGATATTCCTAGAATTTCTATGTTTAATCTAGTCATTTCTTGGATTACGTTGTATGTCTTCTCAGCCATATAAAGGCTCCTTACGTTCCATGTTCCAATTTTAGTGCATTTTTTCTGTTTTTTATCCACATTTGGGTGGTGCCTATCTTGTTTTAACGTGGGGATTCTTAGCACCCCTTGGTTATTTAAAACCTGCCACGGACTAGGGGCCAAATTCGGGTTTTGTGTTGCCATGATTGTTGGAACTTGAGAAAGTAGCGCAGTAGTTTCTCCTTGCTTTCTGCGCCGCGGTGCTATGACCGGATAGCATTTACATAATGCTTCGCCCATAGGTTTCCGATAATAAGCCTTTAAGGAAGATAATCTTGCAGTAGCCCTATTTCGGTACTAACAACACCGCTGCCTGTTGTCAGCCATTTTGGTCCACCCCAGGTATTTGATTTCCCTGGTACCCACCATATATGGTGAGCATTCCCCTATCCTCCACCTGGGGAGGCGCCCGATGGGGGACTGGAAACCCCACACGGGTCTAACGTACTTACAACATAAAAACCTATCCAATCCCTTACCACACATCCCACATCTGCGAAGAACGCAACGGGAAACTACTTCGCATAATTTTGACATGCCTAGACAATTTCACGGACTGTTTCAAAATAAAATATATTCGAGCAGAAAAGTATTCCCTTGTTCGGATCTCGGACGAAAGTTGACATCCTGTGAGAAGAGTTGATGAAGCAAAAATACCGCTCCGTGGAGATATCAGAATTGCGACTTAGAATGTCCAAGATTTGATACTACAACGTGGAAAGCTAAACATTTGTCGAACATAAGGTTAAAACCAGAAACTTAGTAGATCTACGTGAAACTCACTGAAAAGACAACGACCACTTTAGGTACTTTGGACACAAAACTAAGTCCTTGGACGGGGTGGTAGGATACCCGACAAATGATAGTTAGCAGTGCCAGGTTGTAATCCAATAACACACACCATCGAATCGCAGAACTGTTTTTAGCTGGATATCAAAGTTCAGAGGCGGAAAAGACTGCTGAGAAAAGCAAAAACAATGTTAGGTATTCAAACGGTTGCTGCAGCTATACAACTTAAACTCAGAGACATGTTTTGAGTATCTGGCCACGACAGACAGGTCAAGATTTTAGCACGAGACGCCAAAAACACACACTACTTCATGGAATGGCAGTTTATTGGAAGCTCTCATTGCAAGAAACTATGGCCAATTATTTATTCCATGGTGATTATCTTTTAGGATCAGGAGGAAATTCATCTGACAGATAAATTGTCCTTTTCTGAGAACGTTTCCAGTATACTGCGAGTTACTGAATCGACTTCACCGGTATTTTGCAACATCAACACCAAAAATTTAGACGTAGCACGTTGTTTTTGCATAAAAACGCGCAATTAAACGTCAGTCGCCGCACTATTGCTACCATGCAAGCTCTCGAGTGCACTCTCTCACACTATATTTGCTGTATCTTGGGTACAGCACTAAAAGAGGCAGTGCGCGGTAAGAACTTCTCCAACAACGAGATTTAGTCATCCAAATAATAGTTTTTAGCAGATGGCATTAAAGAAGAAAAGTATACTCACTTCTTTCTAATAGAAAGTTAGATTAGAGAAAACATACATATAAGTAAAGGTTAACAAGTAGGTTCAAAAATTCAACCGCGTCCATTTTTGGAAAATTCTCGACATTTGGGCACCACTTTGATGACATTATCAAGATATTGGAGTTTTAGTTCTTTACTCGGGGCTTAGTCTACCTACTCCACAAAGAGAAAGACACTAGCCTTAACTATCACTTGTGACTAAAACTCCAAAGGGTACTCTGGATGCATCCATAATGAGTTTAATGACTGTACCGCCCTTGTTTATAGCTTGAAGAGGATTATTGACATCAACTCTTTCTTGACCTTATCATCAAATCATTTAATAGTTTAACGGTTTAGTGACCAAGTGACGTATTCTAAGTACGTGCCAAGGTACTTATTATTCTTGGATTCCATAGTTTGATCCATTTTATCCAAGAGCTGGTTGAAAATAGATCGGTTGCAATCTGAATCTAACGCAAACTCAAGAGACGGCTAACACTGCCCGAACAGATTTGATCCTAATAATCTCAATAAACTCTGTCTATGGTCGTGTGGTACAATGACTTTAATGACACGAACCGGGAGGTTAATCCTTTTTACAATATGACCAAAGGTCTGCACACTTACAACGTACGCACCCAGACAATTCTGCAAGTCGAGGTTGGGAAGCTCAGGCACCGAACTAGTCCACTTATTTCACCATTCCGAGTGCCGGAGATGTCACAGCTCCACCCGGCATGTCCGATATGGGTCGCACGGGCTTGACGGGTGGTGGGGGCTGATCGACCTCCCCCCCTTCCCGTTTAGGGGCATGCTCGCACGAGGCTAACAAGGCTCTCCTGTCCCTAAAGAGGTGCCACCACTCCTAAGAGTCCAACAGCATTGGCTTGATCCTTCCCCTTAGTCCTCGTGTTGTTAAGGCTCCCCTCATCACGTTGGACGAGTAATCGTCGAGGTCGCTCACGTGATACCTCTACTCCTCTATTACTGTCTAGTGATATCCGTAGCCCACAGATGTGAGATCGGGTAGCTCCACTAGCAGTTTTACGGATACAGGCGCCGTGGGCTAAGGCGCACTACCCACACATGTTTGACGAACGGCCATCGAGGTCACTTATGTGAGCCTCTTCTCCACATCATGTGACCGCAATTGTGGGATAGGGTAGCTAGAAGCACCTTTATGAGTCTGCGTCGTGGAGTGAAACGCAGCCCTACTTGTATCGGTAGAGTTCCTTCCACCACGTTGGACGAGCATTGAGATCGCTTGGACGAGCCTCTACCGTATATCGCTATTGCTACCGTCATCCGTTGCCCACTTTGCTGAGATTGGATAGACTGCGTAACAGTTTTAACGTCATGTGGTCTAACGTTTCCATAGGCCTGGGATCTAAATCGACGTAGCAAATACTCCATGTCAATAGTACTCGTGTTGGCCGGATTCCTCCTGCCTCGTTTGGCGAGTTGTCGACTAGGTCACTTGCGTGAATATCTGTTACCCACAGATGTGGGATAGGGTAACTTCTCCCGCAGTTTTAAGGGTAAACGGTGTGGGATCTTCGTTTATCCGCAATACTATAATAATAATGTTTGTTTATTAACAGTTTCCTTCTTTTAGTTTTAACAAGGCAGAAAGGAAAATTTTTGTAACCGTAGAGTTCTACGAGGCAGAAATAAGTTTTTAAACAATAGCAACTATAAATTAGCTCTCCTGATGTAATGTTATTCTTCATAAGTTTTTGTTTTTTAGGATTTGTTGGAAATTTTCAAGTTATTTACCATTATAAAAGGCTTTTCTAATTGATTAATAAATTTGTCAGAAGATACTTTTGGAGTTTTGTTTCTGACATTATGTTAACTAAGAATTTTACAAGTGGGGCCACCGATGTCAATTTCAAAATGTTTCTTATTAGTTTCAAGAACTCTGTTATCAAATCAAGAATTTACATCTTTCACTACTTCTGCATTTTTCATTCAGTCGTTAAACCAACTCCTCATTTCCTTTGAAATCTATAATTCTCTTCCTTTTTGCGCAGACAAGAACATTTTATTTTCAAAAAGTCAGGCTTTGTTTTGGGCTTTAGTGGGAACTTTACAAAAATAAGGCTTGAGTTTTGTCTCTTGTTGACATCACGAGATATTTGATTTCAAGGTTATTGGGCATGTCGTGGTAGCACGAAATGTATCGTGCCATCTGTTTGGCGATTAAAGCGCCCAAATGGAACTAACTTTTCTCATTACCTGAAGACTACTCATCTTTAATTAACGCAAAACGGTTTTCTTTCATCGCCTAACATAGATTAGGGAATAAAAAATCAAAATAAACATTGAATTTTGGTAAAAGAATCAGTGATAATTGACGAATGATGAAAAAGTACATTATCGTGTCTGGTTCTTGGTATTCGGGATTACCAAATGTTTCAAAGCGCCAAGATAATATCATATACTACTTGGAATGAGTTCTATGTAAGTAATTCTCTTCGAATTATAAGAAGCAATGAGTATTGTTTTGTTTTTTGACTTTTCCAAATGAGATTTTTTTGGGTTTCCTTTATTTGATGATGGTAACCCCCATTCAATACTTTGACGCTTGGTTTCTGGATAGTATTGAAAAGACTACGTCTCACCAGTTTTTAAGAAGTCTTCATCTATATTTTATAAATTAATGACATACCAACAAATGTCGCTGTTAGTTTTGTTAAAACAGCTATTCTGATCATTTTTATGCATACCTGTCGAACTTGAACATCTCCCTGGTGGAAAGGGTAATGTATTGGGTATCCCGAACTTGATTTTTTTTGAGCTTCGTATGCCACCTGAATATGGTCGTGCGATGAGCAAAGGAGTCCTTTTCCCTAAACATTCTAACTGCTTGTATAGTTGTGGTGCCGATATCCTGTTTTTGCCCAAAATGACATTCCGAGTTCTTTTCAACGACACAGTCCAGGAGCAACTATCTACTCAAAAAACGTCTTACTGGCTGCGGTACGAGTTTGACCTTATCTCAGCACACTTAGCCTTGAACTTATTATTTTCAACATCACTATAGAGATGTTTCTAGTTTCCTTCATAACGTTCAACTTTTACATTATAAACAGATTAAAAAGCAACAATGGCGTTGGAATTAAGCAAATAACCATCTACTAATTCTCACAAACCGCAGATGCATTGAACACCACTAAATACGTCGCAAACTGTTTTATTATCATAGTAAAGATATTTTTATAACTGACTTACAAACAATTAACGAGTTGGGTGAAGGTGACTATTAAGTGGATTAATTCAAATTAACCTATGTCAGATTACTTATAATCCACAGTTGACCTTCACCTTATCGATTATAAAAAATATATAGAGTTTCTCTTTTCAGGTCTGCAAAGTGTCTTGATCAACCCTCGCGGAACCCCGACTTTACTTCTTCACAGTTCAAGGTCAGTGAATTTAATCATAAATTTTACATAGAGATATAAATTTCAAGCTGCAAAGATTCATCCGCGGTTATCTAGGCATTTTAACTGGCTTTGTGTGCGGTTTCTCCATTTTTGCATTACTTCTCATTGTTGCTAGCTGGATGAGAGCCGACAGGTGAAAGGCCACACCGTTAATTAGATGCTATTGCGAGGATGCATGCCTTTTAGCGTTCCACTTCTGCTCGCCCGCAGTAGGTCAACCTGAGCACCACTTCAACTGTAAATACATATTTAAACTGTTTTAATAGCACAAATACTTCATTCTTGCATTAATTATAATTTATAATTATGTGGAGATGCCTGCTTATCTCTGCGCTCAAGAATTCAGCAGCCTAGGGCTGGGAAATTATGAGGCTCAGCTTGATGCCACTTGCGTATCTATAGACAATTAAGGCTTACTAGTAACTATTATGCTGGTTGATTGATAATTAGAGCAAATTTCTACGAGATGGCGCAACAGTCTGTTAGGGGACGTCGCTTCAAGCGAAAGCAGGCCAAATTTAAGTCAAAACCATCTCATTGATTGTACCCTGCGAGAGTTTCCAGAAGAATAGATAAAAACGATTTTTAGTGCACGAAAGCAATTTTATCTAAAAAAAAATAGAAAACTAGATCCTGTGCTATCGTTGAAGGCTATTTTTGGGATTAAATTGGCCGAACAGGCATCGAAGATAAAGTCTGCTCTAGATGTCTAGTTAAAGTCTCTACAACGTATATATCTATACTTATAACAGTCCATAGTATTGTTATTGAAGATCAACAAGTCAAAGTATATAACCATAGTGTAATCAGGAAGAATATAACATGTAGCACAAAGGCTGACAAAGAGATATTTTCAATGTGTTTAACAATACTAATATACTAAGCTAAGAACATCTATGAAAAAATAGCAGAAGTGACGAATACAGCACCAGCTTATGAGGTGCCATAATTACTTTAAAACTCTTATAAGTCTTAAACTTGTAAAATAAGAGATAGTGTCAATATGGGTGTTTTGAAGAGTCTAGGGAGATTTCGAAATCGAAATCGCGTTGGCATTCGTCACACGAAAGTGTCTTCTATTCTCTTAAAATATAACGAAGCAAAAGTCACCACTCTGGTCGATATGGTCCTTTAAATAAATGTTCACCAAAGCAAGCTGATATGTACCAAATGCGAAAAGGTTTAGCATATTTGACGTCAAGTTGAGGAAATGGAGTTTCCTTACGCCGCTAATTTTTGCTCATTTTTTCTTTTTAAAGATATGGTTTTAAAGAGTATTGTTGTTGTTGTTATAGAATGGTGCCATTTCAGCTGCCAGTTCGGGCAAAAAGGCACGTTGTAAATAGAATAGGTAATGCGGTACATGCTACTCAAGCGTCTAACTATTTTAATGATACAACTGACATACTAAGCAAGTTAAAGATTTGCGACTAGCAGCTGTGACATCCCATTGTGAGTTATTTTAATGTTGTGTGGGATTAAACCATTAATAATATTACCATCATCCCTTGTCAAACAATTCCAAACATCAACACCATTAATAGTTTCAAAGTTTGCATTCTTTTCAATGAAGACAAGTATCATCTATAACCAAGATGATCAAACCTTCATTTCCATTGTTGAATAATATAGTTGATTTATATATTGTGTTTATTTAGCTTGGGCTATTGTATACCATTCTGGCGTAAAGTTGCACGAAAAGAGCTGTAAAACTTGTTGATCACCACGTCGATCTAATAAGCGACGGTTTGACGGCCGAAACAAATGTCAATTTTCCCCGAGTTAAAAAAAGTTTAATAGCCTATTTATGATTGGCCATAGGCAATATTCCACTATACATCAACAAGTCGCAGAATTAGAAACGAGTCAGTCTTAAACACGCGAGTTGTAATATCTTGATGTAAACGAACACATAAAACCGTTTTATAGCTTCATTGGTTGTTGTCCATGTCAATAAGTCTTAATTGCGATGACCATTTGTTGTAGGCTCATAACAGCCTGTACGAGGTCTTTTTTGGTGTTGTTTGGTGGTGCGAAGTGCCTCGCGAAAAATTTCTTTCTTATAAAAGATACTAGTTTGGATGAAGCCTTCATGGTAGTTCTTTCCACTCATCCACTACAAGTTTTGACTCGCACTGCGATCGTAGGTACGCAGTTTTAGCGCGATTGGAAAACAACGAAACAGTCAACTCGTGTGGTGGATGGTTACGGACATTTCCGCAGCTTATTGGAGGTCAGTTTGGGAAGACTTTTGTGCACTAGGTACAGAACTTCTTTTCTAGTTGGGGAGGCAATTAAATATAAGATCCGTGGTTCTGGAATATGCATTCATGCGATGTAGTTATCATCATTTTCTTGACAGGAAATAGCATCGCTTTTTCCTTGAATATTTCTTTTTATTTAGGCATCATAGTGTTAACACTGTTTGGATCACATTTTTCGCGTAATATACCATATATGAAGTAAGAACCACGAAAGGTAAAGATACATTTAAGAAACAAAAAACATTTTATGGTATGGGAGGGTGATGGTGGTCAGTCTTTGGGATTTCCAAGAAGACGTTTAAAAAAGTGCTCTTCCACTAAGAGAACGCACTGTCGCACAAGACCATCTTCACAGTGGTAAAATTAAACGAGTTACGATTTGCCTCCTCCTACTCTTTAAATTTAGCTCCGAGTGAATTCTTTCTGTTCTCAAGTCTGACAATTTAAGAGAAATTTTTGCCCAATGAGGGTGACATTTTGCAACCTTTCAGAAGAAGTATTTTTAAACGACTTGAAAAAGATGGTCTGCATTATTTTACTTTCGTTAAATTAATTTCTTTGATTAAAAATATATATACGCATGCCGTTACATTAGTAACCAGTTTTGGCAGCCACGCTGTAATCAGGTATCCAATGAGAATGGACTGCAATGCGCATGCGTGGATGTAGACGATCTTACTGGCCAAGTTAGTTGGGAGTTAGACGCCGGTGAGTAAGCACATGTAGTCTGTATCAAATTTTATGTGAAACTGAAATATTTCTTCTAACGATTCAATAGGCTTTTGGAAACTGTGGAGTGAACGCAGTACAAACGACTAGTAGCTGCATTACGACAACACATCTCCCCTTCATCGCATCTCGTGCAGAATTTTTTGTTGAATATCAAATTGCACAGGCTATCTATACTCTTCCTACAATTCCGATTTGTTACCTTGGAACTTCTGGCTGTTTCCAAGAGTTAAAGGGGAGAGACTCCAGAACACTGACAAGATTCGGACAAATACGGCAAGGCAGTTATTTCGGCACAGAACATTATAGAATGTCTTGAACAGTGTAAATGACGCTGAAACAAGTGTGGACGTCCCCAAAATGCAATGTTTCTTTTACTATTTTGGTTCTACCATATGGGATGAGATAGGATAACTAGAAGGATATAGTGCAATTTACAGAGGTGGATTGCCTCATCATCTTTATCTTCCTCACCGGTACACGAACAACGGATAGATTTGCGGCACTCAGGATCCGTTTTTCATTAGATTAAAACTACAAATCACTGCAAAATAAGTATCGGCTATCAAAAGTATAAGGTGAAATAGAAAAGATCTTGTTCTGTCCCGTTTAGTTCCTGAATTGAAACTTTTCTCTTGCACACTTTTGATTTTGTTAACTACCTTATTTGTCTAGTTTGTCTTTTTCTGTCTCTTTTAAATTTTTCTCAGCCTTAAAATCCACTTCTATTTGTAGACTGCATTGCCATAGCACAACAACCTGGATTAAACTGCTCCAAACAGATATTTTATAAAACACACTTAAAGGTTTTAAGAAAAAAACTTCAATAACTCCATCTTACTAACGTATCAATTACTGTCATCTAAGGGGAGTAGAAATTGATTCAACATTTTTTTAACCACAGCAAGAAATTTCTGTTTCTTGTCCTGCTAGTACCCCAAGTAAGACAGTTGTTAAAGCAACCACCCTTTTCTGTATTTGAAAATAGGTACAGTACATGCCTTTTTAAGACAATTTGCTGATTGGAATAGTTTCTTCGTAAGGGCGGCTGTATTGCTTCTCAACCTGCAAAGGTGGATCCATCAGAACAAGCAAATAAAACAAGGTTTACTCCTTAGACGAATATTTAAGGATCAAGGGTTTGTGGTCGATAGCGGGCGAGAGAAAACAGCAAAGAATGGAGGCAGGAGCAACGACGATGCAAAATGGTTGCACTAGGCACAAGGACTACTCTTTGCGGCATTGAGGCACAAAGCTTCACGCTGGGATATAGAAAACAGAAATTACATCACGTACATTGCACACAGTGCTTTGAACTTACTCAAAGACTTCGGTGCAGTAAATGGCTAAAAGTGTAAAGTGCATGCTATGAAATGGATGTCAGAAAGGATCTCTGCCGTAAGTGTGCTAGTTCAAATGCACACGGCGTTGTCTGCTAATATTCAGTAACGATACTTATAGAAAGCCTTGATATACAAGGTTTAACATTTTTGTTTCGAAAAAAACTCTATTATTAATATTATTTTTTGTAAAAGAATGTTGTAGACAATATTGAAGTACATTTAATAAAGCATTTCGAATGTTAAAATGCTACTATTTCCATGTCTGTCTGCCAGGCTCTATATTAGCCAAACGACATAACGGACTTGAGAACATAAGATGCTGTTTTGGGCACCCTCTCGTGGACATGATGAAAAAGCTATTCCCGACTTCGGCCAACCTTTTCATATAAACGAAAAACGGAACATTATTCTTGGCTGAAGCGTTTTAGTCCCCTTCCAAGAAACAAAATGGAAATTTTCTTCAGAGCCAGACGTACAGATACACAGATAGACAAAGTGATTATATTAGGTTTTTGTTACATTAAAAAAGTAGTAAAGAAACAAAAGAAAGGAAAAATTATTTTTTTCTTCTGTTTCTTTTCCCAAATCGTCCTACATGGCATGTTTAAAAATTTCGGTGAATAATATAAGATAACAAATGTTGGCGACTTCACTGGTAAGATTTGGGATTTCTGGGTCCAACCCCTAACCTCAGCCCTCATAAACAATCCTGGCGTGGATGATGGTTGACCATATAGACCGCCTGAGGGCCAAAGGAAGAAATCAAGATCTTCGAACACTAATGACAGGTGCTACTGTCAGCTTTAGAATTGTAGAGGTCACGGACGGCAGAGTTGCTGTTGTGCAGATCTTAAGCACTAAGGGAGGTGAACTCCTGGATAGTTGAAATATCAGCTTTACGATAGAGGTCGTAATTTCTCACGAACCACGGGGGGCGTCAGAAATGAATCTTAAGGCCCAATTTTGGACAACCTGCGGCCTTTTTATATGGGCACATGTCATTACGGGGCTGTTATATGATCCACTTGTTATGGCTTGATAATGTGCTCCCATAGTATAGAAGGAAGCCGAGCACTGATCTTGCCGCCTTTGGCCTAGTGATTTATTTATATTAGTTCTCCAAGTCGAACTGCGGTCTAGTATTAAGGTAATTCGTTTTCTCCATCCAGGGCATCTTTTTTCCTAAAATTTGAATTTCACCCCAGGCAAATGATGTCTTGGTGGAAAATAGAACCACAGAGCTTTTATCCAGGTTGATGCCCATGCTCCACCTGCTAAACGAATTTTCCAAGAGATCCAGTTCTTCTGTAGCCGTCTTGTGACAAAGGATCATGCCAAAGAGCTGAACAGCACAGCCGTGTCGTCTAAGTAGTGTAATAGAAGGCGTTTCGGACGTAAATGTTGTACACAGTTAGGGACAGGGCGGCTCAAAGTCACCTCTCCAAACTTGACACGAAACTTCTTTCAGGATAGGCAGCGGGTTTGCGGTGGGGTCATTTGGTACACCAGACGGTTGCGTCTTCTTTAAGAGAGCCTGCAGTACAGAGTTTGGGATGCTGTCCGGGTCGGGTACCTTGCGGGACTTGAAAGCTCGGATGAGTTGAAGGACAACCCTATAGATTGGTGATGATGAGGTAGGGGGCTTGAGGAGGACCTTGATCAATCTCCGCAATTGCACACTTGACTTCTGCAACAGTCCTCTTGCATATTCGTAGGTCCACAGATCTCTAGGCGCGCTGTCGTGTGCGCTTCTTATCTCTAATCCGCTCTTTCAACTCGGAAGATAGGAAGTCCTTTCCATCTTGTTGCTGGTGAAGCGGATGAATTCTTGGGTGGAGACGGTGAGATGATATACCACTTCCTCTAGGTCTTCGCCAAAGAAAAAAAAAAGCGAAACAAAAGTCCCAGATAAATTATCTTTTATTAGCCTTCAAAATAATTACCACCCTTTACAATACAATATTAACAACATTCATAAAGATTCAGAAAACTCTCCTTCATGGTCATTTTTAGAAAGGAAGACAGAAAGAAGTCTACAGTCATCAGATCAGAGGAGAAAGGATGAATGACAGTTAAACTTTCTTTTGCTTTCTGTTTGTTACCTTATGTGAAATCAATCTGGAATTTTTTTATCTAGTCAAATCTCCTGTCTGTCGCTGATACCGTCCCAATATTTCTTGCACTTCCTCTGTCTGAGCTCTGCTTCTCGACGGCCGACCCAAACAAAATAGAGATTTCTGATGAAGCTCCTTGGCACTTTATGAAAAAGGCCTTTGAAAGAGTAATAGTCGGTCGAATGAGACTCAGTTGAAATGATACCGACTTCATCTTCCAAAACAAGCAAAAACGAGAATGTGTATTAACATATACAATGAAGATAATGATTAGTGAACTCTTGGAATCATGCAGAATGTTCCTATGGTATAAAGAACTCAAATCAACATAATTGCCATTGCATTTTTTCTGCTCTAGCTAGACATCGACCAAGACGTTCAAGTTGAGTCTAGTTTTGATTATAACGTACGCGAACTCCTTCAACACCAACGGAGACCCATTCATTGCGCAAGTGAAGCTCAGTTACATGTTCGCTGAGTATTCATTGAAACTAAAAGTTAATAAAGGGCTTAACCTCCCCAAGAAACGCATAACTCGTCTCCTTCAAAATTGGACAGCTTCTTGAATCTCAAAATTAGATTCTGAAATAGGAGTGACATGTCCAAGCGCTATTTTGAATTTCTTAAAGGCATGTAATGCCATTTGTCGCATTGCTGCATCGTGTTCTGATACAACTGCGAGCACAAGCCAGCGCGTATTCAGTTCTTGAGCAGAAACTCCAAAATCTGTGGCCTGTCGCCATCATATAAAAAATGTAAGAAATCTGGAGCTCTGGGTATCAACAGGTAGCACCAAATTTTAGTCGTAGTCCGTCGATCCTTCTGTTTTGCGATGGCATCCTAGATTTCACCAATATTCTCAGTGGTATGCCACTTCTTGGAGTCATGTATAGCCTGAACAACTCAGAGTAAAATTTCACCACCAACTAGAGAAAGCTGTCCAACATGCTTTTACTTCCTCCTAATTTACAGATGTATTTGGTAGCATGGGAAGAGAAAAGTAGTTGCGTACTCTGAGAAAAGAGCAATAATTAAAGCTAAAACAAAAAACTGAAAATACACACAACTGTGGCACATTATCTATTAAATGTGAAGTGTTTTTAGAAGACTGACATTTTTCAATTTAAAAAAATTAAGAAATACTGGCTGTATAGGATGAACAAAAAAACTGAGTATTATATGACACTTTAGGCAAAACTAGGAATAATAAACCAAAATATTTATAAATGAGCCAGCTGTCGGCTGGAAAGTTCTATGAGTCATTAGTAGTAGTCCTTAAAAAGTTTACGGAATTTACTGAATGTGAAACAAAAGTACTAAAATTTATCACAGATATAAACTATTGCAATATGCAAGAAAAAAATGAATTAAGAACATAGTTGTCCAGTCCTGAAAAACAAAGAACGTTGTCCTCTTATATGTTGGGATAGTTTAAACATAGAAATGTATGCCTCTTATTACACTGCAATCCCAGCACAACTACCAACAATGCACCGACATTATCTTAAATCTTAATAAAAATGTAAGTCCATTCTTTTCGGCAAACGAGCCGCCATCAAGCGAAAGTGGCCCATTTAATCTCTAAGAACAAGGCTGAGCTGCATAACGAGCCGCCCTTGCCGAACAAAGGCCTGCAGAAGCGGGGAAAAACCGTAATTAGGGTGCCAAAAATGCTTGGAGCACGGAACGGGGAGACAGAGCGGCCCCCGGAGGGGGGATCCGGCTCGATTTAAATGGAGATCTCCGGCGCCTTATTTCGGCTCCGAGCCCAATCTCGCGCGGATAATGATGTTTTGGAACTTTTCATCCGCGCGCGATCGAACGGCCCGTCGTTTATTCTCATTACCCCGCCCCGGCCGCCCCCTGGGGCTCCGTTACGTCCGGTCCTGTCGACCGCGCGGGCTGAACGCGCCAGCTTGCATTAATATCGCGCCATCTAGCCGCAGATGCAAAACCAATAAGCTCAAAGCGCGCTTTACGGCCGCACCAAACGACCGTCGTTAGGGCCGGATTCGGCAGGAATTCGGGCCAGCCGGTTTAACGAGGGCTCCGGGTGACGAGGGCGCGCGGCTGACTGAAAAATGAAGATAGGAGTGCATAAAGAGAGCCACGTAAGGATGGGAGATGCTAAGTTTGCAAGAAGCTCCAAATACCTATGTAGGTGTAGTCCTGATGCAGGACAGTTTTGAAATGAAAATAATTAGATGAAAATCTTCATCAGTTATGCATGGCGAATATTAAGTATAGAGATCAACTTCAGGAAACGATTCTGGTAGGAAAAGGAACAATGCACTCAAAAAAGTCCACTTCTGTTATGCTTTTTGCTTGCAGATCTGCTTCTAAGTGGATATATGTGAGAAATTAGAATGGGATCTTATTTAAAGAACAAACAAAGATGATTTTATACTATAGACAAGCGAATTAAAATTTTCCGAAGGCCGCAAAGATTTATCAAGACGGAATTACGACAGACTAGAACGTTTCATGGCAAAGGTGAACAAGGAGGGCTACAGAGTCATGTTGAAACACTAGTTGGAAGAACGTGTTTTACAATATGTTAAGGATAACCCCAGTACAACTTTCAGGCAAGTGGCTTGTCAGCATGGTGTACGCCAAGCGTTAGAGTTGAAGACTCTAGAAGACAGGCTGTTATTCTGTCGTCAATGTTCTTCACAAATAATAACCAGTCATTCTTCCACGATGCTTCAAGGTCCCAAAATATCTGCATTTCGAGAAGACACTACTTATATTGCTTGAAGGTCGTGATGGAGCTCCAGATTAATTTGGTCTTAACGTTCGTCAATATTTCAATAACACCTTCCCCAACAAGTATCACTAGACTTAAATCTCTTTGAATTTTATCCATAGGTGCCAGTTCCTGACCTGCAAATATATGAACAGCCGATCATTGCAGCTTGTGGCGCTATTTAGTCCAGAAGATTTGAACGGAAGCATCAATCTATGATGAGATGCATACTCGCCTGAATTAATGTCTATAAATTCCTCCTCTAAAGTTGTCAGAAATAAATGGTATAGTAGCATTTCAGTACTGCGTACTCACTGTGCATTTTTGGATGTACGAGATTTAGCAGAAAAATAACGGGACCAATTTTCTTCTTCATTAATTTTGAATTGTCTTGTTCAAAATAATTTCCTTGAGCATCACCTACACATTAGGATTCCGCTGGAATTCCTTTCAACTCTTCGGTTATGTTCTTCTATATGTCATTCAAGGTACTTAAAAATCCATGATTCTTTACCTGGAATCACGCTACTGACGATACAAAGATACGGTACAAAATATCAAGACTCATATTCTTTTTTATTGGACTTTTGCTTAACTGTGAGGTTCTTTGAAACCATCTTGACGCATGCTTTTGTAATGGCCAAATCCTGCATCGAAATATGATGGGTGGTAAACCTATTCAACTGTAACTCACTACTGGCATCAATCTAATTGTTATCCGTTTTTGAGGTTGAAGATCTTTTTACACGAAATTTGTCTTCTTGGCCCTCTAAGAAGGCCCTGTGGCATCTGAACACTTGTATCTTGAAAGGGGAATATTCTCCACAAACCCTTGCTAACTTTTCATAAAACAAAGTAGCGAATTTGCCGAACTTTGCACAAAATTTGATAGCCTGTTCCCCAAACTTTTGCCAGGCTGTTCTGGTAACGCATCTCACAAACATAACTACACTTAAACTAGAACAAGTTTAAACTTGCATTGAGTTTGTGAGGGATGTTGTTTGGGGATGACGAACAAACGGAATATTGGCTGAATTCTTTATTTTTGTGGTATAATTGCCATTTGCCTTGATCGAAGCTCACTCGATCAGATCCGGAAGCTCAAAGCCGTCTAGACAGCACCTGGCTCTGCTGTGCCACCCCAATGCTCTAGGCGCGCGCTCGAGAGCCAGTAACCGCCACAAGTTTATAACAAGGATGGGCACATTGTCAGATTCATTATTTTTCTTTCAGACCTTGTATGGTTATATGAGCTTTTTCT
The DNA here is from genome assembly GCA_036346155.1 of Sinelater perroti. Taxonomy (NCBI): domain Eukaryota; kingdom Metazoa; phylum Arthropoda; class Insecta; order Coleoptera; family Elateridae; genus Sinelater; species Sinelater perroti. The sequence continues at coordinate 1,157,733 of JARFIY010000009.1, forward strand.
TTCAAAAATCACTTTTTGAAGTTTGTTTCTAAAATTAACATTCACCCTATATATACGAAAACTTTCTCAAATACAAAGAGATTATAAATTAACTATAAATGGTGCAGATGTTTACGACTCGCAACAGAAACAACACAAAAAAGTATTAAGTGATTTCGACCAACCAAAATTGTGGTAGAGAACAAAGACAAATAAAGGGCTTCGAAAAATATTAAAATTTGGAAGGTGGAAGAAACTTTTAGAACTAAACGTCATCCTTAACGCAGCAAATTATTTTGTTTTGAATTTGGACAGAGAGTAGTACGGTACTATCAGAACCAACCACCAGAACTTATATGTAGCAAATGTTGTCCTTGTAAATTGGTTTTGTCAAAATAGTTGATTTCACATAACTTTACTTCGTACATTTTGATCCAACTTTATCCCAATTTTCTGTTTTTGTAACATGTGGGAGCTAGAAAAAATTTGCAACAAAAATAACAAATCTTTACTAAGCTTTGGTTGAACTGGAAAGCTAAAGTAGATCTTTTTAATGTTGTCTCCCACTTTCCTTGGTTTTTTACATTGCTTAATGCTTGGTACGTTGGCGTATTAGACTTCTTAGATTATATTTGTCTTTCTGGAAGCCATCTTTGTGGTTATTATTTTCTCCTTTTTTGAACGAGGAGCTTTCAAATACGTGACAAAAATGACGTAATTAGGAATAGATGACTTTTCTGGCGTCTGAAGGTTTATTTCTCCATTTTAATTAACAACCGAAGGTAAAGGCACCAAAATGACCAATAACTAAATACCTCACACTGTAAGCAGTTGTGTTTTACAAGGAACTCGATGTTTGCATGGTCATCTTCAACAATTATTCTCAAGAACAGTATCTAGATGTTGTTCTCACTTCTTCCATAACAAAACTGATTGTTGATGAATGCCATACTGTTCGCTATCTTCTAATTTTTGGTCGATGGTGAGCCGCTGTGATGGACAAGCTAGAGATTTAAATAAGACAACTTTACATATCTACTGAAGATACTTTACTTTTTCCCATTTGCGTTGTGATTGTGTTAGCATCGTTTCGAGGTATTTTTATCGTAGCTGGTACTAAATGCGGTACCATCAGGATGTTGCGGAAAACTGAATCAAAATACATTAGTTTGCGAGGGGGTAAACCGAATTTTGAAATCTTTAAAGGCCATTGAGCACTCAAACACTTTTCTTCCACCTTATCATTTATATATTTAATTCTAATTTAAGAACGTAGTGTTTTTCTTATTTTACTTTGAATTTTTTTATCAACAAAAGTACATACATAGTCACCACCGATATTGAAACCAGTGCATGGACCTCAGAACTCTTTCCACCTTCACATTTTTTATTTGCTACCATGACAATCATTTTTTGGCGCGCTTCCTGAAGTTTGTTCATTTATAAGGATGAAGACATAAGTTGAGTCACATATAACATCCTATTACGCAGTATATATCGATGTATCATCTGAACTATTTATATCTTTCGTACTCTCAATACCTAACTTGTCATTTAAGTCATTTATAATCAACATGGTTGCTATATCTTAAGAATTATTTTTTGAACGGTCAGGTTTATTACCGTAACATTGAAAAATGTCATGCTTTATTGATTTTGATATTGACCAAAATAGAGCATTAATTTTTTTATTATCATAAGTTGAATAAACTAACGGTTCTGGTATGTTGGTATGGGAAAAATATTACAAGCATAAAGGTATCTCTCTCTTTCTTTTTTCTCCATTTTCATCTTTCTTTTCACCTTTTCTTATCCATCTCTCTGTCCTTTTTATGGTCTAAATAAATTGGCGACCACTTCTGGTCACCGAGCAAAGGCATTACTCATTACGGGAATTATTCGTGGAGTAAAGCAACTATCTCGCGCGAGGTGTGGCAGGTCGCTCCATCCTGATGAAACCAAAGACCTTCAATTCCCGTAGCTTCAAAGGTAGGCGCTTTGGTAAAATGCTTTTGACAATATGAACACGTTGCTCCGATGTGTAAACTGTTCCATGACGAAAACGAACATTTCCAAGTAAGTCATCAATCAAAATTACCTTTAGTTACCATCCCTTTGCAAGGCAATAAGAAACTAACCATGAGCAAATCGAATCTTGGTCATTTTTCTAGTTAGGCAAACATTAGCTGACTCCATAAAATTTGAATTACAACTTATGCTACTGCTCAATACTGCCGTCTGAAACGATCCTCGACGCCTAGAAACTACCACTGGCACTGCTCAACCAATGCCTTAGGATTGTCTTCAAATTTTGTCAGGTATGATTCTATATCTTTATTCCTTCCAACGCCAAATATAGATTAGATAAATCAATGCACATTTTTGAATTTTCTTATGAGCTTAAGAAGAACCCACTTCCATTATTTTGGTGATTTGGTATTTCAGCACCTTTAATTACCTTTACATCACATCTGAAGTAACTTTGATTTCTTTTCGCCACAAAGATTTTTGACTGATGTTAGTCTTAATGGTTCTTCTGAATCAATAGTTTTTCAGTTGTATAAGACAGCATTGTTCAAACCGTCACAATTTGTGGTTATTTTTAAGTGGAAGTTACTTTTTCAAAAGATTTTTGTCGAAATTAGACTCGTCATTCCACACGACGATAAGAAAAATTCTTGGGGCTATTAGCACTAAGTTTCTTGAGTAAACCACGTGATTTCGTGATGCATCCAGAGACCTACACGGCTATGCGAAAGGGTTAGTTGCAATTGATCTTTCTTCAACCAGCCCTTGATTAACATGTTACTTACTTACTCTTTTTCTTTATACCTGTGTCGAGGTTTTCAGCCGACTTTTATATGTTGTCTTATTTCTTGTGAGTGGGTTGATTTGCATCTCTAATATTGTCTTCCTAGGTGTTTCTGGGTCTTCATAGGGGTCTCTTTCATTCCCATCTCACACCATATATTTGTTTAGGATATCTTGTATCGGTCATTCTATTAAAATATACGTACCATTAGGGTTGTCTCATTAGAACTGTTTCTACTAATGATTGTACATCTAGCTCTTCTCTAACACTCGTGTATTTGGCTCAATTGCTGCACAGAGAATTGTAACTTATTGATAAAGTGCATATTAGAGTAATTAAAAAATTACTAAGTTGTAACCAGTAAACTATGCAATCCAATTTCGCCTAAAATTTTGTTTGTTCACATTTTTGGTAATTTATATTTTATATCTTGAGCTATTGTGCGTTCTTTTAGTACAATTTTTTCTGTATTCATAGTCTTTTTCTTGCCGGGATCATTGAGTCCCATGGGAGTTGTTTATTTTACTGTGGGTAGATTGCTGGTATGGTCTTCCAACCTTCCTCCTTTTCCCGGGCTTGAAACCGGCAACGGTATCCAATGCTCTACTCAATCCACGCATCTTCATTTACCGCAAATTCTAAAGGCAGTTTAGACATCTGGCGCATTAAATACCGTAATATGGCATAACAAATACATAAATTCAGAAGTCTAAAGTCGGATTTGCAAATCTACTATACGACCAATGAGATGAACACTCTAAGTGAGAAGCGAGGACATAAAAAATCTATACAGTATACAATCAGTAACTGAATGGGTTGCGGTTAGAAGGAGAAAGTGGAAAAGAATAAATCAAAGAATAAATTGCCGATAGGAAGACGACTACCTGGAAGACCAGCAAGACGATGGACAGTGTTACTATAATAGTTGGGAATAACAGGAGTCTCCCCCCTCCCCCCCCTCTCTCTCTCAATATAAACTGATATTTTGATTTTCATTTCTACATCTTCTTCTGAAATGATATCAATTTCCATAATTCTTTTCATCGAGAGCTTTCAAGTTATTTATCTTCAAAATGAGGATCTTTAAAATGTCATAATTAAGACTCTCTCCTTTCAGAGTTTCTGAATCTCGTTAATATATTTCGTAACGGTCATACGCGCAGAACCTTTATTCCTCTTTAAAGCATCATGATAATGACATATTTATACTTATCTTTTTCAATTGTATTCAACAACATTCATCACGAGCACTTTTTGTGTGTAGTGAAGATTATTATTGAGATTTTGTTGGCTATTGTTCAATAATCTAAGGCCCGTAGTTCTTAACACTGGCGTAGGTTACATCTTTTATTAAGGAATGAAACTTTTGCATCAAGCAAAGATAGGCCATCTCCAAGGAGACGTTACTGACAATAGAAATATTCTAGCCCAGATTGACGATCAGCAGCACGAGTTTGCTAATAGCAGACTGGTGCTTACAAAGAGCTGTTGTCGACCAAACAAAGAGGCGAAAAGCTTTGACCGACAGATTAAGTAATTGGGTACCGCATCAACATAGCCTATCTTCTATTCTTCACCAATTTTAATTAGTTTAATTAATAGAGTTACCCCTTAATGCGACCACCTAGTTGCTAGTGCAGATACTGTACTGTCAAACGCATTGAACCGGTATAGATGACTGAAACCTCTAAATAAGAACAAAACAATCTAGACGTTCTGTTTTCAAAACCTAAAGTATAGTTTTTGTTAACACTTCGGTCAAACTCAATATTATATCAACAATAGTGTCCTTTACTGATCTACAAAAGTTACTAAATGAATAACATTGAGATTAATTTCATGAGAATTTCATCGAATCTGTTGTAAAAGCACTAAAATGACTTGCTATAATTAGATAATTCAATAAAATGCAGAACAGTGCTGCTCCAATTATTATATTTATCATTTTTTGACTTGAAGTCATCTTGGATAGATGCGAAGGCTTCACGGCCTTCGGAAGAAAGTCTTCTAAAAATTAAGTGACTGTCTCGTGCGTTTTTGCTTTTATACTCGTGCGAGTATGGTAAGGATGATGTTGGGGGCTATTGTTGACGTCAGCGGGATGGTTGTTAACCTAATCTGACTAGCTGCTGCCGTCAATCGGGTCGTTGCTAGTAATCTTTTGGCATTTTCTGACGTCACTCGCTCTTTCACCGCATCACAATCTGTTTTTGCCCCTTAAGAGCGATAAACCAAGATTTAGGTAGATTGAATCCGTCGAAAAAGAATGTTACTTATCATTTTAGGCCACAATTCCACGCGCTTTTAAGAAACTATTATTTCCTTTGAGGATAAAACACTTCTGTAACCAAGAATTTTAGTAATTGTTTTAAAGGTGACTAAGACTAAAAATAACTATGTTATTAAAGATTGCGAAAATAACAGCCATAATATTGAAGAATAAAGCCGTATCTCTTTCTAGGCTCTTTATTGTCGACAGCAAGAACTGCGTAGCTTCCAGCTGAAACATTTCAATCATACATTGGGCACAAACGTTTCAGTTATTACAAGATATCAGGAATAATTAACACTTTAACAGTTATATGTGTTATGAAAATATTGTAGGCTTGGCCCTAAATCGATAATAGCTCATACTTTTTACAATCCAAAGAAAATATTGGAACAGAAGGGTCAATTTTGCTATTTTCAAACTAATTTCGTCTAAATCTCTTGCATATAGAGGACAGTTGATGTTTGTTACCCAAAACTCACAGTTTATTCAAAATTTTGATTTTCACTAACAAAAACGGACTTTTTTGTAAATATAACAAAATAACCGCTGTCAAAGCTATCAAAACTTACTCTATGGTAATAGGAATGTCAACGTTGGTAACTATATGCCCAAAGCGCCATCGTTGTGGATACTTGGAGAGAAACTAGAAATAATCAAGAGCTTGAAAAGTTTTCCTGAATGTGGTGATTAGAAGACTTTGGAAGATAGGTGTATGTCCTACCCCAAATAGTGATGACGTTGTCACTTGTGACTGAAACATCGAAAAGCTATCTGTATGCACCTGTCTTGTGAAAACTAATGAATGCATGCTTCTTGTTGTGCAACTTTAGTGGAACAATTAACATCAGCTGCTGTGCCGCTTTACTTTGAAAGGATTTACTGAGTCTACGTGCCAAGAGCCGCCCCTCAAGATGATCCAATCTAATATGGACGGCAAAATGCTTTTACTACTCAAGAGATGCTTAACATCTTGCTTTAATGTTTGGTCTTAGAAGCCCCTGAAAACTTTTTCTGCTGTTCTGTGGTACATTGACTCTAGGTTTGGTGAAAGTGTCTTGAAATTCAAGAATATTCTCAAAACCAAGGTTGTAAAGAAAAAGCGATTTCCCAAAAATAAAATTATATTAAAATGGGGAATATGATTCTTTTATCTCAGTCTCTTTTAGTCAAAAAATTAGTTCAGCTACTTTTCGTTATATATAGATTCAAAGATGGTTAGTTATGCAAATGGAAAACTATCGAGGAAGAAGCGCCACGTCCACCAAAAGTCCTATTGAATTTGATAAACAAAGTTGCTCTAACTGAAACAAATTGTTAAAATAAGGAACTCCAAGAATGTGCATAGTTCAGAATTGAGAAGATATAAATTCATGGATGTCATTAAGGCACCAATTAAAGAGCTTTAAGTTTTGACGGATATCTTAAATTGGATGAAATACTGTCACAATAGAATGCACTCTATTCCAACCTTCATTGGTTAGCAATGTCTGTCTCATATAAACTAAAATTGGGATAATGAAATATTACGTGTGGTGTGACCCACTGCACCACACCAAGCGCACACTTTCGATAAATGCCGCCATTAATTACAAGGTATGGCGCAATTCGGTAATTGCTGAAACTGTAAACCCCCCGACCTGCGTAAAACCGTAAAGCACGCGCGCGGCGACCTCATTGAAAGTTATATTGCGAAGAAAAGTGAAATGGAGACCTTAAAAGATTATTTCCAGCTAATTTGCAGCGGCAGTTCCCGCTAAAGTTTAGTGCCCATTATCAAAACAGAGCAGCGAATTTGCTTGGCAACAGCCGCATTGCCCACTAAAAATTAGGAAGTGCCAGAGTAAAAGTCGCGCGAATTGGGCTGGTGCCCGGCAAAGGTTACGAGTTTCCCAAATTTATGCCTCGGTTATTGATTTACTGCCTCCCGCCCGAGGCAATCGTTTTCCCGTGTTTTTGAATTTTATTTCTGCGTCGTAAATTTACTCTTAATGTTATTGCAAGTTGAGCTACTTCTTACCTGAAGTTTAGTTTATAAATAAGTGGAAAATCAGTTATCCGAATTTCTGTTATCCGACTAAATTGGAAAGAACTCAAAGAAAAGCAACACATCGTGACTTGCTGAGAATTATCTTTTTGAAATTGCAGTAAACTGTAATCTTCTAATTTTTGTACATTAAACGACTATTTAGTTGTTGCTATTGGTTTCTATAGTAAAAGGTGTTTTTTTAATCCCGATAGAACTTACGAAAGGGTTAACTGTCAAACGAACTGTCATACTGCGCTCACTTTTTGACATTTATGATCAGTACACTCTGGCAAATCATCATGAATAGATTGACGCTTGAACAACGCTACGAAATTATCCAGATTTACTTTGAAAATGAGTCATCGATTCGCGCAACTTATAGACGACTTCGTGATTTTTATGGCGCACATAATCGTCCTTCTGAACAAACCATCCGTCGAACTGTGGGTAGATTTCATACCACACACTCTCTAAATGATGCAATAACACCAACAGAGAACATCGCCGCTGTAAACGAAAGTGTGGAAGAATATCCAAATTTATCGATTCGTCGTCGGTCGCAGGAATTGGGGCTCTGTCCGTCCACTACGTGGAAAATTTTGCGCAAAAACCTTGGCCTACACCCGTATAAGATCCAGCTGGTGCCGGAATTAAAGCCACGAGACCATCATATTCGTCGTTCTTTCGCCGATTGGGCTCTAGAGCAGTTGGAAATTGACCCGATGTTTTATCGCAAAATTGTGTTCAGCGATGAGGCTCATTTTTGGCTTAACGAGTCTATTAATAAATAAAATTGCCGCATATGGAGTGAAACCAATCCACAACAGACCCTACAGACTCCATTACATCCACAAAATGCACCGTTAGATGCGGTTTGCATGCTGATGGCATCATCGGACCTTATTTCTTCAAAAATGAAGCCAGAGCTCGCGTTACGGTCAATGGAGATCGTTACCGCACCATGATCAATGATTTTTTGTTTGAAAATATGGATGACATTGATCCGGGCCAGATGTGGTTTCAACAGCATGGCGCTACGTGCCATACGGGACCGCAACCATCGACTTATTGAAATCAAAATTTGGCGATAAATTGATTTCGAGAATGGACCTGTCAATTGGCCTTCAAGGTCTTGCGATTTGACACCTCTCGATTATTTCCTGTGGTGCGACGTGAAGTCACTGATTTATGCTGATAAACCAGCAACAATTGAGGCCTTGGAGACCAAAATTGTTCGTGTTATTCGTGACATACGGCCAGCAATGCTCGAAAAAGTGGCCCAAAATTGGACGTCCAGAATGCGCTCCGTCAAGAACAGCCGCGGCAGCCATATACCCGAAATCGTTTTCAAATGTTAATGCCATGTATTGATCTTTCGAATAAAAAAATTGTTTTGATTAAAATTTAATTTTTTGTGTAATTTTTTACAATTTCAAGTTCTATCGGGCTTAAAAAACACCTATATCAAAACCTGTCTAGAAAGACGCCTTTCAATTGTCTTACTATAATCTTTGCAAAGTAAAAGATTGTTTTCTGTGCTTTGTTGGATGGAATGAATCTAAATAATTAACCAGGTACTTAAAAATGGGATAGTATCTACAATGCCCATCAAAAGGATCATGATATTACAGGTAACTAGATGTGAAAGTCAGAGAAAGAGTTTGTCATGGATAAAGCCAAGCTATCAGGTCATCTCATTACATGAAATAAACATATGGAAAGAACTTATAACAAAGCACGAATTAAAAAATTTAGAATAGTGTATTGGTCATGATCTAAATCCAAGTAGAAAAAGAGGTGGTCCATTTTGTCCAAAGTTTTACCCCCCGAGGTAATTATGACTTATTATAGATTTTTAATCGACATAACAAGACCACTTCAATGGTATGAAACATTTTTGGAGATGTGCAGACTTTCAACGATCCTGATATGGTATTTGCTGACTGTCTCGGTCCGTTGCTTTTTCGTCTCCTTTTTTCACTGCTGAAACTTCAAAAAGTTGACAACAAATAGCACTCTTTTATTTTCCACCTAATAGACTTTTCTTCTACTTACATACTTGTCAGTCATCTTCTTTGTTTTCTTCTTGTCTCTGTTTCTCTTATTGGTAAGAAAAAGGATGACAAAAAGAAAGCATGTTTATTTGTTGACTTTCTTAACTTTCTATTCTTTGCAGAACTTATAGTGTTTTGTTCTCTCACTACATTACTTTTTATGAGTAATCAACCTTCGTCACGACTTGGATGTAAATGTATTTTTGACATATTTATAATGATATAGAAGGTTATGTATTGATATTGTTCATAATATTGATGGTGCTTGGAGAGGCAGGCGTGTAAATAGCCGCTCTCGTGGTGCGGTGTGGGATACGATACCGATACGGCTCGTAAGGACCAAAAAAGATGGAGAGGCAGGCCTGTAAATAGCCGCTCTCGTGATGCGGTGTGTGATACGTAGTACGGCCTGTTTTGGAAGGTAAACCGATAAGGCTCAAATCGTCCCTTAAACGGCCAGCGCGAAAGCGGATGGGGGCGGCTACCGATATCCACCGAAAGTAAAGGCAAATCGCTCACCTGAATCGGCCTCGGCTTCGGCTTCGTCGGCGATGGTTTCACGGTGGCCACCTTGATGCGCTGTCTTCTTGTATGTTGCGGGATGTTAAATGCGGCCGTACTGGACGTGATGCGGTGTGAATATAAGCGGGTTGTTAAGCACGACCAAATTGGTCGCGCTGCGGAACGTATATATGTGGGGTATTAAGACACGACCGAATTGGCCGAGCTGCGGAGCGTGAATATTTGCGGGGTGTTAAGACACGACCGAATTGGCCGCGCTGCGGAGCGTGTATTTGTCGGCTGAGCAAAGCCCATATATGCCGTTCTGTGTGCGACGGCAAAACCTAGCGGCAGATGTCCAAAGGCCGCCCCGGCATGTCGCCGCGATATAAAGCGGTTCAAGGGCGAAAAGGCCGCCACACCAGTGCTAGTAGTCTTAAATGGGAAACTCAATAGTGAAGAATCTCCGTAGTTCCATAGTCTTATTTTAGTAATAACCCCAATTCAAGATTCATAAAGGCACTAAAATTCCTTAACAAGCTTGATATTCTTAAGTCCTTTATTCTTTATTTTGCTAAACATTTTAAAGAACATTCACTTACTTTTGACTTAAATAATTTGAAGTGAAAGTCTCATATTTGCAATCTCAATGGCATATGCACACGTGAATGGAAAAATGCGACTTGACAATTGCAAACCAGATACTTTTGATATCAGTTCGATCTCCTCAACAAGTTACTCCGCGGCTTTGAGTCGGTTCTAAGCGTCTCTAATTCTCTAAGCTAATGTTGAAGTTAAAGTCTCGATCCAAACGATACATACGATGTTTTCCAAATATTTTTCAGACCAGCGATCAACTCGTTGTCACTTATATTGGTCAAGCGCTTGAACTTTTTTATCAGTATACCCGAGACTTTCTGTTTCCTTCCATGCAGAAAAACAACGCTGTGGAAGCTTCTGTTCGTAATATCGTTGGACCATTTTTTCCACCACATATAACATTATAAAAGTAGCATTCATTGCAGAAGTTTAGTTGGTACTGACGCAACAGATGGTTGTAGCACACATCACCGATTTGGTCAGGTTCCCTATGGTTTCTAGCTGGAGAAGTTACTCCTATTCTGCAAATACGTGTACATTACATTTCTGAGTATGATAAGCTCAACTTTTTATCATCCAGGAAAAAACAGGCACTTTGCAATTTGAGTCTCAACAGACAGAGAACAAGGAATTTTTTCAGAACACTTCTGTCTTTTCAGACATTTTTAGTCACCAAAGCAATGAAATGCGAACTGTTCGCTTATCAGTCCTGTTTGAATCTTCAAAACATTTTCTAGCCCATATCAATTTACATTCGTATTCTTCTTTTCGATGTTTTTTTTTTAATTTAAAATTTATGTTTATTTTTATCAATTATGTTTTCTCAACGTTTTCTTTTAATATCATTACGCGAGTTAATTGAATGAACATAGGCAAGGACATTTACCTTGTGCACAGTTCAACGTGTGAAGTTCAACTCTTTCTTCTTGGGCATTTGGTATGTCCTAAAGGAGCTCTTAAAATGTTATCTTTCTTTGTAAAGGCATTTCCAAAGTTGAAAGAAACCCTACAGGATCGCTTAGAACCGTTGGTAGTGCTTGATAATAAGAAATAGAAAGCATGCATATCTCTTCCAATTAACCTTTCAGCCTGTTTTGTGTGATCCGTTAGAAAATGTGGTTTGCTCATTATTCCCATGTTCTCAAAGAAAACTGAAGTTCTTCTACTATACTAAAAACACCATATAAGCTATCAAGCAACTAAAGTTTAGGATCTTACCGTTCTCGCTCATTGGAATAATTTCTTTATTTCTTCCTTTGCTTCTGACTCAGATCAAAAAATCTAATTTTTTTTATAATGGCACAACTAATGTTTTTCTGATTTTGGTAGATTGTCACTTCTCTATTGATTTCGAAAGAAAGGGAGCAACTTTCATAGGCGTAACCAAAGGTGTCATGGTGAGAACACAACGGAGTAACAGTGTTAACCTTTATCGACAATATTGTTGATGAAGTTTTCTTTTGTTCTCCTTTTCTTAAACCAAAATTTCCAAAAATGGAGAAAACGTTGTATGTTACAACCGATCTGATTGACTTCGGCCTGAAGACCTAACAGGAACCAATTTGGACTACTAAATATCGTGGTCTAATTGTAATAGTCGCACCAATGCCCAATGGTAAACGTTCTCGATGTTGTATTTCTAAACTTTCTGATGATTCACACCTCCACAGAGTATTCATTGAAAAAAAGCGTTAGCTTCAGCTTTTGGATTAATGTTTTTTTTTATTTGAGGATTAGAGGGATGCGAGCTCATATAAATGACAACAAAGAGCAAACTGATGGTTTCTATAACCCTGTATTTATGGCGTGGGAAAGTTCTGTAAGCAATACGTTAGCAGAGAATTTAGATTAGGTTAGTCATTATTGTAAACTATCATACATAGCGATATTCTTCTGATTATTGCATAAATAAGATCAAAGTCAAATATTACAAAACATCCAATGTTCATTTGGTTTAAAGAAAGTGATCATAGACTTCATGATACAACTGGAATCTATTTCATTTTCCTTGGTGAGATGTAAACTGTGTATTTATAACTTTATTATTTTTTAGCAATTTGGTTACATAATATACTTTTCATGCTGCTGCCCCTTCAAGAGATGGAAAGAACATTAAATAGCAACAGAGTTCCAAGTGGGAAGCAAAGCCAAAAATTTATGCTACAATCCCAGTGCTTTAGTCTTTAGCTAAAATAAATAGGTCCATAATGCTAAACACACTTTCGTCTGACTTGGCAACACGCCATCAAAAACTTTGACAGCGGTAGCACTAACTTATCGTGTAGCATTACCCTCTCGGCTCAACTTTGCAATGACATTCCTTATTGGTTAAATATAAAGAGGCAGTTTTTTACTTGAAGGATCTTATGAATCTTTTTTGGCGTTTTTTTACCATCTCATCTCTTAAGATATTGTTAGTAAACGACATGTTGGTAACTCTGTAGATGTATTGAAATATTATAGCACTACTTCAGCAAAATTAAAAATCAGATAGCTTGCATTATTTCTTTAGTGTTTGTTCACGGCAAAAATGCCTAGTAGCTTTTATAAGCTGTGTAGTCATTGCTAGAGTATAAAAGGGACAAAATTGGTGCTAGACTTTATGTTGCAAATTTTAGACTCTTATCTTGTCTCCTTAACTTGTATATACCACGTGCACTTTGACTTTTATATTTGAGATAGCATGTACTTCTAATTACTACCTTCAGAGGAAGAGTATCAATGGGATGTGAAGAAAAAATGCCATAACTCTAAGATAGAAGAAAACGCTTTCATTATTCACGATACCAATAAGTAAAAGATCTCCAGATCCTTGTCTAGCTAACAATAACTATTTGCCAGCATGAAGGATTGGGATTTGTTTCCAAGATTTAAATCAACTCTCGGGTTAATCCAGTTCTTTCTAGAACAATTTTGCGATCAACAAGATTGTCTGAAGAAGGTGGTAAAAAAGGCTAAAAAGAGCTCTCTTTGGATTTGGTCTACCTTCTCTTGAAGATGGATGCAAACAATTCCGTCAGTACTAAAGAGATCCTGCCTTTATTCGCAAATTTTGAGTGGAGTCTTCAATAATATATTAAATTTTATTCTTCCTAACGATATTTTGAACCCTTGTCATTAGTTTTTTGGCGTGTGTTTTTTCAGTATTAAAATGAAGCTGGTGGTATGGTAACGCTAGGAAAAATTCGGTTAATTTCAGTCGTATGACGGAAACGTCACTTAACGAAACATTGCGGTCGTGTTTTGTTTTGTATCTTTAGTGGCACTAAACTTTATCGTCTCTTGTACATGAAAAGTTTGTGAAAAATACAAAGTGGTTATAATAAAACCGGGACTGGTTTGCCAAACACTTACTTGCACATGTCAGCCTGCAACGCACTCCTCTTCAAAGTCAACACATTTTTTCCAACGTTCTGGAAGCATCCTGATGCTCTTTTCAAAAAAAAAAAACTTTTGGTTGGTGTCGTATCCACTCCCGAACAGTCTGGATGACGGCGTCGTGACAGAAGGTTCCATTTCAATTTCAGAAGTGTTTCTATTGTTGTTTTGGTACTATGGAGGCGTGCATTATCTTGAAGGCTACCCGCTTTGCACCTGTCTTTCGCTTGGATCGGATTTTTCCCTTCACTTCTGTTGTTTGAGTAATAAACTGCATAGCCTATTTTGACATCCGTCAGAAAATCTACATGGATAACCCCCTGCGAAGAACGCTGCCATCACTTTTTCTGCCGAATGACCCCTCCTTAGGAAAACTGGTATGCCGCCACTCGCGTGGTGACTGCTGGGACTCGGGAATGAAGTAGTGCACCCAAGTTTCATCGGTGGTCACTATAGACTTCAAAAATGCATCACCTTCGTCTTCAAACTGCTGTAGGGGACGACTGGCAGCTTGCATGCTCCAAGTTCCTTGATAGTGCTGCGCCTATTCTCGCGAATAAGCGTGTCTGCGCGATCAATTTTGGCTCGGTGACGGATGTTCGCGGCCGACGACCATGCGCTCTCTGTCTTCTCTGAAGCATGTACACCACTTAAACACACGAATCCGTGAGAGACACTTTTCTCCATACTGTTTTTTAAGTCTGTAGTGAATTACAGCAGACGGGACGTTTTCTCCAATGAGAGATTTGATCACAATGTGTTGTTCCACGCTCCGCAGTATCTTCAGTTTGCTTATCACTGTAACAACTCTCAAACAGGGCTGAGCAGGTTCTAACACGATCAAGAGGGAGGGTGGATGTCATATTTAAACCACCATATAGCTTAGTGCTCTACACACCTAAAAGCAGAGCTTTCGCTATTTATTTCATTTAGAGGGTGGTTAAACACCCTTAGTCTTCAAACTGCACCAGTTTCAGACAACCTACAGCAGATTCTTCCCGGAAAATTATTTTAAAGCGCTCTTAGATTACCTACTGATGATCGTAGCTGCGGCCGAATCGTGAGCGTCTCGTTAAGCAATCCTGCGACAGCGCGCATCGAATGAATGCAAGCATTTCGACTCGCTGACAGGCAAACGCTAATCGCGCTTTTCGACATTCGCTCGTGACCGCCGTGACGCTCGCGCGGAACGCCCAGGTCCGGGATTTATGACACGCCGGCACGACGATGACAAATGCGTGTATTTGGGAGGCGAATATTTTAAAAATGCAGAACGCCGCTGGGCGCACGCCAGCTACGAAATTTATTCTGCATTCGCTTCGCCGCAACACCAGGCGATAAAAAAACACGCAAATGATGTTATTCGCGATTAAGTTCCTGTTCGAACTCCGTGGTTGGGATACGAAGCAGCGCAAGAATAATTGGGAGCTGACGCAATGAAAGCTGCGAGTTTGGGTGAGTTTTATGCTCGTGATAACTACTTGTATATTTAAATTGAATTACCTTAAATTGCATAATCAATTTGCACCTACATAACGTTCCCGGGGTAGCAGACTTTGCTTTATTGTTTCTAAAAGTGGGCTAAAATCTGCTGCATCCTAATTAGCTTTATGTAGTTCTACGGGCACAATCCCTTATTAGGTCTTTAATATATTTCTAAGTTAGCGCTTGATGTGAATTCGTTAACAAGCCCGGTACTTGCAGTCTCACTGAAGTATGAAGTATGAAGTACCACAACTACGAACCGGCAGATAGCTGATCTCGGAATCTTTTCTCGATCTGGATGTCGCCGATGGTATCCTTGGTAATCTCTTGCGTTGGGTTTTATATGATTAGAAAGAGTGGGAAGAACTGTTGGTTGAACAGAATTTGACTTGAAGGAGAAGAGATGTTGATCATCTTGAATGACCTACTGTACGGCCGACTAGGATTAGATGAAGGAATATTTCTACTTAGAATATTTACAATAAAATTATATACAAAACTTGTTTATGCCACACCAAGTAAGACCACATTTTCCAAAAATATACTCCTTTGGATACAAATTACTCTTAATTTTTGCCGACTAGAAAATAGGTATCATCAAAATTTATTATTGTGACAGAAATAACCGCTCGTACCACCTCCAGAGTTAAACTGAAATATTAGCAGCTTATCGTACTGTCTAAAGTTTGAGGAAATTATACTTTACATGTACAAATTACTTTTTTTTTAAATATAACACCAATGGTGCTGACAATTAAAATTGATCTTTAGATCAACCATTAATTTGTTTCTGATACATCTTAATAACTAAATAATTAACAACTATAGTCCATCCATCAATGTACTGTAGATATTTCTGTCTACTATACGCACTCTCACTCGCGCACTGTGCTCTGCTATTACACAGTCACTTTACACAAGCTCAAATGGTTGGTTCTCTTCAGTCTTCAGATTATATGTTGTCTATCCAGTTGCTGAAGGGCTTCTACGTTTTCGTGAAGATGAAGCCTGTCTTCATGTTTCCCAGCGAACCTCTTAATCTCTTCAATAACTGTAGGGATGCCTACGTCTCGATGCAAGTCAGCATTGCGTATATACTAAGGTGCATCTACTATGTTGCGTAGTACCTAGTTCTGGAAAGTTTGTATGGTTTTGATATTGCTATCTTTGGTGCAACCCCATAGTTGTATACCATATAGCCAAACTGGCTTTAATATCTGGTTGTAGATCAAGATCTACAATCTATGTATCGGCAGCCTGGATTTTCTCCCAATAAGTCAATAGAGTTGTCCGTATTTTAGTCTTAATTCGCTTATTTTCTTCTTCACATGTACTTTCCACCTAAGTTTGGCATCTAGCGTCATGCCTAGGTACTTGGCATTGTTCTCATATGGCACAGTGGTACCATTTATATCTAAAGACGGTGGATCATTCAGTCTTCTGTTCGTGAAATTGATATGAGTAGATTTTAGCTCATTAAGCTTTATTTTCCATCTTTTAGTCCAGTCAAGCATTCTGTTGCTGGCTTCTTGTAGTCTTTCAGTGGCTGAGTCTTCATCTGAGTCCACTACCAGTAGTGCAGTATCATCTGCAAACATAGCCACCGTGGTTCCCTCCAAATTTGGTATATCACAGGTATAAAGTAGATAAAGGATGGGCCCCAGTATACTACCCTGAGGTACTCCCGCATTTATCTCTTTTAGTTCCGAGTGTTCATCCTCTTGCTTGATCCTGAAAAGCCTGTCTGTTAAGTATGATGTTAGTATCTTTACGAATTGCTCAGCATTTTATTAAGTTTGTAAATCAATCCTTGGTGCCAGACTTTATCAAAAGCTTGCGCGACGTCCAGGAACATTCTGGAACAGATTTTCTTTTCCAGGGCACCCTCTATTACATCCGTGATTCGGTGTACTTGATCTATGGTTGAGTACTTTTGCCTGAATCCAAATTGGTAGTTCGGTATTAGGTTGCCATTTTCTATAAGCGACTTAAGTCTCTTAAGGAGTAGTTTTTCGAATAACTTTGATACGATTGGTAACAGGGAGATAGGCCTAGAGGAGTTAGCATGGTTGGGCGGCTTACCTGGTTTCGGCAGCATAATCACTTCTGCAACTTTCCAACTAGCGGCTACATGTTGGAGCCTCAGTACTGCATTGAAGAGATAAGTGAGCATTTCATTAGGAGTGAAAATAGCTGCTAAATGTTCGGCAAACAAGTCAGCTTTTTGTTTATTGGATTTGGCCCATGGACCATTTCCAATTCTAACTGGTGGTATTGACGATATAGGTCTTTTGATTCTCTTAGTAGCTCGCCAAAGCGAATAATTAGTTTCTTCATCTGCCGTTAGGTTTTCCAGATAAGAATTGAGAGTTTATTCTTTTAGTTTCTGTATTTCTCTCTTGAGCTGTTGTATTTTATTATATATAATGGTCTTATCTGAAGGATCACGCGACTGTTGCCATTTTATTCTGGCTCTTCTTTTTTTCTTAACTATTTATCTGATTTCTACTGGACAATTTATTCCTTTGATTTTATGCTTGATTTCCCTTGTGTTATTGTATGCTGCTGCCTGAATAAGTTTGAGAACGCCGTTGACATTCCATGTGGCAATTCGTAGATCTCCTTTGTCCATTATTTATTTCTGCTTAGGGATGGCACCAGTATTTCTGGCTTCTAGCTTATCAAGTCGATTGTTCACTTGATTTATAGATTTCATCATGTCCTGCAGCATTTGCATTATTGATGGTTCAGTTTTAGATGTAGAGGGTTGGGTTGTTTTTGATTTTGTGCTATTTGTGAATACGATACACCAGATTTAGTTTTGTTAGGACAAATTCTATGGTTTAGTGTCGTTGAATGATTCCTTTAAGGTATTGTACCTTCTTTGCAGTTCTTCTAGCCACTATGCATCCTATAGCTGGCAGGATGGGACTCAGAGCAGTTTGTACCGTACTTTGCAGGGTCTTAATTGCTTATGCAATCCACTGTCAAATGATTTCACATGCACTTTCGCAGCAAGTTTGCTGCAGAATCTAGCGTCATGCCCTAGGTATCTTTGGCACCTTTACATTGCGTGGTACCAGTTTGTTAGTCTTTAAGACGGTGGATCAATTCTTAGTCTTCTGTTCGTGAAATTAGATATCGTATTTCAAGATATTTTGCTCATTATGTCTTCTGTGTTTTCAAACTTTCAACATAGTACAACGGTCAAGCAATATCTGTTCGTTTCGTTTTCTCTGTTGTCTTTTGAGTTTCGGCTGAGTCCTATTAATTTGAAGTCCTTTGTAATAGTTCTGACCCTAGTAGCGTCGCATGAGTGGTGCAGGTTTCTCGCCATAACGTATAGACCTAGTGGCTTTATTTTCGTGTATGCCACTCAAATTTGGTATTATTCATTAATGATGTATAATGTCTATATTCTGAGCGCCAGTACTAACATTTACTTTGATCTGATTATTATTCAGCAAATTGATGTTATAGTTAAATTTATCAATTTGTAGTATGGTCTTGATCTCTTCATAATTTTTTACATTGCTTATTATGATCGGTGGTGGTTTTACTGTTTTTGTTTTTTCAGTTTTTTCTGTTTTGGATTCTGGGCTGCTTTCTGGTTTCTCTGGCGACTCGTTCGCTTCACGTTTTTTCTTATTTTTGGATTTGCTTAAAAGCCAATCCGTTTCTCTTTTAACGAGATTCTCTTCCTCATCCGAATTTTCAGGGCTATAACATATTTTTGTTGGAGTTTCCTTTTTATTTAACTGCAGTAGTTCCTGGTTTTGTGCCTGTAGAGAACTTACTTGCATTTTAGGTGATTTATTTCATTTATAGCCTGCTGTAGCTGCGCTTGCAGATTGCTAATAATTAAATTTTTTGGTGTGTGCGGGGTAGATGTTAAGACAACACCATTATTCTGATTTATACCCGATAAAGTTTGTTGTGCCGGGAACATATTTCCGCTAATCTGGCGACCCCGGTCAATGCCGTGGGTCTAAGGATCTAAGGGTCTAAGCTTGCCACGTTGCTCCTTCTATGGTTTCTTCTGTTTCTCATCCTGATTTATTTAGTAACCCCACGCACTTAAGCGTCAAAAAAGATAAAAATACAAATTTGGAAGATAAAGCTGACACTAAGCGAATTAGTATTTTGGTGAGAAAAACGTAGACTTGGGCCAATCAAAGGGCTGTTCAAAGCTCTAACCAAATCACATAGATGTTAGAGAAATGAAGAAAACGATAGAGAAATATAAGAAACAAAATATTATTATTAAATAGAATGGCAATTATTTTACTTAAAAATTCCTATTTGGACACACTCTAAGTGGTTTGGAGTTGCCAATGGCGCAATGTCGCTAGAGAGAAAAGGAAAAGGAAGCCTCCTTTGAATAAGCTCGCCTTGCACCTGCTTTCGGACGAAGGCAGCGGTAATGGAGGTGCCCCAGGAATTTATTGCGATCAACAAAAGGCCCGTCCTTCATTTACATTCATTACGCCCGGCGTTCGCGAGTGTTTATTTATTTATTCAGGAGCAATGGCTGCTTCTTGAAAATGGCGCTAAATTAATCTAAATAAATGTAGCTCGGCGCGCGGATAAATAATGCAGCGCGGCGCCGCTTTGCAACATTCTCATACATGCAAACGTTTACATATTAAGCCTGTATTTATGCAAAACGCCGCCATTCCGGGCTGTAAAGCAAAATGATAGCTTGGGTTTGTTTACTTATGGCTTGGGGGGGGGGGTCATTTTGCTTATTTGTAGGTGACACCGATAGAGTATGCGATTACTAATAAAAAACTAATTTTCTTTAGGATTAAAGAAAATATCAATTGGACTAAAATAAGTAAAATGCACAGTTCTTCTTTACTTAAAATTAAAAACATATAAAATATATGTAACATATATAAAGTGATGCTGATTCAATAGAAAAAAATTTAGATAAGATGAGATATAGGTCAGTTCTTCTTTATAAAGTTTTTTCGGCTAAAATATGGGAATTGTAACGTTGTTTTCAATAGCATCAATGGCATTATTAATATAATCAATTGGTTACTTCTAAGAACTTTCTTCCATTCTCTGATGATTTCCGCTGTCTTGACAGTGATTTGTTCTAAATACTGCAACCATCTTAATCTTCAAATTCTACTCAAAGTAATCACTCTACCACCCACCAACTCCTCCAGATGGGGGAACAAATCATAGAAGACTTCAATAAGAAGCAGTACACCGTTATAGCCTTCCTTGACGTGGCCGAAACATTCGACAAGTTTTGGCACAACGGGTTCATCTTTCAGATGGTTTCAGACTTTATCCCGCTACCTTTACTACAACTGTTCTATGGCGTGAAGTCATTGGAGATGCATCATTGAGCCGACTTCTCCAAAAGCTCGGTGGTATTTCCCGTCCCTGTTCAACCTCTAAGTCCCAAGTTCCAAGACTTCCTCCCCGATAATGGCGCAATTTGCAGACGACATGGCGGTAATATTAAACAAATAGAAAATGAGGCTTAACCTCAAGAAGAGTGTGGCAATCCTGTTGTCCATCAAAAAATTAGATGGCACGGTGACATATCAGTATCTTCGCCAGAAATACACCCTGGAAAGAAGAGAAATGGTACCTCGGAGTGACTTTAGACAGGAAGCTCACCTGGAGAGTTCACGTGGAGAATACCGTCAAAATAATTAAGCCAGCCCGATAGGCCTTGTGCAGTTTTCTGCACCTCAACAGCAAAATGTCACAACTAAATGAACTGACAATTTGCAAAGTCATAATCAGACCATAATGACGTATGGCTGCGCTCTTTGGGAATTCAAGTGCATAAACTCTAGATAGTCTAAAATTAATACCACTTTTGGCACTCCGTGGTTAGTTAAGAATACCACGATCCACAACGATACCGATATGTCAACCATCTAGAAATATACCTTCCAGTACGTTTCTATAACTTCAGGACGGCGTCCAGGATTACAGAAACCTTGCCTATACAGCTATGAAGTCGACAAAGGTGCCACCAGAAGTGCCCGCAGATTATGTTTTTCCCATAAGGTGATATAAGGGGGACCTAACAATGTAAGCCAATCAACATTCCATCCAAGTCACCGAAGAAGATGAAGATAGGGACTAGGGCCCAGGGGCCCCCAACTACAAGAAGATGTTATAGAAATGTGGACAAATGAATATGTGGAGACGTGAAAATGTGGAAATGTGCAAATCTTGCACAGCCATTGACTGACAACTGATTTAACGTTCCTCTCTGTGCAGAACATCACAAACCATTTTGTATTGTAGACACACACTATAAATGCACGGGTTCCTTGAGACATACCACATTTTCTGATACCATTCCTTACCTTTGAAAAAAAAACAGTTGCTATGAATTATGCCCTAACCCTGTACATTTCCATGTATTTACTTTTTCACATCTCTACATATCCACTTATTCACATTTCCATAATTTTACAACCCTCGTAGAAATGTGGAAGTATGCAAATGTGGAAATATGAAGATGTGTGGAAGGTACGGAGATTTGGAGATAAAATGTGAAAATATAGGGATGCGAAGGCATGAATATTTAGAGATGTGGAAACGTAGAAATATGGAAACGTGGAGGCGAAGCGACTTGAAAATGTGGTGGCGTGGAAGCGTGATAACGTAAACAGGTGGCTCATTTCCAAAGCCAAGGACAATTACAATTTCTCAATATCTCTGAATAAAACAAAAATCTTTACTTTCTTTAATATAAATTGACACTTACTTTTAAGCAAATTGAATTAGAATTTTACTTTTCCTCGGCGTAGACATCTGATTATGTAATTTGTTTTTTTTTTGTAAATTTATTGGTGCCTAGTTGTTTTTGACACTCTATCCTTTTCCATCTAAGGCATTCATTGTAGAATGTTATCTCTTGTTGTTCCAGCTTTATTTAGTCTTCCATATTACTTTAGTGAAACTATCTGAGACTATGTTTTGCTGTACTGTTTTTATCCCCAGATCTTGTCTTTTAATCTCATTTCTTAATCTATCTTTGTGACTCTTTAATCTGGTTTCTCTGAAGCATTTAAACTACACTACTTACAGTCGTCAATAGTCTTTTACATTCCATAGAAACCTTTATTCTCTTGGTAAGCCCTTACTCCATTATCTCATCTACCCTTACCGTTGACCCCAATACTTAAACCTTTCTATGTATTTAGCTTTTTATACTATCTTATTATTATTTTTTGTTTTTCTACGTTATTTCCATATTTATTTTTCTAACTGCTCCCCCCTCCTCACACTTCCAAATTATATTTAAGTGTTTCTTTTCTCTTAGCTATTATTAGAAATTTCCGAAACATACATCGGTTTTCCTTTCCCAGGGGAGTTATCATGAAGACAAACTTCGTTGGCATATGAATGTGGATATTTTTTGATTGTTGGGCAAGTAATACCTTTTGCCTGAAGAGGAACGAGCTATTTGAGCCCATGTTTATGTGATTAAGAACAGAACACAATGAGTGTTCAACCAAGTGAACGTAATGTAAGTGTAGTTGTACCAGTTAGCTGTAAAATTAAGGCGCTTTTTGTTTATTTCTGTTATGCCAATTTTGGTCATAGTAACTCTTACCTAGAACTTCTAAAACCAGTTGCTTATTTACGAATTATATTCTCTTTTCCCTCTATTTCTCTCCGTTCTTTTTCTCTCCGCTATCTGTCTCTTCGCTCTCTTCTCTTTCTCTTCTCTCTCTTTCTCCAAAACATGGCATATTAATATGTAGCTTTTATTTTTTGATAATACTGGTAGAGGTCGTAGTGTTTCAATATATATTACCATCTGCACCTTTTATTCCGTTGCTTTTAACCATTTCCGACATACGGATCGGTTTTATTTGGTAGTCTTGCATTGTATTTCATGATTTTCTTCTTTACTTCCTTAAAAATATCGTCTGATACTGATATAAACGACATTAAGCTTAGTGTGTTCAATTTTAAGTTCTACACCAATCAGAGAGTACTTATACAGTTCCTGTTCGTTTTTTGTAGATTCTGTGTAGTTTTGCACAGTCATTTCTTCACCTTGTGTTTGTTATGCATCATTAATATTTCTTCTCTCATTATGAAGACAGAAACTTTTTCTAAGTCTATGAAGCAGCAGTATAACTGTTAATTATGTTCTTTAACTCTCTTTGACAATTGTTTGACAATAAATATTAGGACATCTTATTTCGTATTCTTTCATAAAGCCTTTCTAAAACACCCAATAAAGATATTCCTCTATATTTCTTCTTCTTGTTCTTTCGCATGTTGTTTAAAATTTGATTGAGTAGTACCTTTTCGCTCTTTCTCATAATATTTATCATTTTGGGGCTAATTCTGTCATACCCAAAATGCTTGACTTAATTCATCCAAATACAAAAACAGCATCTTCTATTGTGTCAGAATCGTATCTGCCAATACTTAAAAATACTCTAAGACTCTCCTAAAATAGCATCAATTTCTCCAATTCAATATGTTATGGATGGCGGAATTTCTTCTGGTTAATGATAAAAATGTCGGACATTTTTTAATCAATTTCCGCTTATCATCTAATAGTTTGTCCTTGCGTTTTACTCTTCACTTAGAATTTGTATTTAATTTTGCACTAAATGTCGCAAATGGTAAGAACCAACATTCCTTCTTTTAGTTCAAGAGTAAATAGGAAAAAGTTGGTTCTGTCTTTTCTGCTGCAGTTAGTGACAGATCTTTGATGTAACATACACTCTGGATCTTCATTTCTACAACATTCCATACAATTTGAATGGATTGCATTGGATTGTTTAATACTTCACATATTTTTTAAATTAACGTTTCTGCTTAGGTTGCTAAAAAAATGACAAGTCCGGAATTTTATTCAGATCAGAAGACCAATAACTGGACTTCTGAGCAGATTGAAAGTTACATCCTGTTTTAGGGAGATACTTCCTTTCTTTGGCCTTAGTTCAACTGAGTTCTCAATCCACCTGCTTAACGTTAACTGCAACGAACTTTTCACTAAGATACCATAAGAATGTTTTATAATCTTCTTTTTTGAGGTTGTGTCTCCAACCATTAAATTTTATTAAGTCAATTTAATACCTACTATGGTTTGACAGCCCAACAATAAGACAATTCAAATTGTTCCAGAACGAAATACTGGAAAATGTTCCATGGTATGTACGCAATAAGTATATTTATTGTGATAGTGTCTTTCTTGTAAAGGATCAGACGAAAAAATTGCAAGGGAACATAAAGACGGGATTCACTGGCATATTAATGTGAAAGTTTTTCGACTGTTTAACAAGTAATATATCCTGGTTGAATGGGACCAAATCATTGGAGTTTAGATTAAGAGATTAAGGACCTAACACAATTTGCAAGCAAGAATATACTTAAATACATGTATTCTTTAAGATTTAACGTAGAATAAGTAATAGTTGGTTGACTGTTCCTTTATTGTAGGTTTATTGCTTTTGTAGTATTTCGGTTTTCTTCCTCTTTATTTCTATTATGCCAATACTGGTCATAGTGAACTCTCTCCAAAATACCTTTTCTATTTTATTACTTTGTCGGAACTTCTAAAACTAGTTAGTTATTTACGATTTTTCCCCTCTCCTTTTGTCTCCCCACCTCTTTCTCTTTCTTCCCCCTTCTCTTTCTCTTTATTTCTGTCCATCTCCCCTCTTATGATAGTGATAGTATTGGTAATGTTTCATTCTAACAATTACGTCTTCAATTCGCATTTCCAGAAGATCGAAGTTAATCCTACCGTACTCGGACCTATTTAGTCAATACTTCGTGTTCTTAGGCAACTGCTGCACACCAACGGAAAATTATCAGAAAACTTTGGAAAGTAAATTCATAGGAGAAGTTATTTAAACCTCATTTTATATTACGATACAGAACAAAATTCTTGTTGTCAGGGCAGATTAAAGCTGAGGACTGACGTCATAACTCATTAAAATTCGGATTTCATTGGGTAGTGAAACTAAATCCAAATAGAATAATAAAAATGGTTTTTAGTGAGACGGGACGGGAAAAAGGAACGATGAGTAACGTTATTCGTTGTTACGCAGCCAGCTAACGACTGGAATTTTGTATAAGCAATAGTAACCTTGACTCCATTAAACTGTCTGTGCGAATATATGTCTGTGCTTAAATATTGTAGCATAATTACAGATCACCTTAACATAGACAATGAAATAAAACGGAGAAATGCAATAATAAGAACAAATTCTTTATAATAAAACAACTAGCCAGCTAAGGCTGGAAATTTGCATGAGCCGCAATAATTGTAAAAAAATTGACGGAATTTAGTCTTTTTTAAAGCAAGGATCACTGTTTACGTTGCTACTAGCCCGTTTTATGCAGAACGGCAGTAAAGACTAAGCTTAATGGCAGGCGCAGCCCCTTAGACACCCCGAATTGCTCTCGCTGTGTCTGCAGAGCAGCGCTCGCACTCAATTACAGCCCATTCGCGCCAAAACAAGCCGCCTCGCCCGTAAATCCCAGATAGGAATCATCTGCCCCAGCGGGGGCCAATTTCAATTGCACGTCCGCCCAGCGCGGCTATCACCCAATTTTCGCCCCCGGAGCCCACGGCGCCCGATATTTCACCGGACCGACGGATCGCGGATCCGGAACGAGCCGCAGATAGGTTGCATGCAAATAAGCGCTATTAGACGCGCGCCTTTCCCAGCATAAATTCGGCTCGCGGCTCAGGAACAGCCAAATTAATCTCGCGGTCATTTAAATAACAAATGGGGCGCGCCCGGACAAAAAGTGGAGAGCGGGCGCGCGCCTCGCCGCGCCGCCGTTCGTTCAACTGGCCGCTGCAACGGGAGCCAACTCCTGCGGGCTGGCCCCCAAGCAAACAAAAAAGAAACGTAAATACTCGGGAACGTGAACCAGGTAATCTTATTTGAAAGTAATGCTTTGCGAAAACATCCTGGGGCACGCTGCAGATTTTCGTTTGATAAATAAACACGGCGAGTTAAAAATTAGCCGGCATCCATTCCGTCTGGTGTTGGTCCAAGGATTACAATTGAAGTGTTAGGTTCTCACTCTCCGTCTGTAGGAGATGGACAGGGTTAGATATGCTTCATATAAAGAACAGAAACATCACATAGACTAGATGGTTGTCTACTAATTCTATGGAAACGCTCATTTGGGTGGATGGGTAGGGGAAGGAAACTCGCCTTTTTAGAGTTTACAGAGAGGTTCCTACACTTGTTATTTTGGGACCAAACAATCGCCATTTAAACAAACACTACTCAGCCGATATATGAAACAAGGGACTATGAGTGATTTACCGCATGTTGGGGAAAAGGTTGTGTTTAGGGATGTTTGGGGACAATTTAGCGTATACGGCGAAGCATTAAAGGAACTTCTACAACATTAACCGAGGACGTCCTCAAAATTAGGATATATTTTGAACATCGCCACAGATACAAAGAATGCTGAACTTCTAACTACTGCAAGAATCAAAGTCAGCAGATTATTGGATACGATCAAGGAAACTAGGTGATTTTATTTATAAACTCATTACCAACTCAAAACCAATTTTATCTAAACGACTTTGTTATTAAACGAAATATCTAATTTTAGAGGACGGAACCCAAGAAAAGCCCACCAACGTGAGCTACACATTGCCCTTCCCTTTTTGAAAATGAAACAGACAACTCAGTAAACATCGCAAAAGATTTGGTTGGGTCACCTGAGAGATGTGGTGGCAACAAGATGGAGCAGTATCATTCAATACCAAATTCCCCCCTTAAACATGCTAAGCTCCAAAACTCAAACGGAAACACTCCAGGCAGGTTAAGTAAGAAGACGACAATCCCACACTAACAATGGATCAGTGGTGCTTAAGGATTCTGGGGGAGGCAAGAAATTGGCAAAACAACCCACAAAACTTATAATAGCCACCTTCAACTGCAGAACACTGTTCTATGACTAGCTATACGATCTAGAAAATGAAACAACTAAAATTAGCACCTAATCGTCCTTTCAGAAGTTAGAAGAACAGGAGAGAATCGTAGGATAATTAAAGTCAGGCACCGCATTATTGCTATAAAGGACATGACACAAAGAGTCAGAGAAGGGCGGGCTTCATAATTACCATAAAGTTACTACCCCTTAATGACTGCGTCAAAAGTATATCGAATAAGGTTGCATACTTAACTATAAGACTCTTAGAAAAACATAAGTTCTAATTAATTCAAATATATGCACCAACATCCACTACGATGATGAAGATATGAAAATACTATATGAAGGCATAAAAACGACAAGAAAAGAAAATAAATGTACCCAGGACATCGAAATAGGTGATTTCAATGCTATACTAGGGCGTCACAAAAGATGCACCTGAAGAATACATAGACACATATGGTATAGATGAGAGAAACGCAAGAGGAGGTATGCTGGCAAGCTTTTTAGAGAGGCAAAAACCATGTACGATGAACACTCTATACAATAAACAGAAAATGTAACAACAGCAATGAAGAAAAAAAATTAAAAAAGAGAATAGAAGAAACAAAGAAAGAAATAGAAGAACGAAGACGACTACATCGAACCGAACAATATGCTACCGATCAATATAGATGAATAAGAAAGGAGATCAAGAGCAATGATCAGGAAGGAGTTAGAAGAACAGTACACAAAAATGGTAACAACCTGTTATAGAGAAAAACAAAAATTTTTAAAAAAAGAGAACCAAATAATTGCTCTATCGGACAAAAAAGAGAAGATATAACACACCGCACAAATTAGACGGCCACCACCAAGAGCCAAAAACCGTGGGGTCGGAGAATATACCAGAGATAGACAATTAAGAGACCCTTTTTGCCCTAAAATACCTTAAAAACAACAAGGCATCAGGAAAAGACAAAGTTCTGGCCGAAATGATTAAAGGGACAAAAGACACAATAATAGCGTAGCTGGAACAATTATTCAACAGAACAACAAGACATACCGAATACGTTGAACAACGCGATAATAATAACACTATTCAAGAAAGGAAATAGGACGCGTCTGAAAAATTATCGACCAATAAGCTTACCATACCAAGTCTACAAGCTGTTTATAAGTGGAGTAAAGAACAAATTAGATAACTACCAATCTGTTGAACAGGCAGCATTCCTCAAAAGCTATTGTACATGCCGCCACTCTGTGATGATAAAAATCTTGCTGGAGAAAACAACAGAAAACAACCTTCCAGTGCATATGAACTTTGTGGATCACGAAAACGCCTTCGACTTCATGTAGAAGATTAAGCCATAATGAACGAACTGACTCTATGAAGACCCACACAAGATAGAGATGGAAAGAGAAATCCTATTCCTCTTTTCAAGATGATATATCACCCAAATTATTGATCCTGACTCTGAAAGGAGTTTTTTAGACTAAAGCAAGGTAGGAATCAATATCAGTGGTTGAAGACTGTCACCTCTAAGATATGCAGGTGATGTAGTTCTGATCGCTGAAAAGGTAGATTACATAAAAAGTGCTGCAAGAACCGAAAAATATTTACGAAAGATAAAACTAAAAATGAACAAAACGAAAATAATGAGCAGATACATATCACAATAAATGGAAAAGAAATAAAAAACGTTGAAGATACACGGAGCACAGACATGGACCCTCGCACGAAAAATAACAAACTGAGAGTGACTAAATGGGCGATAGAAAGATTAATAGTAGACATTATATTAAGAGATAGGTACCGAAAGTAATGAATCAGGCAAAAGACTAAAATATGCTAGAATAGTGAGATCATCAGATGCAAACTTTGGACACAGAAAAGAAGAAGAGGCAGATCAGCAATGCGACGACATTAAGAAACCGGCAGGACTAAGATAGAAACGGCGCAGAACAGGAAGAAGATAGAAATGGCACAGAAAGAGGGAGGCCTATGCTCAATATAGAAGGTTAGACTGCATTATTTGCTAAGTCTACGGCTTGGTCTACCAGAAGATGTTTCTGGTGCCTATGAAAATAGAAGAAATGCATATTTTCTCTCTTTAAAATCTTTTCTCTTCAAAAAATCTTGTGTATGGCAATAAATTGTTATAACTGGTCCACAATTTCTATTTAAACCTGATCAGATATGTTAAAAGACGTTAAACTTCTGAAAACACTGATTAGTTTTTTTTACCCCATAGTTACCTATTTGCAGCCATATTTCCCTCTAAACACTACTTAAAAGACTTCGTTTCAATTACTGACATGACAGAATTACAATTATAAGCTATTTAATTGGATTATGATTTCTTGAAAAAAGGTACTAGTCCTCAAAGGCAACAAAGGTACCATGGAGATGAAATTTATTACCCATCCAAACAAAAATTTTGTTTAAACCAGGAATCTTCCTCTACTGGTAAAAGAAAAACAACAATTAGTTTTGGGGAACCACATTTCTAAAACAAAAAATTTGAATTTTAAGGAATCTACGACTAAAAATTTGGGACATCTTGTATTGTTGTTAGTATTCTTTTTTTCTCTGATCTTTGTGTTTGGTTTAGTTTTATATAGACGAATATTTGTTTCTTCCCGAGTCTGTGAGGCGCACCAAATAGTCGATGTGAAGTTGAGGGTTAACAACCATACTGACCTTGAGTGTCTTTTTTTTTTGGGAATTTTTGTCTTACAATACTGCTGTTGCAGTCCACTACAGCTACAGACATTGTTACTACTAATAACTGTTTGTCCGTGGAAAGCACTGGATTTTCTTACTACTCACATTAAATTTCTGCCCCCGTTAGGTTGCAAGATCCCCAAAAGACAACTTAAGGTAATTATAATAATAATAATATTCTACTTTTATTTGCACTTCTCTTCTACATTTTTGCATTTGGGTAATGATGCGTGTATTTTTCTGAGATTTTTAACATACCTTCTAATCAGCCATATTTATTTTTTTAATTTTCATATTTATATCTTTCATTTTGCATTTAATTTTTTTTATTATTTACTTTTTCTGATGTACATTGGCTGCTTGTTTGGTTTTATTTCTTTGTCACTAACTTGTGACTTGTGTCCTTTGCACGTTCTTCTTTCTTTTACATTTTCCCGGGTCTAGGTACAGCTTTTAATGCGCTTTTACGTTTTTACCATATCCTTTGTATTCCTATGTTACAATTTATCTTTTTGCTTGCCGCCTTTTTCTATTCTCTACATCATTTTGTGAATTTAAAATCAATTTTTGTTCACTATCAAAAATATTTTTTAAAGTGATGAAAGGCGATCTTTGAACATCATGCATCAAATATTTAGAGGTGATATAAACAAAATGATGAAAAAGAAGAAGGAAGAGGGAGAGGCGGGGTAGAAGAGGAAGGGAAAGAGGGGGAGGAGGAGGATTGGGAAGAGAAGAAATGGAAAAGGAGGCGTAAAAGAGAGAAGAAAAGCAGAAAAAGAAAAAGAAGAAAATACAACGAATATATAAGCTAGTAAGTCAGTTATATACTTTTCTGTTAGATTTTTAGTCTTCTTTAAGCCCTACTCTTCTCTGAGTGAACGTTTTTTGATATTGCTAATGCTTCTTGAAATTGTATTTACATGTAAGATAGATGTAGTTCAACAGCATATCATGACGAATTCTTGAAAACACTTGGACAGTCTTGGACGTTTTACACCATGAACTAGTTTCGCAGTTTCCAAAAGCAGGCGAGGAAACAAATTAAATTTAATTAATTCAACGGCAACTAAATGGGCGCTAAAACCATTTTGAAAATGAACCTCTTAAATATCTTCACCATGCCAATAACTTCTTTTTCCGCTAGATGGTGAAGTAACCAATCAAAATCTCACTTTACCCTTTAAAATCAATTTATGAAGGGGATAAACGCGGATGTTCTTATTTTAGCAAAACCCTCCCATCTCTTTAAACTTTGCATTACTCA
The DNA here is from genome assembly GCA_036346155.1 of Sinelater perroti. Classification (NCBI taxonomy): domain Eukaryota; kingdom Metazoa; phylum Arthropoda; class Insecta; order Coleoptera; family Elateridae; genus Sinelater; species Sinelater perroti. The sequence continues at coordinate 1,188,733 of JARFIY010000009.1, forward strand.
CTTAATCTTTCGGATAGCTATAATCATTATAAACACAATTTTGAAAAAATTAAGATCACCTTAGTTCTTGGACTTGGGAAAAACTTTTAATTTCCAACTTTATGATCATATGCTATTTTGCTCTTTGAGAAACTCCTAAATTGAAACTAAAAAAAGCCGCAATACCCCTCTTGCTCTCCAAATAAGAACAATACCTGAGTCACTAGATAGAAATAGTATGCTTGGTAATAGAAAGTGGTTAGTCGAAGACTGGCTATTTTAAGGCTGTAATTACAGGGCGTCTATTCGCCCTAAAAGGGTGTCGTAAACAGAAGCAGAAATTATAGTTTATTTCTGTTACAATAACATTTTTATGGTGTGGATGAAACAGTTGAACTGCGATAACCATTAGACGCCTCGCACCCTCATGCGCTCTTTAAATTATGGCGGCATCTTTTTACATCGTCCTCGTATATTAAAACGAAATGGGCCCCTTCGCTCTCGCTTGACGTTAATGCTGGCGTTTACAATGCTTCACGCCGTGCGTTCGCCGCACAAAAACGAAGCGGTTAATGAAATACTGGCTGTGTAGCTGTAACATTGCTATCTAATTAACCTTTTTGTCAATACGCATTTGTAATGGCTCTTTAATTGTTCCATTTACTAACTGTTGCGTGAATTGAACGCGGCTGTTGTAATTCTTGTTAATTTTTTATTAGGTCCACACGGCGCTGCATTGCTGTCATCTATTATTCGTTTCGTAAATAAATAATTATACATATACAACGGTCAACTCAAAAGTTGTGTACTACGTTTGAATTAATATAAAATAGAAGGCAATAAAAAACATTTTCTTCTGCGTTTGCTATGGAGAGACCATAACCTTCACTTGACATACTTATAGCCCAATTTTACAGCGTCCTGATTGAAATATATCTGAATGGTATACAGTCAGTTAAGTAAGAGCCTGTTCAGGTTAATGTGGAGAAAGAATTATTTAAAAACATTTTCAAATACATGAGTACGTTGTACTCCATTAGAACAAAGATGCTATTGTATCAATAATGTGTCCAGCCGCAATCAGCGTCGATAATTGACTGGCATCTTCGAAGCATGCTTTCGACCAAATTGATGGCGTATTCATACGGCAAGGATCTCCAAAGAATTTCTTCTGCTAACTGCTTCAAAATGAACACTTTTCTTCCAGAAAGCTTGTGCTTGATGTATGCCCACACAACCTCAATTGGATTTGCATCGTACGACTGCGACGGCCAATCAAACGTAATGATGCCAGACTGCTCCTTCTATTCTAAGCAGAGCTTACTGCTGTATTTGGGGTCGCTGTCCTCCTATAGGATCCAGTCCTCGCTTTTCTTGATCAACCAACGTTCGGCAGTTGGTAACAAATATTTCTTATAAATCTCGAGCATTTTCGGAGCATTTAAGTTGTACGCAAACAGAATCAACGTTCCGAAACCCAGTTGAAAGATGTACTTTTACTGGATGTTTAACGGTCCGCTATACCAACCTGTTGGTTGAGGTTGACCAGGCTCGTGGGCGAGAGCACATCCCCAAACCAGAAGCATGCTTTCCACCTAACAAAGGTTTGTTCACTGAAATGGATTTGGATAACTACGTACGATATACATACGCCTTTCTGTTTCAATTTTGCTGCTCCTTGACGCATTGTTATCGACTATTTTTGTCTCTTTATGTCGCTGCCCCCACTTGCTGACGAATGTTTTCGACTTGTCTATGTACTTAACAACCGTTAGAGACATTTTTGGACCTTTGGGGTGGGTAGAAACGAACACAGCCTACACTTAGGCTTTACGCGTTTCTCTAGCAACAATTAAATCGCAACCGAATCTTTTATGGCAAAACATCGAACTCAAAGGTTTTCTCTACCGACTTACGAAAGAATTAGGGCGATGCCTTTTACCAACTGCTAATTACGCCGAGCACGCTTTTACTTAACTGACTGTAGATATATTAAGATAATTTTAATAAACCGCAAGTTCGTAAAGTATAAGTGAACTTCTCATAGTTATAATCATATATATATCGTAATTCTCCTTCTTTATATATTCTTTAATAAAAATATTTTATCTGTAAAAGCCACTTGCATCTTCTGCTCTTCTTTTCTTTAGGCGATGAGTAAGATGGCTTTTTCTTCTTCGGTGACTTATGAATCACCCTTTTGGAGGAGTTTCATAAATTTTTCTGCAGAATTACAGTCTCCTGTCCATACAAAGGGGTGTTGTAAGAGCCCTTGACCAATATCTGCATGACAGTTTTACAATTTCATTGATGTAGCCATAATTAACTCTCTAGCACAGCATAATTGAAGCAGAATGATGCCTTCCTATGGATGGGTGGGACTTGTATTATACTCCTTGTCCTTTTGAGACTCAGAGGACTTTTCTATAGCAAACAAAATTAATTGACCACCAGTCACTGTTCTTATAATATCTTATAGTCTTCTCTGCCTGGACTAGTTATATATAGATCCAGTTTTCTTTTTTTATCAGAATGCGAATAGCTACAGTGAGGGCTGGTATGCTAGTGATTTACACATCTTGTAGTGAATCTCTAAGCAAAAACCGGTATTGGCCAACGGATCTATGCAACTTGTGAACTTTGAAAAAAGCCTTTTCATCAGACTAAAAAGAGCAGGATGTGTAGTTTGCTACGTAGATCATTTCCTTCGTTTTTAAGATAGATGGTCCCAATTTTGCTATTGGGCGACACATTTCTTTCATGCAGATATTACGGTTTAAGGTTATTACGGTTAAGGTTAGCCAATCTATTCTAACAGTACTTCATGACATTAACGGCTCATGGGTATGTGTATGAGATTGCAGATGCGTTATACCAACAAGATCATATTTCGACATGTACGTCCAACCAATTCCATAGTCTTCCCACTCTTTGAACATGTCTTATATCCATGTAGGAGACCAACTGAAACATTAACTGCCGCTATATCAGGGATGTGGAGCATATCGTCCAACAATTAAAAGGCATTGTGCCTATTATTTACCTGAATCGATAAAATGTCAGTATAATGTAATGCCTTCTTCTTGATGTTCAAATTTCATTCAATTGAAATCATATGTGAAAATAAAAAATGATCATCTGTATGTGTGGAGGGATAATCCAGAAATATAATGACCAAAGACCGTCATTTTATTATGCTCAGAGCTGCAAATATGATATGACAAAATGATCTTTTCCTTTGTTACTTTTTCCCTATAGGCCTCTTTTTTATTTTCTCTATACTTGAATCTTTTCACTTAGGAACAATGAGACACACAGTATACCAACGTATTTATCGAGGCACTCAAAATGGAATCAGAATGCCCAACATGTCCTTTCAAACACTCACGATGGCGTTGGTGTGTTCAAAATACTCTTTGGAATACTCTAAAGCTATGCAATACAAGATAACACAGCCCAGGCAGAAGCAGTGTCCAAATTACTCTTTGAAACATATACGATGACGTTAGAGTATCCAAAAACACTACAAAATATTTTTCTAAGTACGTTGGAGTGTCTAAAACATTCTTTAGACCACTAGCGTACTGAATACGGCAAATCAAAGCAAAAAGGTGTCAAAATTACTCTTCTACTACACACGATGGTCCTAGGAGGCCCAAAACTATTTTTGATGTATTAGTAGACCTGTCCCAATTCTAAATCCAGGATTTAAGGATATTAGCCTGTTCGTATCGCTGAGATACCCCCTTACTAGTTACGACAACTTTATCTGTTGGTTTGAGGTACGTGGGTTCCCAACCTCTCCTCAATAGTGACTTTTAGTGAAAAGGTAGTTTGGTTTGTACACACACTTCGGGGCGCTTGTGGCTATTACGCATTGCCGATTCGTAGTTTCTAAGTTTTCAAACCTTTGCAAGGGGTAAAATCACGTGATCTCGCCAGTTTAGTCGTCAGTTTCTTTACGAATTTTGTGGTGGTTTAATGTTTTTCTTCTCTGGGGGTCGTGTTCCGGACGAACCACAAAACGCCAAGGACGAGACTATTATATATTGGTGATTTTATAGACTCTGATTTTGTTTTTTGTTACTCGGGAAAGCAACGAGCTAAATAATGCCCTAGTTGCTTTTGCCTTCCTTGAATGAGCTTGATAAACATATGTGGCCTCTTTCCTCCACAAAATACACCTATAGGCTCTTCTTGGGAATAATTTGGAAGCACCAGCAGCGATCAAACTAACCGTCAAAGTTGTATAGTCCATCTTATGGACAGACAGATGAGACCTGACTGAACTGTGTACCAACATCGGGTTGTCTGTACTGAGAGCGTGCCATAGAGGAGGTGATTGGAATGTCCCTAACGAACAAGTTGAATAGAGTTGTATATAACACGTGTCCCTGTTGTACATCGGTACGTAAGAAACTCTCCGATGACTTCATGCTATCGATTTTGATCCGAAACCTTGCCCAACAGAAAGGAAGAGATCAGTTTAATGGATACTGAAGCCATCTTGAAACCACCTCGAGGAATATAACTCCTTTATAATCCATCAGTGATGCCTTTCACCACCCGTAGAAGCTGGAGATTAGTGGAGTGGCTTTGGCGGAATCGAAACTGACCAATTGCGATCACATCAAGATATTCGACTCATCACAGGGTAATGGAGGACCCTCTTCACAACCTTGTCCAGGATTAGTAGCAAACAAATAGATGAGTTAATAGTCTTAGGGAAACATAGGGAAAACTACATAACCGCACCACAGAGTTAGGTATAATAATTACGCGGACGATGTCTTTTTGAGGGAAAGAACTTTGGTGAAATATTTGGAATGTTGTTTCTGGGGTTTCATTTTTACTTTCATAGTTACCGGTTCTATTTACTTTTGAATCTCCTAGCCCCATAGGCGCCATACGACATTATCTACGTGATCCAGCTGGTTAAAATTGACAACCTGATATAATGACGTCGCAATAGGGCTCTAGACTATCAGCAAGCGTTTGCACTTTCTCGGCGTTCTTCCGTTATTTGTATGGCCGTCTGTGTGCCAAATAAAACGACAAAAAATTTTTATTGTAGCTAGTGAAATCACTCGACCATTCAGTTAACTTAAGGGTGGTAGACGTGCAGACGTCAAGACGTTATAAGGTGTTCTCCTATGAATCTGTAGATTCCGACGGCAATGACCCGTGTGACAACAAGTAAGTCAGCGTAACCCTCGCGAACAAGACGAGTGCAGACCCACACGAAGCGCCATCGGTGCGTGAAGTGGACGCCGATTGATATACAACAGTGGTGCAGTTTTAGAAGGATATGAGACGAGAGCAGTAGTAACCTCAGGCACTTTACGTATTACAATCAGATCATGTTTAGGTCGCTAAATCGCAGTTTCCAAATGCTATATTTACTGTGATGAAAATATTTTTCTCGCAATCTTAATTGCTCTCAACTAATGGAGAGCTCAGAGTAGCTGTTAGTTTTGAAAATTGGTTATTGGCCTCCCACCAATTGTCCACAATTTGTCGGTAAGAACACGTTCGTGTCGCTTCAAATTATTTGTAAGGTGTTTTAGAAACAATAACAAACTTAAACTATGACCTAATAGAAGAGGCTTCTGTGAACTACAATACTAAGTTGCTCGACTGGTCGAATTCTGTGGGAACGCAAATTTAGAACGAAAAAACGTGTAACATGGAAATTACCCTTAACGAAACAAAAGTCAATGCCCCCAAGCTTTGCGATGCTACATCAAAGAGCGCTGTTTGCACATTGTAGTTGCTATCACGTTCCTTTCAATTCATGTTTGTACAGACTACGTAAAAATCTGCTCGGTGTAACGATGACGACAACAAATCGAAAAAGAATTCCAGAGAGCGCTCGGAGTTTACTCCCAGGCGAACGTGACGCACGACTCCGGTCAGGAGGGAAGAAAGCGCCGAGATGTTAAGCAAACAATTCCGGAAGGGAATCGGCAAATAAATGACTACGTCTCTCCGCGTTTCCTCCGCTCTCTGGCTTACGACGAATAAATACACACTCGCGGCAAGTGTATCGACAAATCCTGATTTATTTCCCGGGGAGTGCAGGTGCCGGCGCGCGCTCGCTCGCTCTGCGGGCCATCTCCCGGCCCGCGCGGATTTATGGGGCTCGGCGCGAGTGCATTGCACTGCACTCTGGTGCATTCGCCGTTAGGGGCGCGAGGTCAGTCGTGTCGTCGTTTGATACAAATCTCTTGAATCTCATTACTGTACGTGCTGTTCCGCGTTCGCTCGCGGTTTTTCCTCCTCCCTTTGGTCGCGCTGCTTTGTTTCTGCCCCCTGCCTGGAGAGACCTTCTCTGTTCCCACACTGATAGCGGCTTCGTTTTAAATAATTTTCATAATCACGAGTCAACTCACGGCAACTGCATGATTTTTACCTCATTGTTGTCAAGTTCTATTTAATTCACTGATTTATGTTGCACATTCGCTTTAGTGTACAGTGGGTTGCATACCATACATCATAGTGTCCTCATACAAATTCACATTATTTTTTTACATCCTTAAGAAAAACTCTTTCCAGCTTGGTTAATCAAAACTCCTTATTTTTACCTTTAACCGTGCAGTTCCTGCATAATATGATGAAACTCTTATTCTGATAAGTCACAAGAAGTGCTTGTACTGCCAACATAACCTAAAAACCAATGGTGAAAGAGCGATGTCGCATCATTTGTGATGAAGCTCAAAAAATGACTTGTGTAACTTTAGAAGAGGATTGTTGACCACTGCAGTGACTACAAGATGTGGTTCTAACAGTTTAAGAGTAAAATTTGTGACCTATAGTTAAAGACCGTCGGAAAGGAGGTGGAACAACTTTTAGAAAAAGATTTGCATTTGTACACTCCCAGAGTCCGCCCATAACCCCAGAGTAACTTCTAAGGGTCTACACAAGCTGAGAGGATTTACAAGAAAAATGAACTCACAGCTAAGAACAAGAGTAGACACTATGGCATTGCTGTGTTGTTGCTTTCTAGGTTCAAAAAGAAAAACTTACACCAGGTTGTAAGGAAATATGGATGATTCTCCATAGAATCCAAGAGGACCATCAACAAACTACCATCTTTTCCAATGTGTAATTTGACAGCTTCCTGAAAGTTGGCGCAAATGCATAAATAACGTGGACCTGAACATCCTTGGCTGACAAGGTACCTGAGTTTAAGCCCCTAACCTTTCTTCTCTGGGAAGCTCTGGTATATAATTACAGGTGCTCCCAGATCCAGAGATTTAGGGAGTCCTGAAAATGCCAAAGATGGCGGTGATGTCGTCCTTGCAGGACATCAGCCCTGCGACCACCTTGAGGAAATTGATGGCATTTTAGGTGCCCGCCATGATATTGTTGAAAGTCCAAGAAGGTAGAGGGGTCTACGTTCTCGAAGAGCGCTACGATAATGGCTCAGCTCTGGTGTTCCGACGGAGGCTGATGGTTTTGCTGAGGTGACTGCTTCTACAGAAGTGCCCCCTTGGTTGCTACGGCATAATTCCTCTCGGGGTTTGGGGAATGCTGGGCATTCCTGGAAGGTAGCTGGGTGGAAGCTCTAGCAATTTAAATTTCTCCGAGACTTCTTACACTCCCCGGAATGATAACACACTTCAGGCTGGCAAGACAGCCGCTCTATGAGTGCCCAAATTGCTGGCAACGGTAGCACTGTCTGATTAGCGAGTTCTTAAGCGGCTGCTCTACCGTTCCAAGAACGTAAGCGGCATTGGACGACGGTGGAGGAGGGGCTTTCCTCATCCGTTTTACGAGGAGCTCCTGTTTATCTCCTCCTCGACAACATATTGGAAAACACCTCTCATTCTCTCAATTTTTGCCTCCTGCAGGAAGTGAGTCAAGTTTCTGTAGTCGTCAGACACAGCGGTATCAATAGAAAGTTACATTTAGAAAGCTACATTCTCCGCTTTTAAAAGACCGATTTTCCGCTTGTGGGTGGCCTTGCGCACTGAATGCCAGAATTCTTTCGCTCCCAAGATCACGGGCGGGATTCTTCTATTCAGGTAAAGGATGGAAACGGTAGACATATCCGCATCTTTTTCGAGGTCACTAATTACTTCGAAGGCGTTGGTAATGGCAGTAGGCGTCGGAGCTGGGGGAGATGGTGGAGGGATTTGAATCTCCTGCTCCTCGCTGGGTAGGGCAACGTAATGTGGTCAGAGACCGCCAAAGAAGATGGAATGGTAACTACGGGAGGAGGGGCAGTAGGTTCGACAGGGCGCGGGGTCCTTGATATGCTCTCGTACGTGGCCGTGAAATGAACAATCACGGCCAGCAGATCCTCAAGACACATACTAAAAAACGACATTTTAGATTGTCGTCACTATCACTTTCCTTTATGAAAGGAAATCACTGAACTATCACGCAACTCTGCGGCGCACACGGCGAATGCAGAAATAACGAGTGGGATTATTTTGAATAGTATGAAAGTAGCCGACATCTTACAAATAAATGTCATAATTCACTGAAAATGAGATTGCGCTTCTTAGGACTTATAAGGACAAGCTGAAAGGCAAAATGATAATGACGAGCAGCCTCTAATAGCGTGTGGTGCATACCAATAGAAATTTTTTAGGTGGACAACTATAACAAAAAATAAAGAATAGAAATGAGAAAACAAAAATTGTAAAACAAACAATACATAGGAGAAAACATTGAAATTATAAATCTTGACATATGATTTGGGGAACAATGGAACTCAATCAATAATTTTAGGCCACATAAGAATTACATTAACAAATTTGATTAAACATAATACAATACAGTAAGGCAGAAAACAATTATCGCTCTAAGGGACAGATAAACCAAACATTCAGTAATGAGCAAATCCAAAAATACACCTACAGCAGGAATGAAAAAAAATCAAGTTATATGGAGCTTCTTCAGTGGACAAAACAATACTAAAATTACAATGAAAATAAATTTACTACTCACCTTCTGTAGGCGAATGCTTGTCCGAAATGGTTTCTTGGTAAGAACAGTTGGCTTGCTTCAGAACCTGCAAAAATGGATCCATCCAAGCAGGCAAAAAACAATTCTTACCCCTTAAACCAATAACAACAGTTGGCAGGCTCATTCAACTGTGATAGCTTCTAGGGGCAGTTGAGATGCAGTTGAGACAGTTCATGGATAAGGCAAAAAGTGCATTTGCTATGGCGGCGGATGAGAAATTTATTGAGCGCATTGGAAACAAGAGACTTCACGGTCGGGAGAGGAAAATGGAGGTAAAATTACACAGACATGGTGTTTGTAAATTATTTGGAGACTAGATCAAACACCCAATGGAGACAGTGAATAACTAAAAATACAAAACCCAGTAAAACCTAGACGAACTTTGCTTTTAATAATCCTGTCAGTTTCAAATATTTATTTTTATTTATTGCCTCAATAAAATGTAATATGCGAAACTTAACGAACAGCAAAACAAAATCACACGGATGTCAATCGAAGAAAACATCCAATAAGTTACAAAGAAACAAACTAGGAAAAGGAAATAAAAGGATACAAAACAAACGAGTCACAAGTAAAAAACATCGCTGAAGTTAGTTGAACAACAAATGCAAACAAAAACCTTTAAATTCCACTACATAGAAATAAAAAAACCGCAACACACTAAAAACAAAAAAGGAATTGAAGGTATCAACAAAATAAAAAGAAAATTAAAGGACGCCATCTTACAAGCAACGACAAAGTAGTAAATAAATGTGTATAATAAAGATATAAGTAAAGAAAATTAGAAAAAAAGATATATTTTTTTTACAACTTTTACGCCTTTCTCTTCGAGATTCCGCACGAATGGTTAGATGGACACGTTAATGGCTTCAATGGCAATTTTCAATACTCTACAAATGAGTGTTGTGGCCATTCCACATCTATTGAGAGAGTTGTGATCAGAACGCTCCCACTTCTTCGGACAGAAATTTCTGACATTGCCTAAAATTCCAAAATGTCTGTCAAATACTTCGTATGGAAAGAAACTAAAACTTCTGTATCGTTAGGTTTCTCGAACACTCACTGCATCCAAGAGAGAAAAACAAAGGAAGATTAGATTGGCAAGTACACATTGAACCTATATATAAAAGTGGAAAAGAACTTTCAAGGCAGGATCAGAAGGAAAGCACAAAACGGGAAAACCAAAAATATATACAAAATACTCTTCTAAGTCTTGAAACTTTTATAATTATTTTTAACTGGATTGCAACTACCCTATGGTTATTTAAGGCAATTTGGACATCTTTAGTGGAAGTGGAGTTGGATATCATTCTATTACGCTAGATCGCGTCGTATTACAGCGACTTTCTTTTTTAACTGTAAAATGGATAGGATAAGAACTATACTCATCCCCTAAGCGAGGGAAAAAGGCTGAGTTACTGCAACCCTAAAATTTGAAGCATCTGGTACATTATTCGATAGGACCTTTCAATATCTGAGTCTGCAGATCCGTTTTTGGGTGGCTGGTTAGTATGGGGGATCTACAATCCCCTTCAATTGTAAAAAAGAAAAGTTTATCTTGCGTCTTATCATTGGATAGAAAATTAAAAATTCTTTTGATTATTAGGATGTCGGGAAGAGGACGAGCGGTTTAGGAATGTATTTTGTACAAGCAAAGAAGTCAATTCCTTATAGAGAGAAACGGCGATATATCACGTGGAAGTGGGGGGTGAAACGGAATGAAAACTGAAAAACCATAGGCGTACAGAACTAAGAATCAAATTTTAAAACGTTCGCTGACGCCTTTTTTGATCATTTTAGTCACTTCACAACCACAGCGCGTTTGTGGTCCTTTCATAAACTTCTTACCATCAAAATCTATGGTTAGATCTTCCGTCTTAAAAACCCACGAAGGCTTCACACCAACCAAGTTGCGCAATTGCTTTCCACCGCAGCGTAAATCAGAGCCGGCAGGCTCTTAGTGCCACCTGAATCATCCAATTTACGTCCGCGTCGCTTATTCTTATAATTAACGGCCTGGAAACAATAGACAAAAGCACATAAGTAACAATAATTGATTAGCGGGAAGTGCAGCTGAGCTGCGCCGTTCGACGGCATACGTTACTTATAATGACTTAATGCGTTTTCTTTGTGCGGCGGCGCATTGACCTGCGCCGTCGAGATTAGCGCTGTTTTAATTTAGATAACAGATTATTGATTTAGTTGGCAATGCCACTAGGTTTTCTCCGCGGACGGAATAAAGGCGATTGGTCGTACGGGCCGAGTCGGAAACGGAACGTTTCCTGCCTACCATGTAGTCAGATCTAGTTGAGT